>QLOH01000101.1:0-1200000 GCA_026901365.1 Sesbania bispinosa
AGGGCTAGGGGGACCATGACAAGGGCGCATGCTAGGAAGGCTAAGGAGGCACTACAACTTGTCATCAAAGAAGTCCAACTTCAAAACATTATGAGCATTAATAAAAGTGACTAGTTCATTAATTGCATTCAAGTTGAAGAAGGAGGAACCATTGATGAAGCGACAGTTGCATTTAATGCAACTACCAGTTGAAGAACCATCATTAACATGGGATGGGGCCATGGTGGGCGGCCAACATAGCCACCAAGTTGCTGAATTATGTTGTTTAATTGCTTTCAATAAGATGCTAGTGGTTACAAAACTTGGAGATTAATTTCCTGGTGGTTACAAGGCAAGGTTATAAATGCATTAAAATCTTGTCTACTAGCCATTAGGAAGTGTGTGTTTCTGGTGCATGAACCTAGACCTCTTTCAAGCCACATGGATACCTTCTAACAAGCAAAATGGGGCGGCCAACACGTGAGTAAATGGCTGAGTTATATGCCATCAAGTGGGGCGGCCAACATGTGCTTAATTGGGTGAGTTAAGTGTCATCAAACATGGGCCAACAAGTGAGTAAATGGCTGAGTCATATGCCATTACTTGGGCGGCCAACATGTGTAATTCATGGCTGAAATAAGTGTCATCAAATGGGTTTATGGAGGTTGTAATTGGCTAATTCAATTGCCATCAAAGTTGCGGCCACATTCATGAGATGGAGGTTACAAATTGAAGACAATCTTGATTATTTTGGGCGGCCACTTCAATGGCTGGTTCAATGGCCATTTTACTACATGTTTGGTGGTTACAATTCCATGTTTTATTGCAGCCACATGTACCAAGAAATCTGAATGAAGTTTGCGGCCAAGTAGCTACATAGGGTTACATTTTTACTAGTTAATTAGCTTCTTTAATTAATTAACTTGTAGTAGTTTTATTTAGGGTTGCATGGGATATGTATGAGGGGTATTTTGGGACTGTTTAGGGCGTGTAATTCAGCTGAATGCATGGCCCTAACTTACCTTGTAAACTCTTATAAATACATGCTTCATGCATGCAAGAAAGTTTAGATGTTTTATGCAAAGAAATATTTTATACTTTGAGAGTGTTTCTCTTAGTTTCTTGCTAGTCAAGAGTTGAGGATTATGAAAGATCCTTCCTTTGTGTGTGTGTGTCCTCAAGGGCTTATCTTTCAATTCTTGAAAGTGTGACGTCCTTTCCTATCTTCTCTTCTACTTCATCTTTTTCTTCTACTACGTTTATCTTGAACAAAAACTTATTTTCCTTCACGTGATTGCTTGAATTATATGTGACTTATTTTTCAAGAATTCAAAGGTTGACTATACGTTTTTGGGAAGGATTTTTTGTTATCATTATTTATCTCAACTTCCTTGATTTTCGTATCAAAAGAATAGAAAATAGAAAAAAAAAAGAAAAGAAAATAATAAAAGAAAAGTATTGAAAAGAAAAGAAAAAATCGCCAAGAAAAATGTTGTTTATTCAGAAATTTCTAAGGTCCATGCAAAATAGAACCTTAAGGTTCATATCAGTACTGCTTGGGTATCTCGACCTGGGCTAGTCTTTCAGAGAATGGATGTCTAAATGGAGTCAGATGGACTGTGACCCTCTGTTTCAAGACTTCTTGATGAACTCGGTCTGATGCAGGCCGAGATTTAATAGTGGGTTGAGGTTGAGGGTTTATGCTGCGCTCCAAGTGTCGGAGGCGCTCCTCAAGTTGGTTCACGGCCGGCTCGTCAGCTGTCCTAGGTTGCGGATCGCGGAGTGATTGTTGGCGTTGTGCCTGAAACTCCCTGAGTTGGGCCTCGAGGCGCCGGATAACCACGTCCCGGGGGTCATCTTGGTGATCTTCCCCACGTGGTTTGGCTTGGTTGTGAGGCTGTGAAGTTCCTTCTTGCTCTATTAATTCGTCCTGGGTTCCGAGATCCTCAACCCATCCTTCGGGTGTCGGCTCAGGACGGTGCCTTGTAGTCTAGCGGCGGGTTGTGATCGTTATGCTGGAGAGGGGGAGGCCCTCCTTCTAGCACCAAATGTTCTAGGATAGAACTCGAACCTGGGTCTGAGTCAGTAGGAGAGAAATCGGATCTGAATCCTGGATGCGGAGGCTTGAATCCAAGTTGAACCCGAGGGGAGGGGGTGTACCTGCAAAGGGACTCCGACGCCCAAGTCAGATATGTAAAACAGTCAAAGGGATTGACTGAGTGAGATTGCGTACCTTATGATCTGTAAATGTCACCTATTTATAGGGGTTTTCCCTGTTATTAATATGGTAAGTGGGCGTAGATATAAGAGAAGTAAGTTTGACAGATACTGTTATATAATTAAGGATATGGGATTTATATATCATATCTTTAAGGATATCATAATTATATTGCGTATGGGCCGTGTTGGCTAATGGGCCTTAGGTTTAGACCGTAACAGATACTACATATAGTCGAGCGCAGGACCACAACTGGTGCAATGACCACGGCCTCGCACCCCAGCCATCCCTCGATTTGAGGAACGATCCTTGAACACCTATTATCCGACGTACTACACCTATGCTACCTATTAAGTCTCATCGCATTTAATACCCCACTGTATTCCTAAACCAGAAACACCGTCCAGACAGTTAGACCTACCTCCAGCCACCGCTCTCATCCCGGACCATCACCTTAGACCCTCACAGTGTACCTCGGCCATGATCATTTGGCGCCGTCTATGGGAATCCGGTAAACCAATCCCCACCACATAGATCTTCCACTTTGCTGAGGCAACACCATTCTTCATGACGCGACGAAGATTGGAGATGGAAGGTCCCTCAGTGTAACATCCCAAAATAAATTAGGGCCTAGAGAATATAGTGGAAGTCTTAGGCTGTGAATCTCATCGCATGAAGGAAGTTAATTAGAAGTAATATAAGGACTTAGGGGTTTGAGGGGAAAATAAGACAAGAGGTTGAGAATTGGTCAAGAGTTGTGAGTTTTAAGAGAATTGAGAAGGGAAACCAAGTATTAAGCCAAGCATAATTGTAGATATAACTTAGGAGGAGTCATGCCCGAAGGTGGAAAGGCTAACATGAAGGGAATCAAACATGTGGTCAGGGTGCAGTGGAATAAATGGATTCCCTCCCTTGTTATGATCGTTAGTGCGAAAATACGAATTAAGGCATAAAAGGCATGAAACATAATGACATACCTTTTGAGGATTGTAAACGAGGCAATAGCAGCCACGTCTTTAAAGGTGTTTACGCCAACAACCGAACTAGGAAACCCTCCTCAACTCTGCTAGTAGCCTTAGAGAGTAAGAGTGATTGCTCATCTGTTTTGGGTAATGCATCTTATGCTATATTTATAGAGTGGTGGCTAGGGTTTTACCCCTCACTCTATTAACCCTAACATATATGGGCCTGGCCCATTATGTTATAATTCTAATCAAATTAGAATTATTATCTTTTCCTAGTGGCTTGTTGTATGCGTGGGACCCAATAGGCTTTTAATATTTGGTTATGATATTAAAATAAAACCCTTTTATATTTAATATCATAAATAGTGAGCGGTATCTAGCAATACATCACTACCCAAATATTGAGATTATCAACAACTTTGACGAATCCTATTTTATGATAATTTATATGATCTGTCCCTTTTTCCAAATATCTAATTGAACACAAGGGCATGGAATGTGTCAACATTGTATAGTTCAATTTATGTTTTCTCGATCCCCAAGTAGACTGTACAGAAAATAAACATCTCATGTTTATCCTCCTAAGCATGGCCATGCATTTTGCAGTCTCACTTTATCAAGAGGCCTACAGATATAACTCCTGTTACATAGGAGGGACAAATCCCATCTAGGTCACTCACATCCCACCACATAATATATTATATGTCCAAGAAGGCTTCCGTTTAGGAAAGCTTTCTTGACATCCATTTTCCATATTACATAATCATGGTAAGCTGCAATAGCAAGCAAGATCCGAACAGATTTAAGCATGGCAACTGGGGAAAAGGTTTCATCATAGTCTACACCATGAATTTGCTTGAAACCTTTAGCCACCAACCATGCTTTAAAGGTACTTACATTACCATCCATGTCAGTTTTCCTTTTGAAAACCCACTTGCACCCTATGGGTTTTATCCCTTCGGGTGGCTCAATCAAGGTCCATACCTTGTTAGTGTACATGGAATCCATTTCAGATCTCATGGCATCAAGCCATTTCTCAGATTTTGGACTCAAAAGAGCCTCTTGGTAAGTCACTGGTTCACCTTGATCCATTAGTAATACATCCCCTTCCTGAGATACAAGGAAACCATATCTCTCAGGTAGGTGACGTACCCTATCTGACCTACGCAAGTCTTGCTCTACTTGAGCAGGTGGCTCCACAACACTTTGTGGTATCTGCTCTTGTTCCATCATTGGCTCATTGCTACTCTATGGTTCTTGAATTTCTTCAAGTTCTACTTTCCTCCTACTTATTTTTTTAGAGACAAATTCCTTCTCTAAGAATACAACAGTCCTAGCGACAAACACTTTTGCCTTCGCTAGGATTAAAAGTAGTAACCCATAGTCTCTTTTGGGTATCCCACAAAAAGCACTTATCTGATTTGGGTCCTAGCTTATCTGAGACGTAGCGTTTCACATAAGCTTCACAACTCCAAATCTTCATAAAAGACATACTAGGTCTTTTCCTAGTCCATATCTCATATGGTGTCATTATGACAACCTTAGATGGAACACGGTTTAGTGTGAAGGCTACTGTTAAAAAAGCATGACCCCAAAAGGAGTCAGGGAGATCAGTGTGACTCATCATAGAACGAACCATATCTAATAGAGTTCGATTTCTCCTTTCTGAAACTCCATTCCATTGAGGTGTTCCAGGAGGAGTGAGTTGAGACGTTATCCCACACTCTCTTAGATAGTCATCAAATGTTGGCTTAAGTATTCGCCACCTCGATCTCATTGAAGTGTTTTTAACAATCTTGCCAAGTTGGTTTTATACTTCATTCTTAAATTCCTTAAACTCTTCAAAGGACTCATATATGTGTTTCACCAGATACACAAATCCATATCTACTGAAATCATCAGTAAAAGTGACGATGTATTGAAAACCTCCTCTAGCCATCATGCCCATGGGCCCACATACATCACCATGTATGAGACCAAGAAGATCACCAGCCCTTTCACCTTTTCCGGTGAATGGGGTTTTGGTCATCTTCCCAAATAAACGAGATTCACATGTCTCAATTGATTCAAAATCAAATGAGTCCAAATAACCATCTTGGTGGAGTTTGGATATGCGTTTCTCATTTATGTGGCCCAAAGGACAATGCCAAAGATAAGTTGGGTTCAAATCATTTGCTTTGACCCTCTTAGCACTTATGTTATAGATAGGCACTTCCAAGTCAAGAACATATAGTCCATCGTTTAACTTTTCACAACCATAAGCATATCATTCAAATAAATTGAACAACTATTGTTCTTTGTTATGAATGAAAGATCACTCTTGTCTAAACAAGAAATGAAATTAATACTCCTACTAATGGCAGGCACAAAATAACAATTATTTAGTTCAATAACAAGTCCAGTTTGGCAAAGTTAAATAATAGGTTCCTACGGCTAAGGCAGCAACTCTTGCTCCATTTCCCACACATAGGTCGACTTCTCCTTTAGCCAATCCTTTTAGATTTTACACATTCACACAAATGTAAGATCCACATCCGGTATCTAATACCCAAGATGCAGAAGTAAATAAATTGGTTTCTATAACATAAACACCTGAAGCGAAAGTCTCATTTCCCTTCTTCTTGATCTCCTCAAGGTACTTTGTACAGTTTCTCTTCCAATGTACTGATTTGCCACAGTGGAAACATTTTCCTTCCTTAGCTATCCCGCCCATAGGCTTCAAAGCAGAGGTACTAGGCTTATCATTGCCTTTGTCCTTTGGTTTGAAATAGGGCTTCTTGAACTTCTTCTTGCCCTTGCCTTTTCAGGTTGGACCATCAACATGGCCTTCCCTTTGCCTTTATTAATGTTTTGCTCAACTGTTTTTAACATGCTTAGCAATTCTGGCAGTGGTTTGTCAAATTCATTCATGTTGTAGTTCATGATGAATTGACAATAGTTGTCCGACAACGATTGCAGGACAAGATCAGTGGCCAACTCTTGGCCTAATGGGAATCCAAGCCTTTCTAGGTTTTCAATGTACCCAATCATCTTGAGTACATGAGCACCTACAGGGCTTCCCTCTGCCAGTCTACATTTATAAAGTGCCTTTGAGACTTCAAATCGTTCATGCCTAGTTTGGCCTTGATAAGGTCTCTTTAAATGTACAATCATATTGTACGCTTCCATGTTCTCATGTTGTTTTCAGCATTCATGGTAGCAAGCATAAGGAAACCTACATCGAGAGCATCATCCAAATGCTTTCTAAAAGCATCCTTGTCAGCTTTCGAAGCATTTGCAGCGGGTGTTTCAGGAATAGGCTCTTCCAGGACATACAGCCTTTCCTAAGGACAATCCTTAGGTCTTATACCAGTCTAGAAAATTAATTCCAGATAGTTTGTCCTTCTTAAGGATAGATCGCAATAAAAGATAATTGTTGTGTTCGTTGCCAAGGTAATTATGCACGTAAGTATCATATAACAAACATATTTAATAAGGTCTTTAAATAAATATGCCTCCCACTATTTTGATTCAAAATAAGTACCCTCAATATAAAGAATCAGAAAATCCCATTACTAGATTTTCTAGTGAGCCAAGATCCATATTTCACCTAATTTTAAGTCAGCTTTAGCTGATCGCTTAAGAAAAGGTTATTTAGGTAGGAACACACTTCCAATTGCATCTCATACAACTCTTGGATAGTCAGGTGAATAACTCTTATTCTAATTCATCTTATGAATTAATGCCTAACTTAGTGCCTCTAGGTTTTCAATCCTATTGAATATACCTAGTTAAGTCAAAACCTAATGGTTGACATTTGGATATTACTTTTATCCCATCGCGCCTCACTAAAATAGATAAAGGTACCCTGCTTTAGCAGACCCACACTTTAATCGATTCTAGCCTTGACGAGTGCCATACATTGGAAGGCAAAACATGACTTAATATTGGTGCCTCTAGGTTTTTCCATCTTATTGAATATACCCAATCAAAACCCAATGGTTGAAAATCGGATATTACTTTTATCCTATCATGTCTCACTCAAATAGATAAAGGTACCCTGCTTTAGCAGACCCACTCTTCATCGATTCTAGCCTTGACGAGTGTCATTCATTGGAAGGCAAAACAAGCATTGATGGATTTGATCGCTTTAATTTTATTCGTTGTTAAACCATTTAACATACAAGCATGCATCTCATACAAATACATGATATGGTTATGGCTTCCTAAAAACAAATACAAAATTACATCAACTATATAATCTTGTATAGAATCTTGAGCTCTCTAAATCTCCCACTTAATCCATGCTCCATGTCCTCCTGGTTACATTACATAACAAGAAGAAACCTCGTTTAACATACGAGGGGATAGAGATGAGAAGAGAATTACAAGAGGAATGTTAAGAGGTAAGGCACGACACGCAGGTCGTATTTAAATTAAAACAACTAAGGCCATAACCAGTCATCATGCAAACTCAACATCCATTGATTGTAAAATGAGTGATATAATAAGATGTATATATTAAGCGAGGTTTGATTATGCGCATACGAAATAACACACTACATGATGTAGCACAGGGGTCCCGCTGCCCGATGACCGAGCGGGGGTCAAGGGGAGGCCGCCCCTTGCGGGGATCGGGGCAACGCCCCGAAACAAAAATTGGATTTGATAAACACTTAACCAATCATCAATAAGTGTCTCCCATCAAATGAATACTTCACGAACCTGTAAACAGGTAAGTCCCTCGTATCATTTGAATACGCTCTTGTCAGCAAATTGATAAGTGGAATTTTTATCGCAGCCAACATTTGAGTCGAGACAAGGTTTCAACAATTGAACCCTTTGACGCCCAAGACATGAACTTTTCATGTTCCAAGGGACCCTCCAACACCAGAACATATAAAATATATATATCGCACATAAAACAATCAATAAAGGAAACAAAATAATTTGAAACGCGCACCTGCGCTTCACCTGCGCCCAGCGTGGGTGAAGCGTAGGTTCCAATTTTAGATTCTGAAAGTTGCGCTTCACCTGCACTCAGCGTGAGTGAAGCCCATATATCATAATCAAAACCCTGTATGCTGCGCTTCACCTGCACCCAACGCAGATGAAGCGCAGATAACAGCGAACAACTGTGTTTCTGCGTTTTTAAACAGAAAACCAGAATATCACTATATTCAAACGATTAAAAGTCTAAAACGTGTTTATCGCAAACCAATGCTTTGATACCAATTGAAGGGAATCAAGCATGTGGTCAGGGTGCAACGGAATAAATGGATTCCCTCCCTTGTTATGATCGTTAATGCGAAAAAATGAATCAAGGCATAAAAGGCATAAAACATAATAACATACCTTATTAGGATTACGAACGAGGCAATAGCAGCCACGTCTCTAGAAGTGTCCACGCCAACAGCCAAACTAGGAAACCATCCTCAACTCTGCTAGTAGTGTTTAGAGAGTAAGAGCGATTGCTCATCTTTTCATGTGTATCGGGTAATGCATCTTATGCTATATTTATAGAGTGGTGGCTAGGGTTTTACCCCCTCACTCACTTATCCCTAACACATATGGTCCTGGCCCATTAGGTTATAATTCTAATCAAATTAGAATTATTATCTTTTCCTAGTGGCTTGTTGTATGCGTGTGACCCAATAGGCTTTTAATATTTGGTTATGATATTAAAATAAAACCCTTTTATATTTAATATCATAAATAGTGAGCGGTATCTAGCAATACATCACTATCCAAATATTGAGATTATCAACAACTTTGACGAATCCTATTTTATGATAATTTATATGATCTGTCCCTTTGTCCAAATATCTAATTGAACCCAAGGGCATGGTATGTGTCAGCCTTGTATAGTTCAATTTATATTTTCCTTGATTCCCAAGTAGACTGTACAGAAAATAAACATCTCATGTTTATCCTCCTGAGCATGGCCATGCATTTTGCAGTCTCACTTTATCAAGAGGCCTACAGATATAACTCTTGTTACATAGAAGGGACAAATCCCATCTAGGTCACTCACATTCCTCCACATAAATTTATTATATGTCCAAATACCAACTTTATGATCACCCTGTCATAGGAAACATTTGATGATATTCAAAACACATAATTCCTTATGTAGGAACCGTAGTGATTTCAAGTCAAAGGACTTCATATAACTTTATCAATTTAAGAAACGTTCATGACACTTATGTAACAATCCATGCAACATTCTTCAGGTGGGTCTGTCCAGTACACCATTACTCTTAACGTGTACCTATGTGAGCACACGATATCTCATCCATGATCCGTGAGATGTGATCATCAATGAACTCACATACTAGTCTAAATGCATCTTTGTCCTAAGATGATACTTGACTAGGGACTATTTAAGAATAGTTCTTCATAAGATCTCACGATCAAGTCATCTACTTGATTTCTTATGAAGTTTGAGCTTACTATTCTAAGGACATTAATTGTATTCTTAAAAGAATGAATTGCCTTTATAAAATAATATGATACATGTGATGGATGTTTCAAAAACATATAAGTCTCTAGGGCATATACCTAACATCTCTAACATGGAAAGAATATTTTGCGACAACTCCTGCAACTTTTGTAAGAGTGTCAGAGGTTAGGACGCACCCTGCAACATCTGTACTATTGTCAGAGGTGAAGACGACGTTTGCATCTTGTACGAAAATCAATATTGTCTCATAACATATTCAAGTGCATTTCATGCTAATTCTAGAAGAATCCTTTAACTGAAAAATTCAATCCTGATCTGAGTTTATGAATAGCAGAAGCCCTTCATGGAATGATACAGGGAACTTACGTGCAAAAGAAGAAGCAAAACACTGCAAAATTCGTTTTAGAATACTCTGATTATTTCTCTTGTACAAACAAATTATATATCTTGTGTGTACCACAGTAACTTGTACAATTCTTTTAACAAAGATCTTATCTGAAGTTCTGATTTCATACTTGCTTTGTAAAAACACGTAGAGTGTAGAGCTTGAAGAGGCTAGGTGAGAAAAAAATACTTGCTTTGAGCCTAGAGAGGCTAGGTGTGCAAACAATACTCGTGTAACTGAGCCTGAAGAGGCTTGCCTAAAAACAATACTTATAATCTATTGAGATTAGTGAAAAATCCAGTAGCTAGTTGGCACTGAGATTGGACGTATATCACAGTGGTGGTGAGTGAATCAAGATAAATTCTTTGGCTAAGTCTCTCTATCCCTCAACTTTCTAACATATATTTTTGCTAACATAAATGTTATTGAAAGTAAAGTTTACAAACGTTTTCTGAACTTAACTTATAAACAACACGTTTCAGAAAACCTCTTCTCTAAATTCCTTAAGATAAGGGAAGAAACTTCAGACAACTTTTAGTTATCTTGTCTGAAATTCTGGTAAACTAACTATTGTGAAAAAGGTTTCTTAAAATTCTGCAAAGTTTTTACAACACTATTCAACCCCTTTCTAGTGGTTTCCTTGTGTTTCCTACACATAAAAGGAAGAGGGAGGAAGCACTAGCAAGGAGGAATCCTAGGGGCTTTGGAAATGGAGGGAAAGGAAAGCAGATCATTCAACAGGCTGCACAATCGGATCCAACTTGTGCCAAGTGGGGCAAGGGTCATAGAGGGGAGTGCTTGCTCAGGAAACATAAATACTTCTACTACCTTGAGCCAGGCCACATGAAGAAGTGCTTGCCCAAAGAGGCAGGTTGTTCCCAAACCCCAAGCTACTGGAGGGTCTTTACTCTTAGTGGTGAGACGCCAGCTGAAATCCGATGCAAGGTACGTGTACATTTAAAGAGAATAACTTAATTGTATTGTATGACTCTAGGACAACCCATTTTCTTATTACTCATGATTGTGTGAAAATGTTAAAGAGAGATAAACCTATATGGTACTGGAATTGGACATTTCTAATTACTGGAGAGGAACCCGACGCAATTACCGAAACTAACCATGTCAACCCATATTTAATTATTCTTTAACCGTGTGAACCCGTGACCATTTTGTACTAGCCCGTATTCTTTTTTTTTTTTTTTCAATGTTGGTAGCTCAGGTGATTGACAGGTCCGGTTTATTTGCTAACCCCTTCCCATGAATAGTGTTTTAGAGTGTCCTTTCGAAGGAGTTTTAGGTATAAATCAGAAGCATAATTCTTAGCCTCAATTTTAATAATATATAACATATTTTTGGAATTTTTATTGTCTTGCATTTGAATAAAAATAAAAAAAGTATTTGAAAAAATACATATAAAATATTTTGTTATTAAATGCTATAGTTATCAAATGTCAAGCATCGTGTGCCATTCTTCTTGTCTTAAATTAATTTATGGGATGTGGGTGACTGAGCAGATTTATTTGGATTTTATCTTACTTTTGAAGTGATGATGGTCTGCTAAGATTGGCAAAATTAATGCCATTTTATTAGGATTCATAAATATCAACTTGGAGACCTTGGAGGTGCTTATTTGGCTGCATGCGTGTTCAATTCATCCCATTAAGATTTGTGGCTGGGATTGGGATATGTGACGTCCTTTTTCTAATAGCTAAGAGGAGATAGAATATAAAGCCCAGCATTGACAATCAATTTCTAAGATGATTTTTGGGCTTTAATTCAAAAGAGATAGTTTCACCTTTCATAAAAAAAATGATTGCTTCTTTACCGGTAAAAATATTCCAAGTTTTACTCTTCTTTTAGAATATAATAATAATAAGGTGACCACTATTATACATCCTTCTACTCTACTAAGGATGTAAGTTACAACCCCAAATAAGTGGCCCCTTATATGCAACTTTTTAAAAATTTAAAAATTTTATTAATTTGCAAATAAGCCTTCTACTTTGCATCTTCGCATTTTCACCTTTGTCTGCGTTCTCCACCTCTTCTCTTCCACAACCAGTTACTCTCTGGTAACCTCCTCATCGCCAAGTCCTTTAGCTCCGATGAGTTCCCCGTCGACAAGACCTCCGTCCAGAATTTCAGTCCCCCCGAGGACGATGAGACCAAGAACGAAGCCAGAAGACGCAATTGGGCTTGGAATATAAGATGATATATAATATTATTTGATTCCACTTTTCATCAAATATAGCAGTAAATCAAACATCACTTTGACTCAATCTATTGTCGTCTTGCGCTATTTTATGTTTCATTATCGACTAAGGTTCAAAGGATGTTCACTCATTTCCTATATTGACATAATTTATCAATCAATAGTTCGACAATTTGTAAACCCATCGAGGATGAGGATTGTCTCATGCGGATCAACATTTGCAGTATATATTCACCATCACTTTCGCGCAAGACCTCAACGAAGGAGAAGACCTCCCTGGGAAGAAATCCTTACGCCGGAGCCGCGGGTGACGAAGTGGGCGGCGCCGCTAGTGGTGCGTTTGGTGCGGCACAGGGAACTCATCAGACTGAAATCCTTACATCTTCCTCGGGGGGACTGAAATTCTGGACGAAGGTCTCGTCGACGGGGAACTCATCGAAGTTGAAGGACTTGGCGACGAGGAGGTTGCCACAGAGTGACTAGTTGTGGAGGAGAAGAGGGGGAGAACGCGGGCAAAGATGAAAATGCGAAGCTGCGAAGTAGAAGGCTTATTTGCAAAATAATAAAATTTCAATTTTTTTAAAAAATTGCACATAAGGGGCTGCTTATTTAGGGTTGTAACTTACATCCTTAATAGAAGGATGTATAATAGTGGGCACCTAATAATAATCACCAACCTGCCATTTTTTATGTGTTAACACGAGCACCATTACAAAATATGAATTTTACAACATGATTTTTAAATCGGTTATATAATAGCCTATTTAAAAAAAGGAAGCGGTGATATTTTTGAAATTATATGATGTAACTCTAAATCATTTGTGCTAACATCCAATTTTAAAAAAAAAACTTTTTAAATCAGTTTCCTTCATAGTCGATTTAAAAACTCCTAGTAAAAATAAAATAAAAACTCATCTTAAATTTTTTAAATAGGGTATAATTGTACCCGATTTCAAGTGTTAAAACAAAAAAAAAGTTAGAACAGGGTTTTTGTACGCGCTTTAGAAAGTCAAATAAATAACTTTTCCTTACTTTTGGGTTTTGTTTACCCGCTATCTCACTTTTCTTCGTGCATTCTTCCCTTCCGATTTCATAGTCCCCTATCTCTGTTCTCACTAGGTTTAACAACGTCGTCGCCGCCCTTATGTTGCCCACAACACCATCGCGCCCCTCCCCTGGTTGTAACGTCCTAATTTCTAAATTCAAGAATAATGTCCTTTGGAGACACTATTCACAAATTCCTTAATTATTTCGCGCTATTATCAATATCTTTACATACACATTCATAAAATGCTTAAGTAACTCCAATGATTACATAAGCTCAAACAACCATTAAACACCATAAATCCCATAATACAAATGTCACTCTGTGGCTCAAGATAAAAATAATTCATAGATACATATTTTTTAACCTAACTCAACATAGCATAACTGAAATACATCAATTTCCCTCACGGGATCTAAACTACAACTAGGGGTGGAATGATTCACTCTAAGAGCTTCAAACTCTTCGTCCATGCATCCAGCCAGACAATCCTGCATATCTAAAATGAACCCGCAAACGTGGGGTGAGACTAATGTCTCAGTGAGCATAACTATAAAACATGCAATGTGGGGAGGGAAGGCACATGCTATGAAACATAAATCTATAATCAAATCATCGTAACATCAAAACTCAACCCAACTTAACATGATATCTAATGCAAACTCAAGTTAGATATGCTATGCATGTTCTGCATTGCCCGACAGATGGGGTCATGTCACTGTCTCTGGGCTAGACCTGAGCTCAGACTACAAGGAACATATTCCTTGGGACTATTCTTGCCATTACTCTAGGGGCCGAAATCCAAGTTTTACTCTGGGACCAAAGTCCATTAACTCTAGGGATCGAAGTCCAATGATGTTTAAGTGATAATCTGGGGCCGAAGCCAAAAGTACATTTTTTATCTGGGAGCCGAAGCTCAACCACTGGGGCCGAAGCCAAAAATACATTTTTCTTTGGGAGCCGAAGCGAAAAATACATTTTTCTCTGGGAGCTGAAGCTCAAGTTCATTTTCTAATTATCTGGGGCCAAAGACCTTAATGCAATGATCACATATAACAAATAACACACACCTCATGATAAATCTAAACATTATCATAGCAATAATAACACCCTAACATGTGAACCCCATGATAAAACCCCACAATCATCAATATCCACATATGATTCATGAGTGTACCAGACAGTACGTAACAAGAGCAGTGAAACCCTAAGCATATAATACTCCTTTTTCATACTCCTAATCACAACCTCATACAATGCACATCATAGGGAGCAATCAACCCAAGCTCAAGTGAGGCCTTCTCGCTTGAGCGTGGAAAAATGGAATCCTGGGAGATACGCATCCTCGCTCAAGCGAGAGAACGCTCGTTTGAGCGAGAACATTCCAGAGAGTAACTCTTGGAATTGCGCTCAAGCGAAAGAATTGTGCTTGAGCGAGGGGATTCCAGAGAGCAACCCTGGAACTTCCCATGAATTGCACTCAAGCGAGGATCCCTCGCTTGAGCGAGCGAACGAGAAACATTTTTCCCCAACTTTTACTGATATGCTCACTCAAGCGAGCCCTTCTCGCTTGAGCAAGCATGACAATACCCCAAATTTCCCCTTTTTCTGATATGCTCGCTCAAGTGAGACCTTCTCGCTTGAGCGAGGATATCAGAATCCTAATTTTCCCACTTTTCATTTTTAGTTCCTTTTCCCCATAATTCCTTTTATAAAACCCTTTCCCCTATTAGTTCTATTTACAAAAAGAGTTATAATTTGGAATGTTACAATAAGTCCCCAAAGAAGACGTTCCTTGTAGTCTAAGTTCAAGTCTAGCCCCAGAAAGTGATAAGACCCCTTTTGTCGGGTTAAAGCAAGTCATGTGCATCTATGCATTGTTGTGTAAATGTTATAAATCCAGTTTATAAATGATGTTGTAGACTAGTCATTGCATTGCATTTGCCTTTTTTTTCCTACACTGCTTGCATGGTTGCACTCATTGGGACGTAAGTCTCACCACACGTTTATGGTTTTATCTTAGATATGTAGGGTACCTAGTTGAATGCATGACCAGATGGCTTGGGAGCGTATTAGTGGATTATCCCACGAGATTTCTTACTTTACCTTGTCTATAGGTTTAGTTGTATATTGATTTTAACATGAATATTAATGTTATATTTTGGGCCACAGGTTGGCATTTGAATTGTAATTTATGAGTATGTATTTATGTTTGAATCTTATGTAATCATTGGAGCGCTTTGGATGTGATTGTGAATAATATCGATAATGTCGCAAAAAAATAATTATGTAAATTTAGGAATATGCTTCCAACGGGCATTATTTCTAGGTTTACGTTATTAGGACGTTACAAAGTTTGCAACTCACATTTCCATTCCCTTTTGTATTACATGTGATACGTTAATTGTATCTATTTTGAGATTATGTTTAGAGCATTTCTAGTCGTTGATGGGCAATTCAGTTTATTATGACACATGTTGTAATTATTGTTGAGTATCACGCTTATGTAAACGTTGCATTACCTAAGCAAGTTCTATGTATGTTCATTTGATATCAGTAATGTCGTGAAAAAAAGTTTCATAAATTTGGGATTGTTCCTCCAACAGGCATAAATCCTTGTCTGTGTGTAATGTATGTATGACCTTTAGACGATGGCGGCAGTAGTGGTGACCATGTACTTTCATGATAGAGGGTGGAAACCTTTGTTATCCAACACCTCGAGTATTCTCACTTACCTTCTCTGACCTATTTTGGTGACTTGCTCATGCGGTTTATGTTACCCTTCCCTTTTATGTGAATTGTGCCTACTCCACCTTTTATGCCTGATAGCAAATTCTTTCTCGGATCTAGAATTGGAGCCAAGGAACACAACAAAAGTTAGAATCGGTTGAAGATGAGCAATGATGGTGCAGTAGGCCGCGACCTACATGGAACCAAAAAGGAGAAATTAAAGAGAAAAAATTGAGAAGGAATAGATGGAGATGAACGCCACTGGTGCAGGCAACCCCCACAACAGATAAGTTCAGGTGCTAAACGCCACTGATTAAGGAGAATCATATAAGTCTGATTGGTTTGAGCAAGAACCACCAAGCCTTCTCTACTCACAAGGTTGAGGAGGAATTTTGGCATAATGCCATTACTTCAAAATCAAAGTTACAAATGAAGAGGTGAGGCCCCCTATTTATATAAAAGTGGGTGGCCAAAATGAGGAAAAAGGAGAGAAAAATACAAAATGAGTAAAAGTTATCCTAATTGGGTGTTGAACCCATAACCTAAGGATAAAGTAGCTCAAGAAACAAATTAGCCACTAATCCTACTAAACACTAGCGCCCCTCATTAAAAGGAGGATTAGGGAAAATTACAAAATTAATCCTAATACAATAAATCCTAATTAAGTGGAGTCTTGTATGTTGACTTGGGTCCAAAGGTCAAAGGTGTACCATGGATGGGTTAACCGAATCAAGGTTGACCCATGCTTGACTCAGTTCCAAGCATCCTAGCAGGTCCAAGCTTGCCATTAGCTCACCAGCTCCCAGCTATCCGCTCAGAAGTCCACTGACAGTTGCCATCATTCCCTCCCCTTTAGAGAGGGTTTGACCTCCAATCTCTGAAAATTCAGAAAGAAGCAATAAGGAAGGGAAGAGAAGAAGAAGGGGATGGATGATAAGAGAAGAGAGGTAGATAGGAACTTCCATTAGAGGATGGAGAGTCCTTGCTAGATTCTTCAAGCTATGAACATTTTCCTTGAACCTTAGCCAACAAGAAGAAGAACCATTAGTATTATTTCCAGGCAATTCATCTTCAAAGCTCATAGCAAAAATACTTGGGAATCATGTAAACAAAAGGAGTATTAGAAGAAGGAGAAGGAGAAGGAGAAGGTGAAGGGAACTCCCTTGAAGTGATGCACCTTCTTTCTTCCTTGAGTAGGTGCTTCTCCTTTTGTTTACCTTCAAGACAACTATGGTCAACAATTTTGAAAGAATGAAGTAAGATCATTTCTTACCTTTTATTTTTGGTTTTTCTTTTCTTTTTACTTTCTCTACCTTTTTTTTAGAAGTTTCTTCCTTCTTTTTCTTTTTATCTACATCTCCTATTTTTAATTTTTTGATTTTCTTAAATTCAAACTCATTTCTCAAAAGAGCTTGGTTCTCACATATCTCTTGAGTTGACATTAGCATCAAGGTTAATTTGATTCCTCCATGTTTAAAAGTGATTTGATTAGAGTATCCATCATGTATGACTCTCTTATCAAATTGCCAAGGCCTACCCAAAAGGACATGTGTAGCTTTCATAGGAATTACATCACATAAAATATTATCATTATAAGTTCCTATGGAGATAGCTAAAAGGACTTGTTTATTTACTTCCATTTCCCCATCATCACTAATCCATGAAAGTTTATATGGTTTAGGGTGGGGTGTGGTAATCAAACCAAGTTTTCCAATCATCCTCTCACTAGATATGTTGGTACAACTCCCACTATCAATGATAAGGGAGCAAAGTCGTCCCTCTACTAGACATCTAGTGTGGAAGGTTGTTTCCCTTTGATCATCCTCTCTTATGGATTGACTACCTGAAGACCTTTTAATCATGAGAATGTTGCCCTCGGATCTATACACCTTTTCCTTTTCCTAACTTTCCTCTTCACTACTTTCATTAGATGACTTTTGTGAACTTGCACTAGTGTACTGCCCATTCTCCTTTATTAACATTGTTCTTTTGTTAGGACATTGGGAAGCAATGTGTCCCTTCCCAGCACACTTGAAACATTGGATGTCTCTAGTAGAAGTTGAAGGATTTGTGCTTTGGGATTTGGAAGTAGGGTTTGAAGTAACCCTAGGGCCCTTAGGCTCTTCCTTCTCTTGACTCTTTCCCTCATCCTTCTTTGGGAATTCCTTGTTCCTAGTTGAGTAACTAGAGTGTTTCCTTTTAAAACTTCCCTTCCTTTTGAGTTGGGTTTCTACTTTAATGGCTTGATGTACCAAGTCCTCCATTTCAACATAAGGATGCAATTCCACTATGTCCCTTATGTCAAAATTAAGGCGATTGATAAATCTAGCCATAGGTGCTTCACTTTCCTTAATTATGTTAGCCCTTATTAAAGCAAGTTCCATTTCCTTGTAATAATCATCTACACTTTTAGACCCTTGCTTAAGTGTTTGGAGTTTAGAGTACAACTCCCTTGTGTAATGTTGAGGTATGAACCTCTTACGCATTATAGATTTCATTTCCTCCCAAAAGGAAACCAAGTGTGCATTACATCTTCTCCTATCAGCTTGAAGCTTATGCCACCAAACCAAGGCATAGGATTTAAACTCAAGAGAAGCTATTTTAACCTTTTCCTCTTCCCTATACCTATGGAAAATAAAGATTTCTTCAATTTTAAGTTCCCATTATAGGTATTGTTCTACATCATTCCTTCCATTGAAGGTTGAGACTACTATCTTAACTCCTCTTAAGCCTTGTTCTCTATGAGGCTCTTCTTCCCTCCTATGTTCTCTTCTATGCCTCTTGGGTATCTCTTCATAATACTCCTCTCTATATCCCCTAGGTTCTTCCCTTCTTTCTTGCCTCCTATGCCTCCTATGTCTCTTATTCCCATCATCTTCTCCTCTAAAGGTATGACTATAATGCCTTTCTCCCTCACTACTTTCCATATGGTATCTATCCTCGATTCTAACCCTACTAAACCCACCATCACTTATCTCATCACGAGAAGAATGTATTCTCTCCCTCATACTATGAGTGATTTCCCTCCTCATATCAGCTAACCTTTCCTCCATGACCCTTGTAAACCTTTGGGTCAACTCCTCTATCTCAGCCCTATACCTCAAAGTTCGAGGCGTTGGGGGGGATAGGTGTCTACTTGTCAATTTTAAGTTTTCAAGTTTTTAAAGGACCTTTCCTCTCAATCTAAGTGTTTACACTCGAAGAATGTATCCACTCGTGTTTGTCACTCTTTTTTGGCTTTTTCTTTGATGAAGCACTCTTGCCTCTTCTACTCGGGTAAGGTTGGTAGGATCTTGCAAAGACCAACATCGAGACTCAAGCTAACTCTACCCAAATTTGAAGCACACGAGCACGAAAATTTATCTAAGGGAAAACTAGAAGTTGTGATCGAGGTCGTACTCAATCAAATAAAATGAATTAAAGTGCAGTAGGTTTATTAACCCAAAGTCGTCTCTTTCAAGGAATCATATTAAAAATTCAGAATTTCAATCTCATAGCAACTCACACACAAGGGGATTTTTATTATTGTTCATAGTAATTTCTAAATTTCCAAAACTAAATTTAAATTTGCAGAAAACAATTCAAGAAAAATGGATTGGTTCTCTACCTCATTCACAATTTGGATCTATCATTGGTTCATACAAAATTCCTCAACTCCTTGACAACAAGAAATTCGGATTAAGCATCCTTAATAGTTTTCACACTAGAATTAAGCAAACTAGCATGAATCCTAATTTCTAATTCTTGGAATTAAGCAAATCGTGAATTCATTTCAGATTAAGCAACCTAAAATGTGAGTTTAGATTCAGATTAGAATTCAAATTTCATAAAGCATGCAACTCAATTTCAAATTCAAACCTAAACATCAAGAAACTAGAAGAGTTCATGAATCTATCAAGAAAATTAGGAGATTAAATCAGAATATAGAACCTCAATTTCCATTATGAATTCAGTAGAGAAACAATCCTTGAAGCTTTAGCCTTCCATTTCCATGGAGGAGAAATTCAAAAATTGAAGAAGAAGAAGAAGAAGAAGAAGAAGAAGAGCCAAAATCGAAAATGGAAGAGGAGAGAAAAAGAGAGGGAAAATGAAGAGTCTCTTTTCTAAATTATGAAAAATGAGGGAAAAGTGTTTAAACTATTCAGCAACACACCTATTTATAGTTCCTAAATCACTAACAATCTTAGTAGGCCTTAAATGGGCCGAAATTAATTAAAACAGGCCCACAAACTAATTACAAAACTAAGCAAATTCGAATTTGCAGTAGACAACATTAGTAGGCGATTTTGAAACAGCAACTGCTCCTAATTCCTTCTTGGGAATATAGTCATATAGCATATCAAATTAAAGCCCTGGATGTTAGCTTTCCAATGCCACTGAAATCACCCAAAAATTTCACCTACAACTCCAAATATAATCAAAACAAGACAGGTGGGTCAATAGGCTTAAAAATCTGAATTTAAACAACATTTACAGTTAAAGCCCAATTAAGCCCAATTTGGTAAATTCCAATTAAAACAGTGGAATTAATCACAATTATAGTCCAAGAAAGCTAAGATTAATTATGCAAAGTGTGAATAAAAAATGTGATCATCAAGTTGCATAAGACAAAATAAGTGTAGAAAGACAAACAAGAAAAGCTAGTTATGAAGAAAGCTTAAACACAGGATTGGATGTTCAAACAAGACAAACAAAACACACAAGAATTGCGAAGAGAATTGTTTTTGGTTTAAGTTTTGAAAAAGTTGCCAAAACAGTTGTTTTTGTGAAAACAGTAGTTTTACAACTCAAAGAACTGTATACAAGGAAATGAAAGGGAAAATTACAGCAAACTGACAAATGTATTGTTGTGCTATCTTTTTATTGTTTTTCTTTTTGTTTTTCTGTATTTTTGATTTTTTTTACTTTTTCGGTGTCTTTTGATTTTTTCTCTTTTTGCTTTTTGGACCTTTTTTGTATTTTTGGCCATATATTTTTTTTAATTCTTTTTACTTATTTTCTTTTTCTTTGCATATTGCTCCAACAGAAAATTACAGAAATTTGTACAAAATTACAAAAAATAGAAATCTACCTAAAATAAAATTTGCAAGAATTTTGCCTAAAATTTGGACCAAAACGGTACCAAAAAACTGATAGAATTGTCTATTTTCTAAAAAATGTTTTTCAAAACGGTATGGCAACTTGATTCAAAATTTGACCAAAAATATTCCTTAGCAGTTCCGTATCAATTTTAAGATTCAAACTAAAATTTGAAGGTAACTCAACAATTGTGGTTTGTTGAACTTCTTCCAAACTTCTGAGTCAATAACCAGTCTATAGGTGAGCGTTTTGCGTAATCAAACATGGAATTCCTAAGGTCAAATAAGCAATCAATTCAAATTTGCAATCAGAATGTCATGAAGACAAACAAAACAAAAACATAATATGAATAAAACTGGGCAAAAAAATAGTGCAAAAATGGTAAAAATAAGAGGAAAAATTGTGCAAAATTAAAGAGTAAGAATGTAAAGGGGAGAACTGAAAGTAAAAGAATGGGGAGGACAGAAAGTAAATGGCAGAAAGTAGAGGGGGTGACAGAAATTAAAAGGATGAGAGAAGTTGAAATTAAATGACTGAAAATTAAAAGCAGAATAGTAAAGAGATGAATATGATTAACAATATATGGGGATGAATAATTATCAAGGTGGATTGGGGAAGAAATGTAGGTGAACGATCTTTAGAAAATGAAGACAACAATGCCTCCACTTACCGCAATATGATAAGTGAAAAATATATGATAATTTAGTGTATAATTACTACACTTATCAAGGGTAAAAAAGTAAATTTATGCACCAAATTACCTCTTTTTAGTAATAAATGCATAATTTGTGAATATTTGATTTGAATTTGAATATGATTCTATTTTGATAGAAAATCTGTTGATTATGCAGATAAAATGGAAGGATTTAAATGAAGAAACAAGATAGCATCTATTTGAAAAGAGAATCTACAAGATAAGGATTTAAATGGCAGTTGATTAAGATAAGATCAACAATTAATTGGATAAGGATTTTATAGATTTAATTCTAAATTCAAATTGAGGATCAAATCAGTACAAGATCAAGCTAGAAAGAGGGAAATAAGGAAAGCAGATCAAACAAGGATAAGATCAGAAAGAGATCAAGCTGGAAAAGATGAAATCAAGGAAAGCTGGAACGTGTCTCACGCTCCACCTACGCTGAGCGTAGGTGGAGCGCAACATTTAAAATTGCATTCTGGATCCTGCGCTTCAAACGCGCTGAGCGCAGGTTGAAGCGCAGGAATACGAGATCAGTTTTTCAAAGGATTTCAAATCAGATTCCTTCCAGATTTCAGATAGCTTTCCAACCTCTATAAATAGAACCTTTTGCAAAGATCAAAATAGCTTCTAGAGAGACGACAAAGCAGAAGCTAGGGCTGGAGAAAAGTGTGACAGTTTCTCCATTGGTGTGTAATGGCTACCATGCGTAGCTAAACTCTCTAATAGGATTGGATGTAGTTGATTCAATCCCCGATTGTTTGTAAATTCTCTTTATTATTTATGAATCCCTATTTTTATGATATCGGTATTTTTATACTTTGCTTAATGCATAACTTTCGCCTGAGCGCCAGAGTTATATGTTAGTTTTATAGGGCACATTCTAGAGGTGGTTCTATAGAATTAATAGCGAGCTTGGGGGATCCTAGAGATAGGAAACTTAAATTCTGATTGGTAAAAGTACTCAAAGTAGTCACTATGGGATCGAGCTATAGGACGAATCGATAGTTTTAACAAACGGAAAATCAGATCATTAAAGCCGGGGTAATTTGTCGCTTGGGAGAACCCGCATAAATTATTTCTGAGTATTTTATCATTGTTAGCCAAGGGTAAAATAATATAGTTTGGCTAGGGTATCATAATTATATATTCATAAATAATATTGGGGTTCACATATGAAAGGGGTGCGATGATACGAAATTCAATCCTAGTCCAAGTAACTATCTCTATCTCACTACTAGTTCAATTTTATTTACTTATGCAATTCTCTACAACCAACAATTTACACGCTCTTACTTGATAGTTTTGACCACTAACCTTTATAAATTGAACCGTTCCCTGTGGATACGATACTCTTACTTACTATTATACTGCTGAGGTTTTGGTACGCTTGCCAGAATTTCAACACAATCCACCACAAATTAACAAGTAGTTAATTCAAGGAAGAAGTTCAAGAACAATCAAGAACAACTATGAACATTTGAGCAAGCCTATTATCAAACACCTAGAGGAGTGAGATTAGCAGCCCAAAATATCCCCCTATACTAGCTCAAATCAAACCCAAACACAGGCAAACAAGAGCTGCAGTGCAGCAAAAAAGCACCTCGGGCTAAGAACAGTCCACAAGTCCAACAATTACATGGAAATTGAGCTTGAATACATGGAAAAGTAAGGAAATAAACAGAAAATTCTGCACCTATGGAGTGAAAAACCCGTGGCCAAAAGTGATGGAAAGACCCCCAAATAGCTCCAAATTCAAGAAGCTGTGATGACCAAATGAAAGCACCTCTTTTCTCGGATCTAGAATTGGAACCAAGGAACACAAAACACAAGTTAGAATCGATTGAAGATGAGCAATTATAGTGCAATAGGATGCAGCCTATATGGAAACAAAAGGAGAAATAAAAGAGAAAAAATGGAGATGGAGATGAACGCCACTGGTGCAGGCAACCCCCACAGCAGATAAGTTCAGGTGCTAGAAGCCACTGATTCAGGAGAATCAGATAAGCCTCTGATTGGTTTGAGCAAAAACCACAAAGCCTTCTCTACTCACAAGGTTGAGGAGGAATTTTGGCATAATGCCTTTACTTCAAAATCAATGTTACAAATAAAGAGGTGAGGCCCCCTTTTTATAGCAAAGTGGGTGGCCAAAATGAGGAAAAAGGAGAGAAAAATACAAGATGAGTAAAAGCTATTCTAATTGGGTGTTGAACCCATAAACTATGGCTAAAGTAGCTCAAGAAGTTACTTAGACACTAATCCTACTAAAAACTAGCGCCCCTCATTAAGAGGAGGATTAGGGAAAATTACAAAATTAATCCTAATACAATAAATCCTAATTAAGTTGAGTCTTGTATGTTGACTTTGGTCCAAAGGTCAAAGGTCAAAGATTGACCATGGGTGGGTTGACCGAATCAAGGTTGACCCATGCTTGACTCAGCTCCAAGCATCCCAGCAGGTCCAAGCTTACCACTAGCTCACCAGCTCCCAACTGTCAGCTCAGAAGTCCACTGACAGTTGCCATCAATGCCTCTCCCAGTTTCTATCATACCACCCACACCCTTTCAGATACCACCTATAGTACCCTCACCACCCTAGGCCTTTGTTGGCTTCTACCCTACTAGAGTACTGCCTGGTGGCTACATTCCTTGTTGTCTCTCTTTCTCGTTAGTAGCCTTAGCACCGTCGGCATATCATCCTGAATGGTTCCCGCAGTAGATATAGTGTACTTGGAGAACTCTATATTCTTGGAGTCTCCACTAGTATATATGCATGTCACTTTTTGTTCAGTGGTTATTAGGTACAACCATGATGGAGTTAGCAGTATGATGACCAGTACTAGAGTTGATGCATCTTCCTAGTTGAGAAATTTTATTTTGTTTATGTAAATTGCTCTTAGCACCATGTTATTTTGTATAAATGGCAATCCTACCCTAACTTACTTATTAGGTACAACCATAATGGAGTTAGCAGTATGATGACCAGGACTAGAGTTGATGCATTTGCCTAGTTGAGATATTTTATTTTGTTTATGTAAACTGCTTTTAGCACCATGGTATTTTATACAAATGGCAATCCTGTCCTAACTGACTTACATTATGTGTGTGTGTGTATATATATATATATCTTATGCATATTCAAACATTTTTATGTTGTTTATTTTACTGTAAAGATTATTACAAATATTTTGCGAAAAATTTCCCTGCATTTTTTGTAATATTTTATTAAATATAATTTCAACTACCGAGTGCGTCACACGTATCGCGTACCCGTACCACATACACGTACGAGAGATAATTACGAATTTGGTAACTATAAAACATACCATTAGACAACAGGAGAAACAAATTTTCTTTAGATAACTGCAAAAGCCAGAGTCACAACTTATTTACAAAATCCCTATTCCTAGATACGTTGAGTTATAAAAAAATCTAGTGTATGAGTTCGTGCAATGCACGGGCTTTATTAAACTGTCTATATTAGATTTAAATTATGGATATTATCCGATAAGAGTATAAAGCAAGAACAATTATTCACGATAAGCATATACATAGTTTGAATAAGAGGGAAATCAGATAGGTACTAAGTTTACACAACTTTCACAAAAAGATGGAACAAATTGGGTTGGCTTCGATAGACACTTACTTTAGGTATATTTCATTAGTGCAGGAACACATTGGTTTGGCATAACAAATCATGAATACCAAATGATTCTGGGAGTATAATAAATAATGGGTAAAATATGTTTTTTGTCCCTCTAAATGGACCAAGATTTGTTTTTAGTCCTTGTAAATGTTTTCTTTCTTTTACGTCCTTACAAATGCAATTTTTTTTTAAAAACATCCTTGCCGTTAAAACTCTGTTAATGATTACCAATTCGAGTTTTGTGTTTAGTCCTCGTAAATGATTTTTTTTCATTACATCCTTACAAATAAATTTTTTCCTAAAAATCCATCCTTGTCGTTTCAGCTATTTCTCCTCCTCCACCTCCTCCTCCTTCTCATTCTCCTTTTGTTGCTCCATCTCCTTCTCATTCTTGTCGTCCTTTTGCTACTAATTGTCCTTCTTCTGTTTTAAGTGTGATTTAAGTTGAGCTCATTTTTAGAATTATGGGAAGTGTTTATTTAGTTCCTCTAACTCTATACCTATACAAAAAATTGTTAGTTTTAGAAAAAGTATGATATAGAAGGAGGAGGAGATGAGGAGAAACGGAAGAAGAAGAGGAACGAGAAGTAAAAAGAGGAGGAGGAGGAGAAGAAGAAGAAGAAATAGAGAGAAAGAACCGTTAAAGTTAACACAATATTTAACGGTAAGAACCAATTTAAAAAAAATTACATTTGTGAAGACATAAAAGAAAAAAAAAACATTTGCAAGAACTAAAAACAAAACTCGAACCATTTATAGGGACTAAAAACATATTTTACCCTTAAATGATTTAGCAAGACCAATGTACATATAACAATTATTGTATCATAGATCTAAATTAGGTAAAATGAAATTTAAAATCCCTGTAGACCATTATTCTACGAAAATAGGATAAATAGTCTCTTGAGAATTAGGATGGTAAATTTGGATTTTGAAGCGTCATGTTTTGATTAAGCATAAAGCAACCGGTCTAGAGCCTTGATCGCATAACAATATCTAAGCTTGTGTAATCCTTGGCAAAAGAAGGCTCAATCAGTCCTGAAACATGTGCACCAGAAACAATTACCAACCAGATCTTGCAGATCAATGATGTCTTCTAGTTTGGGATTGAATCATGAAGGATTACAATTAAAAAAGGACAATTCAAAATTTATTTCTTTTTAATGGATGATTTTTATGAGATTATTGCAAATATTTCAAAGTCATCATCAAGAGAATCAAGAGGTACAATTGCTTTAGTATAAAATTATTATTCATATATGAGGTAAGTAGTTTACACAATAAGTCAATTTTATATATATATATAGGGGATGTATTGTAACGCCCTAATTTCTGAACTAAAAAATAATGACCGTTGGAGACACTATTCCTGAATTTCTTGAAATCATTTCGTTAAATTTCCGATATCGTCATACATTCGCTTAAACTTTCCAACGATTAGCTTAAGCCAAAAGAAAACAAACATCAGAGACCTTAAATAAGTATGAAACCTACTTAAGTTTAGGGAAGAAAACACACTTAGAGAAGTGTGATTCAATAAACTTATACCGGAAATCCGGCAGAGTCTCCCCTAAAAACCGGATAATTACTAATCCAGCTTAACCTGAAAATCAACAAAACCAGTACAATTCATATCATACATATCATAACATTAGAGCTAGGCCTCAGTGGCCAACTCAGAATTAATTAAACTTATACAATATACATCAGTGACTAATCTTTTATTAATTACAACCGAATTTACTTCTAATACTTAAACTTCAAATTCTAAAGAGACTTAATTCCATAAATCCTCCTTCTTGCTTTAACAGCTCCTAAGGTTTCCTGCACAGCTAAAGAAGATCCCCGAAACGTGGGGTGAGACTAAAGTCTCAGCAAGTACAACCAAGCATATATAGTGTAGTAAAACAAACAACATTTATCAAACATCACATAAGACATATTCACGAACTAAATACATAAAACATGTTTCCAATAGTCAATAACTAATAAAAGCGATATGTAATTCAATTAACATGAACTGATGAATAATGCAAATTATGATGCTCATGATGCACTTACTGCTGTGCCCAGCAGGCATGATCTTATCACTTTCTGGAGTTAGACCTGAGCTCAGACTACGGGAACCGGCTTTCCCGCGGAATAATCCCACCCATACTGGACCGAAGTCGTGTTTTACTGAATTACTTAATTTTTAACTCACAGCGTGAAGGCAGGCTTGAATTAACTCACGGTCGAAACCGACTTATATTACTCAAATGCACATAATCTCAATGAACTAATAAATGGTATTCACAAATGACAATAAGTGATGTATAAAATAGTAGTACAGTGCTTTAAGTATAACAAATACAAACAATTCCGCTAGTTTCGACTATCTCGAAGGTTTCGACCCTACGAATATAAATCCCAAATTTCAATTCAAGTCCTAATCCAAAAATATCAATCCATGAACTAACATTAAACAAAGAACTATAACCTATTCGAATATTAATATGAGTTACAATCGAGGGATTTCGATAGTTTCGAAAACTTCGAAACTAAGGATTCCTATACTCTGATGGCACACTGCTAGAAGCTTGGACCTTCAAGACCTACATTGGAGGAAATGCACCAACTTCAAGCCAGAACTTCAAGCAAGGAAGAGTTGGAGAAATTAGTGTCCTACAAATAAAGGGTCACTGCCCTACAAAATAAAGGTCACTACCCTACAGAAGGACACCTTGACCCTGGATAGGACCCTTGTCCTATGGACCACCCTTAATTAGGACTCTCTTATATTTTCTTTTTATTAATTGTAATTTTCTTTTAATTCCTCCTACTTGGGTGCTATTTTTAGTGGGTTTATTGGTTAGTAGGTTGCCTTGCTATAAGGCTTAGGAGGTCATGGGTTCTATTCCCACATAGGATAGAAATTTGACTCATCTTGTATTTTCCTACATGAGTGGGCGCCATCTTGAGAGGTTTATTGGCTTAAGACTTAGCTTAGCTATAAACCTTGGGGGTCAGGGTTCAAAACCCACTTAGGAGTGTTTTCACTCACCTTTTATTTTCTTCCTTTTTTATGCCCCTAAAAATCTGCCCCTCTCCCCCTCTTCTCCTATAAATAGGAGTCCTCTCCTCTTGTAATCACACAATTGAATTTTGAAGTAAAGGCATTATGCCCAATTTTCTCCTCCCTTTGTGAGTTGAGTGAGGCTTGGTGGTTGTTGCTCAAACCATACTGAGACTTATCTAATTCTCCTGAATTAGTGGCGTCTGGCATTGGACTTATCTGCTGCAAGTGGACTCTTGCTTCAGTGGCGTCCTTCCCATTTCTTCCTCTCCACTTTTTCTTTCATTTTCTCTCATTTTCTTTCATTTTCTTGCGTGAATTAGCTGCTGCCCAGCCACCATATTTCGCATTTTAATTGCTCTTAATTGATTCTAATCGGTTGGTTTTGCTCAATTCTAGATCCTACACCCATCCGGCTATCAATTGGTATCAGAGCTTGATGGATTGAGCAATTTTTGGAGCACATTGGGGCTGTTTGGGCGCTGTTTTGCTGCACCTATATGTGCAGAATTTTCATTCAATTTAGTGTAATTCCATCCCTCTTTTCAATTGTAATTTGGACTTGGACTGTTTCCCGGGCCCGAGGTGCCTTTCTGCTGCTATCAGCACTTGTCTGTCTTGATTGATTTGCTTGAATTCTTGCTAGTTGGGGGCTGTTTTGGGCCGCTAATTCCCACCCCCTAGGTGTTTGTTTAAATGCCTCTTTAATTGCTCATACTTGTTCTTGAGTAATTCTTGCAAATTTCTTGATATAACTGCTTGTTTGTGGTGAAGTGTGGTAAGAGGAGGCATTGTTGTCTTCATTTTTCCAAAGATCGTTCACCTACATTTCTCCCCTTCACCATTAATTGTTCATCCCCCATATTCATCTCTTTACTTTCCGCCTTTAATTTTCCGCCATTTAATTTCCGCTTCTCCCCATCCTTTTAATTTCTGCTCTCCCCTTTACATTCTGTCATTTACATTTCTGCTCTCCCCATCCTTTTAATTTCCGCTTCCCCCTTTACTTTCAGTCATTTACTTTTAGTCCTCCCCATCCTTTTATTTTCCGCTTCCCCTTTACATTTCTGCTCTCCCCATCCTTTTACTTTCTGCCATCCCCATCTACTTTCTGCCATTTACATTTCTGTCCTCCCCATCCTTTTAATTTCAGTTTCCCCCTTTAATTTCTTGCCATTTATTTTTGCGCAATTTTTCCTTATTATTTTTTGCCATTTTATGCGCATTTTTGGGCTCTTGTTTTGTTCAATTTCCTACTCTTGTTATGTCTGTTTGATTGGCATTCTGATTGCAAATTTGGATTGACTGCTATCTCTACCTTGGACTTTCCCTGTTTGATTGTGCAAAACGCTCACCTATAGGATCTTTTTTGGTTCATAGTATTGGAAGAAGATCAACAAATTCTAATTGTTGATTTTCCTTCAAAATTTAATTCCAATCTTAAAATTGAACCAAGCGCGTTTCTGTGACCATACCGGTTTTGTATAATCAACAAGGAAGTGCTAAGCAATTTTTTTGGCTATTTTTGAAATCAAGTTGCCATTACGTTTTTACAGTTTTTAGAAATCAGTTTATTCATTATTTTAGCTTTTCTGGGCCACTTGGACCAGTTTACTGTCAGAAAATTCCAGAAATATTATAGTAGGTACAGTTTATTTTCTTTTCATTGTGTACAAATTTCTGTAATTTTCTGTTGGGGAAAAAGACAAAAAAAAGAAAGAAAAGGCAAGAAAAATACAAAAGGTACGTACGTGCCAAAAATAGAAAAAGAGGTGTAAAAAGCAAAAAAGGGTGCAAAAGTCAACAACAAGGAAGAAAAAGTCAAAAGACAACCAAAAAGAGTCAAAAATTCAAAAAAAATTCAAAAAAATAGAAAAACAAAAACAAAGAAGTATCCCAACAATACAGTAACATTTTTACTGTAATTTTTTTGTTTCAATTCCCTGTATACCGTAGTTTAGTTGTATTTGTTGTTTTCTTAAAAACGACAATTTTGGGCAACTCTTTTTCAAAAATCACCAAAAACAATTCTCTTTGCAATTTCTTCCGTCTTGTCTTGTTTGCTGTCTCCTCTTGTGTATAAGCTTGTTTGAGTGTCAGTTTTTCTTGTTTGTATATCAATTCCTTGTTTTGTCTTAGGATTTTCCAATCTTCTTCCAGTAGGTATTTTTCTTTGTTAGTGCGCTTCTATTTTGGGTAAGGGTTAAGACATAATCTCAAGTTGGTCTTTGCAAAATCTAACCAACCTCCAACCGAGTAGAAGAGGCAAGAGAGTTTTCATTATAGAAAAATCCCAAAAAGAGTGACATACACGAGTGATTACATTCCATTGAGTGTAAACACTTAGTGAGTGGTGAGGTCCTTTAAAAAGCTTTCAAATAAAATCAATTTAAGATGTCATATAGAATGTGGAGAAAGGAGCTAGATGAAGATAGGAGAGAATTTAGAAGAGAAAAGGAAGTGAGAAGACACTCTTTTCACGATGAAAGGTATAAAAAAGAAAGGAAGGAAAGAGAAATAAGTAGATATCATTAAACGCGTTTGGTTCAATTTTAAGATGGGAATTAAATTTTGAAGGAAAATCAACATTTGGAATTTATTGATTTTCTTCCAACTTTATGAACCAAAAAGTAGTCAAATGGTGAGCGTTTTGCACAATCAAACAGGGTAAGTTCAAAGTAGAGATAACAGTCAATTCAGATTTGCAATCAGAATGCCAAACAGACAAACAGAATAGGAGTAGAAAATTGAACAAAACAGTGCCCAAGAAAGGCGCAAAAAATGGCAATAATAAGAAGAAAATTGCAAAAAAGAAATTAAAGGGGGAAACTGAAATTAAAAGGATGGGGAGGACAAAAATGTAAATGACGGAATGTAAATGGCAGAAAGTAGAGGGGATGACAGAAATTAAAAGGATGAGGAGAGCAGAAATGTAAATGACTGAAATGTAAAGGGGATGGCGAAAATTAAAAGGATGGGGAGGACTTAAAGTAAATGATAGAATGTAAAGGGGATGGCAGAAATTAAAAGGATGGGGAGGACAAAAATGTAAATGGCAGAATGTAAAGGGGGAAGCAAATATTAAAAGGATGGGGTGAAGCAGAATTTAAATGGCGGAAAATTAAAAAGCGGAAAGTAAAGAGATGAATATGGGGGATGAACAAGTAATGGTGAAGGGGAGAAATGTAGGTGAACGATCTTTGGAAAAATGAAGACAACAATGCCTCCTCTTACTACACTTCACCAACAAACAAGCAGTTATAGCAGTTAATTTGCAAGAATCACTCAAGAACAAGTATGAGCAATTGGAATAGGCATTTTAACAAACACCTAAGGGGTGGGATTAGCGGCCCAAAAATAGCCCCATACTAGCAAGAATTCAAGCAATCAACAAGCAAACAAACAATGCTGACAACAGCAGAAAGGCACCTCGGGCCCAGGAAACAGTCCAAGTCCAATTACAATTGAAAAAGAGAGATGGAATTACACTAAAATGATGAAAATTCTGCACAAAAGAGGTGCAGTAGGCCGCGCCAAAACAGCCCCCAAATAGCTCCAAATTGCTCAAATTCAACAAGCTTTGATGACCAATTGATAACAGGGAAGTTGTAGGATCTTGAATTGAGCAAAAACAACCGGTTAGAATCAATTAAAGGCACTAGAATTGCGATTTATAGTGGTTGGGCAGCAACTATAATGCGCAAGAAAATGAGAGAAAATGAAAGAAAAAGTGGAAGAGAAAGAGATGGTTGGGACGCCACTGAAGCAGGAATCCACCCACAACAGATAAGTCCAATCGATAGACGCCACTGATTCAGGAGAATCAGATAAGTCTCTGGTTGGTTTAAGAAAGAACCACCAAGCCTACTCTCAACTCACACTTGAGGAGAAAAATGGGCATAATGCCTTTACTAATTCATCAAAGTTGTGAAATACAAAGAGTGAGGGCTCCTATATATAGGAGAGGGGGGCCGACCACTTGGGGAAATAAATGGGGGGAAAATAAAAGATGGTAGGAATGCTATCCTAGTGGGTCTTGAACCCATGACCCCAAGGCTTATAGCTAAGCTAAGTCTTAAGCCAATAAACCCCACATTTAGCGCCCAACTTAAGGAGAAAAAGGGGAAATTACATCCAAGTCCTAATTACACCTTAATTTCCTAATTATATTATTAATTCCTAAAAATTAAAATCCTATTTAAATTGAGTCTTGAAATGTTGACTTTGACTTCAAAGTCAATGGTCAAAGGGTTGACTTTGTTGAGGATGACTCATGCTTGGTTCATCTCCAAGCAGTTCTAGCAGCTCCATGCTTAATCCTAGCCTCCAGCTGTCAGCCCAGAGTTCCCACTGACAGGTGCCATCAGATGGAACCTCGTGTAACCTTATCACTTCCTTGATATATAACTGAGTTAACTTTTCTAAGGAGAACTTAATGTTAATGGGTAGAAAATGAGCAAATTTTGTCAATCTATCAACAATTACTCATATAGCATCGAAACCTGCAGGAGTTCTAAGTACCTACCACGAAATCCATCGATATACTATCCCACTTCCACTCAGGGACATCTAAAGGCTGCAACTCCCCTGACGGTCTCTGGTGTTCAATCTTAGCTTTTTGACAAATCAAACAAGAGGCTACATACTCAGCTATTTCCTTTTTCATTCCAGACCACCAAAACAACTTCTTTAAATCCTGATACATCTTAGTTTCTCCAGGGTGAATACTCAATCCACTCTTATGGGCCTCCTCAAGAATCAATCTTCTTACTTCCTTATCACTGGGTACACATATCCTACCCTTGAATCTAACAATCCCATCAGTGCCCTTACTGAACTCAGATTCTCCTTTCTTAAGTACTAGATCCTTCATATTTTGCAAGGGTTTATCTACCTCTTGGGCTAAACGAATCTGTTCCAAGAAATCATTTGAAATCTTCAATGTTCCTAGTTTCACACTCTTAGGAGTAAATTCAGCAACTAGGTTTAGGTCTCTAAACTTCTCTATCAATTCTAGTTCCTTAACCATCATTGCCGACACATGCAAAGACTTTCTACTCAGCGCATCAGCCACTACATTGGCCTTTCCTGGGTGGTACTGCAAACTGAAATCATAGTCCTTTAAGAACTCCATCCATCGTCTCAGCCTCATGTTCAACTCCTTCTGATCGAACAAATACTTCAAACTTTTGTGGTCGCTAAAGACTTCAAACCTAGCACCATACAGATGGTGTCTCCAAATCTTTAAAGCGAAAACTATAGCAGCCAACTCTAGATCATGAGTAGGGTAATTCACCTCGTGCGTTCTCAGCTGCCCAGAGGCATAAGCCACTACTTTCCTCTTCTGCATCAACACACAACCTAGTCCTTGCTTTGAAGCATCACAATACACTTCAAAACCCTCTTGCGTGTCAGGCAAAACTAAGACGAGTGCAGAAGTCAACCTCCTTTTCAATTCTTGAAAACTATCCTCACACTTCTGGCTCCACACAAAACTTTGATCTTTCCTAATCAGACGGGTCAACGGTGTTGCTATCCTAGAAAAATTTTCAATAAACTTACAATAGTAACCAGCTAACCCTAGAAAGCTCCTCATTTCCGTCACAGTCTTAGGTGCTACCCATTGTAACACAATATCTACTTTAACTGGGTCTACACTAACACCTCCGCTCGAGATCACATGACCTAGGAAGTTCACTTCCTTCAACCAGAATTCACACTTAGATAGCTTAGCGTACAACTTCTTATCCTTCAGGGTTTGCAAGGTTATCCTAAGATGTTCTGCATGCTCTTCCTCACTCTTGGAATATATGAGGATGTCGTCTATGAAGACCACAACGAATTTGTCCAAATAGGGATGGAAAACTCGGTTCATATAATCCATGAAAACTGCGGGTGCATTGGTTACACCAAATGGCATCACTAAGTACTCAAAATGCCCATAGCGTGTTCTGAAAGTTGTCTTCGAAATATCCTCAGACTTAACACATATCTGGTGGTAACCTGACTTAAGGTCAATTTTTGAGAATATAGTTGCTCCTCTTAATTGATTCATCAAGTCATCTATCCTAGGCAAGGGGTACCTATTCTTTACCATCACCTTGTTTAGCTAACGATAATCCACATACAGTATCTAACTACCATCCTTCTTCTTAACCAACAGAACGGGCGCTCCCCAAGGAGACACACTCGGCCTCACAAACTGCTTTTCTAATAACTCCTCTAGCTGCTTCTTCAACTCAGCTAATTCTAATGGAGACATCCTATACGGAGCTATAGAAATAGGTCCGGTTCCAGGTACTAACTCTATGTTGAACTCTATCTCTCGCTCAGGTGGTAAACCAGAAATGTCTTCCGGAAACACCTCAGGAAATTCTCTCACTACAGGTAACTTACTGATATCAGATTCCCACTCTACTTCCACAGAAGACGACATCAAGTAGATCTGGGCTCCTTCTCTCAAAGAAGCATTCACTTGGTTGGCGGACAAGAACCTCGGACTCACAGAATTGAGAGAAGAGGAAGAAGAATCAAACACAACAGATTTATTATAACAGTCTAGTTGGACTCGATTGGAAGATAACCAGTCCATTCCCAATACAATGTCAAGTTGAGAAAGAGGCAAACATATCAGATCAGCAGAAAAAGTCTTATCACCAATGGTGATTGGACAATCCAAACAAGCTAAAGAAGTAGTCACAGGTTTAGCAGTAGAAGTGGAAACAATGAGATCATAAGGTAATTTAACAAAATGCAATTTCTATCATTTCACATAATCCAGAGAGATTGAAGAATGCGTCGCACCCAAATCATATAATACAATTAAAAGAATTCCACTTATGATATACTTACCTTGGATCAGATCCTCAGATTCAGCAGCTTCAGCTCCACTCATGGTAAACACTCTACCTCTGGTTCTGGGTCTCCCAGCTTATGCATTCAGATTCGAAATAGGTGCACTTGCGACACCACTACCACTTCCCTTCAATGCCGGGCAGTCCCTCCTGATATGGCTAGTCCGTCCGCATTGAAAACATGTGGGTCCGCTGGACTGGGTTACAGGTTGGTTCTTGATCGGACAGTCCTTCAGAAAATGATTCTTCTTACAGCGAGGACAACTAACATAGTTGTTGCCAGTACTGTTGGCTGGACTTCCCCCACTAGCAACCATGGATTGCTGTCTTCCAGCGCTCCCAGAGGATGAGTCATAGTTCCTAGGGACAAAGTAAGTCTTCCTCCTTTCTAGTGTAACCTTTGGTTTGTTCCTCTGCGGGCCGGAGTTCTTCCAGTGAGCCTGGCTTGCCTTGGTATCATCTTCAAATATACGACACATATTAACCATCTTGGAAAACTCAGTAATCTGCTGGTAGCCAATAGTTTGCTTAATCTCTGGCCTCAGTCCACTTTCAAACTTTGAACACTTGGATCCTTCATCCATAGTATTCTAGAAGTACGGGCAGAACTTGGACAACTCTTCGAACTTAGCAGCGTACTCCCCAACAGTCATACTTCCTTGCTCCAACTTCAGAAATTCTACTTCCTTGCGCTTTCTCAGGTCAGTAGGAAAATACTTATGGAGGAAAGTCTCCTTGAACAAATTCCATGTGATTAGTCTCCCAGCGGCCTCCAGCTGACGCCTAGCATACTCCCACCAGTGCTGAGCCTCCCCAACCAGCATGAACACAGCTAACATTACCCTCTGCTCGTCAGGACAACCCATAGCCAAGAAAATCTTTTCTGGCTCTTCTAGCCACAATTGAGATCCATCAGGATCATGACCCCCTTTGAATTGTGGTGGATTGTTCTTCTTAAAGATGGATAGCCCACGGTAAGCATCAAGGATATTGTTCTGGTTCTGATTACGACCCTAGTTAATCTTATCCAATGTCTGTTGCTGGTTCTCTAACACATTAACAGTCCTCCCCAGAAGATCGTTCATCACAGGGTTACCTCTTCCTGCCATGGAATCCTGCATTCACAGAACAAATCAGCTTCTTCTGCTTTATGCAGAATCACTCAAGCAAGAACAAGTAACGCTACATAGATTCTCATATTACTACCTTCACACAGATAGTAATACAAGGGCAAACATTTCACTCAAGGCAATCCAATTCACACAAACAAGCAATCAATCACAGAGTAGACACAGAGAAAAGGGTATCTTAGAACATACCCAAGGCCAAAAGGAAAGAACAGCTCTGATACCACCTAAATGTGACACCCCTAGTTACTACTAAGAACGTCACATGTGTTGCACGTGACAAACGAGAATATTAAACAAGTCGGTAAAAATGCGAAATTATTATTATTATTTTTTAAGATAGATCGGTAGCCAGTAGCGTTGTCATGTTGACCAACAACATTTCTAGTTCCATTTTAAGTATTATAAAATATCCTTTCCTTACTTGTTAATTTATTTTGGAAAAGCGTCGAAGCGTCACTACGTTGTATACACATACCTTCATTCAACATAATTATCACACGTAGGAAATAAACAGTGCAGTAATTACAAACAGAAATCATTGTACGCATGAAGCTTACAGACCATAAAATAGAAACATGAGTTCTAGAATTGAAGTAAATAATTAAAGTGACCTCAACACAAAATACAAAAGGGAGATCACAAAACTCAGAGCTGATCACAAATAGACTCAAATACAACTACTCTACTCCTCGTCACTCTGTAGAGAGGGATCCTCCTCTGGGTCCTCCTCATCTAACGAGTCGTCAATGATGATCATCCCCATCGCATCTGGAAAAGGGCGATCTCACGCATCAACACGTAAGAAACGGGAACCGGATGCCTACGAAGTAGGTGAGTATCACGAGGAATCCGAACCGACGAGATCTGCTACACGTAACGAGCGGGATGCTACTGAAGAGGCCTGGCGACGACGGGACCGACGAAAAGTACTATAGTGCACCAAGTTTGGCGGCGTCTGAAACTCCAACGTCAACGGAACAACAAAATCTATCTATGGTAGCAAAGGGAGGCCGGGGTGAGTAATGATAATGCGAACGTCCCCAGTGAAGACACACCTCCTAGGTATGTTCGTCACCCTCCACATTTCCCTCGGCATCCATCGAAGCTCCACTCGCATAGAAATCATGTTGCGGGTCTCTGATGCCAGTTGACGTTGTAAAAGAAAGGGTACAATGATAAGTGCCAATTATATGATATATTATTGTATTTTTACTGCACTAATCAAGGGTAAAATAGTAATTTATGCCCCAAAATAATCCCTTTTTATTAATAATTGTAATAATTGTGTTTATTTAATTTGAATTTGAATTTGATGCTATTTTAATATAAAATTTGTTAATATTCCAGATTTATGGGAGAGATTTGAATGAGCAAAGAAGATAGCATTAATTGAGGAAAGGATCTGCAAATTTGAAGTTTGAATTAGAGCAAATAAAGATAAGATCAGCTGCCATTTAAACAAGGATTCTGCGGATAACTTCTCCAATTTAAATTCAAAGTCAAGATAAACACAAAATCAATCCAGAAAGAGGGAAACAAGGAAAGCCAAGTAGATAAGGATAAGATCAGGAAGAGATCAAGCTGTTAAAAGAAGAAACAGAATAATCTGTTACGCGCTCTACGCTTAGCGCAAGTGAAGCGCAAATAGGACTTGCAACGCAGGTGAAGCGCAGGTGCGCGGATTAGTTTTTAGATCTATTTTTAGATCTGTTTTCAAATCAGATTCATTCCAGATTTAAGATAGCTTTCCTTGGTCTATAAATAGGACCTTTTGTAAAGATCAAGGGAGCTTTTGCGAAGGTTTAGAGAGTAGAGTTTAGGGCTCAAGTTCAGAGGAGACCTCGAAGGGCTGCCGAGATAGCAACGCGAGGATTGAAGAAAAGCGTGACAATTTCTTCATTGGTTTGTATGGCTAACATGCGTAGCTAAACTCTCCAGTAGGATTGAATGTAGTTGATTCAATCCCCAAATGTATGTGAATTCTCTTTATTAATTATGAATCCCTATTCCATGATATTGGTACTTTTATACTTCACTTAATGCGTAGCTTCTGTTGGAAATACAGGGAAACACTAGAAGGGGTTGAATAGTGTTTAAATGGAAACTTTTTCTATCTCAAAAATACTTTGAAAATTTTGCTTCTAAAACTCTCCAGATGATGGTTATCAGTCTGAAGGTTTTAATTACTTTCTGAATTAAGTTCAGATTAAGAAATTGGTTAAAAACTTTGTTTGATTCAGAGAAGAAGTTTTCACTTGGATACTTTTCAAACCCCTTAGTTAGATTAAAACTGAAAATAAATAGTTAAGGGATAGAGAAAAACTTAGCCAACAATTTATCCTGGTTCACTCACAACCACTGTGAGCTACGTCCAGTCCCAGGGCAAAAACCAGCACCTGGATTTCCACTAATCTTGCAAGATTACAAGTATTCTTTTCTTTCAAGCCTCTTCAGGCTCTACACCAAGTATTATTTCTTCCACCAAGCCTCATCAGGCTCTCAGACACTTAACCAAGTGTAACCCAAATATTCTTTCAAACAGAGAGTCTCTCCAGGCTTAAACACCCAAACTGTTTAAAGTTTGAATAGAGAAACAAATAGTTCACTATCCTTCAGATGATAGCTTTGAACTTTAAATGTACAGAAAACTGAGGTTCACTCAGGATAAGAATTTGAGCAAGAGTACAAGAATATCAGAGTATATTTTTGCAACGTGTTCTTTCTTTGATAGGAATGCTTCTCTTATTCTTCAAATCTTCATGAGACATATTTATCGTCTTCAGAAGTTAATGCCTGTTGCCAAATAGCATTAAATGCTCAAGGAGACGTTTGACACAAGATCTGACCAAGGCATTCTGAGCAGACAAGGTGCAGCAGGTCTGCGCACACAAAGCTTTTTGGCAGGAGCAGCAGTGTTGCAGACTTTCCTTAAAAATGCTAAACATTTGAACAAGGAGAGAAAGCAGCTCTGACTCTTATGCTGAAATAGGTAAGATCATTGAGATGAACGTTCCTCGTACTCAGCAACGTCTTCAAGGGTCAAAAGTCTTGATGTCTTCAGCTTTCAGATGAACTTCACACTTTCAGAAGATAAACACTCTTCAGAAGGTGTTGTGTCTTCAGACGATCTGAAGCTTCAGATGATGTTTCTCATTCTTTAAGATCTGAAACATAACAGAATCTTTGTGAAAGAATATTGCCATATAAATTCATCTGTATTTTATATTTGTTGTTCATTAAAACTTTTTAAGGGAATGAGACTCAGAGTATTTTTAATTACTCAAATTATTTTTGAGACTCAACAATCTCCCTCTTTTTAATGATGACAAATATAAAATATTCTGAAATCTGAAAAGGGTTAAAAATATTAGAGTTTAGAAAATTCTCCCCCTTAAAAAGATGTTTCATCTGAAATTATCCTACTCGTTCTGAAGTATTCTCTGATGTACTCATGCTTTTACACTTTCAGATTTTGTTAGTCTTAAAGAACATATATATTTAATATTCCCCCTTTTGTCATCAATGAAAAAGGGTAAGCAACAGATAGAGCAAATAAATGAAGTTAAGACAAAGCATCAGCAATAAATGCACATAAGACAGTTCGACAAACTTCTCATGCATTAAGGGTTCATGTAAGCAGAATTGTTGCAAACAAAAATAAAACATAAAGATAAACTGAAATAACTTTGACAAGACATCATCATGAACTAGGTCGTAAGCCTTCTTAGAGCCTGCTCAAGCATTTCTTGCATAGCTAGCCTTTGACTATCCAGTTCAGCTACAACTGCTTCTTTCAACTCATTGTGACTAGCCTTGATCTGCGCATGGGCAGTGAGGATCTGATCTGTTCGCAGTAGGAAAGCTTCATTCTGATTACTCAAGGCATAATGTTCTCAAGAAAGAGCGACTAGTTCAGCTTCTAAGTTCTCTACATAGAAAATCAAAGACAGATGTTTGTTGGTGAAGCGATAGTACTGAAAACCATATGGAAGATTGAACTTTGGAAGATCTTTGACTTGGATGAGATACTCAGGTCTTTTGAAAGGAAAACTAACTACCCATTCAGGATGGAATTCTCTGGCAGAGAAGTCAGACATAGGAAATCTACCCCTGAAGAAGGTAGGTGTTTCCTGAGTGGTATTCTTCCCAACTTTCACCAAAGAGTCAGCATCATCCCACTGAGTTCCAGATGAACTGCCTTCTTGCTCAACTAGGTTCCAGTGATAGTTCAACATAGCTTTAGACAAAGAGTGATCTATGCCTTGATGTTCAGAGATGAATTCAGACAATCCTTCCTACTCTTCATTGGTTAGGACTCTGGGTTGCCTATCTCCTTTTATTACAACACCTTTATCTTTCCTGGGAGAAGTCTCAACAAAAGGATACCTTGGTACTATCATATCAGGTTGCACCAGGATAGTAGTAGATAGCTTGGTATGCACTCTTCTGGGTGGTCTGAAATCTCTATGCCCAAAAGAACTTGAGTACTTGTCAACCAACTCAGATTCAAGGCACAATATTCTCACAGCAATCCATTCTTCATATGATAATAAGTGTTGATCCTGAGAGAAAGGATCTAGTACCCTCCACTTGTGACAAGGGTTGACTATTCCATGCCTTATCTTCTTCAGTGAATCTGAGAGACTACCTCCCCCTGAACTGATAAGCCTCCTTTGCCTTGCTTCTGAAGCAATTTCTAAAAGTAATCTTGAAGGAGGATGGCGAGTTATGGGAGCAACTTCCCTGAAGAACAACAATTCTTCATAGAGATTTGGAAATCTAGGTACTCTGGACCTTTCTTCAAGAGGAACATTATAAAATCTTTGCGGCACTTCATCTGCCCACAACATTTGATGATCATTCTGAACTGTTAAGCTCAGATCATAAGTGGGTTCCCGTCTGAGATCTCTAGATTTCTCCTTAAGCGGTTCTGCTCTAGACAGAGTTATATTTCCTCCAAACCAAACACTGCCTGAGTCATCATCTGAGTTGAGTTCAGGATAACCTGATAGAGATGAAGAAGATGGTGAAGATGGGTGTACTTCTTCTGTGCTGCTGATCATTTTAGGTGGAGGAGGGGCTTCATCCTCTGAAGTAGAAACATTTCCAAAGATAACCCTAGGCCTCTTAATAGGAGCCATAGAGCCTTCAACAACTTTCTATTTCAGCTTAAGTTCCTCTACCTTTTACTTCCTTTGTTCTTCAGCAACCTTCTGAAATTCCACAGCATCTTCTTGCTTGATGCTTTTACTTCTTGTCAACATCTGAGGAGCATCATCAGCAGGAGCCAACAATCTTCTCCTTTTGATTTTCCTTGCTTTTGCACTGGCACTTCTTCTTTTCAGCCTGTTTTCTTGCTCAAGTTTTTGTCTTCAAGAACTACTTGCTGAGAAGCAACAGCAATAACATAGTCTTGTTTTTCTTGTTCTTCCTTCTTCTTTCTTTCTTCTTCCCCAATTTCCTCCACAACCTTTCTGATATCAGCTTCAGGCAAACTGGTAGCAAGAGGGATAGCTTGGATTGGTTGGGTTACATCAAAAGGTTCAACACCTAGAGGTTTAGATTCTATCCTGATGTTGTCCTCTTCCTGTCCTCCCAAGATGAGAGTAGGCTGAGTAGCAACAACAGAGTTCTCAGTAACCTGTCCCACAATCTCAGAAGTGCAGGCATACTGATATGAACCTTGAGGTTCTATTTTGAATGGACCTTAGAAGATTCTGAATAAAAATATCACTTTTCTTGACAAGCACTCTTTTGTTCTTCGCAATATTTTCTTTTGCTATATTCTTTTCTTTTTCTTTCTTGATTTTCTAACTCCAATTAAAATGAGATAGAAGAGTAACAAATAGAAACCTTGTCAAAACAAAATTCACCCTTTGAAAACTTGAAGAATAAATCACATATAATTCAAGTAATACGTATAGGAAAAGTAGGTTTTGAACAAATAGAAAACGTAGAAGAAATAGAAGAGATAGATAGTGGACGTCACACTTTCAAGACTTGAAAGATAAGTACTTGAAGATACACACACAAAGGTGAAGAACCATTGATAATCTTCACTCTTGACTAGCAAGAAACTTAGAGAAACACTCTCAAAGTAAAAGTAATTTTCTGCATTAAACTTCTCAACTTTCTTGCATGCATGAAGCATGTATTTATAAGAGTTTACAAGGTAAATTAGGGCCTTGCAACCAGCTTCATTACACGCCCAAAATCATCCCCAAAATACCCCTTTACATACTTCCCATGCAACCCTAAATACATTACTAGGAATTAAATAAAACAAGCTAATAAAACTCAACCTAAACAAACTTATTTGGCCGCATTTTCCAACCAGAATTTTGAGCACATGTGGCTGATTGAATTCTTGAATTGCAACCACCAAACATGGATTAAAATGGCTAATGATTCAGCCAATAAGTGGTCGCATGTAACAGCCCCCATTCATCAAATTTCCATTCATTTTATAACCTTCCTCTTCATGACTTGGCCGCCACCTTAATAGCACTTCATTCTCCAATTTAAAGCTTTGTTGGTCCGTTTTGAAGACTCTTTACTTAGCCAATTATGCACATGTTGGCCGCACATGATGTGATGAATTAGGCTTCCATGTTGCTCCAAAAAATGACTAGGTTCATGCGCACCTAGCAAGCCATTTCCAATGGCTAGTAGACAAAGCTTTAATGCAATTAAAACTACATTACAACCTTGTTTGTAACCACCAGAAAAATTATTTCTTTGTCTTTGTAACCCCCTAATCTTTATTGAAAGCAAATAAAAATCATAATTCAGCAAATTAAAGATGAGTTGGCCGCTCACATGGCCTCCTCCAAAGCTCTTGATGGTTCTTCAACTTGTAGTTGCATTAATGGCAACTGTCACTTCATCAATGGCTCCTCCTTCTTCAACTTGAATGCAATTAATGAACTGATCACTTTCATTAATGCTCTTGTTATTTTGAAGTTGAGCATCTTTTATTACAAGTTGTAGAGCCTCCTTTGCTTTCCTAGCTTGCGCCCTTGTCATGGGTCCCCCTAGCCTTTTGACTGCTTGACTGATGTCCACATCACATACTCTGAGCAGGTTCTGATTGTCTGAGTTGAACTTCCTTTTCAGTTGAAACTTCCTTCTGAAGCACTTTTGTTCTTTTCTTCTTCACAATTTTGGTGAGAGTTTGAGCAGAGACAAACTTGTCTTTATGGGTGTCACCCTTCAACTCATCCTCCAAAATCTCCAAAACCTCCACAGTGCTTTTCCCAGTTCTGCTAGCTTTGTCTCGGACAGCTTCTTCTAACAGAGTTTTCTCAGGAGAGGGCTTTTTCACAGTAATACCCATTTTCTTAATATTCACCAGAGAGAAGAGAGCAGGACCTCTATGGTCTTATAGTCTCTCAATGGGAACATTGAACTTCAACAGGATCTTTGTAATGAGAGTGGTGTGGGTGTAACTTGCAGCTGAATCATTCACCCTCTTCAGCATGTTGTAGAGAATGATCCTGGGAAGGTTCAGAGACTTTTTCTCCAAAAGATTGATCATACAGAACCTCTCTAGTTCTGAGACATGGTTTTTGCTACCATGCTTGGGCAAGATGCAACAACCCAATATGGCATTAAGAATCCTTGCCTTAGGATGCATGAGGGAGCTTTTAAATTCACTGGGATCTTCAATCCCGTACAACTTCTTTATGAACTTCTTGTTTCCACCATTCTTTGCTTCCCATTCTGGAATAAACATCTCTCCAGAATTCGGAACACCAGTTACAGCAGCAATGGTGTCAGCATCTACGATGATCTTCACTCCCATCACTGTGGTTTTCAATCCTTGATACTTGCCATCTCGAGAAGAAATGTCTTCAGCATTCTTCCAGAAATCTACCACACTCTGCTCATGCCATGCACAATCAATGGCAGAGAAGAAGTTGGTCCAACCACAAGCCTCGAAGATCTCTGAGAGATAAATGCCACCAACTTGAAGTTCATCAAGGTTTATAGTTTTGGAAGGAACAACTTGACCACCAACAGACTTCTTGGACGCCATTGCTATAAGCTTTTAGTGAGAACGACAAACACAAAGAAGCACAAGGTACTTAGGGCACAAGGAATGGCAAAGGTTTGCAGAAGATAGAGTGAAAGCAGTAGCCTGTAACTGTAGCCAACGCGTCCTTTAAATAACCTTCACAACAGTAATGATGACAGTTACTGCCTTGGAGAACGTGCAATCGTGCTGAGAGTAGTTACTTAGAGAAGGATACCAAACGTTTCAGCTTACCACGTCATCAGACTCAATTACTTCAGATGCACATGCTTATTCAGATAAAGATGCATGTTCAAATGCAACATATATTCAGATGATGTGCATGTTCAGACGCAAGCATTCACATTTCAGACAAAGCCAAGATATTCAGATTATTTCTTATGAACTTAAATCTATCTTCAGTTAGAGGCTTTGTGAATATATCTGCCCATTGATGTTCAGTATCAATGAACTTTATATCAAAGACTCCTTTCTGAACATAGTCTCTAATGAAATGATGCTTGATTTCTATATGCTTTGCCCTAGAATGTTGAATGGGATTCTTAGATAAGTTAATTGCACTAGTATTATCACACGTTACAATTATAGAACGAACATTAATGTTAAAATCTTCTAACAAGTATTTTACCAATAGCAGTTGTGAATAACAACTGGCTGCAACAATATATTCAGCTTCAGCTGTAGAAAGAGCAATAGTGCTTTGCCTTTTGCTGGACCAGCTAATCATGTTGTCACCAATGAAATGGCAACCTCCACTTGTTGATTTTCTTTCAAGTCTATCTCCAGAAAAATCAGCATCACAGAATCCCACTAACCTACAATCCTTACTTCTCTTATAGAAAAGACCAAGATTAGTAGTACCATTTAAATATCTGAAAATTCTCTTTACAGCTTTGTAATGAGTTATTCTTGGATCAAATTGAAACCTAGCATAGAGACAAACACTGAACATTATGTCAGGTCTGCTTGCTGTTAGATACAATAATGAACCAATCATTCCTCTATACCAAGTTTGATTCATTGGTTCTTCCCCTTCATCTTTGCTGAGAGCAACAGAAGGATGCATAGGAGTTGTCATGGGCTTGAAATCACTCATGTTGAACTTCTTAAACATTTCTTTTGTATATTTTTCCTAATGGATCCATATACAATCAGATTGTTGCTTTATCTGAAGTCCTAGGAAGAACTTAAGTTCCTCCATCATGCTCATCTCAAACTCAGATTGCATAAGCTCAGAAAATTCCTTGCATAATGAAGAATCAGTGGAACCAAATATAATGTCATCCACATATATCTGAACAAGAATGAAATATTTGTTAGACATTTTTCTGAAAAGAGTTGTATCTACTTTTCCTCTTTGAAAACCATTTTTGATCAAAAAATTGCTCAATCTGTCATACCAAGCTCTTGGGGATTGTTTCAGACCATAAAGATCCTTTTTCAGTTTGAAAACATGTTCTGGAAAAGTAGTATCTTCAAAACCAGGTGGTTGTCTAACATAGACCTCTTCCTCAATAAATCCATTGAGAAAGACACTCTTTATGTCCATCTGATATAAGGTGATGCCATTATTTACTGCATAAGAGAGTAAAATCATGATGGCTTCAAGCCTAGCTATAGGAGCAAAGGTTTCAGTGAAGTCAATACCTTTTTGCTGATTGTAGCCCTGAGCAGCAAGCCTGGCCTTGTTTCTGATCACTTTCCTTTCTTTTGACAGCTTGTTTCTAAACACCCATTTGGTTCCTATTATAGTTTTCCCATGGGGTTTAGGTACAAGTGTCCATACATCACTCCTAGCAAATTGGTTCAGCTCTTCTTGCATGGCTAGGATCCACCCTTCATCATGCAGAGCTTCCTTAATATTTTTAGGTTCAATCTCAGAGAAGAGTGCAAGATTATTCAAGTTTCTGAGCCTTGATCTTGTTCTTACTCCTTCTGAAGTGTCACCTATTATTTGCTCTCTTGGATGATGAGTTCTGTATCTCCAATCACGACTGTGAGGAAATACACACTCTGTCTGAGACTCAACAATGTTGGTCTGAGAAGGTCCAGCTTCAGACACAGGTTCAGTCTTTTGCTCAGTAGGTCCTTCAGATGATTCTTCAGTTTTAATTTCTGGATTTATCTGCATACCTACTGTCCCAATACCAGTGATCTTCCCTTGCTGATTTCCACCAAAGGTGACCACTCCACCTGCCTTGGGTCTAAGGCTTTGGAACAAACACCTTTCTCCTGTCATATGTTGCGAGCACCCATTGTCCGGGTACCATTTGTGGTGTTTCTTTTGTCCTGTTAAACATATCTGCAACAAGAACAATTAAACTCTTAGGTACCCATATTTTCTTGGGTCCTCTCTTGTTAGTTTTGGGTCTTATTTTCCCTCTGTGTCTACACTGGACTCCACATGTCCAGGTTTGCCACAGTTGGAACACCCATTACCTTTCTTGGGTCCTTTATCAGGTACTTTAAAATTTAAAGATTCAAAAGAAGATGTGTCTGAATAACCTAAACCACTTCTGTCTAAGGAATGCCTCTAAGAGCCCAATAATTTGTTCAGATTATCAGTTCCTTTGACAAATCTGGCTAGATCCAGAGTTAATTCTCTAATCTTGTTTTTGAGCTTTTTTTTCTCTTTCGCAAGATTATCAAAATTACTAGGATCTTGTTGAAGCAACTTTTCTTTGAGAACAAGGTTTTCTTTTTGTAAATTTTCATTTTCTAAGGCAGCTTGAGTAAAAGCTCTTGAAAGTTCCTTGAACTCATTGAATATCTCTCTGCTACTTTCAACAAGGTCATCATACTGATCTTGTAGAGTTTGAGGGATTACCTCAGAGTCTGAACTGTCTGAAGATGGTAAGCTTGCCATCAGACAGAGATTAGCTTCTTCTAAAGTGTCCTCCTCTTCTTCTGAAGTGGAATCATCCAAATCTTCCCATGTTGCCATTAATCCTTTCTTTTTCTTGAAGAACTTTTTCTTCTAAAAGGTTGGTTTTCTCAGCTTGGGGCAATCAGCCTTCATATGTCCTGGCTGTTTGCATTCAAAACAGGTAATTTTGTCAGTATTAAAAGATTCTTTACCTGACTTACCTTGTCTGAAATTAGAAGGTTGAGATCTTCTGAATCTCTCTTTTCTTTGCAGCATTTTCTTAATCTTCTTGCTGAGAAGAGTAAGATCTTCATCTTCTGAACAACCTTCAGATTCAGTATCATCATCTGAAGTTTCCTATGCTTGCATAGCTTTCATGCTGCCATGCCTAGGTTGTCTGGCCTTGGAGTTCAATGCCAGTGATTTCTTCTTGGTGTCATCCTCCCCAAGTTCTAACTCATGGACTTTGAGAGAGCCCAGTAGTTCCTCCATTCTGAGAGAGTTTAAACATTTGGCTTCTTGAATGGCAGTAACCTTGGGTCTCCAGGACTTTGGTAAGCTTCTTAGAATCCTTCGATTATTATCTCCAGATTCAAAAGTTCTTCCCAATGACATAAGTCCATTAGTTATTGTCTGAAACCTTCCAAACATTTGGTATATGGTTTCAGACTCTTCCATCTTGAACATCTCATACTGATGTACAAGCATACTTATCTTGGATTTCTTTACAGTCTCAATCCCTTCATGAGCTGCTGCAAGCGTATCCTAGATCTCCTTGGCAGATGAACAACCATGAACCTTCTCATATTCTGACTTGTTCAAAGAACATATCAAATAGAGTTTGGCCTTGGCATTTAGTTGAACTCTAGCCTTCTGCTCCAAGGTCCATTCAACCTTAGGTATGGGCACTCCATTATGCATGGGAACGTAGTCTCCATCAGTAACCACAGCCCAGACATCAATGTTGTTGCTTTCAATAAACAACTTCATACGATCCCACCAATAGTGGTAGTCCACTCCATTGAATGTTGGGGGTCTCGTGATGGAGGATCCTTCAGTGATGTACTGTCTGTTGCTGGTAGAAGTTTCCATTGGATCTTTGTCCTCTGCACTGATTAGGTGCTAACCCCGAGGATAAGCTCTGGTACCAACTGTTGGAAATACAGGGAAACACTAGAAGGGGGGTTGAATAGTGTTTCAATGGAAACTTTTTCTGTTTCAAAAATATTTTGAAAATTTTGCTTCTGAAACTCTCCAGATGATGGTTATCAGTCTGAAGGTTTTAATTACTTTCTGAATTAAGTTCAGATTAAGAATTTGGTTAAAAACTTTGTTTGATTCAGAGAAGAAGTTTTCACTTGGATACTTTTCAAACCCCTTAGTTAGATTAAAACTGAAAAGAAATAGTTAAGGGATAGAGAAAAACTTAGCCAACAATTTATCCTGGTTCACTCACAACCATCGTGAGCTACGTCCAGTCCCAGGGCAAAAACCAACACCTGGATTTCCACTAATCTTGCAAGATTACAAGTATTCTTTTCTTTCAAGCCTCTTCAGGCTCTACACCAAGTATTATTTCTTCCACCAAGCCTCTTCAGGCTCTCAGACACTTAACCAAGTGTAACCCAAGTATTCTTTCAAACAGAAAGCCTCTCCAGGCTTAAACACCCAAACTGTTTAAAGTTTGAACAGAGAAACAAATAGTTCACTATCCTTCAGATGATAGTTTTGAACTTTAAATGTACAGAAAACTGAGATTCACTCAGGATAAGAATTTGAGCAAGAGCAAAAGAATATCAGAGTATATTTTTGCAGCGTGTTCTTTCTTTGATAGGAATGCTTCTCTTATTCTTCAAATATTCATGAGACATATTTATAGTCTTCAGAAGTTAATGCCCGTTGCCAAATAGCATTAAATGCTCAAGGAGACGTTTGACACAAGCTCTGACCAAGGCATTCTGAGCAGACAAGGTGCAACAGGTCTGCGCACACAAAGCTTTATGGCAGGAGCAGCAGCGTTGCAGACTTTCCTTAAAAAATGCTAAACATTTGAACAAGGAGAGAAAGCAGCTCTGACTCTTATGCTGAAATAGGTAAGATCATTGAGATGAACGTTCCTCGTACTCAGCAACGTCTTCAAGGGTCAAAATTTCTAATGTCTTTAGCTTTCAGATGAACTTCGCACTTTCAGAAGATAAACACTCTTCAGAAGGTGTTGTGTCTTCAGATGATCTGAAGCTTCAGATGATGTTTCTCATCCTTTAAGATCTGAAACATAACAGAATCTTTGTGAAAGAATATTGCCATATAAATTCATCTGTATTTTATATTTGTTGTTCATTAAAACTTTTTAAGGGAATGAGACTCAGAGTATTTTTAATTACTCAAATTATTTTTGAGACTCAACAGCTTCCGCCTTTGTGCCGGAGTTATAGGCTAGTTTTATAGGATGCATGCGTGACAGATGGTTCTATAAGATTAACAGCGAGTTTGGGGGAGTCGATACTTAGGAAACTTAAATTCTGATTGGTAAAAGTACTCATAGTAAACGCTATAGGAATATAGGGGGAATCGATGATTGAAGAATTGGAATGTGACAGCCTCTTCATAGTAGTCCCTGTAGGAATATACGGTGAGTTGATAGTGTTAACGAATGAAAAATTAGAACAATCAAGCCGGGGTAATTTGTCGCCTGGGAGAACCTACATGGATTATCTTCGAGTATTTTACTATCTGGTATCTCGGGGTAAAATAATATAGTTTGGCTAGGATATCATAGAAATATATTCTTAATTAACATTGAGGTTCACATATGTAAGGAGTGCGATGATACGAAGTTCAATCCTGATCCAAGTAACGCTATCTTACTCTATCTCTACTATCCCTTTTACTTTATGCAATTTACTTTCCGCACAACAATTATCAAATACCGTTTCTCACTTGATAGTCTGATAACTAATAAATACGAAGGGAACCGTTCCTTGTGGATACGATAACTCATACTTACTATTATACTGCTGAAATTTTGGTACGCTTGCCAGAATTCCATCAAGTATTTTTGGCGCCGTTGCCAGGGAACGGTGTATCAATTCGTATAGATTTGGGAGGTCTAACTATCAAGTTGTATATATTCTATCTTAGGATTAGATTTTTATTTTTTTTAGGAATTTTTAGGAATTTTCTTTTTGTTTTTACTTTTAAAAAAAATTCTCTTCCACACTTACCCTTTTCTAGTTTTCTTGTTTATGCTTTTGAGAGGCCAGGTGTCCCCAAACTAGCTACAATTTGATCCAGAAATAGAAAGGACATCAAGGAAGAACAGAAGTAGAAACAGGAGGAGAAGAAGGAGACTTGAGGAAGAACCCAAAAATATGGAAGAACTTTGGGAGAATATGTTATGCATCAAGGACCTCGCCATTATTCAAGCATTGTTCTACCAACAACAGTGAAGTCCTTGGAATTAAAGGCTGCTCACCTCAATCTTGTCAGTACCCATCAATTCACAGGATTAGATCATGAGGATCCACATACACATCTTTCAAACTTTTATGAATTAATTGGCACTATGGGTTTTGAGGAAGGTGATTTAGAGTCTGTATATTTACGCTTATTTCCTTTTTCATTGATAGGAAAAGCTAAGGAGTGGTTGAAATCACACCCAAATCAAAGTCTGAATAATTGGGAAGTGGTTGAAGACAAATTTTTTAGAAGATTTTTCCCACCAGGAAAATATATACAAGCTTAATCTGACATTTTCCACATTCAGGCAAGGAGCAGATGAACCATTATGTGAAGCCTTGGAGAGATACAAATCTTTGTTGCGCAAATGTCCTAATCATGGCTATGATTAGGACATTTTTTGTAATGGACTCAGGCCTGATTCCAAATCTTTCATAGATGCTGCAGCAGGAGGAACTATCTTATCAGTGGATGCAGAGCGAGCAATCTCAATCATTGACAACTTCGCTCAAAATGATCAGCAAGCTCAGTGTGGACGACAACCAGCTCAAATACATAAGAAAGGAGTGTTGGAACTCAATAGTAGTAATGATATTCTAGCAAAGAACAAGCTTATGAAAAGACAGATAGAGGCACTCACTGAAACATTAAAAGCACTCCCTCAAAAATTAAAAGTTGTCCAATCCCAACATATTTAAGCCCAACCTTTGATCTGTGACTTTTGTGGAGGTGACCATCCCAATGGTCAATGCTCTTTTCAAGAAAATCAAGCTGAACAAGTCAACTTCATGGGTAACCAGGTAAGACAAGGAAATTTCTCCAACGATAACAATCAATACTCACAAGGATGGAGGAACAACCAAAATAACTCTGGATGGGGGCAGAATGGAGGAAACAGACAGACATCATATTAGCAGCAACATCCAACTACGCATGACAGATTGAACAGGTTGGAAGAGAAGATTGATGCTTTCTTACAAGGATTTGATGGATTCAGGAAGAACACAGAAGCATCAATCAAATCAGTAGAAAGTCAAGTGGGCCAGTTAGCAAAAGAGATGGCAGAACACAACAATGGCCACTTCACAGCAAACACTCAGACAAATCCAAAGGAGCACTGCAACTTGATTGCTACTGATGGCAACAAGACAGAGGAAAGTGACATACAAGAAAATAGAACCTTTGAAGAGCAAGTGCCCACAAAAGAGATTGTCCAGAAGAGTGTTCAACAAGAGGAACAGTCAGAAGAAGCAGTGCAAGAAGAAGAGGAAGAACCATAAGAGGTCTACACTACAGGTAAGTCACTTGACCTAGGTAAGTTCACTGTACCACTTTCTATTGGTAATCAACCAGCTACACATGCTTTTATTGGATCTTGGAGCAAGCATCAATTTGATGCAGTTATCGTATTTTAACAAGCTGGGAATTTTGAAGGTCAAGCCTGCCAACGTGAAGTTACTGCTTGCAAACAAATCCACTCAAAGCCCATATGGGATAATTGAAGACTTACCAATCAAAATGGACAAGTTTGTATATGTTGTTGACTTCTATATTGCAGAGATGGAAGAGGAGGATACTGATGTCCCTTTAATCTTAAGAAGACCCTTCATGAAAGTTGCCAAGGCAATAGTGGATGTCGATCGGGGAAAATATCAATTAAGTTCTAAAGATGAGAGCATTGTTTTTCACATTGATAGAGGAATCCCCAAATTGCAGAAAACTCTAGAAAAAGTAAGAATAGATCCTACTGATGGGATCTATCAATTTCAATCAAAGCTGCCAAAGGTAAGAAAGAAAGAAGCTCCTCCAGATACGGTGGAGTGAAAGAAGAAAAAGGTTTCTGGATTTCTGAGGAAACCAAGAATAGGAGTTAAGAAGCCAGAGTCAATCATGTAGTTCAGATTCAAGAAGAGGAAAAGATCAACATCAGACACAGAGGAAGACAGTGATGAAAGTGATAACAAAATAAAGAATTGGTACGGAGGATGGGAATTAAAAGGAAGAACTGGAACAGAGTCAACAATCATCCTCCAATTGAGGCCACCGTGAGATAACCAGGTGTCGAGCTATCAGACGTTAAACAAGCGCTTCCTGGGAGGCAACCCAGCAATTTTTTGTTTTAATTTTTCTTTTTTTTGTTTTTGATTTTTTTGTGTTAAAGTCAATGCCTGTGTAGAATAAGAAATTTTTAGGTATTGGATTGATTTAATTAAGAAAAGGATGAGAAACAGCTAAAGTTAGGAAGCAGCAGAAAACAGCAAATGGAATTTCAGTTCTGTTTTCTGCGCTTCACTTGCGTTTAGCACATGTGGAGCGCATATTTGATAATTTATCTCTGTTTTCTGCGCTTCACTTACACTAAGCGTAGGATTATAAATTTACTCTCTGTTTTCTGCGCTTCACCTACGCTGAGCATGGGTGAAGCAAAGCGGCACGCTTTATATTCTATGAAGCACGCGCTGCACTTTCGCTGAGCGAAAGTGGAGCGCAAATGCGTGCTCCAGGATTTATTTGCATCCTGGAGCGAGGGAAGGTCATTCCAAACCTTCCCTCCACTCCTAACCTCCATTTTCTCTAAGAATTCATCCTTTCCCTCGACCTTTTTACTTCCAAATCCTCTTCCTTTCAATTTTTGAAGCTACTGAAGTTGGTTGAACGTCTCTAAAAGGGGGGGTTGAATAGAGACTTGAAAATATTGTACCTGAAAACTCACATTTAAATTCACGTTGAGACATGATTTCAAGTTTGACACTTGGAGTCTCAATAGGGTTAGATGAGACGTTGTCTCAACAATAATTTTATAATCAAGTAGAGATGATTTGTTAATTTATGAAACTTGATTATCTCTTAATAGATTTGATTTAGTTTAGCAAACAGATCTTAGATGTAAGATTAATTACCTCAGCAAATGTTAAGACCTTAAAAGAGGATGAGTGAGACTATTGACTGATTCTCAGGTTGAGATAGGATCTGAGATGAGATGGGTCTGAGATGAGATGTAAGATGAGATGCATGGACAGATTTTAGTAATTACAACTTGGTTTTCTCTGAACAGATTTAATTTATATTCACAAACATATTTTAGATATGAGATGTGCAATATAAATAAAGAGATAGGGAGAAGAGATGCACACTGAGATTTATACTAGTTCACTCACAACCTTGGGCTACGTCCAGTCCTCAAAACTCGTGAGATTTCCACTATTGACAAAACCCGTCAATACAAGTATTCTTACACCCTCTTCAGGACGTCCCTCACACCAAGCATAGGCACTCCTACCTTGGTTGAGCCACAAGTATTCTTTGTTCTCAACTGCCTCTTCAGGCAACTCATGCAGTATTCTTTGTTTTCAACTGCCTCTCCAGGCAACGTATGCAGTATTCTTTGTCTTCGACTGCCTCTCCAGGCAACTCAGTGAGTATTCTTCTTATAGTGCCTCTTCAGGCCTTACAAACGCTCACACTAAGCTCAGGCACCTCCTGACTTAGTTGAGACTTGGTGGTATAAGATGAGATGTGATTGATCTAGCTTAGTCTACATACAAAGTATGGAAAAACCGTGAGCTCAGCTAGATGATAGCTCTCTAAATCACTCAAAGAGTGTATACAAATCAGTACAAAACAAGAGCAAAACCTACTACAAGATATTAGCTAAGATAGCATAGGTAGGTAGGTGAAGATTCACTTGAGACTTAGATTTTTCTGGTTGTGCAACAACATCTCTGCTGAGTCTCACTGTGTCTCTCACGCGTCTCATCATAATGAGACCTCCTTTATTAGTCTTCAGAAAACTAGTCGTTAATAGAGCCGTTATACTAGCCGTTGGAAGAGAGAGAAGCTATTTTTCACTTTTCTGACGTGAGACATGTGCTTTTCTGATGCTGTCTCTGCTGTGACAGTGTACTTGCGTTGACTTGCTTTTGCTGTTGAGACTCTGTCTGCATCTCATGTTTGCGTCTCAAGTCTGAGTCTCATGTCTGCATCTGATCTTTTCATCTCAAGTCTGAGTCTCATGTCTGCATCTGATCTCTGCGTCTGATCTTGAGACTGCATCTGATCTAAGACCGTCTCATGTCTGCATCTGCATCTCTGCGTCTGAACTTGAGACAGCGTCTGATCTTGAGACTACATCTGATCTGAGACTGTCTCATGTCTGATTCTGAATCTCAAGTTGAGTCTACATCTCAAGTCTGATTATGCATCTCTGTTGAGTCTGCATCTCAAGTCTGACTTTGAATCTCATCTTTGCTCAGCTTCATATTTCAAAGTTCTTCTTTGTCATGCTTGGACTGAATATGATCTTACAATGAATTTAGGCTTGTCTCAATCTGACTTTATAGTTTGAGCTTGTCTCAAGTTGACTTTGAATCTCTTCTTGGTTTGGCATCTTCTATTCTGATCTTATCTCTTGGTTTCTGAAGCTAAGTTAGAGTCTCATCTCTTGGCAGATCTTGCATCTGACTGTTGATCCTTCCTTTTAAGTTTGTAGATGAGTCTCTTCTTTGAGCATTGGTCTTAAGCTGATTTTTAGACTGAGCTTGCATCTGAGCATGATATAGCATCTTATGCTTGAGTCTGTGTCTCATCTTGAGTTTCAAATATTGGTCTTCTTGATGCAACTTAATTCACTGTTTGAGCTCATCTTGACTTGACTTGATGATTGGCATTTCTAGTAGAGACCCTTTCTGATTGTAGCTGAGACTTTACTCTGATGTGCACCTCTCTCAACTTAGGCCATCTTCCATTTCAAAACTTTTGAAGACTTTCTGATAAAGGATATTCCTAAGGCCTTCTTCTGAAATTACCTTCAGCATATAGAACATCTAAGCTCTGCCTATTCTTCAAAGACAATTCTGAAGTCTGATGTTTCTTATCATTTGGACTTTGATCTTTCTGAATCTTATGAAAGACTTGCATTAATTGCTCAATCTCAGGCTTATCTTTATCTTCCACTTAAGTCTGAGGATTACTACCAGTCTCAATCTGTGGTTTCCTCTCACTCTTAGTCTGAGCTTGGTCGTGGTTGATCTTTCTAAGTTCTTCATGAGAATCCTGTCTTTCTAAGATCTCACATACAAAAACATCAGTAACTTCAAGAACAGAAAACATTAATTTTGATCAACAGGTTTGTTGTCATTAAAACCAAATCTCAGAGGGTTTTTGCGCTAACAATCTCCCCCTTTTTGATGATGACAAACCTATTTGAACAAAATTAAGTTTTCATGTATAATAGCATATAAGAGATGATGAGAATCTATATATTTTTCATAATAGGATCCACTCAATTGAACTCCCCCTGAATTCATGCTTAACAATGTTTAATGCAAACTATAATATCATAGCATGGTTCAGATTTATGCTATTATGCACATGACGAATACTTTTCTAATTTCTCCCCCTTTTGTCATCAACAAAAAGATGGAAGGAGAAATGTATATCAAATACATAACATTAGAAAAATCAGTCAAATAATCACCTCCTATTGATTTTCAATTATACTAATGGCATTAAAGACATGATTTTTACTTTTCAAACATATGGATGATCTCAACAGAGGGTTTTGAGCAAGAGATGTATGCAATAATATTCTCAATTACCCAAGAGTAATAAGATAAAGCAATAGATCACACATATGGTTATAACAATGATCCCAAGAATTTTTAGATGAGGCAACATGATATAGAAAGGGATAAATGCTCCAATAATAATAGATAGAACAGAAGGGTCAAAGACTAAGGTAAGAAGAAGAGCTTTTAGAGTCTAGATTCCAGAATTTTCTTAGTAACTTGATATCCATATTTTTCAGAATCTCTCTCACTAAGTTCAGAATGTTTCTTAAACTTCTTTCTTACACTTTTCTCTTTGATCATCTTTCTCAATTCAAACCTCAAGAGAGCTATTTTCTCATTCTCTTTTCATTTTAACATTTCATCAAAAAAGATAAAGAGTGATTTCTAGATTTGTAGAGGAAAGAGGTATATGCATTCATCAAATTCCATAAATGATCACTCCCCAACTGAGTCAACATACATGGTTAGCACATTAGCAAACAATTTGACTGACTCCCCCTCAAAGTGAGAAGGTTCTGCTTATATATATTTCCAAAGTTGCTGGTTTTAGCAACTTTTCAATAACTGATGCAGAAAATTTAACTTTCAGAATGATCATTTGAATAGGAGATGCAGTTAGGATTGAACATTAGAAAACAGAACTCAATCTTAAACCAGAACAATGATTTATTCTGTTTGCATACTTGATTAGATGATAAGAATTTCATTTGATGCATATTCAAGTAGCAAGAATACATTCGACACAAAGATTGAATCAACTACTCCCCCTAAATATGTTACACACCTTGAATTTTATGCCCATAGTGAGTTAAATTTGTAGAACATGGATAAAGACATAAAAGGTCAAGATTACAGACTTTAGATAGTAAGGGAACAGAACTGAAATTCATCAATATGATTCATAATCATTGCATATTTTTCAGCATTGAAAGACTGTTTCAAAGATTGAGATATTTCATGTTCAGTTCTTCTTCATATTCATTTATTTACCCAAAATTTCAAATCATAATATCCACATCAATTTGATGCAACAATTTACTTTTGATATGCCAAAGATTATCACAGATTTGGGAATCAAGGCGGCATTGTCAAAGGTATCACTCTCAAGAGATCATGTTTTACTATTTTTCTATCATGTATCCTTAATCTTTGACAAGTACTGCTCCTATCATAGATTGATCTAGAAATTTATATTCTATCACAATAAACCACATCATGACAACTTTCCGATGCCACAAGAATCAACTCATTTGGATTGGTACAATTAAAGATATTTTAACTTGAAGTTTCAGCACCAAATCAGAAAACATCCATTGACTTAGCTACTTTAATCTGTACTTGTGAGTTATTTCTAGTTCATAAAAATATGAGATTTCAACACAATAAACTAGACATCACAAGCTTTAAAATGATATAAAAGTCATTTCATTTGGAGTTTTCTATCATAAGATATGAGTGATTAAAGTTGGTTGTTCTATAATAGAGTGCTTACTGTGACAGGTCTGGTTTTTCATTTACTGTAATCAATCTATGCATCCAACAATAGTGAAAATTAATAATGTTAAACCACAGAACAACATCTTTCAAATCCAACTGGTTTCATTTGAAAAGGCTTTTCCTAGCTCCAGATATAAGCATGCAAAACAGATGTGTTCAGATTTGACTACATGAGAGATCAGTCCACTTGAAGTGTTTTCTGGGAGTTATGCAGATGATGAAAAATTCTGAAACTTTCCAGTCAAATACTTATATGGCTAGCTTTCATACAAAACTGGTTTCACTCAAAAATCATTTCTGTAGTTCCAGTTATGATCAATTTAAGTGAACAGGTTTATATCAGACTTTGTATCAGTGAGACTGTGTTCACGAATTTACTGGCACTTTTGTGGTCAGTGTAAAATCTTCAAAATTTCTAGTTTGATATTCATATAAAATATCTTTCACACAAAATTAATTTCACTGAAAAAGGACTTCTATAACTTCAGTTATGATTCTTTTAAGTGAACATGTTTATATTGAAGCTTGTAACAATGCAGCCGTGTTCACAGAATTACTGGCATTTTTGTGATTAGAATTATAATCTCAAATTTTCAGTTTTCATTCTATTTTAAGTTACCTTTCCAATAGAATTGGTCTCTCAGAAAAATAATTTCTACAGCTCCCGTTATGACGATTTTAAGTAAACAAGTTTCTGTGATCATTTGTAAAACTGCAGCTGTGTTAACAAATTTTCTGGTACTTTTGTGCTTAGTATAACAGCTTCAAACTTTTAGTTTTGCACTCTTATGAGTTAGCTTTCCAAAAAAATTGTTTTTACTCAAAAATCAATTTTGTAGCTCAAGTTATGATCATTTTAGTCAGGCTATATCAGAAACATTTCTGCATACGGTACAATAATATTTTTGCCTTCAAATTTCACTTGTTTCAAAATCATCTCAAGAGCCTTTAATCTCATAATTTCTTTTTCATATCATTTATTTAGAAGATTGACTTGATTAAGAAAATGGAGAGCATGTAGACTTAGCTTTGTAGAAATGTTTCTCCAAAACAAAACACTTTAATCTTTCCAAGTTTTTCTTTTCTCAAATATCATGAAATTGACTCAAGGATATGTTTTCATATGATCAGCTCATGTTTCATCATAGATAGATTTCAAACCCAAATTCTCACATGATGCAGGATCATAAGCATATGTTGCATTACAGCATACTCACAATAGTTGAGATTTAAAACTGTATTTAAGGTCATGACAAAAACATCATTCAGAATTCTAATTATCCAAGACACATAGAATTATTCAAGTAAGCATGTTTGTCATTGAAAACTGAATTCTAAATTCTGCATAGTGCCATCATACTTTAAATCCTGTCTTCAAAATGAGAACAACAAGACTTATCACATATGCATCATCATAGAAGGTTAGTTTCAGAGTACCTCATGAAGCATTCCTCAAGTGTCATTTGATCCATATGACTTAGAAAATTTGCAGCTTGATATATGTAGAGATAAACTTAGCTTCTGCATTTTCTTTTCGAACTTAGCCATCTCCTTGTGCTTTCTTCTCTTAGAAGCTTCTTTCTCTTTCTCATATTGTGAGAAAGCACTTGCTCTCTTGTGCAGTAGCTATTTTCTAAAATTCATGAATTTCCTTTTTGTGCTGTCATGATCAGAGCTGCAACAGGAGTCTCACTTGGTTGTTCTCTCCATCTAAGTCTCAGGCTTAGTCTCAACCTGAGACTCATATGAGACTCTCTCCAGTGCAGCTGTACTTTCTTGCTTTTTATAATTTTTGAACATCCTTTTAACTTAGATATGAGGATTTTCTCATATTGTTTTTGTTGAGATCCAAGCATTCCATTTTGTCTCCAAATCTACAATCTTTCTCATCTCAAGTGTAGGATTAGTCTTGTCAAAACTATCATGCATATTTTTTTACATATTGAACAATGAGATTGTAGACTTTATAGTTACTTGGATGTTATAGAATGTTCAGAAAATATTCAGATTTGAAATAGGCATCTTGTTTTAAAGATATGAATGTACAAATCACTTTCCAACAAGAGGATATCTATCATTTGATACTCCAAACTTTAAGTAAGCATATGAGACATTCAAACATTTGATAAAGGGAGTAAAAATATAATTTACTTTGCTGTTTGATATTTCAAGTAATCACAACAGTGGTAACACATAATGACCAAACAACTTTTCATATCTTTTGCAAACATGGTTTCTACAAATCTAGCATGCTTGTTTATAAAAATACTTACAACCATGATGCCATTAAAATAAGTGAAGAGATATAGTAGAAATTCTCAATGATTTGATCAAGTATGTTTTAGTCCAAATATAAAGAGGGATAAGAGATTGATATCACCAATGGGTCTTCCTTGTATAAGCACTTTCAACCTTCAAGCTTCAAGCATTTTTTTGACAGCATCTATTTCCCTTTCTTTTCTTTGAGAGTGTCCTTTAATGCTTTTTCTTAGGTTTGGTAATATAATTTTTTTTTACCCAATGCTTCTCTTTGAGAGGTTCCACTTTATGCATTCAAGAAGCTTTGATTCAAAATCCTATATCCTCTTTGACTAGACCAACATGCTCATCCTTTTGAAAATTTTTATGCATAATCAAAACACTAGGGGAACATTTTGGTAACCATTTAGACTTTGGGTCCAAGTGGGTTAGTAATCAAATATTTATCATTGTAACATAAAAGGCAATTGGCATAACATTTTCCTTCCCTTTTCGTTATTAAAAAAATTGAGCTAGGAGGATCATTATTTAGAGTGTTATCCAGCATGTTTCGAATAATAATAGAAGGAGGAAATCTTAATTATTTTAAAAGAGCACCGTTACCCAGCCAGCAGGATTGCGTGATTGAGCGTCCAACATTACCCATGCCAGTCCATTTTTTGTTGTTGGTTCTCAAAGAGAGGCATTGCTGGAACATGTCTATTGCTTCCTTGATTTCAATATTAACTAATTCCTTTTTAGCATCAACATCCTCAGGTGGGTAAATCATCTTCAGTGGAGTTAGGCACTTTGGCACCAATGATGTATTTCGCTCTGCTGCAATTTTTTGTAGCAATAATTTTACTACAGAAGCCTACCATTTTCCCTTGTCATTGAAAGGTTTGTAACAGAAGACACCAACTAATGAGTCATAGGAGGTTTCCCTATGTGAGGAAACCAATTCAGCAGTAGGCTCCTTAGATTTCCCAATGAGTTTGGAAGCGCTATGATTCATGTGAAGTTGAATATATGTGGGAAGTCCTGGCAGCAACAGTAGGGGACCAAACATTTCATTGGAAGAGGCTTGTTGATGGTAAATGATGAGGATTGGCACCACCAACGCCACTTCTTTGCTTTGGACAGCATGGACGTCTACCCATCTTGATGTTTCTTTCTTTTCCTTCTTTTGATTTTCATCGATCCAGCAAGTATTACTCCCTTACTTCCACTGAGTATTCATCTTTTTAACTCTAGCCAGACAGCTACTGCAGTATGAATTATGTCACTGGCTTTTATCTCTGTTCCATGCCACATTTTCAAACTCTGTTGTTATTCCTTTAGTTTCTCCCAATGATGTGAGTCATTTTCCATTTTGCCTCAAAGTCATCTTGAGCCATGTAGGATGTTATCTCAATTTTCTGCATGATTGGCTCTTTCTTGAAATTATCTTTGTGATTCCAAGAGCAACCTCTTTCATGAATGAATAGAATAGAGCTAACTTCAGCCATCTTTCTTTCTTGGACCTTTCTCCTCTTCACACGTTGGTGTGCTCAACCCCAAGAGGCCAAGCTCTGATACCAACTGAAGTTGGTTGAACGTCTCTAGAAGGGGGGTTGAATAGAGACTTGAAAATATTGTACCTGAAAACTCACACTTAAATTCACGTTGAGACATGATTTCAAGTTTGACACTTGGAGTCTCAAATAGGTTAGATGAGACATTGTCTCAACAATAATTTTATAATCAAGTAGAGATGATTTGTTAATTTATGAAACTTGATTATCTCTTAATAGATTTGATTTAGTTTAGCAAACAGATCTTAGATGTAAGATTAATTACCTCAGCAAATGTTAAGACCTTAAAAGAGGATGAGTGAGACTATTGACTGATTCTCAGGTTGAGATGGGTCTGAGATGAGATGTGAGATGAGATGCATGGACAGATTTTAGTAATTACAACTTGGTTTTCTCTGAACAGATTTAATTTATATTAACAAACAGATTTTAGATATGAGATGTGCAATATAAATAAAGAGATAGGGAGAAGAGATGCACACTAAGATTTATACTGGTTCACCCACAACCTTGGGCTACGTCTAGTCCTCACAACTCGTGAGATTTCCACTATTGACAAACCCGTCAATACAAGTATTCTTACAACCTCTTCAGGACGTCCCTCACACCAAGCATAGGCACTCCTACCTTGGTTGAGCCACAAGTATTCTTTGTTCTTAACTGCCTCTTCAGGAAACTCATGCAGTATTCTTTGTTTTCAACTGCCTCTCCAAGCAACGCATGCAGTATTCTTTGTCTTCGACTGCCTCTCCAGGCAACTCAGTGAGTATTCTTCTTATAGTGCCTCTCCAGGCCTTACAAATGCTCACACTAAGCTCAAGCACCTCCTAACTTAGTTGAGCCTTGGTGGTATGAGATGAGATGTGATTGATCTAGCTTAGTCTACATACGAAGTATGGATAAACTGTGAGCTCAGCTAGATGATAGCTCTCTATATCACTCAAAGAGTGTATACAAATCAGTACAAAACAAGAGCAAAACCTACTACAAGATATTAGCTAAGATAGCATAGGTAGGTAGGTGAAGATTCACTTGAGACTTAGATTTTTCTGGTTGTGCAACAACATCTCTGCTGAGTCTCACTGTGTCTCTCACGCGTATCATCATAATGAGACCTACTTTATTAGTCTTCAGAAAACTAGCCGTTAATAGAGCCGTTATACTAGCCGTTGGAAGAGAGAGAAGCTGTTTTTCACTTTTCTGACGTGAGACGGGTGCTTTTCTGATGCTTTCTCTGCTGTGACAGTGTACTTGCGTTGACATGCTTTTGCTGCTGAGACTCTTTCTACGTCTCAAGTCTGAGTCTCATGTCTGCATCTGATCTCTTCATCTCAAGTCTTCATCTCATGTCTGCATCTGATCTCGGTGTCTGATCTTGAGACTGCATCTGATCTAAGACCGTCTCATGTCTGCATCTGCATCTCTGCGTCTGAACTTGAGACTGCGTCTGATCTTGAGACTACATCTGATCTGAGACTGTCTTATGTCTGATTCTGCATCTCAAGTTGAGTCTACATCTCAAGTCTGATTCTGCATCTCTGTTGAGTCTGCATCTCAAGTCTGACTTTGAATCTCATCTTTGCTCAGCTTCATATTTCAAAGTTCTTCTTTGTCATGCTTGGACTGAATATGATCTTACAATGAATTTAGGCTTGTCTCAATCTGACTTTATAGTTTGAGCTTGTCTCAAGTTGACTTTGAATCTCTTCTTGGTTTGGAATCTTCTATTCTGATCTTATCTCTTGGTTTCTGAAGCTAAGTTAGAGTCTCATCTCTTGGCAGATCTTGCATCTGACTGTTGATCCTTCCTTTTAAGTTTGTAGATGAATCTCTTCTTTGAGCATTGGTCTTAAGCTGATTTTTAGACTGAGCTTGCATCTGAGCATGAGATATCATCTTATGCTTGAGTCTGCGTCTCATCTTGAGTTTCAAATATTGGTCTTCTTGATGCAACTTAATTCACTGTTTGAGCTCATCTTGACTTGACTTGATGATTGGCATTTCTAGTAGAGACCCTTTCTGATTGTAGCTGAGACTTTACTCTGATGTGCACCTCTCTCAACTTAGGCCATCTTCCATTTCAAAACTTTTGAAGACTTTCTGATAAAGGATATTCCTAAGGCCTTCTTCTGAAATTACCTTCAGCATATAGAACATCTAAGCTCTGCCTATTCTTCAAAGACAATTCTGAAGTCTGATGTTTCTTATCATTTGGACTTTGATCTTTTTGAATCTTATGAAAGACTTGCATTAATTTCTCAATCTCAGGTTGATCTTTATCTTCCACTTTAGTCTGAGGATTACTACCAGTCTCAATCTGTGGTTTCCTCTCACTCTTAGTCTGAGCTTGGTCGTGGTTGATCTTTCTAAGTTCTTCATGAGAATCCTGTCTTTCTAAGATCTCACATACAAAAACATCAGTAACTTCAAGAACAGAAAACAATAATTTTGATTAACAGGTTTGTTGTCATTAAAACCAAATCTCAGAGGGTTTATGCGCTAACAACTACACCAGGTATGTTTTTATAGTTTTATTCATTTTGCACTGATTAAAATTTTCAGTTTTTCATTCATTTGAGCAAAACTTTAGGATAGAGAACTTAGGCTCGTAGGACCCTTTAGATTAGGAAAAATTTGTCAATAGAGTCTTAGTTTAGTATGTTTGCTACTGTGGTATGCTTTATGGTGTGCTTTAATATGTTTAGGTGGTAGTTTTTGAAGTGCTCAATGAATTATTGCAAATTATTCTGTTTGGTGCATGTATGCTCAATTTATGCCATACTATTTTTTTTACATGACCATACTTGAATAATTGTGCCATATTATATGTTACTGATAACATGATTTTTTAGCTTAATTTTTGTTACCAATTTTTGCCTTGTTTAAAAATTAATTAGGACTTGCTTTAATTGATCACTTTAGCATGCTTTTAATAAATTAATTAATTGGCATTAGGTAACTTTAAAATCAAGATTTTTGTGCAAGTGCTTGATTGGTTGATCACTCTGATTTCAGAATTAACTTGGCCACTTATTTCATTAATCATGAGTTGATATTTTGTTTGCATGGAAATAATATTGGTTCTATTTTGCAGATGGCTCGCTTTAAAGAAGTTAACTCCGTTAGTGCCTCAAGGAAGTGCAAAGGTGCCAAGAGAGCTAGAGAGGCACCCCAAGAGGACCCAGAGTTTGATGCTCACAGATTCAAGGATGCTAAGTCCTCAGAGGCTTACAGTTCACTGATGGACAGTAACTTTATCAAAGAGAGGCCGGTGCCATTGCAGCCTGGCGAATATGAGGAATTCAGAGCTGAGATACATAGAAGGAACTGGGTCCGCCTCAACCGCCCAGACACACACTTTGACCCTAACATTGTTAGGGAGTTCTATGCCAATGCCATTGGAGATCATGGCATTGATGTGAGACGGCAGTCTTATGTCCGAGGGCATGTGATTTCTTATGATCGCAATGCGATCAACAAACTTTTATTATTTCCAGGACCTGAGGATAGAAGACTAATGGAGTGTCAGTACCATGAGAGGATGAGGGCTATAGGGATCTATGGAAATGATCCCCTAGATACTCAGACCGCAGAGATCCTATGCATGCGGGGACGTTCCTTCGAGAGGAGTGCTTATGGACATGTTGCTCGCATTTATAGGCGAGACATGAGGGACATCGTGCGGATGTGGACAGTGTTGGTGTTGGCTAACATCTAGCCCACCAACCATGTATCAGACGTCACCATGCCAGTAGCCCACCTCATCTACAGCATCATCACTAGAGCAGACATAGATATTGCCAGTATCATCGCACAGAAGATAGCAGACTTTGTATCTTCTGTGGGGTGCCGCAGCGCCAACTCCAGGATCAGTTTGGGCTTTCCTTCACTTATCACAGCCCTCTGCAATTCTAGGGGTGTTGAGGTGTTCCCTTCGGTTCGCATCTTGAACCCCATGACCAGAGGGTATATAGAAGCCAACTGCATTCCGGAGGAGGAGGATGATGAGGATGAGCAGCAACAGCAGCCACCACCACCAGCACCACAGGAACCACCACCAGCACCACCAGCAGAAGACACCTCTATCCCATTCCGGGCACAACACATTTTTACCCAGAATGCATCCATTGCCATAGGTTTATCCCATATCCAGGAGTTCCAGTACCACTCCAGGCATGATCCAGATTTTGACATGACTCCGGAGGAGTTTCATGCACATGTGCAGTGGCCTGGGGACAAGCCTGTTTTTCCAGGAGAGGGAGGAGCAACTGAAGATGGAGCAGCTGATGGAGATGGAGCTGACTGATATTTTTTATTTGGTGCTTTTCTTTTCTTTTTCCTTTTCTTTTTATTTTTTTTATTCTGGATATGTACCGTATATATGCCCCACTGATACGTTACATTTTGATGCGGTGCATTTTCAGCATTTTTTTTCTTTTTCTTTTAATTTATACGATTTTTAAAATTTTTAGGAATTAGGAAATTTGGGATTTAAGGGTAAATTTTTCAAATTTTCTGAAACTAGGCAGTTTAACTAACCAGATTAGGAAAGAAGAAAGGGTTTTGTGATTAATTCCATAATCAGTTAGGATTAGGATATTTCTCAGGAGAACCTATCAGGATAGTTAATTAAAATTAGTAAGTGTTTTATCATGGAAATTTAGCCAAAAGTCGGTGAGTTGAGAGTCCAAACACTGAATTGAGAGTTTTTCACCGCTGTTTGTCAATTGTTATTGATTGAGTTTTTGGATTTTATTCTGCTCATGGAAAATATGGAAGTGACAAAGGCAAATTCTTGTTTTTAAATTATTTTCTCAGTGCCAAAAAGCCAACCCTTGAAAATTTTTCCAAATTTTTTGGTAACATTTGAGCTTGAATGTTTCTTCTTATGCACCCCAGCCCAAATAATTGTTATATCCTGTCCCTTACACACTTGGGATAGAGAGCAAGGTGCAACTTGAAAGAATGGGAGAAAAGGTTGGTTACTTGAAAGGTAAAAGAAATACAAAAGGCAGGCACAAGAAAGCAAAAGAAGATCACTCCCTCAAAAATGATAAAGAAAAAAGTGAATCAAATGAATAAGTTGGGGGGGAGTGCATCTTCAAACAAAGAAAGAGGCTAGCCCAAGTAAGACAAATCAAGAATGAGATGGAGAATGGAGAGAAGTTCCAAGTTCAAGAAAATCAAAAGATGCTCTCTATTCTAAGTGTTCTTTGCTTATCCAGAAAAACCACGATTTCTTGATAGCCCAGCCTCATTACAACCAAGAAAAGACCTTTTGATCCATATTGACCATGTGCATGTTTAGAAACTAAAAACGATTATCAATTCTAGTTGTTCAACTGTGGTGGAAAATTGAGGGAAACACTTACCCGTGAGCATGAGAGAATTCCTTGGTTTATCATTTATTGCTTTAATTGCTATTTCTGAGAAAGTTTAACTGATTTGATTGTATCCTGTTCTGATTGAGTTTTGGTAACATCTCTTAATTCTGATTTTTTCTGATATTTGGAAAGTGACTTCTGCCTAGTAAAGAGATGATGGAAATTTGTCCTTATTTCTGAGAATTGCAATAGGGGGATTGAATCCGATTTTTTATTGCAAAGAGGTCTCTTGCTTGAGGACAAGCAAGAAGTTAAGTTGGGGGGTATTTGATAAGTGCCAATTATATGATATATTCTTGTATTTTTACTGCACTTATCAAGGGTAAAATGGTAATTTATGCCCCAAAATAATCCCTTTTTATTAATAATTGTAATAATTGTGTTTATTTCATTTGAATTTGAATTTGATGCTATTTTAATATAAAATCTGTTAATATTGCAGATTTACGGGAGAGATTTGAATGAGCCAAGAAGATAGCATTAATTGATGAAAGGATCTGCAGATTTGAAGTTTGAATTAGAGCAAATAAAGATAAAATCAGCTGCCATTTAAACAAGGATTATGCGGATAACTTCTCCCATTTAAATTCAAAGTCAAGATGATGACATCCTGTCAGCTGACAGCTAATGGCTTACTTGGAGCTGCTTGAAGTGCTTGGGGCTGAGCCAAGCATAAGCCTTCCTTCATGAGGGTCAACTCTGGGTCAACTCTTGACCATTGACCAAAGTCAAAGTCAACATACAAGACTCATGTAATTAGGATTATTGATGACGTAATTAGGACCATAGGATTAGATGATGTAATTAGGACCATAGGATTTTATGATGTAATTGGGGCCATAGGATCTATTAGGGGCGCCCATGTCATGTAAGTGGGTTTAATGGCTAATTAGTGACCTAGATACATGGGTTAGAGGGTCATGGGATCAATTCCCATGTAGGATGAATTTTAATTCATCTTTTCCATTTTATGGAGAGTGGGGCGCATAAGTGAGTGGATTAGTGGCTAAAAGCTTAGCTTAGCTTAATGCCTTAGGTGAGTGGGTTCAAATCCCACCTTGGATGAGTATTCACTCATCTTTTTATTTTTTTTTTCCTTTTCCTTGAAGTCCCACATCGCCCAAGATGGCCGCCCCCTCCCCCTCCTTCTCCTATATAAAGGAGCTCTCCCTCATGTAACAAAACAATTTGAATTTTTGAAGTAAAGGCATTATGCCCATTTTTCTCCTCTTTGTGAGTTGAGAATCTCCTCCCTTGTGAGTTGAGTGTGCTTGGTGGTTGTTGCTTAAACCATGGATGAGTCTTATCTAATTCTCCTGAATTAGTGGCGACTGGCGATTGATCTTATCTGCTGCAAGAAAGGACTTGCATCAGTAGCGATCTTCCACTTCTTTCCTCTCCATTTTTCTTTCATTTTCCTTCACTTTCTTTCATTTTCCACGTGAATATAGCTGCTGTTCCAGCACCTATATTTGCATTTTAATTGCTTAATTTTGGTTCTAATTGGTTTGCTTTGCTCAATTCTAGGTCCTTGGCAATTCCTGTCATCAATTGGTAATCAGAGCTTGATGGATTGAGCAACTTTGGGGCTGATTTTGTGGCTGTTTGGAGCGACCTTGCTGCACCTCTTTTGTGCAGAATTTTGCTTCAATTTAGTGTAATTCTGTCCCTCTTTCAATTGTAATTTGGACTTGGACTGTTTCCCAGGCCCGAGGTGCCTTTCTGCTGCTATCAGCACTTGTCTGTCTTGATTGATTTGCTTGAATTCTTGCTAGATGGGGGCTGTTTTGGGCCGCTAATTCCCACCCCCTAGGTGTTTGTTTAAATGCCTCTTTAATTGCTCATACTTGTTCTTGAGTGATTCTTGCAAATTAATTGATATAACTGCTTGTTTGTGGTGAAGTGTGGTAAGAGGAGGCATTGTTGTCTTCATTTTTCCAAAGATCGTTCACCTACATTTCTCCCCTTCACCATTAATTGTCATCCCCCCATATTCATCTCTTTACTTTCCGCTTTTATTTTTCCGCCATTTAATTTCAGCTTCTCCCATCCCATTTAATTTCAGCTTCCCCCTTTACATTCAGCTATTTACTTTCAGCTCTCCCCATCCTTTTAATTTCAGCTTCCCCCTTTACTTTCAGTCATTTACTTTCAGTCCTCCCCATCCTTTTAATTTCAGTTTCCCCCTTTAATTTCTTGCCATTTATTTTGCACAATTCTCCTTCTTATTTTTGCCATTTTATGAGCATTTTTTTGGCTCTTGTGTTGTTCAATTTGCTACTCTTGTTATGTCTGTTTGATTGGCATTCTGATTGCAAATTTGGATTGACTGCTATCTCTACCTTGGACTTTCTCTGTTTGATTGTGCAAAACGCTCACCTATAGGATCTTTTTTGGTTCATAGTATTGGAAGAAGATCAACAAATTCTAATTGTTGATTTTCCTTCAAATTTTAATTCCAATCTTAAAATTGAACCAAGCGTGTTTCTGTGACCATACCGGTTTTGTATAATCAACAAGGAAGTGCTAAGCAATTTTTTTGGCCATTTTTGAAATCAAGTTGCCATTACGTTTTTACAGTTTTTAGAAATCAGTTTATTCATTATTTTGCTTTTCTGGGCCACTTGGACCAGTTTACTGTCAGAAAATTCCAAAAATATTACAGTAGGTACAGTTAATTTTCTTTTCACTGTGTACAAATTTCTGTAATTTTCTGTTGGGGAAAAAGACCAAAAAAAAAAGAAAGAAAAGGCAAGAAAAATACAAAAGGTACGTACGTGCCAAAAATAGAAAAAGAGGTGTAAAAAGCAAAAAAGGGTGCAAAAGTCAACAACAAGGAAGAAAAAGTCAAAAGACACCCAAAAAGTCAAAAGAGTCAAAAAAAATTCAAAAAAATAGAAAAACAAAAACAAAGAAGTATCCCAACAATACAGTAACAGTTTTACTGTAATTTTCTGTTTTCATTTCCCTGTATACCGTAATTGAGTTGTATTTGCTGTTTTTCTTAAAAACGACAATTTTGGCAACTCTTTTTCAAAAATCACCAAAAACAATTCTCTTTGCAATTTCTTCCGTCTTGTCTTGTTTGCTGTCTACTCTTGTGTATAAGCTTCCGTCTTGTCTTGTTTGCTGTCTACTCTTGTGTATAAGCTTGTTTGAGTGCCAGCTTTTCTTGTTTGTCATATCAATTCTCTGTTTTGTCTTAGGTATTCTTTCTTTCTTCCGGTAGTATTTTCTTTTGTTAGTGCGCTTCTATTTGGGTAAGGGTTAAGACTTAGGCTAATTCTGGTCTTTGCAACTTCAACCAACACCAACCGAGTAGAAGAGGCAAGAGAGTCTCATTATAGAAAAAGCCCAAAAAGAGTGACATACACGAGTGTTAACATTCCATCGAGTGTAAACACTTAGTGAGTGGAAAGGTCCAAATTCTTGAAAATCAAAAATTTTAAATGGGTAGTAGGAACTCACCACCTCCTTCACCTAGAACTTTGAGGTATAGGGTCGAGTATCAACATGCCATTCAAGACATGGCCAGAATGATGAGGCATGAGATGAGTGAACTTAGGAAAGAACTAAGTGGGAATAGGAGGGAGAGAAGACATTCTTCTCGAGAAGGAGGAAGTGAGGATAGGTATAGTGTGGTTAGGAGTGAAGATAGGTACCATGCTGAGAGTAGTGAGGGAGAGAGACACTCTAGCCATACCTATAGGAGAAGGGAAAGAGAAAGAGAGCATAGAAGGCCTAGGAGGCGTGAGGAACCTAGAGGGTTTAGAGAAGACTACTATGAGGAAATCCCTAGGAGAGAAAGAGAGGAGTATTATGAAGAAAATCCTAGGAGGCATAGGAGAGAGCATAGGAGAGAAGAAGAGCCTAGGAGGGAACAAGGTTTTAGAGGGGTAAAAATAGAAGTTCCAACCTTTAATGGTAGAAATGATGTAGAACAATACCTAGAATGGGAACTAAAAATTGAACAAATTTTTAGTTGCCATAGGTATAGGGAAGAGGAAAAGGTTAAAATTGCCTCTCTAGAATTCAAGAACTACGCCTTAGTTTGGTGGCATCAGCTTCAGGCTGAAAGAAGAAGGTGCAATGATCCTTTGGTTTCCTCTTGGGAGGAAATGAAGTCCATCATGAGAAAGAGGTTCATACCTCAACATTACACTAGGGAGTTACACATCAAACTCCAAACTCTTAAGCAAGGATCTAAGAGTGTAGATGAGTACTTCAAGGAAATGGAACTTGCTTTGATTAGGGCCAACATAGTTGAGGATAGTGAAGCAACTATGGCTAGGTTTATCAATGGACTTAATTTCGACATAAGGGACATAGTGGAATTGCATCCTTATGTAGAAATGGAGGACTTGGTACACCAAGCCATTAAAATTGAAACTCAACTAAAAAGAAAGGGTAGCTATAAAAGAGGAAACACTAGTTTTACAACTAGGAACAAGGAAACCCTAAAAGAAGATAAGGGAAAGAGCCAAGAGAAGGAGGAACCTAAGGTTCCTAGGGTTACTTCTAACCCCACTCCTTCTACTAAAAAGGAAGAGCCCTCTACCTCCACAAGAAACATCAAATGTTTCAAGTGTGATGGCAAGGGACACATAGCTTCCCAATGCCCAAATAGGAGGGCAATGTTGGTTAAAGAGAATGGAGAATACACTAGTGCAAGTGAGAATGAACAAAGTGAAGATGAGGAAAAAGAAACTAGTGAAGAAGAGAATGAAATTAAGAAAGAAGTATATAGGACCGAGGGTAAACTTTGCATGGTGAGAAGGTCCCTAGGAAATCAAATAATAAGAGAAGACGAACAAAGGCAAACTGTCTTCCACACTAGATGCATGATAGAGGGACGAATTTGCTCCCTAATTGTGGATAGTGGAAGTTGTACCAACATAGCTAGTGAGAGAATGGTAGAAAAACTTGGATTATCTACCACACCCCACCCCAGACCATACAAGTTATCTTGGATATGTGATGATGGGGAAAGGGAAGTAAATAGGCAAACTCTCATCTTTATTTCCATAGGTGATTATGATGACAATGTACTTTCTGATGTTGTACCTATGGATGCCACACATATTCTTTTGGGTCGACCTTGGCAATTTTATAAGAGGGCCATTCATGATGGTTACTCTAATCAAATCTCTTTTAAACAAGATGGAACTAAAATCACTTTGATGCCAATGTCCATCCAAGAAATATGTGAGGATCAAGCTCACATGAAGAGACAAATAGAGCTTGAAAGAATTAAAAAGCTTAAGATAGAGAGTGAGGATAAAAAGAAAAGGAAAGAAGAAGCTTCAAAAATAATGGTAGAAAAGGTGAAAACCAAGGAAAAACAAAAAATAAAAAGGAAGCAATGCTCTTGCTTCATCAATTTAAAACTGCTGACCTTGATTGTTTTGCAGGAATACAAGAAAGGGAGTTGCTGGATAAAGATGGAGGGAGTAGCTACACTACAAGGGAGTTTCCTCCACCTTTTTCTCCTTTTTCTTCTTCATCTTCTTCTTCTACTTCACCTCTTTCTTTTACTAAAGCTCCCTACATGATTCCCAAGTATTATTGTTATGAGCATTAGAGATTATATGCTTGGGAATAATGAGCCTTGTTTCTTTGTTGACTAGGTTACGCAAGGATGTCCATATTGAGGCCTTAGCTTGGATTCACTAATCCAAAGGGAAGTCTCCACCTTCCTTCTATGTCATCCATCTCCTTCTAATCTTTTCTACCCCTGATTTTTCTTCCTCCTTTTCAGATTTGAGGGCAAATGCTTTTCAAGGGGGAGGGGATGATGACATCCTGTCAGCTGACAGCTAATGGCTTACTTGGAGCTGCTTGAAGTGCTTGGGGCTGAGCCAAGCATGAGCCTTCCTTCATGAGGGTCAACTATGGGTCAACTCTTGACCATTGACCAAAGTCAAAGTCAACATACAAGACTCATGTAATTAGGATTATTGATGACGTAATTAGGACCATAGGATTAGATGATGTAATTAGGACCATAGGATTTTATGATGTAATTGGGGCCATAGGATCTATTAGGGGCGCCCATGTCATGTAAGTGGGTTTAATGGCTAATTAGTGACCTAGCTACATGGGTTAGAGGGTCATGGGATCAATTCCCATGTAGGATGAATTTTAATTCATCTTTTCCATTTTATGGAGAGTGGGGCGCATAAGTGAGTGGATTAGTGGCTAAAAGCTTAGCTTAGCTTAATGCCTTAGGTGAGTGGGTTCAAATCCCACCTTGGATGAGTATTCACTCATCTTTTTATTTTTTTTTTCCTTTTCCTTGAAGTCCCACATCGCCCAAGATGGCCGCCCCCTCCCCCTCCTTCTCCTATATAAAGGAGCTCTCCCTCATGTAACAAAACAATTTGAATTTTGAAGTAAAGGCATTATGCCCATTTTTCTCCTCTTTGTGAGTTGAGAATCTCCTCCCTTGTGAGTTGAGTGTGCTTGGTGGTTGTTGCTTAAACCATGGATGAGTCTTATCTAATTCTCCTGAATTAGTGGCGACTGGCGATTGATCTTATCTGCTGCAAGAAAGGACTTGCATCAGTGGCGATCTTCCACTTCTTTCCTCTCCATTTTTCTTTCATTTTCCTTCACTTTCTTTCATTTTCCACGTGAATATAGTTGCTGTTCCAGCACCTATATTTGCATTTTAATTGCTTAATTTTGGTTCTAATTGGTTTGCTTTGCTCAATTCTAGGTCCTTGGCAATTCCTGTCATCACAAGATAAACACAAAATCAATTCAGAAAGAGGGAAACAAGGAAAGCCAAGCAGATAAGGATTAGATCAGCAAGAGATCAAGTTGTTAAAAGAAGAAACAAAATAATTTGTTACGCGCTCCACGCTTCACTTGCGCTTAGCATGGGTAGCCTCCGCCCTCTGCCTCGACCTCAACGCCTCAACCTCCGATCATCATCGCTGGCCCTTCGTCCCCACATGCGGCCTTGTCCTTAGCGAGTTTCTTCACGACCAGAACAGGCGACAGTGCGTTCATTGCATAACGCGACAGAGAAAAGAGAAAAGGAAGACAAACGTTCATAACATCGAGTTGCATCCATCACCTTAACATCGCGTTCATCACAGTAACGCACGGACGAGGAGTTTTTGTGACACCCTTCTACCCCAACCTCTTATACATTCGTCAAATAGAAATATTTAGGACATTTACAAACCACATCGGGTAAAAAGGTTCACATTCTCTTTCTACAAAATGTCATTGATTCAAAGCAACTAAATTAAAACAGAAATTAAGGTCAACTGTTTTCAAAGTAATTAAAACATCAAAATCTCAAATATCAACATCAAAACATCCTTATTGGCCATGTAAGGCACTAAAATTAGTTTTCATAATCTCTTTTTAATAACATAAAATAAAACCCCTATTACTAAGCCCTGATGTCACAAGTATCAGAGCGACACTCCCTTCAATCAATACTCGGCACCTAACGTGCCATCATCATCACTTGTAAAATTAGCCACAGAAACACGGTGAGGAAAAGAATACCAACTCATACATGCACACAGAAGGCTACCCTATCCTCACCCACATGTAATCATCATCATCATCAAATAATATCATATACATATCATCTTATACTCTTTATTAGAAAATTTATTATCTCATCACCAATTTATAAATCTCACTCGCAAATCACCAAGAAAACACATTCTCTATTCTCAACACGTAATACTCATATCATCAATAATACTCATATCGTCATAATATAATTCAATTTCATCATCAAATGCAATGCATGTTCATCTATCATCATGCACACCAAACCTTATCAACTTCATCCCAAGGATCATGACTTGGAACTCCATACAATGGGCGCACCTCATCAATCTCCCTAGTTGTTACCAATGATGGTCCTACCGTTAAACACCACACAGGCCGATAGGTTGCACAACACCCCACTCTAGGCTCGTGCAAAGACATTCGCCCCTCAATGATGGCCCTGCCGTTAATCACCACACAGGCCAACAGGTTGCACGACACCCCACTCTAGGCTCGTGCAAGGATGTCCCCCATCATGGTCTCTGCACCCCCTCTATGGGTCCGTGCAGTTCACCTTCTGAGTTGCACCCTACCGTTAGTCACCACACAGGCCGGTAGGTTGCACAACCCTACCGTTAATCACCACACAGGCCGGTAGGTTGCACAACACCCCTCTCTTGGGTTCGTGCATCTCAGGTACCACATCTCATATGCTCAATGCATAATCATCATCATATCACAACTCATGTGCTCAATGCATCTATATCATCATTATCACATAGCTCATATACTCAACACATCAATATATCATCATCATCATAACACACATTGTATGCTCAATGCATCAATATATAATCATCACACACCTCATACCTCATAAGCTCATTACATCAATATGTCATTATCACACATCTCATACATCATCATCATACACTCAATACATCAATACATCATCGTTATCATCATACATCACAATAGTATAAACGTCTATCATCAAAGGAGATATTCATATCATCACACTCACATCACAATCAATGTATAACAATCATCAACAAACACAAGGGTCACAAATCCACTCTGGTAATCGATTACCAGCCAATCATCTCTATGGTAATCGATTACAGGACCCCTGTAATCGATTACCTGCAAGCAAAACCTCTGGTAATCGATTACACACCCTCTGTAATCGATTACCAGCAAACAAACTCTCTGGTAATCGATTACGCACCCTCTGTAATTGAATACCTGCAAGCTAACACACTGGTAATCGATTACAAACCCTCTGTAATCGATTACCAGCAAGCCAAATGCACTCCAGGCTCCCCAGAAGGCCCTAGTCTGTAATCGATTACCCGCGACGCAGATGACAGTTCTCGCGACTTTTACCCCTTTTAAACCCCTTTATTCAACCTCTAATCAATCCTCATTGTGAAGACATCAATCATATGCTTTTATATCAAACAGACTCAACAAAAACACCGATCTTTACACAAATTTTCACAGTTATTCCATCATAATCCCCAATTATCAAACCCTTATTTACCCTTTTCGCTATTCTCGCTATCCTCTTCTAATTCAATCAAGATTCACCAAGATTCACAGAATTAATCATCGATCAACAGGTTTTCATCATACAATACTCAATATATATATATATATCAATTTCGAATTTAGAGTCTTAGAGGGTCTTATGGTTGCCCTCACTACCCAAGCACTCTCACATGCACATACAAGCAGCACCCTTTCCCCCACCGTACCTTAGAGTTGACGATTAAAAAAACAAAAGGCAACACTCCACTCCCTTGATGATCTACTCTGCTACACCTTCCCCGTGTGAAGTTGCTTCTCTCCTCCTAGGGTTGGTTATCTGACGTTTGAAAGCTAATAGGATGAAATAGATAACCCTCCCCCTATTTAAATATCTAACCGAGTTGGTCCTACTCCTACCCACTCATTACCCTTTTTAATTAAATAATATCTTTTTCTGAAACATAATAATATAATGATATTATTATTCTTTTCTTCATAAATCTTATTTTATTTTATTTATTCATTATGAATTATTAGGATATTATAGAGTCCTTATCCATCTACATTCAAATTTAAATTCAAATCTTATAATTAAATCTTATCCTAAATTTGTATTAATTCTTACCCTTAATCCTTGTGATCTCAGCATTCCTATTTTAAAATCTGATCCTAATTTAAAACACTACCCATATCTCTCTCATAAGATTATCATTATTAATCCTGATATTATTTTATTAATATAACAATTATTATATTTATAACAATTAATGTTAATTGCAATCTTATGATTTATCTCTTAATAATATTATTATTATATTCAATATAAACATATTTGATTAAGATCCTAATAATCTAACGTCTCTCCTAATATTTATAATTTTAGATTATTATTATCTCATAAATACAGTTATATTAATATTTACGATTATTATTATGTAACTTCCATTTTTACAGCTAACGTCATCGTATTATATTTCTAAATTTCTAAATTTTGGGATGTTACAGTTTTTACCGAAGCCTGTGAGAATGGCGGGCGATAGATGGCAATGACCAACGACGGCCTCGAGGTTCCAGTGTAACGCCCTAATTTTCTAATTCAGGATTGAGTCCGTTGGAAACCAAACCCCGAATTTCGGAAATTAACCGTGTCATTTTGAATATCGAAAACATTCACAACTTGCTAAGAAACCAACAATAACTTAAACAATTTGTGAAACTCAAACTACATACATACATACATACATACATACATATATATATATATATCTGACATGCCTTGAAGGCTACAAAATTATCACTTCAAAATAAAAGTTAGCCTATACGTATATACAACTATACAATTCAACAAAACTAAAAGCCAAAACTCCAACCCGAAACATGCTCCTGTTCTCCACTCAAGGATCAGTGCGAGGAGGTACCTGCACACCTAGATTATATCCACGAAACGTGTGGTGAGACAATTGTCTCAGTGAAGTACAACTATGCAAATGTTGTGTAGGGCAATCACTAAACGATATACAACAATTATAACATATAATCATATACATAATAATCAGCTCAATTAAATGCAACTTATGATGCAACCCACTGCTGTGTCCAGCAGGCATGATCTTATCACTTAAACTGGAGTTAGAACTGAGCTCAGACTACGGAGAATGTCTTCTCCGGGGACGAATCACACTCATTACTGGACCAAAGTCAAGTTTTCACATAATTACTTATTTTAACTCACGGCGGAAGCCGGCTTATGTTAACTCATGGTCGAAACTGGCTTAAATTAACCCAATACTCATAATCTCAATGAACTAACAACTAGTCAGAATCATATAACAAGAACACTCAGTTTCGTAAGTTTCGTAGCCTAAGGTTCCACATAATCAATAGACAACTCTTCCTAATTCACTCAATACATGCAATCCTTAATAATTAACATGTTAAACATAAAGAAGGGGAATTAAGAGAATTGGGGATCATGCTTAAGGTTTATAACTATAGAATGTGAAAGTGTGTGAGTTGAACTCACCTATACTCAACAATTGAAAGAAGAAGAACGGATGAAGGTGGATCACTTGATGATTCCTTGCCTCAAATCCCCTCTTCAAGCTTCAATTCAAGCTCCCTCTCTCTAAAACTCAGAGTCTCTCTCTCTCTAAACTAAAAGAAGAAGAAGAAAGAAAGTTGTATTCTGATTCTAAATTAAGGGTTTAGTGCCTATAAGTGAATTCTCGTTCAAGCGAGATATTCTCGCTTGGGCGAGCGTGTCGGTTGCATGCTTTTCCTTCACATTCTCGCTCAAGCGAAACTGTCTCGCTCAAGCGAGAATGATCCAGAAAAGACCCCCTCTCTGCACAATTCACGCTCAAGCGAGCCCTTCTCGCTTAAGCGAAAATTGTCCAGAGAGCCTCCTAAAAGTCCCCTATATCTCGCTTAAGCGAGCTGGCTCGCTCAAGCGAGATATGCAGAAAACTCAAACTTACCCATTTTTGCTGCATAATTCGCTCAATTGAGATTCTAGCTTAAGCGAGATTACTGAAACTTCCAAACTTAGTTTTTATTCTAAATCTTTCTTCTTAAATCATTTTTACCCTTTACTCATTACCATTCTTAAAAATAAATATCCTATTCTCTTAATTAGTCTTAATTATCGGGATGTTACATCCAGAACGGCAGATGATGGACTCCAAACGGCAGGCGGTTCTTCACAGAGATGAGCCATTGAGTGCATGAGAAGGAAATGGGAAGAGGGGGAGAGTGAGAGAGAATCTTTGAGGAGAAGAATGAGAGAAAATGGTCTCTGTCTGAGACTTGAGAGAGGAGAAGAGTAAGAGATTGAAATTTGAATAGTCAGAGAGAGAGGTCGTGGGAAATTAATCCACAATTAATGTGCCTGCTGTGAATCACTACCGTTGGATCATTTTGAGAGTAATCTCAACCATTAAGAAGAAGCACAATTCGTGTGCTTTCTAGTGAGCCAATCATTGAGTGTCATCTGTCGGTTGGATCGGTCATCATAGAAAATTTTTCACAAGACCCGCATCCGACCGCATAAATCCATTACAAACTGATCATTTTACCCGAATGAAACTGTGACCCGGAGAGAACCATCCGTTTTCCCCTTTTTAGACTCGGGTTGTGCGGGTTGCGGACGAGTCGAGTTATTTGCCCACCCCTAGAAAACGTAGATGAGGGCGGTGGCGGTTTGGGAGAAAAGAGTATAATGAGGTCACGTGAAAATTTGAAATTTTTTAAATTCAAAATCTGATCAGGAGCCTTCATTAAATCTAATGGTTGTTATAAGTTGTTTTCATTTCTCATAATAGTAATGTGTTCTCATATGATACTCTCTCTCTCTCTCTATATATATATATATATCATGTAATATAAATATAATTAAGTTTTTATGTTTAGTTTCAAAGATATAAATATTCACATCCATGGGGCGGTTAGGCCCGTTTATTATTAAAAAAAAAAAAATCAACCATGTAATGTAATCATTTGCATATCCATACACTTTCATAAAAAGTTTCAAACATTTCACATTTTTATATTTGACAAGGGTGGTGCCGTGGTGGAACCTCCAGCATGTATAGAGGCCTCAGAACTTTATGCTTTTACTAAAATTTTATTATATACACAATGTTACATAGAAGAATGATCTTTTAACTACTTTAGTCAAGCACTCAAGCACCGAGGCGAGCAATAATCTCCATCACAGTATAGTCAAGGCTGGAACTCGTACTCCTTTGCCACTTCAAAACTCCATCCCAGCCAGCCTTTATCTTATGTAGGAAAATTACGCTCTTCAAATTGAATACTACCAAGGTTGCGCCTTTGCTTCACCCAACCCATTTTGAATAGGAGAAGGTCCTGCAGTCCAAAATTCTCCATTCTGGTTTGCGAACAACTTGTTGCTGTGATCACCATCCTCAGCCTCAAAATCCAAGTCTTCAAATATATCCTCAAAGCCATCATCATAATCATCTTCAAAATTATCAATCCAAGTATCATCATCATAATCAACATCGCTGTCATCATTGTTTTGATTAGTACCACTCAAGCTGCCAACATCTTTATCAACTCTCCTTTTCTCTCGTCTCATTCTCTTGGATTCCCTAGCCAAGTCCATCCATTTCTCTCGTAATGCTAAAATCTCATCCTTCTCCAATAAGCCACCCTTCTCATCAAACCCCTCCACCAAGAAAACTGAGTCCCGTTGCCCTTTCAAACTCACATAAAATAATTCTGGGTGCCTTAAAACCATTCCTCTCAACTTGTTTGGGAGGCCAAACTCCTTTCTGAAATGAGTCAAGTGGTCTAGTAAAGTCCTCTTTTCAATTGTCATTCCAAGAACCTCTCTTACTAGAGCACAGCATCTCTTTTCTGCCTCAATTGATTCCTTGGTCAAAGCCTCAGCAGGACTCCTATAGGGGCACATTTCTGGCAGTTCTTCAAATTTTAGCAAGAAATCCTGGTGAGCTCTCTTTAAATTAAGCCCCTTTCGAAGTCTCAATTGTTTGAACTTCAAAGGTCGGTCAACTATCAAACTATCAGAACGGAATGCAGGAGGTTGCAAAGGCTTTGCCAAGTTGAGATCCCAAGATACAAGCTCAAGTGCACGGCCATAGGAAGTGTCAACAATCTTGAATTTGTCTGGATGATCGTTGCACAAACGGGATCTAAAATTAGGAGGGAGACCAAGATCTGGAGCAAGGTGAACCAATTTTGACAAAAGTAACCGATGGTGAGAAGATAGCATAAGAAGTTTTTGGAGTTTGGTTGCCAACATGATGGAAATGGAAGGTTGAAGATTCAATTCCTCAGCAGCGAGGGCAGCAGCGGCTGAAGTTAAACGAACACAGAGTTGAGGATATAACCTTGTTGCATTGATAGGTGTGGGTGGCCATGGGATAGTGAAGAGTTCAAAAATGGATGGATACCTATGGATCATAGTGAGAATGGAACGAGGCTTAGGAAGAGCAAGATAAGACCGACATTTTGACAGAATGTGAAGTGGAAGATAATGTTTTGGTTTAGAGAGAAGTAAAGTTTTCAGCTTTTGAACAAACCGGATTTTATTCTTCATGACAACATGCCTATCAAGATAACGGTCACGCACAGTTTTGATAGAGGAACAAGAAATTGAAACAGTGACACTTTTGAGGTTATAGGATTTTGGTTTTCTATGGATAGGAAAGGATGAAGGTGTTGTCCCAGAAAGAAAGCTGGAACTTAGGGAAGTGACTGCAACGTGATTGCTGAATGAGAAAGGAAGGCACAATGCCATTTTTATAGCTTCAACCAATAATATAATGAACCTGAAAATGAAAAAAAAAAAAAAAAAAGAACAAAAAAACAAACAAGAAGAAAAAAACTGCAATCAGATACAACACCAAGATTCTGAGTCTTCTGACTTACATGAAATACAATGTTGGTTCCTATCTTATTGAATGTCTCATAGAAACTTTCATGACACAATCAAACATCAAGTTTAGTTAGAACGAAATTTGCTTCAATTTTACCAAAAAAAAATAAAATAAAATCACAACATAAAAACCCTAAAATTAGAATTTCACAGTTTAAATGCAGAGTTAGAGTAATGTGAAGGATAAATGAAGACATTTGCAACCTTGGTTTATTTTAAGAGCGATGTTTCTGCTTTTAAGGCTTTTCTTTAGGTGAAATTAATATAAAACAGAGACAGTTTTTTTTTTTTTTCCTTTCTAATAAAACGTGCTTCTGTGTAATTGTGTGAAGAAATTTGCCATTAGAGATTTAATATGACATTTCAGCAAACACCTTCTAAGCCCCGAGCTGAAGTCCCGACCAAGAAACATAAGTTTTACAATCCTTAATCGCATGCTCAGAAAGGGACAGTTAATCAAAAAGATAACATGCACTAAGAGCAGAAAGCAGTACCTGGTAAAAATCATGCTCACTCAGTCAAGTCCCACAGGGCAACAAGTAGTACCCATTCAGCTGCACAACAGTGGACGTCTCCATGGCTTTGGTTTTGGTTCCAGAGTTTCAAGAGTGCTGTGTTTGATTCGATTTTTCTCTTCATTTTTCTCTTTCGGATTGCTTTATGGATGGCATATATAGATGTCAATGGGAGTGCGGGTGGATTCATATCCGTGCGGCAGAGTGAATTTATGGATATCTATTAATATAAGAAATTATAAAATTATAAAAAGAAAATGATAGAATGTTTTATAACATAAATTATTATTATTATTATAATATAATATTATTGAGAGTTAATATATTAAAAAATTTATTATAAAATAAAATTTATCTACACATAAAATAATAAAAAAATTAATATTTTTTTACGTTTAACAGAAAATCTATTTTAGGCTTAAATACATTTTTAGTACTTATACTTTTGTAAATGAGTGATTCTGGTCCCCTAGTTTTAATTGCTTAATTTTGGTCCCTCTTCTTTAAAAATTGAACAAATATAATCATACCGTTAGTCTCCCATTAAATATTTAGCAGAGTTTGCTGACATGGATTTAATTTTTTGTGACGTGTAAACTATCACACGACAAAGATTATTATTTAATTTTATCTCTTAAATTTTTTAAATAAAAAATCTAAAAATAAAATCAAATTCTGCATAATTTAATATAATGAGAAAACAAAATAAAAAATAAAATCCCACTACTACACTCCAATTTCCTCAAAAACAATAAAGCACATACAAGTCCCAAAACTAAAACAATTGCAGGTCTGCTTCAAGCCATCAATCAAGTTAACTGAAATCTCATTCGGGCATAAAATGAAATTTAAAATGAAATCAAAAGCGAACTGAAATCTGCAAGCTCTAATTTTTCATTTAAAAAAATTAAGAGATAAAATTAAATAATAATCTTTGTCATGTGATAGTTTACACGTCACAAAATTAAATCCATATAAGCAAACTCTGCTAAATATTTAATAGGAGGCTAACGGTAGGATTAGATTTATTCAATTTTTAAAGAAGAGGGACCAAATTTGAGCAATTAAAACTAAGGGGCCAAAATCACCCATTTACAAAAGTATAGGGACCAAAATTAAGCAATTAAAACTAAGGGGCCAAAATCACCCATTTACAAAAGTATAGGGACCAAAATTGAGTAATTAAATCTAGGGGACCAAAATCACCCATTTATAAAAATATAGGGACCAAAAATGTATTTAAGACTTTATTTTATTGAGTATGTGAGTATCCGTAAGACGAGTTATATAATATATATTCTCACCAATTTTATAAATATACAGGTATTTATTAGGATATATCCGCGAGTATCCATGAGTATGAGTATTTTTGTCAACACTAGTCCCACCTTATTTTGTATTTCTCACACAATTTAATTTATTTTTTAAATTTATATAAAACTCTTTTTTAGAAATACTATACATGAACTTTTTTTAATTTTGGAATTCTCTAAAATACCCTTTAGGGTGAGTTTGTTTCAAGATATAAAATCATATTCCCGGGAATGTTGTTCATGGTAATGATGTTCCTGGGAATCCTATTACCAGGAATATTATTCCCGAGTAAAATTTATATGTATATTTGGTATATATTGTAGGAACACACAGGAAAACACTAGAAGGGGGTTGAATAGTGTTTTATAAACTTGTCATTTTTATGGAAACCTTTTTGTAAAACTAAGTTTAAAAGAGATTTCAGATTGTGACTCACACGCTGTCTGAAGTGTTGTTCTGCGTTTGAAGCTCTCAGACAGGGTTTTGCAACAGGATTTTCGTAAAGATATTTTCACAAAACAGTTTATAAAAACTTAGTTCAGGTTCCCTCTTCTTGTTAAAGTAAACTGAATATACAAAGATAAGGGATAAAAGAGCACTCAGCCAATTATCCTGGTTCACTCACAACACCAGTGAGCTACCTCCAATCCCAATGCCAACAAGCTACTGGATTTCCTCTTATTCTTAAAGATTACAAGTACTCTTTTGTTCACCAAGCCTCTTCAGGCTCTACACCACAAGTATTCTTTGTCCTACCAAGCCACTCCTGGCTCTGACAACAAGTATTCTTTGTCCTACCAAGCCACTCCTGACTCTAACAACAAGTATTATTTGTCCTACCAAGCCCCTCCTGACTCTAACAACAAGTATTTGTTTACAGAGAAATTTGAACTTAGAACACAAGTTCTTCGTTCTAGGTGTACAAGAAATATCAAAGATCTAACTCTGGATATGAAAGTTGATTGTACAAGAGTTTTTACAACAAGTAAATCCTCAAAGGATTTTTATAGAGTTTTGTGAAGCTTAGGCTTATGAAATTTTTCAATTCACTTATTGCAGCTGCAACTCTCTTTAGCTTTAGGAGACTTTTGATATTTATAGGCTTCATTCAGCTTAAAGAATGTCATTGAGAAAGTCGTTGTGAGATAGCATTAAATACGTTTAATCCTGTTGTGACACAACTACTGTTGTCGTACTAGGTTGCAGTACTATTTTGACTTCTGCGACTGCTGCAGAGCAGCATTTCTTCTTTTGTGCTTCCATTTTGAAACGCAACCAGAAAGTTGCCTTTTGTCTTGCTTTTCTGATATACTGAGGTTGCGTGTAGTTCTGGTACTGGCTTTGACTTTCCACGTCAGATGCCCTTGTACTTCAGTCAGACTTCGTCTTCAGATGGGAACCATAGTCTGAACCATTCTTACTTCAGACAGATTCTTGATCTTCAAAACTTAAGTCTTCAGAACTTGACCAATTTCATTTCTTAGCTTGACTTCAGACAGACTTTCTTCAGAAGTTCTCTGAAATAACATAACTTTGAAAATATTAATTAAGCATAAAGTTCTGAGTTTAATTATGTTTATAATCATCAAAACTAAGTGTTGGGGTATCTTAGACTTTTATGTCTTGAGACTCAACATTCTCCACTTTTTTATGATGACAAACTTAAATACACTAAAAGGGATAAAGTTTGAGAAATAAGAGCAAATATCATAATCATATTTATAGGTTTAAGATTAACTCCCCTCAAACATATTTCTACAAGGTCCAAGAATCCTCTTGAGATGTTTTCATAATGACAAACTCTCAAAATACACTTACTATAATTCTGAATATATGTACTAATCTTTCAAATTGATATTGTTCATATAGAAACAGGTAAAAGGATAAGAAGATCTACTGCAGAAACAACATCAGAAGAAAAAAAGCAGGTTTAGAAGATACATAAACTGTCCAAAGGAATTTAACTGAATCAATCGAGAAGAAACAGTTGTTATTCAATGAATATCACCTTAAATTAAAAGAAAGAAAGAATTAAGTAAGGTGAAATCAAGAAAGCTGTTGAGAAGATTCATGACAAGATATCACTGAGAAACTATAAAAGAAAAACTCTGTTAGAAAGTCCTCAGAAGATATATTCAAAACAACAAATCACAAAAGTATCTCTTGACTTCTGTTCAGAAGTTTTTATTCTTCTCTCACAAGTGACAAGCAAAGAAAACTCTTGAGAAGATAGTTATGAAGCTGTTGTATTAGATACTCAAAGCTTCAGAAGCAAGATTCCTGATTGTAACCACCTAAGAAGAAACATAATCTAAATTAATAATGCATGATTGGAATTTACTGGAATTGCTTTCGATTCAAGATAAATGACATATATACCAGTATTCTTACATAAATTAAATATACAAGTCAAAGGGAAATAAATAAATGATTAAGTTTCCCACTTGATAAGATGAAAGCTTCAGAAGATAGGACTAGTCAAACCAAGGAAAGAGAAAAAGTTGCACCTGATAGTGACAGCTGCTGCAACTCCAACTGGCATTCTATCTTCCTCTCCAAGGAATTTCCAACGGTTATAATCCATCTCCTTAGCTATAAAAAGAATCCTTCTCTTCCAAAATAACACACACAACAAAACCAAGCAGAAGAAGCACCAAAAGTCTTAGAAATTACAATTATACCTTCTGCAAAATTTTCACTTTCTGTATATCCTTCACTTTTGAGATAAAATAGTTAGGAAAGTGAGAAATAGTGTGTGTTGGCTCAAGTATTTTAGTTGTGCTCAATCTGGTGTAAACTTAGAGCCTTTATTCTTTGTATTTTCATCACACATCCTTCTGTAACTCTCAAGAATTTGAAAAGGTTTAGATCCTCTTGAGAGAAAGTTAGGCTTAGTCTGCAAAAGTGAGGTGTGCCCTATTGCTTGTAGAAGGAACTGTTGTAAGAGCCGACAGAGGTTGCAGAAGAATATTGGGTTAAGCCTGTAGAGGCTGTAGAAGAATACTGGGTTGAACCTGAATAAGCTGCAGAAGAATACTAGTGGTGAGGAGCACCCAAGAAGTTATAGTATCAAGGTTGATATAGTGAAAATCCTACTGGGAGTAGGGACTGGAAATAGCCTCAAGATTGAGAGGTGAACCAGTATAAAAATTGTGTCCATTCTTCTTCTTACCTTACTCTCTTTACTGCTGCAGTTTATATTTCTGTTTTAACTATCATATCACTTGCATAAAAGTTTTTTGAATCTACCTAATACCTAAGTAAGTGATACTTGAAGAAGGTTCCAATCAAAAGGAACCATATTTTCTGCATACTAGAAATATAATTCATATTGTGTTAATTAACCCCTATTTCAAATCTTCTAATATTAGCCAAGTAAACAACTTGAGAAGAAGTAAATATTAGAAGAAAGTGCAGAATTTTTAAGAGATCACAATTCAACCCCCTTTTCTTGTGATTGCAATATTAACTTCAATTTCTCCTTTTGTTGTTATTGTACGCATTTTTCTTTCATTTTGGTATGCGTTAAGTTCATGCGTTATGCTTCCCCTGAATTGCATATTTCTTCTGCTCGCCTGAATTGCATATTTCTTCTGCTCATTTCTGCATTTTGTTTCTCAAAACTTTTCACAAATGTTAGTTTTACTCCTCTTTTTGTTATCCATCAAAAGGGTATTAGAGCATTATTTCAAGAATGCAAGTTCTAACAAAGCATTAAGAATCGTTTTAGCAGAGTATACATCAGAGCATTTCAGATTATATGCAACATAATAAGCATTTTAGAGCATACTTATTTTGGATTTAAGTGTTTATAATTTTCAATTTAGAGTACGCAAATCAGAATAACAGAGCAATATTAAAGATAATAGACAATAATGAATCTCTGAATCAACATCTTATTTTTATTGTAGCTAAAATGACTTTTACATCATATACATAAATACATTCACTTTTCTTAGTTCCCTAATCTGGTACTTGCAGCATGGTATGTTCAAATCTGAGCATTTAAGCTTTCCCTTCAGGTTGCTTCTGTAGCCATCCAGATTGGCTATTGCCTTCTTAAGCAGTCAACTAGGGTTTGGGGTTTTGGACAATCCTAGAGCTAGGAGAAGGTACAAAGTCCTATTACCGAACATGCTTCTGGAATAGAGAAAAGATGGTATCTTTTCCAACAAATGTTACCATTAAGCGTTGGAAAGATATCACCTTTATACCTCTCAGAGCTTTCTTAGCCTTAACACGATCTTGGTTAGGCCAAGGCTCTGAGGGTTTTACCGGGAGAGGTTTCATGGAGACGATACCAAAACCTGGTTCATTCAATAAGCTTTCTGAAACATCCCTCTTGAGAAAAATGTAGAAACATAGGGAAACACTAGAAGGGGGGTTGAATAGTGTTTCTTAAATAACTTATGAAAGCTTTTCGCAAATAGCTTTTATAATGAAATTTCAGACAGGTTAAAGGGGCTGTCTGAACTTTCTGAAGACAGGTTCTGAAAATATGTTTTTAAAACGTTTTTTGCTTTTATAAATTATCAGAACAGTTTTACAACACCCTTTGATTAGAATAAACGAATTTGACAAGAGATAAGGGTAAGAAAACTTAGCCACAGAATTTATCCTGGTTCACTCACTACCACTGTGAGCTACGTCCAGTCCCAGTGCCAACGAGCACTTGGATTTTCTCTTAATCTCAACTAGATTACAAGTATTCTTTTACAGTCAAGCCTCTTCAGGCTCTACAATCAAGTATTCTTTTTCAGTCAAGCCTCTCCAGGCTCTTACAAACAAGTATTCTTTAGACAACAAGCCTCTCCAGGCTCAAAAACAAGTATTCTTTAGACAACAAGCCTCTCCAGGCTCAAAAACAGTTTTACAGAGAAAAGATTGTTTAAGCTCTAAAACTAAACCGTTTTGAAGCTTAAACTGTTACAATGTACAAATAACTGAGATATACTCAGAATATATGAAATGATGTACAAAGAATTTTTATCAGAGTATGTTTTACAGAGTAAAACTAGCAGCGTTTTGTTTCTCTTGAAATGTAATCTCTTGTTCTTCTTTTTAATGATCTTCAGATGAAGGTTATTTATACTCAGTCTTCAATCCGTTGAAAAATCACTGTTTAGAGATAACATTTAATGCGTTTTAATCCGTTGTGAGACATGCTCCTGAGCATTCTGTGCGTTCTGAAACTTTTCTGACAGTGTCCAAGGTTGCTGCTGACAAAAGTTGCCACAACTGTTGCTGCAAAAACTGCGCTGCAGAGATTTCCCAAATGGTGTATGAAATTCAAACAACCCAGGAAAGGTCTCTGTGTCTTTGCCAAAATAAGCCTTGAAAAGTTGCATGTAGCAGAGAGAGATTTGACTCTTCAGAACTTCAGACAAGTCTTATCACAACTTCAGCAAGATGTGCCACGTCATAAAATACGACTTCAGACGGCATCAACACTTCAGACGGGTTGAACCTTCAGACGGCTTCAACACTTCAGACAGGTTGAACCTTCAGACAGCTTCAACACTTCAGACAGGTTGAACCTTCAGACAGTCTTTATTAAGATTAAAGTGGCTTGCTGAAATCATAGATAAAACATTAAAAACATATGTATCCATGATAATTCTTTTAACCAAATTTGTTAAACATTAAAACTTAGGGATTGAGTTGTCTTAAATCATCATAATCTTCCGTATGATATTTTTGAGACTCAACATTCTCCCCCTTTTTAATGATGACAAATTTGCTTAAAATAAATAAATCTGAAAGGAGTTTTAAATTATCATAAGTGTAATATAAGTATAACTCCCCCTCAGATAAATACTTCTCAGGTCTAACAGTTTCTGATATTTCTCAAATACTCCCCCTGAGACCTGTAACCACTTCAGATTCATATTTGTTAGATTTTAATACTCCCCCTTTTGTCATCAATCAAAAGGGAACTTCAGAGCAATAATCACAAATCAAGATCAAGAATAACAATCAGATCAAACAATATAATCAAAGCAATCAGAGCTTATAAAAACACATGATACCAACAACTGATTGTATTAAAGCAATGTTCAGACAAACAAAAAAAAAATATAGAATCTGAAAATTAACACAAAACTGAAATAACATCACACTGGCTACACATCATAGACTATCCATTATTCTTCTTCAGCAAGGCTGCTATCAGTAAAGCAGAAATCTCTTCTTTAGCCTTGTCAATCTGAGAGATAACAGTAGCCTTCAGTTCTTCTTGCCCAGTTCTGATCTGCATCTGTTCTTGGAGAATCTGATCTTGTTTAGCAACCAGATCATCATTCTTCTTCTCTAACCTCTTGACTTGCAGTTTCAGTCTTCTGTTCTCTTCTTCAGGGTCCTTCTCAACCTCATATAGCACAATCTTGATGCTCTCATGATAGAATCTGAAAACCCTGAACCCTTGTGGCAGATGATAGTCTTCAGGATGGCTGACAGCAAAGTGGAACTTATGAATTGGAATCATGACAGGCCAATCCTCTGTGAAAGAAGCCATAGGGAATCTGCCTCTGACATACTGATAATCTACAAGAGTAGAGGCACCAGGATATGTCATGGAGTCTTCATCCTGTTCTGAAGTACCAAAAGAAGATCCAACACTTTCTCTAATATTCCAGTAGGATGACCACATCCAATCCCTGGAAGAATGATCTAAGCCTCCACCTTGTTTCTTAATCATTGCAGGGAACTTCTTATTCCAGGCAGCTTCAGACAAAAACTCATACATCTGCAGATAATTAGGATAAGTCTTGAGCTCCTTAAACTTATCTTCAGGGCCTTCCTCCAGGGGATACCTGGGAATGATTCTATCAAGTTGCACTAAGATCTCTGTGGATGGCCTGATGGAAATTGCCCTTGGGGGCCTGTACCCTCTCATGCCTACCAGCTTCAGATAGTCCCTTTCAAACAGCTCAGCCTTTGTTGATAGTTGCCTAGCAAAGCTCCAATCCTCATTGGACAACTTTAAAGAGTCAACAGAAAAAGGGTTAAGAGGAGCCCACTATGAGCAGGGCCTTTACCCTTTCTGATCTTCTCCAGCTGACCATAATATGCCTCATCTGAACTTCCTTGATACTTTTTCTCTTACTTCAGCTGCAGTCTGCTTGATAAGACCTTGATGCAGAGAGATAGGGGGCTCATCTCTGAAGTACTGAAGCTCTTCAAATAGATTAGGGAATTTGGGAACCCTGAGCCTTTCAGTAAACAGGCCCTCATACCTGATGTGTGGAACTTCAGAGGCTAACTCAAAATGCCTATCAGTAAGGGGCCATGCATAGGGGTCAAAAGTAGGATCTGTGAAGAAATCCCTACTTTTAGGACCTAACCTCAGCTGCTCAGGCAGCATACCTCTCTTCCAGACTTGAGAATGGCCTTCTTCATGTTGATCTTCTAAGAAATCTTCAGACTGTGTAGCTTCTGAAGATGATAGGGATGATGATGGTGATGATGGTGGTGATGGTGCAGATTCTTCTTCTTGAATCTCTGAATCCTTCTTCTCAGGTTCAGTTACAACCTTCTCTTCTTCCTTCTTCTCTTCTTTCTTCTCAGGTGAGGATGGTGGAGATGGTTAACATTGTCAAACCTTACCTTGATCCTTTTTACAGGAGGCTTCACAACCTCGGATTCCTTTTCTTTGACAGCTTCCTTTTCTTTTTCTTCTCTTCTCCTCTTGAAAAAGAGGTTTGCTTTAACGAAATTTTGGTACTTACCAGCTTCATCCATTTCCTCAAGCTGGCTGGCAGTGCTCCTTGTTACTCTGGCAGGTGGTGCAGGGGCTGTCTAAAACAGCTTTGTCCTTGCACTCTTCCTTTGCTGAGCACTTGATCTTTTCCTTTTCTTAGATGCTTGGGCTATAGTAGCTAGCCTATCATCTTCAGCAATAACAATCTGAGAAGCCACAGCTATAGCATAGTCAGATTTTTCTCGTTCTGCCTTCTTCTCCAACTCTTCTTGCTCTAATGTAGTAGCAAGAGCTGCTACCTGAATTAGTTCAGGATCTGATGGACATGTAGCTAAGGGTTCTGCTGGTACTGCCTCAGAGTCAGCAATCTCAGCCATCTATTGAGCTTTTCCTTCTGGTTCAGAAGTAGGCTTAGGAGACAGAGGCTTAACAGCTTCAGATGTCTGACCCACAATTTCAGAAAACTTTGTCAGAGCCTTCTGAACAGGTTCAGATCCATGAGTCTGTAAAGCTTCCAGAGAAACTTTTGCTGAGCTCCTCACAGGGAGTTTCTTTCTCTTCTGCTGGGGGGAAGGCTTGGAAGGCTTGAACTCCTTCTTCCTTATATCTCCCTGAAGCTCATCCTCTAAGACTTCTAAGGTTGTTCTCCTCCTTGCAGCTTTCTCAGACAGAATGCTCTCCTTCAGAGAGGGAGATGGAGGCCTTGGAGTCAGCTTTATCTGCATGTTCTTCAGGTTGTTCTCTCCATAGAAAACTGGGCCTTTGTGATCAAACAGCCTTTCTATGGGAACCTTGAAGTGCAGAAGGATTCTTGTGATGAGAGTGTTGTGGGGAAGACTGGATGCAGAATCTCTGATCTTCTTTTGCATGTGAAACAGAAGGATGCTGGGAAGATTCATCTTCTTTTTCTTGATCAGGTTTATCAGACAGAACCTCTCTAGTTCTGAAACATGATCCCTGCTTCCACTCTTAGGGATTATGGTGTTCCCCAAGATAGCATGAAGAACCCTTCCTGCTCCATCAAACTCACCAACCAAGTCCATACCAAGGTCTTGAAGCTCGTCTAGGTTAACACCCTTGGTTCTAACCACATTTCTTGTAGAAGATGCCTTAGGTGCCATTGTTGTTGCAGAGAAAAAGCTTAGAGAGAGAGAGAAAACTTTCTTGACTGTTGAAGAGAGAGAGATAGTGTGTGAGAGCTGTAAAAAAAAACTTCCTCGACACACTTACTGCTGTATTTATAGACCCATGATGCAATGATGTCCTGTACCGGCTGCGCAGACTTCGGGTAACGTGCGAAGAAGAGATAAAACTTTAAAATAATGGAAATCAATCGTCTCAGATAGCCACGTCAGCAGTTATTTCAGACATATGAGAATTTCAGACACCCACACAAAGTTCAGACAAGCTATAAGTTCAGACACACTTAATATATCATACAACAACATATTTCAGACAATCATTTAGAAAATGCATGTATGTTCAGATTATTGCGTATGAACTTAAATCTATCTTCAGCTAGGGGTTTTGTGAATATGTCAGCCCATTGATGCTCTGTGCCAATGAACTGAATATCAAAAACACCTTTCTGAACATAGTCTCTAATGAAATGATGCTTGATTTCTATATGCTTTGCCCTAGAATGTTGGATGGGGTTCTTGGACAGATTAATAGCACTTGTATTATCACAAAGAACAGGTATAGCAGAGATAGGAATGTTAAAATCCTCAAGCTGATACTTCACCCATAGCAGTTGTGAACAACAACTGGCTGCTGAGATGTATTCTGCTTCTGCTGTTGATAAAGCAATGGTGCTTTGCCTTTTGCTTGATCAGCTGATCATGTTATTTCCAAAGAAATGACATCCTCCACTGGTGCTCTTTCTTTCCATTCTATCTCCAGCAAAGTCAACATCACAATATGCTATTAACCTGCAATCTTTGCTCTTCTTATAGCACAGACCAAGATTAGTAGTATCTTTCAGATACCTAAAAATTCTCTTTACAGCTTTGTAATGAGTAATTCTTGGATCTGATTGAAATCTAGCACAGAGACAAACACTGAACATTATGTCAGGTCTGCTTGGAGTTAGATACAACAGAGAGCCAATCATTCCTCTGTATAAAGTTTGATTCACTGGTTCTTCCTTTTCATCTTTGATCAAAGATGCAGAGGGATGCATAGGAGTTGACATGGGTTTGCAATCACTCATGTTGAACTTTTTAAGCATTTCTTTTGTATACTTTTCCTGGTGGATCCATATACAATAAGAGTCTTGCTTAATCTGAAGCCCTAAGAAAAATTTTAATTCTCCCATTAAACTCATTTCAAACTCTTATTGCATCAACTCAGAAAACTCCTTACATAGGGAAGAATCAGTTGAACCAAAAATAATATCATCAACATATATCTGAACAAGTATAAAGTCTTTGTTAGACTGTTTTCTGAAAAGGGTTGTGTCTACTTTTTCTCTTTCAAAACCATTTTTGATAAGAAAGTTGCTCAGTCTGTCATACCATGCTCTGGGAGCTTGTTTCAGACCATAAAGAGCCTTTTTCAGTTTGAAAACATAATCAGGAAAAGCAGTATCTTCAAAACCAGGGGGTTGTCTAACAAAAACTTCTTCTTCAATGAACCCATTGAGGAAGACACTTTTAACGTCCATTTGATATAGTTTGATGCCATTATTTACAGCATAAGATAGAAGAATTCTAATTGCTTCTAACCTGGCAACTGGAGCAAAGGTTTCAGTGAAGTCAGTACCTTCTTGTTGATTGTATCCTTGAGCCACCAATCTTGCCTTGTTTCTGACCACTTTATCTTCTTCAAACAACTTGTTTCTGAACACCCATTTGGTTCCAATAATAGTTTTCCCATGGGGTTTAGGAACAAGAGTCCATACATCACTTCTAGCAAACTGATTTAGCTCTTCTTGCATGGATAGGATCCACCCTTCATCATACAGAGCTTCATCAATGTTCTTTGGCTTAATTTCAGACAGAAGAGCAAGAAAATTCAGATTCTTAAATTTTGATCTTGTCTTAACTCCTTTTGAAGTGCTGCCAATGATTTGCTCCTTAGGATGATGTGACTTGTATCTCCAGTTAGTTTTCTGAGATACTGTCTGATCTGTCTGAGACTCAACATTTGTCTGAAGAGGTTCAGTGACAGATGGTGCTTCAGACACATGTTCATCCTTCAAGCTGTTATGATCATTCACCTCCATACCTGCAAAATCATCTTCTAGATCTGATAATTCCCTATCAGTCTCTTTCTTGTCATTGAATTTTACATGAATTGATTCTTCCACAATTAAAGTTCTAGAGTTGAATACTCTATAGGCTTTAGATGTTTCAGAATATCCTATGAAAAATCCTTTATCAGACTTTGCATCAAATTTACCAAGATCATCCTTAGTGTTGAGTATAAAACACTCACATCCAAAAGGATGAAAATATGATATGTTAGGTTTTCTTCCTTTCCACAATTCATAAGGAGTCTTTTTCAGAATTGGTCTTACCAATATTCTGTTCTAAAGGTAGCAAGCTGTATTAATAGCTTCTGCCAAGAAGGATCTTGGTAGGTTGCAAGAGTTGAGCATGGTTCTTCCCATTTCTTACAAGCTTATGTTCTTTCTCTCAACAACCCCATTTTGCTGAGGTGTTCTAGCCACAGAGAAATTGTGTGAGATCCCATTCTCATCACAGAACAGTTGGAAGTTTGCATTCTCAAACTCTCCACCATGATCACTTCTGATGACAGATATACAGAATCCTTTTTCATTTTGTACCTTCTTGCAGAATATTGTGAAATTCCTGAAAGTCTCATCCTTGCTTCTTAGGAATAACACCCATGTAAATCTAGAATAGTCATCAACAATGACCAAACCATATTTCTTACCACTAATGCTTTCTGTTCTAATAGGACCAAACAAGTCAATATGTAACAGTTCTAAAGGTCTGCTAGTGGAAACAACATTCTTACTCTGAAAAGAGTGTCTTGTTTGTTTCCCTTTCAGACAGTTTTCACATAAAATGTCAGATTTGTAAGAAAGCTTAGGCAGTCCTTTAACAAGGTTGTGTTTTGCTAACTTTGACATTAATCTCAAGCTGGCATGCCCAAGTCTTTGATGCCAAATATGTTTTTCATCTTTAACAGAGATAAAACATTTTACATTTTGACTTGCTAGCTCCTCTAGATCAATTTTGTACACATTACTGTGTCTTTTAGCAGTAAAAAGGATTTGATCAAGAGAGTCTTTGACTATGCATCCTTCTTTAGTTAAGGAGACCATATATCCATTGTCACATAATTGACTTATACTTAGTAAATTGTGTTGCAGTCCCTCTACCAGAAGAACATTCTTAATGAGGGAGAGAGGAGACATACCTACAGTCCCTATTCCTGTGATCTTCCCTTGCTGGTTTCCACCAAAGGTGACCACACCTCCTGCTCTGGGCCTAAGGTTTTGGAACAAAGACCTTTCTCCTGTCATGTGTCACGAGCATCCACTGTCCAGGTACCATTTGTGGGGTTTCCTTTGTCCTGTTAAACACATCTGCAACAGGAATGATCAAGTTTTTAGATACCCATATTCTTTTGGGTCCTTTCTTATTAGCTTTGGGCCTTGCTTTTCTCTTGTGTTTGCACTGAGCCACATTGTGTCCAGGCCTGCCACAGTGAGAACACCCAATAACCTTCTTTTTGCCTTTTAGTAAAATTTAAGACAGTAGGAGGTTCAGAGATGTTGTGATCACAAAAGCCTAAACCACTTTTGTCAAGGGAATGCCTTTGATTTCCAAGCATTATATTAAGATTTTTTTGTTCCTTTGACTGAAGTCTCTTGTTAGTTCCTCAACCTGTTTCTGAAGTTTTTGATTTTCTTCAGACACAGTTTGTGAACTACTGTTTTCAGATACAAGGATCTTCTCCTTGAGCATAATATTTTCTATCTCAAGAGCCTCATATTTACTACACATTTTTTTATGGGCTTTGGACAGATTCTTATACTCTTTGAAGAGTTCCTTGGAACTTTCCTTTAGGTCATCATACATCTCTTGAAGGGTTAAAGGAAATACCTCAGATTTTGAGCTGTCTGATGAGGGCAGGCTGGCCATAAGACATAGATTGGCCTCTTCTGAAGTGACTTCCTCTTCTTCTGAGGTAGACTCATCAAGATCCTCCTATGTTGCCATCAGACCCTTCTTCTTTTTTAAGAACTTCTTCTTCTTGAAGTTATTCTTCTTTAGTCTTGGGCATTCTGCCTTCATGTGACCTGGTTTTTTACACTCAAAACATATAATTTTGTCATTGTGTAAATCCTTACCTGATTTACCTGATTTAGAGGTAGAGGATTGGTTCTTTCTGAACTTTCCTCTGTTCTGCAGCATCCTCTTGATCTTTCTGCTGAGAAGAGCAAGATCATCATCTTCTTCTGAGCTATCTTCAGAGTCTTCATCTGTTTCTGAAGTTTCCTCAGCTTGCATGGCTTTTATGTTCCCATGCCTAGTCTCTCTGGTCCTGGTGTTCAATGCCAGAGATTTAGTTTTGGATTCATCCTCTCCAAGTTCTAACTCATGGACTTTGAGAGAGCCCAATAGTTCCTCCATTTTCAAGGTGTTTAAATCTTTAGCCTCTTGAATGGCAGTAACCTTGGGTCTCCAAGCCTTGGGAAGGCTTCTCAGAATCTTTCGATTATTATCTCCAGATTCATAAGATCTTCCCAAAGATCTCAGTCCATTTGTTATTGTTTGAAACCTACCAAACATTTGGTCAATAGTTTCAGACTCATGCATCTTGAACATCTCATATTGATGAACAAGCATGCTTATCTTGGATTGCTTAACATTATCAGTTCCCTCATGGGCTGATGCCAATGTATCCCAGATTTCCTTGGCAGAGGAGCATCCATGAACTTTCTCATACTCTACTTTGTTCAATGAACATACCAGGTAGAGTTTTGCCTTAGCATTTAATTGAACCTGAGCTCTCTGCTCCATGGACCATTCAGACCTAGGAATGGGTTCATTACCAAGCATGGGAATATAGTCACCTTCAGTTACTATATCCCAGAGACTGATGATGCTGCTTTCAATGAACAACTTCATGCGATCTCTCCAGTAATGGTAGTCTACACCATTAAAAGCTGGAGGCCTTGTCACAGAGGCTCCTTCTGTGATGTAGTGGCTGATGTTTGGTTGTGCGTCCATCTGGATCTTTAAACCTCAACACTTGTTAGGTGCTCAACCCTGAGTTAAGCTCTGGTACCAACTGTAGAAACACAGGGAAACACTAGAAGGGGGTTGAATAGTGTTTCTTAAATAACTTATGAAAGCTTTTCGCAAACAGTTTTTATAATGAAATTTCAGACAAGTTAAAGGGGTTGTCTGAACTTTCTTAAGACAGGTTCTGAAAATATGTTTTTAAAACGTTTCTTGCTTTTACAAATTATCAGAACAGTTTTTCAACACCCTTTGATTAGAATAAACGAATTTGACAAGAGATAAGGGTAAGAAAACTTAGTCACAGAATTTATCCTGGTTCACTCACTACCACTGTGAGCTACGTCCAGTCCCAATGCCAACGAGCACTTGGATTTTCTCTTAATCTCAACCAGATTACAAGTATTCTTTTACAGTCAAGCCTCTTCAGGCTCTACAATCAAGTATTCTTTTTTAGTCAAGCCTCTCCAGGCTCTTACAAACAAGTATTCTTTAGACAACAAGCCTCTCCAGGCTCAAAAACAAGTATTCTTTAGACAACAAGCCTCTCCAGGCTCAAAAATAAGTATTCTTTAGACAACAAGCCTCTCCAGGCTCAAAAACAGTTTTACAGAGAAAAGATTGTTTAAGCTCTAAAACTAAACCGATTTGAAGCTTAAACTGTTACAATGTACAAATAACTGAGGTATACTCAGAATATATGAAATGATGTACAAAGAATTTTTATCAGAGTATGTTTTACAGAGTAAAACTAGCAGCGTTTTGTTTCTCTTGAAATGTAATCTATTGTTCTTCTTTTTAATGATCTTCAGATGAAGGGTATTTATACCCAGTCTTCAATCCGTTGAAAAATCACCGTTTAGAGATACCATTTAATGCTTTTTAATCCGTTGTGAGACATGCTCCTGAGCATTCTGTGCGTTCTGAAACTTTTCTGACAGCGTCCAAGGTTGCTGCTGACAAAAGCTGCCACAACTGTTGTTGCAAAAACTGCGCTGCAGAGATTTCCCAAATGGTGTATGAAATTCAAACAACCCAGGAAAGATCTTTGTGTCTTTGCCAAAATAATCCTTGAAAAGTTGCGTGCAGCAGAGAGAGATTTGACTCTTCAAAACTTCAGACAAGTCTTCTCACAACTTCAGGAAGATGTGCCACGTCATAAAATACGACATCAGACGACTTCAACACTTCAGACGGGTTGAACCTTCAGACGGCTTCAACACTTCAGACAGGTTGAACCTTCAGACAGCTTCAACACTTCAGACAGGTTGAACCTTCAGACAGTCTTTATTAAGATTAAAGTGGCTTGCTGAAATCATAGATAAAACATTAAAAACATATGTATCCATGATAATTCTTTTAACCAAATTTGTTAAACATTAAAACTTAGGGCTTGAGCTGTCTTAAATCATCATAATCTTCCTTATGATATTTTTGAGACTCAACAAAAAATTCTCAAGATCCTTTTCGGGAAGGAACACAAGGTAAAGTTGTCCCTGCTGAAGATTGATTTTGCGTTCTTTTGGAACGTTAAAACTTCATCTCTTGGGCAATCTCTAGGGTCCTTCTCGAAGGTATTATCCCAGCTTGTAGCTTTGAACGCAGGTACAGGGAAGACTCCTTTGTTCCTAAGGAGGTAGTCTTCCATCAACACTCTTCTTGATCGTCATATAGAAAGAATAGCAGATATAACTTGTAGGAGATGGATTGAACTTTTCATAAGGTAGAAATGAGTAACTCAATGCCTAGACTACTAGTTATATAGGCGATGAAGGGACTGGGTGAGTTTAGGGAAGATTGTACTGCCCTTGAAAGACGTGAAAAGACTTATTGGCCATCCTTAGGGTTTGAACATACCTTGGAAATTGTGCTAAGTTTAAAGCTTTATGTTACAAAAGGTGTGTAACCGGCCTCAGTTGATACGTCACTTTCCAGTGAAGTTTTAAATTGTCATTTAATATTTAAATTTAAGCACGTGTTCAGATCATCACACTGTCTCAGATACATGCATTTCAGAACATTCATTCAGATGATGCTACCATACTTCAGATGATGCATTTCAGAGTCATTTTTCAGACAATTCATGAATATTTAGATGATCTCAAATGAACTTAAATATATATTTAGTTAAAGGCTTTGTGAAAATATCGGCCAATTGATGTTCTGTATCAATGAACTTAATATCAAAAATCCTTTTCTGAACATAGTCTCTAATAATTATGTTTGATTTCTATATGCTTTGCCCTAGAATGTTGAATGGTATTCTTAGACAAGTTTATAACACTTGTATTATCATCCATCACAGGTATTGCATGCTTAAAGATATTAAAATCTTCTAATTGATATTTTACCCGTAGGAAATGTGATCGAGGTCGTACTCAATAAAATAAAAAGAATTAAAGTGCAGTGAGGGTTAGTTAACCCAAAATCGTCTCTCAAGGAATCAATCACAAATTCAGAATTTCAAATTCAAAGCTACTCACTCACACACTCAGGGGGTTTTGTTGTTCATTATGCTAATCTTCAATCACCAAAACAGAATTCGATTTGCCTAATTCAAATCAAGAAAAACATATTGATTCACAAGTTCATTCACATTAGGATCTCTCATAGGTACAAGGATTCAATAAAGTATCAATCAACTCAAAAGAGTCTCATACAAAGATTAAGCAAATTTGTATCAAGAACTTAATCCCTAACCTATTGAATTAAGCAAACAGTAGGTACATTTTAGAATTAAGCAAACTAAAATGTAAATTTTAGATTAAGAATCAAAAACCAAATTCAATAAGCTTTCATTCAATTCAAGATTCAATAACCTAGAATTCTAGAGATTAGAAGAATTGGGAATTGCACAGAAAATTGAAATTCAAAATTCAATTAAGAAACCTCAAGATCCAATTCTCATGATACTTGAGAATCAATCCTCAATGCTCAGCCCTCCATGGAAGGAAGTGAAGAACCCGAAAATGCAAGAAGAAGGAGAAGAAGAAGAAGAAGAAGAAGAAGGAGGAGGAGGAGGAGGAGGAGGAGGAGAAGAAGAAGAAGAAGAAGAAGAAGAAAAAGAAGAAGAAGCAGAAGAAGAAGAAGAAGAAGAAGAGAGGGAAAGTGAAAAGTCTAAAATTCTAAAATCTGAAAAATGAGGGAGAAGTTCCTAAACTACTCAGCAACACGCCTATTTATACTACCTAATTCACTAACAATTTGAAAATTACAAATTCATAATTTTAATCTCAAAGGAACTCACACACAGGGGGTTTTGATTGTTGTTCATGTTAATTTCTCAATTTCCAAAACAAAATTTAAATTTCAAAAAAACAATTCAAGAAAAACATATTGATTCTCTACCTCATTCACAAATTGGATCTATCATTGGTTCATACAAAATTCCTCAAATCCTTGACAGAAAGCAATTCGGATTAAGCATCCTTAATAGTTTTCACACTAGAATTAAGCAAACTAGCATGAATCCTAATCTCTAATCCTTGGAATTAAACAAACTGTGAATTCATTTCAGATTAGGCAACCTACAATGTGAATTTAGATTGAAACTAGAATTCGAATTTCATTAAGCATGCAATTCAATTTTCAGATTCAAACCTAACATTCAAGAAACCAGGAGAAGAATTCATGATTCTGTCAAGAAAATAGAAGATGAAAACAGAATGTAAAACCTCAATCTCCATCATGAATTCAGTAGAGAAACAATCCTTGAAGCTTAGCCTTCCATTTCCATGGAGGAGAAATTCGAAAATGCAAGAAGAGGAAGAAGAAGGAGCAAAATCGTCCAAGGAGGGAAGAAAGAATAATAGAGGGAAAATGAAAAGTCTATTTTCTAAAATCTGAAAAATGAGGGAAAAGTTTCTAAACTATTCAACAACACACCTATTTATACTACCTAATTCACTAACAATCTGATTAGGCCCACAAACTAATTACAAAACTAAGTAACTCGGATTTGCAATAGACAGCATCAGTAGGCAATTTTGAAACAGCAACTGCTCCTAATTCCTTCATAGGAATACCATCTTATAGTATATCAAAATAAATCCCTAGATCTTAGCTTTTCAATGCCACTGGAATCACCCAAAAATTCCACCTACAACTCCAAATATCATCAAAACAAGACAGGTAGGTCAGTAGGCTTAAAAATCCGAATTTAAACAAGAAAGCTAAGATTAAATATGCAAAGTGTGAATAAAAATGTGTTCATCAAACTGTGAACAACAACTTGTAGCAGCAAGTACTCAAATTCAGCTATGGAAAGAGCAATGGTGCTTTGCCTTTTTTTCTTGACCAGCTGATCATGTTACTTCCAATGAAGTGACATCCACCACTGGTGCTTTTTCATTCAACTCTATCTCCAGCAAAGTTAGCATCATAATATCCAACTAACCTGCAATCCTTACTCTTCTTATAGCAAAGACTAAGATTAGTAGTACCATTCAAATATTTGAAAATGCTCTTTACAGCTTTGTAATGAGTAATTCTTGGGTCTGACTGAAATCTGGCACACAAACAGACACTGAACATGATGTCAGGTCTACTTGTTGTTAGATACAATAATGAACCAATCATTTCTCTATACAAAGTTTGATTAACAACTTCTTCTCCTTCATCTTTATACAAAGATACTGAAGGATGCATGAGAGTTGACATGGGCTTGCAATCATTCATTTTAAACTTCCTAAGCATCTCATTTGTATATTTTCTCTTGATGGATCCATATACAATCAGATTCTTGCTTAATCTGAAGTCCCAGAAAGAACTTAAGTTCTCTCATCATACTCATTTCAAACTCAGACTACATTAGCTCAGAAAACTCTTTGCATAAAGAAGAATTTGTTGTACAAAAAATAATGTCGTCAACATATATCTGAACTAGAATGAAGTCTTTATTAGACATGTTTCTGAAAAGGGTTGTATCTACCTGTCCTCTTTCAAAACCATTTTTAATGAGAAAATTTCTCAGTCTGTCATACCAAGCTCTTGGAGCTTGTTTCAAACCATAAAGAGCCTTTTTTAAGTTTGAAAACATAATCTAGAAAGGAGATGTCTTCAAAACCTGGGGGTTGTCTAACAAATACTTCTTCCTCAATGATTCCACTAAGGAATGCACTTTTGACATCCATTTGATATAGTTTGATGCCATTATTTGCTGCATAAGAGAGTAATTCTAATAGCTTCAAGTCTAACTATAGGTGCAAATGTTTCAGTGAAATCAATACCTTCTTGTTGATTGTAGCCCTAAGCCACAAGTATGGCCTTGTTTCTGACAACCTTTCCATCTTCATCCAATTTGTTTCTAAACACCCACTTGGTTCCTATGATAGTTTTCCCATGGGGTTTAGGAACTAGGCTCCATATATCACTTCTAGCAAATTGATTCATCTCTTCTTGCATGGCTAGGATCCATCCTTCATCATGCAGAGCTTCATCAATGTTCGTAGGCTCTATTTCAGATAGTAAGGCAAGATTGTTGACTTGTTCAAGTCTTGATCTTGTTCTTACACCTTTAGAGATATCACCTAAGATTTTCTCTCTAGGATGAGCAAATTTGTATTTCCAATACTTCTGAATAGAGGATACATTTCTGGTTTGAGACTCAATATTGGGTTCAGATGGTCCAGCTTCAGAATTTCCTTCAGACTTGTTCTGAATCTCCTCAGATTGCTTGTTCAGATCCATACCTGCAAAGTCATCTTCTAGATCTGATAGATCATTATCAGTCTTTTTCTTGTCATTGAACCTTACATGGATGGTTTCTTCAATTGCTAAAGTTCTAGAGTTATAAACCTTATACACTTTAGAATTCTCAAAATATCCAAGGAAATGACCTAAGTCAGACTTAGAATCAAACTTCCCAATATCATCCTTGGTGTTGAGTATGAAACACTCACACCCAAAGACTATTGAGTCTCAAGTTTTGATGAATACAAACATAAAATAAACTTAGTTAATATCTTCTAAGACTCACAGGTGAATGCATTAACATTTCAGGTATGCAAAACATCTCATGTGCAGTGTGTCACTCATCTGAAAGAAGTATGTGTTAAGTCAAAGCTAAGATCTAAAGTTGGTCAAGTTCTGAAGATCAAGGATCTATCTGATGTGAAACTGGTTCTGACGATGGTTCCTGTTTCGGACCAAAAATGGGAAATGAGAGATTGAGATTAAATGGGTTCATAATCATAGTGAAGAATGGTTACATGGTGGAAAGTATTTCATTCATCTTGAATTCTAATAAAATGGGGTTACAAGTAGGGGGACTTCTGTCCCTGGATCCCCTCCCCTTGGCTGCCCCCTGGTGCCTTTTATATAGGCTAACCAGACTTGGGGCCCAAGCCTCACGTTGGATCCTATGTTCTAATTAATTACAATAAGTATGCCTTCTGTCTGTTGTGCTTCACGCTTTCTGTTGGTGCAGTTGTCTCTCTTTCCGGTTTTGTGCTTCTGCTGGTTGGCCTTTCTTGGGATAAAGTGGTTTCTCCATTTTGGTGAAAGTCTGCGCTATCACATTGCGCTGTCAGGCATGCTGGGCTGATTCTGCTGCGCTGTCAGGCATGCTAGGTTGACTCTGCTGCGCTGTGCAGGTTGCTATGTTTTGTCTGATGCTTCCAAAGGCTCTTTCCTTATTCAACTAACGTCAGGTGGACAGGTCGCATGGTTAGAGGAAAATGTCTCCTATTTTTGGTATAAAGAATTCATTGTCTTCCAGCTTCGCCCTGTATGTTGTGCTACAAAGTCCGCTTTACATGGTTCACTATTCTACCAAGTGTACGCCCTGTGCTTGCTAGACGTCTGCTGTTCAGCCAGGTTCGCCTTGCCTCCTAATGTACGTCCCCTATTGTGTTAGCTTCTTTAATCTTGTTTTATATAAACTAATCTGGAACAGTTCCCATCTGAAGACTAAGTCTGTCTGAAGTACTAGGGCACATGACGTGGCGAATCAAAGCTAGTACTAGAACTACATGCAACCTCTGGACTCGAGAAAGGCAAGACTAGAGACAAAATTTTTGGCTATATCTTCAACATCAAAGCCTAACAAGGAAAGTTCGTTGTGGTCAAGCTACAAAATTCAGAAAGAGAGTTGCAATCTCGTGCCTTTGTCAGAAAGGATTCACAACGGGAAATTCCTATCTCTCAAAGTCCTTTTAAAGGACTTCTCAAACTCAAGTATAAATACCCTTGGGTGATTCACCAAGCGAGAGCTTCCTTGCTGGGCCTCCAAGGACTGGCGATTTTAAAAAAAAAAGATGAAGCTCTCAAGAGAGTTCTTCTTCAAGATGGAACTATGAGTGTTCAGAAAGAAAGAGATTAAAAATAAGAAAAGAAAAGATATCGAGTGTGCAAGAATGAATATTCAAAAGGAAGTAAGCTCAAGCATGTATGAAGATGCACAGTGAAGCAAATCTACAACATACACATAAGAGAAGAACCAAGATTGAGCTTAAAATGAAATAATGCAAAATCTGCGAGAAAGCCTCAAGCAAGTGCAACAAGTCACAAGTCATGAAGAACAACTGAGAAGCATACTAAAGAGATGCTAAGCTTAAGAGCTGATAAGTTGATTGGCTCAAGTCTGCAATGTGGATAGCTAGAAGCTGTCAGAAGTCTGCTTATGTTCAAATACAATGTACAAGAATCAAACTTTCCTATCTAGTGTTTGATCATTGTTACCCTGTATTGTACTCACTGAACAAGGAATTCATGTTCTAAGTTCAAACTATTGGTAATCATTTAATTGTAAGAATCCTAAAGAGGCTTGATGAAAAAGAATTCTTATTGCAAGAGCCTGGAGAGGCTTGGTATTAAAGAATACTTGTAATAGAGCCTAGAGAGGCTTGGTAGTAAAGAATACTTGTTTGTAGAGCCTGGAGACGCTTGGTAGAAAGATACATAGGAGCCTGGAGAGGCCCTGCAAGAAGAATACTTGGTGTGTTGCCTGAAGAGGTAGTTGATAACAAAGAAAACTTGTAACTTGGATAAGTTAGTGGAAAATCTCACGAAGTGTGAGGACTGGATGTAGCCCAAGGTTGTGGGGTGAACCAAGATAAATTGGCTAAGTATCTTCTCTTTCCCTTAACTCTTTATTTTCAGTTTATCCTAACAAGAAGAGGGATTTTTAAACTAAGTTTATATAAGCTCTTTTGAGAAAACTATTTACGAAAATAATTTGATAACCTCTGTCTTAAATTTTCAGATGAAGACTTACGCCTTCAGACAGCGTCTGAATCTTGGTCTGAAGGCCTTGAAAACTTAGTTTTCTAAAATGTTTCTATAAAAATGATTATTTTATAAAAACACTATTAACCCTCCATTCTAGTGTTTTCCTGTGTGTCCCTACAAAGACATAGAAGTAGGATATGTTGGGTTTCCTTCCTCTCCACAATTCATATGGAGTCTTTTTTAGAATAGGTCTTATCAATATTCTGTTTTAAGCCAGAGTACCTTGGAGAGAGAGCTTGAAATAAGCATGGTTCTTCCCATTTCTTTCAAACTTATGTTCTTTCTCTCAATAACCCCATTTTGCTGAGGTGTTCTGGCCATAGAGAAATTGTGAGAGATCCCGTTCTCTTCAAAAAAACAGTCTGAATCTTGTGTTTTCAAATTCTCCTCCATGGTCACTTCTAATAGTAGAAATACAAAATCCTTTTTCATTTTGTACCTTCTTGCAGAAAATTGTGAACTTCTCAAAGTCTCATCCTTGCTTTTGAGGAATATCACCCATGTGAATCTAGAATAGTCATCTACAATGACCAAACCATACTTCTTCCCACCAAGACTTTTAGTCCTTATTGGTCCAAACAAGTCAATGTGAAGAAGTTCTAAGGGTCTTGAAGTGGAAACAACATTCTTGCTCTTAGAAGTTTCTTGTTTGTTTTTCCTTCAAACAGCTTTCACATAAAATGTGAGATTTGTATGAGAGATTGGGTAATCCTTTTACAAGATTGTGTTTTGTAAGATTTGAGATTAATCTCAAGCTGGAATGCCTAAGTTTCTGATGCCAAATCTGTTTTTCATCTTCCACAGAAAGAAGCACTTCACATTTTGACTTGCAAGTTCCCCCAAGTGTATTTTATACACATTGTTGTGTCCCTTGGCAGTGAAGAGAACTTGGTCATTGTTGAGTCTCAGAATTAATTTAAGTATTTAAATTAGATTTAAGACTTATTAGTCTCAGGTTTTAATGATTAACAAATTAGATCATATAAGAAACAGGTGCTACTAAGAAAGGTATTTTTGTATTTCAGGAATGGTATAAAAGCAACCTGCTGGAGGAAGAATCTTATTGAAGAAAAATAGCATCTCAAGGAAAAGAGAAAAGCATTGAAGCAACTATCTGAACGTGACCAACTATCTGAAGAAATGTGGAAAGAAGAAGTATATCTGTGGAATTAGAAATAAAGACAAACTTAAAGCCTATGAAAGTCTATCAATCAAAAGAACATCACTTTGTCTCAGATACATGTACTTCAGATCATTCATTCAGATGATGCAAACATACTTCAGATGATTCATTTCAGACAAATAACAATGAACCATGTAGAAGCAGCTCAACCTTCTGAATCAAAGAAAGACTTGAAGAGAAGTAAGCTGCCAAAGAAGGAAGGCATACTGAAAGAAGAACAAAGAAGCAATCTGCTGAAGAAAGGAACTTGCCGAAAATGACCAACCTACTGAATCAAAGAAAGACTAAAAGAAAAAGAAGAATAATACAGCAAACTATCTAAAGAAGTCAAGCTATATGAAGAAGAACATCACGGCAATTATCTGAAGAAAAGAAAGAGTACATCTGGGCAAAGCTGAAATGAAGAAAAAAAACTACATGCTCATGAAGAATAAAGAAGAAAGAAGCAACCATCCGAAGCAAAGAAGAAGGAACTCGCTGAAAGCGTCTCCAAGATAAAAAGCTAAATCAAGCTGAAGTAATGCAACCTGTTGAAAGCATATGTAAAATAAAGATTGAACCTGCTGAACATCTACCTTCTGAATATGATGATGTGGCACTTCAAACTCTCTGAAGAAGAAGCCAGACACGTCATGCAACTCTCTGAAGATTTATGAGTCAATCTGAACAACTTATTTAAAAGACTCGAATCTCAGCATACATAAGTGGTGAAGCTGAATTGATGCAAAGAAAAGCAAAGGTCTTAGGACTCAGCTTCAGTTCCCAACATGAAAGAGGAAGCCTACTAAAGAAAAGCAAATAATGGTCAGAGAGAGGTCGGCGTTGTTGTACACCTACTACTGTACCGACTCTGCAAAACGCTATCAAAAGTCTGAATCCTTACAATAAGAAAAAGCAAAACTCTCAAAGGATAAAAGAGAAGTTCAACGGTTAAAATCATCATCTCTATCTAGACAACAGACTTTGTATGAGTGAGAGAAAAGAAATATCAACCTGCTGAAGACAAAGAAAATCTCTCATGATTAAGAGCTTATCTACAGTGTGTCAGAACCAAGTCATCTGCACATCTAATTTGCTTAAGAAAGAAGCTACCAAATGAGAAGTTATTTTACAACGGCTCTATGAGCTTAATCATTCTTCTCAACGGTAAAATCAAGCAGTCTTCAACGGTTATATTTCCAGAACATATAAGTAGCCTCAAGAAAGCCTTAGAAGATGCTGATGGGTCGGCCAAATTCCAAAAGATTCATTCACTGGGAACTGACCAAAATGGGCTGCCATGAACTCTCAAACATCTATCTTTGAACCATGGCAATTTTATCAAGCCCACTGAAGAAATTGGCCAAGCTCAATACAGATCATATCAAGCCAACCTTCTGATCATACAGAGATGAATTAGAGCTTAGAATTAAACACTTGTATCTCTGTTATAACCCTGTACTTAGAAACTTATCTTTGTATTATGAGTTGTACTCAGTAATTCCTATGTGCAAGAAAACTGAAGTTAAGTTTCTCTGGAACTTAAACCAATCCATCTTTGTAAACACAATATGTTTCAGAGAGCCTGGAGAGGCTTGGAGGAAGAAAGAATACTCTGGAGAGCTGGAGAGGCTTGGAGGAAGAAAGAATACTCTAGAGAGCCTGGAGAGGCTTGGAGGAAGAAAGGATACTCGGTTTAAGCCTGGAGAGGCTTGGTTAAAAAAGGAATACTTGGTTGACAGCCTGAAGAGGCTTGATGATAAAAGAATACTTGTATCTGTGATAAGATAGTGGAAAATTCAGTGGTGGTTTGCCCTGGGACTGGATGTAGCTCACTGGGTTAGTGGGTGAACTAGGATAAATTCTTGACTGAGTCTTCTCTATCCCTTAAACTATTTTAATTCAGTTTTCATCTAACAAAGGGGATTTAAAAGTATTTAAGTGAGAACTTTACTTGTGAATTAAACTCGTTATCAAACTACTTTGAGTCTGAACCCAGTTCAGAAGGTGATCAAAACTTCAGACTAAAACTCATCGTCTGAATCTTTTCAAGAAGCTATCCTCTCTACCCTTATCTCTTTACTCTCAGCTATTTATCTGATTATTTCTAACAAGGGAAGGGTCTGAAAAGTGAAGTCACAATCAACATCGTAAAACTCCATTCTTGACCAAATCATTTTGAAAAATAGTACTTACTGAACCTTCTGAAGTGGGTTCAGCAAGTTCTTTAACAAATCAGTTTTCAGCAAGTTACTGAACGTTTAATACATTAGTGTAAACATTTTTAAAAACAATATGTTTTCTATTTTGAAGTTATTATTTATCAAAATCAGTTTTAAAACAGTTTCTAAAATGTTTTCATTAAATCTTCTGAAGTGATTTCAGAAAGCACGTTAATACTTATCAAGTTCAGCAAGTCTCTGAAAAACTCTCTTCAATAGCCCACGCTTAACTCTGATATTATTTACTATTTGGCAAAAGAGTTTTTCATAAGAACCTGCAAAGGTTTAATTGGAATTATAAATTGTTCAAAAGGGTTTCCGAAAAGTAGCATAAAGTTTGAAACACTATTCAACCCCCTTCTAGTGTTTCCTGTGGTTCCAATAGTCATTGTTATTTATGACTATACAACATTTTTTTTGTGTTAACCACAGGTATCCCCTATTACCAGGGGCAATCCTGTTCGAGGCTTAGTCACAGTTAAGGCTCCTCACCCCTCCCAAAGAGTGTGTTTAGTAGGGATCGAACCCGGGAGATCTTCCCACAATCTCAGCCTGCGTTGCCAACTGAGCCACAACCCTGTGGTACTATACAGCCTTCTTTGTGAAGGACACTACATAACCACTATCACACAATTGACTTATGCTTAGTAAGTTATGCTTGAGTCCTTCAACAAATAGTACATTATTAATAGATGACAGAGGTGACATACCTACTATACCTATGCCAATGATCTTCCCTTGTTGGTTCCTCCTCCAAAGGTGACCACTCCTCCATCCTTGTGTCTAAGGTTTTGGACAAAGACTTTTCCTCCCGTCATGTGACATGAGCATCCACTGTCCAGGCACCATTTGTGGAGTCTCCTTTGTCCTATTAAACACATCTATAACAGGAATAATCAAAACTTTAGGTACCCATAATTTCTTAGGTCTTTTTTGTTAGCTTTGGGTTTAGTTTTCCCTTTGTGTTTGCACTTTGACACATGGTGTCCACGCTTACCACAATGGGAGCACCCTTTATCTTTCTTAGCCATTTTGGATTTAATTTTAGCATCAGATTGATCTGATGATTCACTAGAAGAGTAACCAAGACCACACTTGTTTTTTGAACCTTTCTGATCTCCTAAAAGTTTGTTAAGATTTTCAATCCCTTTAACAAAGTTGGCTAGGTCTACAGTAAGTTCTCCAAACCTTCTTCTGAAGTTTCTCAACTTCTTCAGATTTGTTTTCAAAACTACTTCCATTACAGTTCAAAAGTTTCCTCCTTCAGCGGTAAGTTTTCCTTTTCAAGAGCCTCCTTATTTTCATACATTTATGTGTATGCTCTTGAGAGGTCCTTGTACTCTGAAAGAGTTCTTTTGAACTTTCCAGTAAACCATCAAATCTCTCCTGGAGATTAGGATCAGAAATAGATCTTACCTCTGAGCTGTCATTGTCTGAGGATGGTAGGCTGGCCATATAAAGCAGAGGTTGGCTTCTTCACTAGATTCTTCCCACTTCTTCTTCGAAGGTAGAATCATCTAGATCTTCCTAGATGGCCATCAAATCCTTCTTCTTCTTAAAGAATTTCTTCTTCTTGAAGAATGTTTCCTTAGCTTTGGACAATTATCCTTTATATGTCCAGGTTTGTTTTGCACTCAAAGTAGGTGATTTGGTCAGCACTTGAGTTCACCTTGCCTGACTTCCACTTGGTTTTCTGAAAGGTTGATCCTTTTTGTATCTTCCTTTCATCTGAAGCATCTTCTTAATCTTTCTACTCAGAAGAGCAAAATCATCTTCATCTTCTGAGCTATCTTCAGATTCTTCTTCTGCGTCTGAAGTCTCTTCAGCTTGCATAACTTTTATGGCTCCATGCCTAGGCTGTTTGGCTTTTGAGTTCAAAGCTAGGGACTTCTTTTTGCTAACATCCTCACCAAGTTCTAACTCATGAACCTTGAGAGAGCCCAAAAGTTCCTCTATTCACAGGGTATTAAGGTCCTTTGCCTCTTGGATAGCAGTAACTTTGGGTCTCCAGGCCTTAGGTAAGCTTCTTAGAATCTTTCGATTATGATCTTCAGATTCATAAGTTCTACCCAAGGACTTGAGTCCATTTGTTATACTTTTCAACCTACCAAAAATATGGTCTATGGTTACATATTCTGCATCTTGAACATTTCATACTGATGAACAGGCATGTTGATCTTGGATTGTTTGACATTATCAGTTCCCTCATGGGTTGATGCCTAGTATCCCCAAATCTCTTTGGCAGTGTTGCAACCATGGACCTTTTCATACTCAGGTTTGTTCAAGGAGAAAACCAAGCAGAGTTGGCCTTGGAATTAAGTTGTACCCTGGATTTTTGCTTACTAGTCCACTCAGTTTTAGGAATGGAATGACCATTTAGCATGGGTATATAGTCACCATCAGTAATTATGTCACATAGATCGATGTTGCTTCTGCTCTCAATGAACAGTTTTCATTGATCTCTCCATTAAGGGTAATCAACAACCATTAAATGTTGGAGGCTTGTCACAGATGCTCCTTCTGTGATTAATGACTGGTTCTAGCTTGGGCTTCCATTTGGATTTACTCCCTCAACACTTGTTAAGAGCTCAACTCGAGGTTGAGCTCTGATACCAATTGTAGGAACACACAGGAAAACACTAGAAATGAGGTTAAATAGTGTTTTATAAACTTATCGTTCTTATGGAAACCTTTTTGTAAAACTAAGTTTAAAATAGATTTCTCACTATGACTCCGACGTTGTCTGAAGTGTTGTTTTGCATCTGAAGTTCTCAGACAAGGTTTTGCAACAAGATTTTCGTAAAGATATTTTCACAAAACAGATTATAAAAACTTAGTTCAGATTCCCTTTTCTTGTTAGAATAAACTAAATATACAAAGATAAGGATAGAAGATCTCTCAGCCAATTATCCTGGTTAACTCACACCACCAGTGAGCTACCTCAAGTTCCAGTGCCAACAAGTTACTGGATTTCCTTCTTAATCTCAAAGATTACAAGTGTTCTTTTGTTCACCAAGCCTCTTCAGGCTCTACACAACAAGTATTCTTTGTCCTACCCAAGCCACTCCTGGCTCTAACAACAAGCATTCTTTGTCCTACCTAGCCACCTATGGCTCCAATAACAACAAGTATTCTTTGCCCTACCATGCCACTTCTCCCGGCTCTAACAACAAGTATTTGTTTACAGAGAAATTTGAACTTAGAACACAAGTTCTTCATTTTGGGTTGTACAATAAATATCAGAGATCTAACTCTGGATATGAAAGTTGATTGTTACAAGAGTTTTTACAACAAGTAAATCCTCAAAGGATTTTTACAGAGTTTTACGTAGCTTGGGCTTATGAAAATTTTCAATTCACTTGTGGCAGCAGCAACTCTCTTCAGCTTTAGGAGACTTCTGATATTTATAGGCTTCATTCAACTTGAAGAATATCATTGAGAAGTCTGTTGTGAAATAGCATTAAATGCGTTTTAATCCCGTTGTGACATATGCTACTGTTACCGTACTAGGTTGCAGTACTGTTCTGACTTCTATGACTATTGTAGAGCAACATTTCTCCATTTGTGCTTCCATTTTGAAACGCAACCAAAAAGTTGCCTTTTGTCATACTTTTCTGATGTACTGAGGTTGCGTGTAGTTCTGGTACTGGCTTTGACTTTCCACGTCAGATGCCCTTGTACTTCAGACAAACTCCGTCTTCAGATGGGAACCGTCGTCTGAACCATTCTTACTTCAGACAAATCCTTGATCTTCAGAACTCGAGTTTTCAGAACTTGGCCAACTTTAGATCTTAGCTTGACTCTAGACATACTTTCTTCAGAAGTTCTCTGAAATAACAAAACTGTGAAAATATTGATTAAACATAAAGTTTTGAGTTTAATTAAGTTTATTATCATCAAAACTAAGTGTTGGGGTATCTTAGACTTTTAGGTCTTGAGATTCAATATATATTTAATATTCCTAGGAATATTTTTTAAAATGATTTATTTTCAAAATAAAAAAATAAAAATAGAATAAATATTGAAAAATGAAATGAAAGTAGGGGGCTTTTTGACCTAAAAAGGGCAAACGAAAATTTAATTACTAAAATAATGTAGAAAAAAACTATTTACCCCGAATGAGATGTTTTAAGGTGCGGATATCAAGGCGCTAAATCAAATATCGCTATATGCAAAGCGCAATGTCGCACACAACACAAAACGCTAAAAGAATTAGCGCCTCACATGTGACGCTAATTGGGTCAGTGCCTGATGTTCTCATAGTGATGCGGTTCTCATTGAGCACATTTCAAACAGTAAAAAAAATAGCACAAGATAAGAACTAGAAAGCATAATAATACACAACAATACACATTTTAAAAGTTGTAATTGTAACAAAACTAAATAAAGAAATATTTTACTGCCACGTAAAGGTTCTTATAAACTTTGTATCAAATTTAAAAGTTGAATTTTACTTTTTTTTATTTGTTTATAACTTAAATATTTTTTTATTCCTATACAGACTTATTTTTTAGATATTTTAAGATTATTAATATATTATTTAGTAAATATTTTCATGTTGGTGGATATATTAAAAAGTAGACAAAGAAAAAAAAGTGTAAAAGAGACCGTCTACAATGTTATTATTTGACAATGGTTGTTGATATATTAAAATTAGACAGAGAATAAAAGTAAAAGAGATATTTTAAACATGAAAGTTAGATAATTATAATTTAATAAATATTAAAAATATCTAAATTATATATGTGTACTGTTGGGAATTTTATACCTAATTATAAATTCATTATACAAAATTATTGAAAAATATGAGTTTCAAGGAATACCTGGATTGAACGTTTTGTTAAAAATGTAGCTAAAATTTTTGGGTAGGTAACGAACGTCACAAACCTCCTCTTGCGGATTAAACGCCAAACAGAAGGGCGCAAAACAAATGTTTGAGAAAGATGGTGTGGTGGCATTCCTCTACCAAATCTCTTGAGTTCCCAAAATCGAGACCTAAGTGCCAAAAATCCTGATGGGAAGGAATATAGAGGCGGTGGTTGATTTAGTGTCTTGGAGACCAACACCTCTAAAGGGACTTATTTATACCAACCTATTAGGGTTCTTACTATGCCGAAAAAGGCCAAGCCTAATGTCCACTTATATAGGCCCACATCCGATGTTTATGATAGTCTAAACGGACTCACTTAATGCATATCACTAGCGATTAGGCCAATTGATGTAAATAGCTAATATAAATGTTTTAATATTTAATATGTAGTCCACAAAAATAATTATTAAAAAATTAAAAATTTTTAACATGTACACATAATATGAATTATTTTACTAACTTTGATTATATAATTTATAAATTTTGAGTTTAATCAAATTACACATTCACACATATGCGTCTAATTATGTTATTCTAACTCTTATTATTGCTACCCTGGAACTTCATAATGGGGATGCTTGCTAATTGCTAACAAGGCCATCAACATCCCAGTGCTCCACTTTTTTACTATTCACATATCTTAAATGAGTCTCACTATAATACATTATCAAATTATTATTAAGCACCTCTCATCTCCATCTCAGCACCTCACTTTATTACTATTCACAGATCTTAAATGGGTCCCACTATTACACGTTACCCATTATTTGTATTTTACACATCAGGTAATATTTATATTTTATGTGGAAAGGCTGCAAACCTGCCAGCCTGCCTCTGCACTGTCAATAGCACAAGGTGCTTAGGCCATCTCCATCTTAACATCTCTCAAAAATTTCTTAAACCAATATTTTATAATTTTTTCACACTTTTTCATACTATTATATTATTTTTATTACTTTAAACAACTCAATCATTTTTATCTCCATCCCAATACTTTTAAAAGAATTCTTAAATGGATCCCACAATTTTCTATCAACCAATCACACACCTCACAATAAATTTTTTTCTATTTTTAATATTAAAACACAGGTGCTTCTACAAGCAGCTGTGCTAAAATAAGAGCGCAATATTTCAGTACTCCATCGCTAAAATTTCTAAGCAGTTCTGACAAAAGCTAAGACATCGAACTTTAGCTGGTGCTCTTATTTAAGCCTTTGAACTTAAATAAACTTGACGAAAAACTACTCCAGCGCTCTCATTTTTTAAGCACCTGTGGTCAACCAATTTAAGAACCTACGATGTGGATGACCTAAACAAAGAGTCGTCCAATGAGTTAGCGCCTTGTAGAATGACATTCATTAATGCAGGTCACTGGGTTAGTTAGCGACCCATGCACCGAGCTATTTGCTTTTGCATCTTGGCACCGTTCCCTTTTCCCAGTGTATAAAAATACCCCATCGAGATAAATAGTTCTTTTACAGCATTATTTTGGTAATTAATATTTTTTTACTTTATTTTTTATCAAAAAGCTAAAGTAGCGAAAATAACTTCCATTCTCATGGGAATATAAGATTTTCACCCTTCACACAGGGAATTAAAAGTGGGTAAAACATACAAAAATACATTCTCGAGAGTCAATAATACCCTATTTTTCTAAAACTTGAATCAAACATAGAAAAATCATTTTCACAAACTTACTTTACCGGAAATATTTTTACATACCTTAAAACAAACACCTCTTAGTTAAGGGAAAATCAGAAGATTATTGTCACTTTTGTTCTAACTTTGTATAGTATAGGCAAAAATATGTTTTTGTTCTGGTAGAATATACTTGATTTGTTTTTCATTCCTATAAAAAAATTGGTTTTGGTTATAACAAAATAAGAAATTATTAAGGTCGGTTATTGACATGCTTAAACACTCACAAAATTATTAAGAAGCTTTCGAGGATATCAAGAAATACTTAGCTAATCCTCCCGTTATCGCTCCTCTTAGACAAGGGAAGCCTTTGAAACTTTATGTCTCCCCATCCAACGAAATTATTGCAAGTATGTTGGCTCAACCTAGATTTTGTTTCATCTAGAGATGTCAACGGGGCGGGACGGGGGCGGGTAGTACACTACCTGTATTCATACCCGTTAAAATTAATGGGTACCCATTCGAGTAGCAAGTATCCATTAATGCTTAAGAATTTAAATTTTATAAAAGAAAGAGAAAAAAATTATATAATATATTATAATATTGTAACGCCCTAATTTCTAAATTCAAGACTTAGTCCGTTGGAAACTAAATCCTAAATTTTTGAAACCAAAACGCGTCATTTCAACTATCATACAATCACAATTCGATAAGTAACCAACGATAACTTATACAATTTGTGGATAACTCAAATTTTATATACGTATTTACGATATGTAAGGTATATATATACAACTGGCCCGAAGGCTACAAACTCAGCATCTCAAATGTAAAGCAAATATATACATAAACATCCTACACAATCCAAAAGATAATAACATCAACACATAGATGACTCCTGCTCTAATCTCATTGATCCCTGCTAGGAGGGTACCTGCACACCTAGATTGTGTCCACAAAACGCGTGGTGAGACTAATGTCTCGGTGAAGCATAACTATGCATATGCAGTGTAAGGGAAAATCAATCACTAACTAATATGCAACAATATCATAATCATAACTGAATCAAATAAATGCACTAATTATGCAACTCACTGTTGTGCCCAGCAGGCATGATATTATCACTTAAACTAGAGTTAGAACTGAGCCCAAACTACGGGAAACGTCTTTCCCGGGGACGTATCCCACCCATTACTGGACCGAAGTCAAGTTTTCACATAATTAATCAATTTTTCTTAACTCACAGCACGAAGGCCGACTTATTAACTCACGGTCGAAACTGGCATACATGAATCAATGACTAATAACTGAGAATTTAAGCATTTCGACAGTTTCGTAAGTTTCGCAAGTTTCGTAAATTTCGCTATTCTAAGGTTTTCAATGCAAAACCTAACAACAATTACTCAATCTCATGCCAACATCACTAATCCATCAAAAATAACCATACAGAAAGGGATTTAAAGAGTAGGGTTCATACTTAGAGAAATTCAACAACAAGGTGAACATGTGTGTGAGCTATACTCAACCAAATTTTGAAACTCAAGAGAAGAATAATGAGTAGAGATGGTCCACTTGGTGATTCTTTGCTTCAAATCCCTTCTCAACCTCAATCCACATTTTCTCTCTCTAGGATTCTCTCTCTAGGTCGAAGAAGAAGAAGAAAATAAAACATGCATCTGATTTTTAAGCACCAGATTTTATATATATAAGTGACGATAATCGATTACAGGACCCACTGTAATCAATTACCAGCAGCGAAAATGACACTAGAAAACCCTTTCCGGTGATCTGGTAATCGATTACCAAAAACTCAGCTCGCGGGTAATCGATTACAATCCCCTGGTAATCGATTACTAAAAACTCAACTCTCTGGTAATCGATTACAATCCCCTGGTAATCGGTTACCAAAAACTCAGCTCTCTGGTAATCGATTACAGACCCACTGTAATCGATTACCAGCAACCAGAACTCCCTATATTCACTTAAGCGAAATCCTGAAACTTGGTTTTATGACTAAGTTTTAACTCCTAATTCCTCAACTTTCATTTCCTTAATTACTAACACATAATTCTCTGTTTCCAGCCTAATGAATTATTAGAATTTCTAATTTGCGGGATGTTATATTCTACCCCCCCCCCCCTTCAAGCAATTTTGACCTCAAAATTGTTTAAGAAAACAGAAATTTAAGACTGCCTCAACTAAAAAGTTTCGGAAATTGTTCCCGGATGACATATTCTTTCTCCCATGTTGCCTCTTCTGGAGATTGACCTTCCCAATACACCTTCACCAAAGGAATTGCCTTGCTCCTTAAGGTTTTGACGCTTCTATCGATAATCTGTGCAGGTCTAGAAGGAATGGTGAGATCTTCTCTTAATTGTATTGATTCAGGGCCAATGACATGTGATGGATCATGAACATATTTTCTTAATTGAGACACATGGAAAACATCATGTATCCTGGACAACTGAGGTGGTAAAGCTATCCTATAAGCCAGAGGGCCAACCCTCTGCAGGATCTGAAATGGAGCAACAAATCTAGGATTGAGCTTTTTGGTCTTGATGGATCGTCATATGCCTGTGACAGAAGTTACTTTCAAAAATACATGGTCCCCTTCCTCAAACTCTAAGTCTTTTCTTCTTTTGTCAGCATAACTCTTTTGTCGACTTTGGGCAGTTGCAAGTTTTTCCCTAATGACCCTGATCTTATCTGAGGTTTCCTGCACTAACTCTGGGCCTAATAAGGTTCTCTCACCTACCTCACACCAACACAGAGGAGATCTATATTTCCTACCATACAGTGCCTCATAAGGTGACATGCTTATACTACTATGAAAACTGTTATTGTAGGCAAACTCAATGAGAGGCAAAAATCTATCCCAACTACCTGACTCCTCTAAAACACAAGCCCTGAGCATATCTTCTAAGGTCTAGATGGTTCTTTCAGACTGACCGTCAGTCTGAGGGTGGTAAGCAGTGCTAAACCGAAGTTTGGTCCCGAAGGCCTGGTGAAGTGCATTCCAGAACCTAGAAGTGAACCTAGGGTCCCTATCTGATGATGTTAGAGGGAATGCCATGGAGTCTGACAATCTCTCTAACATACAAATTTGCTAACTTGCTAAGGGAAAAGGTACTCCTAATTGGTAGGAAGTGGGTTGACTTGGTCAGTCGGTCCACAATCACCCAGATGGCATCAAAACCAGCTTGGGCTCGAGGCAATCCTACCACAAAGTCCATAGCTATACTCTCCCACTTCCACTCAGGGACTTCTAATGGTAAAAGGGTTCCTGATGGTTTTTTATGTTCTATTTTGACCTGTTGACACACTAAACACTTAGAAACATAATCTGCTATATCTCTCTTCATACCATCCCACCAAAACATCCTCTTCAAATCCTGATACATCTTGGTAGAGCCAGGATGTACAGAAAACTTACCTCTATGAGCTTCCTCTAAAACCTGCTGCCTGAGACTACCCCCCTTAGGGACACAGACTCTCCCTTGGAAGAGAATTACCCCCGTCTTCTGACTCTGAAAACCCTAACTGCTACTTTCTATATTTCAGCTTGAGTCCAAACTCTGAGCCTCCTTGATTAGAGCTCTCAGCTCACTGGAAATCTCAATTCTATGAAGTCTAACACTATGCTCTCCAACCGTAACACCTAAACTTAGGTTCCTGAACTCCTCTAACAAACTCATTTCATGTATCATCATGAAAGACACATGAAGAGACTTTCTACTGAAAGCATCAGCCACCACATTGGCCTTGCCAGGATGGTATTTCAATTTAAAATCATAGTCTTTGAGAAATTCCATCCACCTTCTCTGCCTCATATTGAGTTCTTTCTGATCAAAGAGATGTTTCAAACTCTTGTGATCACTAAAGACCTCAAATCTCACTCCAAATAGGTAATGCCTCCAAATCTTGAGGGCAAAGACCACTGCTGCTAACTCCAGGTCATGAGTATGATAATTCTCCTCATGAGGCTTCAACTGTCAAGATACATAAGCCATTACTCTCCTATCCTGCATCAGAACACAACCTAAACCCTTTCCCGAAGCATCACAGTATACCTCAAAGGCCTTAGACAAATCCGGTAGCGCCAGTACCGGAGCGGTGGTTAACCTTTCCTTGAGCTCCAAGAAGCTCCGCTCACAGTCCTCGTCCCACACAAAGGCTTGACCCTTTCGAGTCAATCTTGTAAGAGGCAAGGCTAGCTGGGAGAATCCTTTAATGAATCTCCGATAGTAGCCGGCCAATCCTAGGAAACTCCTAATCTCCGTGACTGTATTAGGCCTCTCCCATTCAAGGACAGCTACTACCTTGCTAGGGTCAACAGATACACCCTCACTAGTAATTACATGCCCTAGAAATTGAACTCTATCACTCCAAAACTCATACTTCTCCGGGTTAGCAAATAACTTCTTTCTCTTAGAACTTCTAACACAATCCTAAGGTGTCGCTCATGCTCTTCTAAACTATGGGAGTAGATCAGAATATCATCGATAAACACAACGACAAATTGATCCAGATAGGGCCTAAAAATCCGATTCATGTAGTCCATGAATACAGCAGGAGCATTGGTTACTCCAAATGGCATCACCAAATACTCATAATGCACATACCTAGTCCTGAAAGCTGTCTTAGGTATATCCTCCTCCTTAATTCTGATCTGATGGTAACCGGACCTTAAATCTATCTTAGAGAAAACTGAGGCTTCCCTAAGTTGATCTAAAAGGTCATCTATTCTGGGTAAAGGATATTTTTTCTTAATGGTAACCTTGTTCAACTGCCTATAGTCTACACACAACCTCATACTCCCATTCTTCTTTTTCACTAAAAGTACTGGAGCCCCCCAGGGTGACACACTAGGCCTAATGAACACTTTAGACATAAGGTCTTCTAACTGAGCCTTAAGTTCACTAAGTTCTAGTGGGGACATCCTGTATGGTGCTTTGGAAATGGGTCCTGTACCTGGTACTAGGTCTATGGCAAACTCTATCTCTCGGTCCGGAGGTAAGGTAGTTATCTCACTAGGGAAAACATCTTGAAACTCCCTAACCGTAGCTATACTGCTTATGTCTACCTTAGACTCTAGAGTTGAGGAAAGTAATAAAACAAAACATTCACTCTCATCACTAAGGCATTCAGACACTTTGGTGACGCTGGACAAAAGGATTGATGGTTTCTCCCTCAAAGGAGGAGGAAGAAGTGGGAAAACAATCTTTTTTATTAAAACAGTCAAGCATGACTCGATTTGAAGATAACCAATTCATGCCAAGAATGATATCTATACCCCTTAATGGAAAACAAACTAGGTCAACCTCGAAGGCCTTCCCTTGTATCACAATGGGGCACTGAATACATACAAGGGAAGTTGAAATGGCCTCCTTGGCGGGAGTGGTAACACTGAGAACATACGGCAAGGATATAGCATGCAAGTTCAACTGTTTAACACAATCATGAGAAATGAAAGAATGAGTAGCTCCTGAATCAAACAACACAATTAAGGTTCGATCTCCTAGGGTGCACATACCTCGCATCAGATTATCTGCAGAAGCTGCCACCTTCCCGCTGAGAGTGAAGACTCTTCCAGTGGTTTGAGGTTTTGGTAAATCTCTTCTTTTGGACATTCGTTCCTCATGTGACCAGGCTTCTTGCAAAAGTAGCATACATTCTTCCGCGTCAAGCATTCTCCGGAGTGTTCCTTTCCGCACTTGGGGCAAGTAGGTACCCTTGGCGTTGGGTTGGTCTAATAGTCAAGGCTGAGGTGCCCTGCCACTTAGGCCTCGGGCCCTTAAAACTGATTTGTCGCATCTATCTTCCTTTTTCCCTTGTTGTCTGCAGGTGGTGTCGAAGTGGTAGTTCCTCGGATATTCTTCTCCGCAATGTAACATTTGTTGATTAAAGTGGGGAAATCCTTGATCTCAAGTGTTTCCAACCCGATCCAGCAACTCAGGTCGGAGGCCTCCTTCAAACCGAGTAACCTCCACTCCTCATCAGCTACCGTCTGAAGATATCTTGAATATTTAACTAATTCTTCAAACTTGGCCACATACTGGCCCACAGTCAAACTTCCTTGCTTCAGTTGTAGAAAATTCTGCTTCCTTTTGTCTTCGGACCGTAGCGGGAAAATACTTGTCCAAAAACAAAGTCTGAAATATGCCCCAGGTTACCGGAGTCTCCAACACTGTAGTACTAATACTAGTGGTCTTCCACCAGTCCTCAGCTTCACCCCTCAGCATGTATATAGCAAAACCAACCTTGGACTCATCATCACATTTCATCACCTCAAAAATCCTGTTGAGATCCCTAAGCCAGTTGGATACCACATCTGGATCATAAACTCCATTAAATTGAGGAGGGTTGTGTTTTCTGAATTCTGCTAACCCTTGAACAAACGGGTCCACCATAGGAAGGGGAGGTGTTCCCGTTGTCCTTCGGGTCAACTCCTGAAGTAATGTTGCGTTGGCAGCCGCCTGTTCTCGAGCCGCCTCAAATTGAATCCAGTTAGCATTCATCTGTTCCCCCATCATTTGCGTGAATGCCTGTAGAGCTGCTGCCACTGGGTCCGGAGGTGGATTCTGAGAAGAAGGATTAACTATAGGACGACCCCCTCCTGCCACTTGCCATAATTCTCTACACATCATTAAGTAAACATCGAGGTGATCAGTCTCTCAATTCACAAAATAATGCATAAATCAGAATAACAAGTCACAAGAAAATCCTATTACCACAATCCAATTGGATTGAACTGCTCTTATACCAAAATGTACGCCCTAATTTCTAAATTCAAGACTTAGTCCGTTGGAAACTAAATCCTAAATTTTTGAAAACAAAACGCGTCATTTCAACTATCATACATCACAATTCGATAAGTAACCAACGATAACTTATACAATTTGTGGATAACTCAAATTTTATATACGTATTTACGATCTGTAAGGTATATATATACAACTGGCCCGAAGGCTACAAACTCAGCATCTCAAATGTAAACCAAATATATACATAAACATCCTACACAATCCAAAAGATAATAACATCAACACATAGATGACTCCTGCTCTAATCTCACTGATCCCTGCCAGGAGGTACCTGCACACCTAGATTGTGTCCACAAAACGCGTAGTGAGACTAATGTCTCGGTGAAGCATAACTATGCATATGCAGTGTAAGGGAAAATCAATCACTAACTAATATGCAACAATAATCATAAACATAACTGAATCAAATAAATGCACTAATGATGCAACTCACTGCTGTGCCCAGCAGGCATGATATTATCACTTAAACTAGAGTTAGAACTGAGCTCAGACTACGGGAAACGTCTTTCCCGGGGACGTATCCCACCCATTACTGGACCGAAGTCAAGTTTTCACATAATTAATCAATTTTTCTTAACTCACAGCACGAAGGTCGGCTTATTTAACTCACGGTCGAAACCGACATACATGAATCAATGACTAATAACTGAGAATTTAAGCATTTCAACAGTTTCGTAAGTTTCGCAAGTTTCGTACAGAAAGGGATTTAAAGAGTAGGGTTCATACTTAGAGAAATTCAACAACAAGGTGAACATGTGTGTGAGCTATACTCACCAAATTTTGAACTCAAGAGAAGAATATTGAGTAGAGATGGTCCACTTGGTGATTCTTTGCTTCAAATCCCTTCTCAAACCTCAATCCACGCTTTCTCTCTCTAGGTCGAAGAAGAAGAAGAAGAAAATAAAACATGCATCTGATTTTTAAGCATCAGATTTTATATATATAAGTGACGATAATCGATTACAGACCCACTGTAATCAATTACCAGCAGCGAAAATGACACTAGAAAAACCCCTTCTGGTGATCTGGTAATCGATTACAACACCTGGTAATCGATTACCAAAAACTCAGCTCGCGGGTAATCGATTACAATCCCCTGGTAATCGATTACCAAAAACTCAGTTCTCTAGTAATCGATTACAATCCCCTGGTAATCGGTTACCAAAAACTCAGCTCTCTGGTAATCGATTACAATCTCCTGGTAATCGGTTACCAAAAACTCAGCTCTCTAGTAATCGATTACAGACCCACTGTAATCGATTACCAGCAACCCAAACTCCTTATATTCACTTAAGCGAAATCCTGAAACTTGGTTTTATAACTAAGTTTTAACCCCTAATTCCTCAACTTTCCTTTCCTTAATTACTAACACATAATTCTCTGTTTCCAGCCTAATGAATTATTAGAATTTCTAATTTGCGGGATGTTACAAATATCATATTATATTAATAAATTATGATTACATAATATCATTATGTAGTAATATATTAAAATTATCATTATAAAATAATATAAAATAATTAAAAATCCTAATATTTTAATATAATTAATTGAAAAATATATTTTAATAAGTATGCAGGTACTTGTGAGGCGTGTAGTATAATATTCGTTCCCACTTATTTTATAAATATGTGGGTACTCATTGCGAGTATATCCGCAGGTATCCACGGGTACCTTTTTTTGTCATCCTATATAATTAATTCTTTTTTTTTGTGTTAACCACAAGTATTCCTTATTACCAGGGGCAATCCTGTTCAAGGCTTAGTGACAGTTAAGACTCCTCATCCCTCCCGAAGAGTGTGTTTAGTGGAGATCGAAATCAGGATCTAACCTTTCCTATATAATTAACTAGTATCCAACCCGTGCGATGCACGAATTTATTATTCAAATAAATATTTAATTTTGAATTTTAATAATATATTTAACATGTTTAATATATGTAAATATTAAATCATAAGATTAATTAATTTTTAATATTTAATTTGATACTTGTTAGTAGATTAAGAATATAACAAACTAACAAAGTAAAATGGATTTATTTCGGTTGTACAAAGGAAAGCAATGGGGTTTGAACCTAGAACCTCATGTTAAACTACCCAAACCCCAACCACTAGGCCGACCCTAGTGGGTAAAGTAAAATGGATTTGCAAACATGAAATAGTCACATCTAATAATTACAAATAAACACTATCAGCAATATTGCTTTATTTAAATTTTTTGAAACACTTTCTTGTAGACAATATTTTTTGAAACACTTTCTTGTAGACAATATTTTTTGTAACATTACAACACTTAAAGTTATCATCATATATAAGAATACTAAGTCTTTGTTGAGACTTAACCCTAGATATAACAACATATAATTGACCATAAGAGAAAAACAGACCTTGGTAAATACGCACCAACATGTGACAATGTCTGGCCTTGACTTTTACGGTCATAGCAAAGCAACGAAAAATGGAAATTGTCTTTTTTGAAATTTTAATGGGGTGAGATTTTTAGATGGAATTAAATTCATTTGATGAATAAATACCTTTGTTCCCAAATGTGTTCCCGTAATAACGGTTTCTCCAATAACATTAGAACCTAACTAATCAACTATTAATCTAGTTTCATTGCAAAGTCCAATGGATATATCAAGATTAGTCATTAGCATAACAATCACTTCAATCTTTAGCACCAACTTATGGTCATGGAGCCCAGAGCACCTAATATCATTTAAGAATTCAGTTGTCAACCAATCAGCTTCAATACTAACTTCCTCATCCACCTTCCATATAGTATATATCAGAACTCAAGTACATCCTTTCTTCTCCTGGAAATAATGTCATGACATTTTCATTGATGCAGTAAAAAAATCCAATGTAGGAGCAAAAGTTGCTTTATCTTGAAACAATTCTATGTTTTCAAAATTTGATAGTAAATTAGAATAGGTAAAGGAAACTATATCTGCAATTGTATTACCCGTAGACTTTATCAGTAAAGCCTCTGGTATTTCAATATCAGTTTAACCATCAATAATTCATATCAATATTAATATGACATGTAATCTTGTTCAATATAAATTTAATACTACATTTAGATGTACAATTAAAGGTTTATTTCATTTATCACATTTTAAAATTATTTTAATATAGAAATGAGATATTCATCCATTTAGAGTGCTTAGAGTTTAATACGATGTCTAAAAGAATAAAAAATTATATTCCAATAATAAATAAATTGATAAAAATAACTACGAAGTAATCTTTTCGTTAATTTATCATCTAACATGTTTCTTACTTGATATGTATATAAATAATTTTTAATTGTGACCACAATTGTAAAGGTTTGACATTAAACTCAACTCATTCATTTCAAGTTAAAGCTCGTACGACATTTATTAATTATGAAATAATAAATAAATTGATAAAAATGTGATATGTGTACTAAGCGAAAAAATTTAATATAAAGTAGATAAAATAAATAAGAGAGATAATAAATGAAAATATTAATAAATAAAATAAAGAGATAATTATTTAATATAATAAAAAAGAAAATGAAAATGTGATAAAAAATAAAAAGAAAAATAAAAGAAAACGACTGGAGAATGATTACCTTACATGGAAGACAGTTGTATGGTTCGCAAAAAATCACTTTACTGTATTGCTAATAAAATAATTAATGAAACGCAAGTGAGAAAACATGACACGTGTTATGGATGGACAATTTTAATATAGAGTAAATAGATAAATAGAATAAATAAGTGAGATAATAAATGAAAACATTAATGAATAAAATAAAGATATAAATGATATATTGAAATATCATGTTAAATTTAATGTAAATCAATACATTTATTGTATTGCTTAATGTGAGTTTTCATGCAATGAACAGATAAATAAGAATAAATAATGAGAGAAATTATTTTAAGATAATAATAATAAAAAAGAAAATTAAATTGTGATAAAAAGGAAAAAAATGTAGGAGGAAAAATGCTTCACATGGAGGATAGTGGATACTCATGGCTTATAAAAATATTACTTTTATAATTAAACAAATTAATATTAATGGATAATGAGAGTAAATGTTTTAATATAATAATAATAATAATAAATTTAATTTGTGAAAAAAACAAAAAAGAAAAAGAAAAAATAACATGAGCAAAACTCTCTGCCGTGAAGGATAATTGTGATTCATAAAAATATCACTTTACAGAAAAGAGAATGAAAAACTTGAGAAAACGCAGATGAAAAAAATAACATGTGTATTGTGGGAATAATTTTAATATAAAGTAAATTGAAATATAGAATACATAACAGAGATACTAAGTGAAACATTAATTAATAAAATAGAGAGATAAATAATATATTAAAAAAATACATTAAAATTGATGTAAATAAACTCATATCGTATTTCCTTATTTGAGTTTTTAAGTAATAAAATAGAAAAACATAAATTGATAATGAGAAACTTGTTTCAATATAATAATTATAAAAAATAAAAATTAAAGTGTAACTAAAAAAGAAAAAGAAAAAAAAAAGACAGGAGTTGGACTGCTTCTTGTGGTGCATAAAAAAATTATTTTACTGAATTGAGAATAGATAGTAATGAATAATGAGAGAAATTATTTTAATATAATAATATAAAAATTAAAGTTTGATAAAAAAGGGAAAAAAAGAAACGGTATGAGCAAGAATATCTCCCGTGAACAATACCCATGATTTATAAAAAAAATCACTTTTGTAATTAAACAAATTAATATGAACAAATAATGAGCGAAAATATACTAATATAATAACAAAACAGTAAATTAAAAGTTAGATAATAGGAATTTTAATATGGATTAAAAAGATAAATAGAATATATGAGTGAGATAATAAATGAAAATATTAATGAACAAAATAGAAAGATAAATGATATATTGAAATATTATGTTAAAGGTAATGTAAATCAACACATTTATTATATTACTTAATGTTAGTTTTTATTTAATGAAACAGATAAATATGAATAAATAATGAGAAATTATTTTAATATAATAATAAAAAAGAAAACTAAAGTATAAAAAAAGAAAAAAAATGTAGGATCAAAACTGCTTCACGTGGAGGATACTCGTAGTTTATAAAAATATCACTTTTATAATGAACAAAATAATATGAACGAATAATAAGAGAAAATGTTTTAATATAATAACAATAAAAGATGAAATTATGAAAAGAAACAAAAGCAAAAACAAAAACAAAACAATATGAGCAAAACTGCCTCCCGTGAAGGATAAATGTGGTTTATAAAAAAATAACTTTACGAAAAAAAGAATAAAAAAATTTGAAAAATGAAAATGGGTACATGTTAATAAGACTGTCTCCCATAAAGGGTACATGTAATTCATAAAGTCATTACCAACATGGTATATAAATCGGTCCAATGTAAATGTACAACCTGATAAAAAAAGTCCATTATTAAAAAAGTCAATGACACACAGTTGGTTTTAACCCAACAAAAAAAAAATAAAACCCTCAATGAATAGTAAACAAAAAACTATTCCTATGTAATATTATAAAAAAAATCACTTTTGTAATGAAACATATTAATATGAACAAATAATGAGAGAAAATATATTAATATAATAACAAAAACAGAAAATTAAAAGTGAGATAAATAGGAATTTTAATATAGATTAAAAAGATAAATAGAATATATGAGTGAGATAATAAATGAAAACATTAATGAATAAAATAGAAAGATAAATAATATATTGAAATATTATGTTAAAAGTAATGTAAATCAACACATTTATTGTATTACTTAATGTTAGTTTTTATATAATGAAACAGATAAACATGAATAAATAATGAGAAATTATTTTAATATAATAATAAAAAAGAAAACTAAAGTATAAAAAAAGAAAAAAATGTAGGATTAAAACTGCTTCACGTGGAGGATACTCATGGTTTATAAAAATATCACTTTTATAAATAAACAAAATAATATGAACGAATGATGAGAGAAAATGTTTTAATATAATAACAATAAAAGATGAAATTGTGAAAAGAAAAAAAAAACAAAAAGAAAACAATATGAGCAAGACTGCCTCCTGTGAAGGATAAATGTGGTTTATAAAAAAATAACTTTACGAAAAAAGAGAATAAAAAATTTTGAAAAATGAAAATGGGTACATGTAAATGGTACATGTTAATAAGACGGTCTCCCGTAAATGGTACATGTAATTCATAAAGTTATTACCCAACATATTATATGAATCGGTCCAATGTAAATATACAACCCGATAAAAAAGTTCAATATTAAAAAAGTCAATGACACACTGTTGGTTTTAACTCAACAAAAAAAAAAAAAAAACTCCTAATGAATAGTCAACAAAAAACTATTCCTATGTAATATTATAAATAGATTGTGGATACATGAAGGCTAAACATTTCACACGGCCCATAAGAATGAAAGACCCAAAACATGACAAAAAGTTTCCAACGTTGAGTGAACAGTGAAAAAAATATTCCAAATTGTAATAGTATAGATTCGATCCCTTATTTAGAGAATGAGATAACCTTGATATTACTCTCATTTTCAATTAACTACTTAATTAAAGAATATTTATACTTTCTTTATTTTTTTTAATAATTTTTAAATTTCTTGATTAACATTATACATAATAATAAGACATTTATAAATTATCATTCAATAATTTTTTATTAACTAGTCAATTTATAATTTTTTGAAATCAATAATTTCAAACATATGTTTTTACATTTAAATTCATTTTGTATTACTGTACAACAAATTTTGATCAATTAAACTAATAATTTTTAAGGTTAAATATAATTTTAGTTCCTAAAGTTTGACCTGAATTTGGTTTTATTAATCTCTAAACTTCAAAATCGTTGGATTAAGTCCCTAATGTTCTGAAATCGCCTAAATTTAGTCCCTGACGTTAATATCGTTAAATTTTTTGTTGACGCAGAAAATGGAGCTTTGACATAGCATGTCCAGTCAGCTTAATCACCATAATGTGGCAACTACACTACACCTCATCCTTCATTTATGGTTTTTATTATACTAATACATAATTATAATTTAATTAAAATACAATTACAATTACCATTACTATTAATGTGATTAGTTTTGTTTAAATTCCAATTACCATTACAACATAATGAACATATTCCTCTTTTGCATCTTGATGTATAACTTCTTCATCAGCCCATTGAAACATCATGAGGTTGGGGAACAAAACTACTCACATCACAGTTCCCGCATCTCCAAAACACTCTACGAGGGTTGATTGTGGTTTTTGAAGTTAGAAGAAGTAACTCCTCTCCACAGTTACAACATCTGAATCTTGGGTGCGAGGAAGACGTAGAGGAATAACACAACAAAGATCTCTTCATTTGATAAGACCCGGATGATTTCATCTTCTCCTTGATCAACCAAAATTCTTTCTCCCAAATCTCTTCTTTCCCAATCAGTTGTCTTTCCTTACACACTGAAACTTCAATTATAAACCATAAATCTCATTGGGGGAGAATGTAATTGTAATTACAATAGAATTTTAATTAAATTGTAACTATGTATTAATATAATAAAAACCATAAATGAAAGATTAGGTGTAATGTAATAGCCACATCATGGTGATTAAAATACCCAAGCTTTTCCCCTGTTGGGTCGCTCGCATCACCGTGCTGCTATGGTGTTCAGCTTCTTCCCCGTGCCATCTTCAACCATTGCAGATCGACGCCGTCACCAGCCTCTCTGCGCACGCCGCCGGCCGCCGCAGCTGCACGACTGTTTTCCTGCACAGCCACACACCCGCAGTCGTCCGCTGCCCTGCCTCTTGCGCGACCTGCGGCGCATCTCCTCTGGTCGTCTCTGCAACCTACCGCCTGCGTACCGCCACGTTCCGGATTTGCCACCGCGTGATGCCGATCTGCAACCACCGTGCGGTTGCCTCTCTTCTTCCCACCGATCCGAACTCGGCTGCCATTTAGCCACCGCGTGCAGCGTCCAACCGCGGCCATGGCCGCTTAGCTGTTTCTCTGTCGCATGCGCAGTCTCCTCAGGCAGCACCGCGCTGGTCTGTAGCCGCCGTACAGTCTCCCTCTCTTCTCCTCCTTCTTTCTTCTTTACTCTTTCTCTCTCTTAGGTTTTGTTTTCTGAAAACTGAATTGTGTGTGTGAGAAAATATGGAAATGAAGAGTCAGACTCGGATTCTTTTTCTTTTATTTCTTTCATTATTATTTTTATTTTATTTGATTAGTTTTTATTAAATAATGTTTATCCACTTAAATGGTCAATTCAGATTCTTATTAATTCTTATATCTTTCTATAAATATATGTAAATTCAAATTTAAAAATTTTTATGGCAAATTTAAATAATAATTGAAGATACTAATTAAAAAATAAATATTATCTTTATTATTATTTAAATCATCATGGTTTGATTGAGCGAATGTGTACCGACTTTGAACCTTAAGACAAATGAATATTATTTTTTATGAAATCGTATGAAATTATATAACAACAAAATAAAATTTGTGATTAGAAGATCAATAATATCTAATAGACTAAAATAAAATACTTTTAAAACAAATCTATGTGATCATCAATGACGTTAATTGAGTGGCAAATGTTAACTTTAAGGTCATATAAATTATAAAAGGCTATTGATCAGACGCGTATTGACTTGAATCCTATACAATAATAGATTAAAATAAATATTTATTCTTAAAGATCATTTTCAAATTTGGAATGAAATCCAACGATATCTATTAGGGGTGTTCAAATCCAATCCAATCCAATTGAAACCGCAACAACCGATCCAAAAAATCGCAAACTAAAATAACCGCAAACCGAAAAAACCGCAAACCGCAAAAAAACCGAAATTTTTTATTGGATTGGATTGGATTTCGGATCTACCCGTGAGAACCAATCCAATCCAAACCGATCTAAAGTTTTCTAAACATTTTGGTATATTACCATTATTGATATTATTTTTCTGTGATGACGTAAAAAAATTATTATTGTGCAACTATATTTAACGAATAACATTCAATTATGGGATTAGAAGCCATCAAATAATTTGTATATTATAGGATATGATAAGATAATTGCATGTTTTTTATCATATTAGGTTTACCATAAGCGAATATTGTTATATGGGCAATGGAATTGAGATCCACTCTCATATCTAATTAAGTATTTAAAGTTACAACTTTTTTTAATAAGTATTTAAAGTTACAACTTATTTGTTCAAGAAACATTAACAATTTGGCAAAACATGACTTTTTGGCTTTTAATTTGTAAAAGATTAACGATCTTGAAAACTAGTAATGATGTCATAATTTTGTTTTCATAATTTCATTTTTAGTTTATTTGAGAAACCGAAATCCAATCCAATCCAAACCGATTAAAATTGGATTGGATTGGATTGGATTCGGAAAAAAAATCAAAACCGATTGGATGATTAAATGAGAAAACTGAAATCATTGGATTGGATGATTTTTCCCTCAAAACCAATCTAATCCGCGAACACCCCTAATATCTATTACGTTAATTGAGTAGCAAATATTAACTTTAACGTCATATAAAAGGTTATTGAGCAGACATGTGCTGACTTGAGTCCTATGCAATATATTAAATAAAATATTTCCTTTTCAAAATTATCTTCAAATAAAATTTACATAATAATAAGTAACACTAGAATATTATTATTCCTTGGAGTATAAGGATTTATTGAGCAATTATTTCTTGACTTGAATCCTTGATAAAAAATATGTCCATATTCAAAATAAAAGTAAAATATTTTCAAAATCAATCTTATAAAAGAACCAAAATAAAAAAAATTACAATCTAAATTAAAATAAAAATCAATATTTTTCTCTCAAAATCAAAAATCAATTCAACCATCATTTTTCAGAACTACGTGGCTTTGATTTCTTCATTGCAGCTGGGGATACGTAGGAGCGAGAATCAAACTCGTCAAGCCAAAATAAATTTCAAAAAACGTTTTTCCTTGTTGAAAAAAAAAACAATCATTTTCTTAAATAAGTTTTCTCAAATCATTTTAAAAATACATAAAAATAAAAAAAAATTAAAAATATCAAAAAGATTTCTTCAAAATGTCATTCTCCTTTTCAATAATAAAAAATCAACCATTTTTCTTAAATAAATTCTTTCATTTACTCAAAAATATAAAAAAGGGTAAAAAAAAAATACAAAAATACAAAAATAGTTTAATTTCTTTTCCAATTTTAATGGGGTAAAATAAATATTTTCAAAGTTAACCAAATTTGCACAATTAATTAAAGGTAACCGTCTTAGGACGGATGTCGTAGGGTGCTAATACCTTCCCTACGAATAATCGACTCCCGAACCCAAATCTGGTTCCAAAGACCATTTTCTTTTTAAAAGGGTTTTCCTAAAATTTTCCCTTTAAAATAAATTTTGGTGGCGACTCCATTGAAACCTATAATTTTTTTTTCCTTATTTGGCTCGCCTTCCCCCCGTCGCGACCCCGGTTGCGACAGCTGGCGACTCCACTGGGGAAAAGCTTGAGAGTTAAGCCTGTCATAATTAATTGTGCAAAGTAAGTTAAGTTTTGAAAATATTTATGTTACCCCTTTTGTTGTTATAAGTTACTGTAAATATGTTGTTCGTATTTCTGTATATGTCCCTTTTGTCATGAAATATCTGTTGAATGCTTTATTTAATTGAAAATATACTCTGTTTTAAACCTTAGGGTAGGGGACTATCATATCTGTATATATTTGTGTGTTTGCTTTGGTGACAGGTGGAGTAGTTATTAGGTTTAAAATTTTTATATTCCCTGTACATACACCACAGTCACATACCTCACACACATTTTTCGGCTCTATACCCGAGCCTGAGTGAGCCTAGGAGGTATCTTGAGAATTGTCATTGAAGGGCTTAATGCTCCTTGGCAGTTGTTACGCTACCACTCAGATTGTTACCGGTATCATGAATTAACCATTTTGAGAGGGTATCATCCCTACGTTTGGTTAATTTATGAACTGGGTCCTTGTCTATATCATAGATCAAGGCATTCTGGGAACCATTATATCCTTAAATAGTCTAGATCCATCCTTGAAAATCTGCACAAATAATTGGACATAGTGGCCCCCCAAATTTAGGGCTATAAAATTAGGTGCATCTTACCTTAAGTCTTACTTGAAATAGGTCACAAAGGGGAACATATTTATTCTCTTTGCATATCATGAAAGAATTTAATTATTGTCATGCATGGCATAACTTAACTTTTTTATGATAATTAGGAGTGAAAATATTTGGTACCATTCAGTATAACATGGAAGAGGTTCACAATCATACTAGCAATGCATTAGAACGTGAGAAGAATATCAAGATTACAGTATTGGATAATAACCTCAAGAAGATGAAAGAAATCTTCCAAAAGATGCCACATGATATTTGCTCAAAATTTGAAAAGAAGTATGGCCGGATCAAGGATTTGTTACTCATCTGTTTGGAGACATCGGTGCTAAGTGCTTTAGCTCAGTTTTGGAATTCAAACCTGCGATGTTTCGAGCTCCCTAGCCTGGATATGGTACCAGCCATAAAAGAATATGATGTCATGTTAGGGCTCCCTATTAAAGAGAAGGCTAAAGTTTATCTCTACCGAGGAAGTTATGTAGCCAAGAGAAAGGCAGCTGATTTGATTGGTCTGTCAGGAAGTCAAACATAATTGACCAACAGAGGCTCGGTGTTGGGGGTGGAAAAGAACTCTTCTGGAAAATCATTTGGAAGCTCTAGCTAGACAAGAAGATTGGGATCATTTCAATAAAGCTCTAGCCTTGATGATCTTTGGGTTGATTCTATTCCCTTTCACTTTTGACATAATTGACCAGGTTGCCATGGATGTATTTTTCTCTTATGAAAATCAAGGAGTAAATCCAGTCCCTGCCATCGTAGCGGATACCTTACTTTCCTTGGAGATATGTAACCAGAAAAAAGGAGGGACACTACGGTGTTGTAATCACTTGTTATTTGTTTGGCTCATCACTCATTTGTATGCACCTGGTCACATGGATGGCAATTCTGACCCCTTCAGGAGTTTCCACTGCATTCCAATAAAAGATCAGACTTCATATGAATGGAAAAGAGATTTCATGATGTTCAAAGCAGATCACTTTCCATGGGTTTATCCTTGGTATGATACTAGAAGCACAATTTTCAGTTGCGGAAAATTTCCAAATGTTCCATTGATGGGATCCGGAGGATGTATAGCATACACAACCGATTATAGCTCTCAGACAACTAAAGTGGACTCAGTTTGTGCCAAGAAAAGAAGAATTAGGAGGGTTAATCTTTCAATATAATGCAAGTGAAGCTAATGGACAGCTGGAAGAAGTTAGAGTTGCTTGGGGAAATGTCATAAAGAAAGGAGAAAGAGAACTTGGAAGCCCCCATGCGATTGCCATACCAGAATACAAAGAATAGAGAGCAAATAGAAGACTTTCTGTCCCAGCTCCCGAAGAAACTCTTCAAAAAGAAAAATCAACTCAAACCAATTATCATGTGTTGGCTTATGTAACATCTCAATTAGAGGTAGTGAAGGCACATTTGAGATTGGCTGAAGAAAAAGAAGAACGTGCACAAACAGAAATTGAAATCCTCATGAAGCAATGTTAGAATAAGGATGTAGAGATAAAGAAATTGAAGGATGAACGTGACAATGTTGAAGTTAGACTTGCAGAGAAAGCAAGAAGAGGAAAAGAAAAGGAAGGAGGTTCCACTTCAGCTGAAATAAAAGAAATGCAGACAGAAGAAGGAACGCATGCAGAAATAAAGGTCCCAAAAGAAAGTCAAGAGAAAGAGTTCATTATAGAAAACCCTCAGCATGATAAAGCAGAAGCAGAACATTGGAGAAAATTAGCAGAAGATTATTCTGATGCACTTATGAAGAAAGATCAACAGGAGAAAGAGCTAGAGGATCAGATCAAAGTTTTGAAACGCAAACAAAGCCAATTGATTTCTGAGGTCAAGAAACTTAAAGAAGAAAAAGAGTCAATAGAAGGGTGGAAACTGATCGCTAAACATCATCAAGATAAAAAGAATGAATTGGTTAAAGTATGTGAAGACATGGCTGATTATGTCCAAACCCATGCAACAAATTTGTCAGCAAGAGTTTATGAAGTGGAAGAAGAAATGAAATTTAACCCAAGAATGAAGCTTCCTTTCAAAACTTTTAAGCTTGTGAAGTATTGTCAAGATTTGGTTAACAACTTCATGAGAAGTGACAACGGATGTAATTAGTTCCTTATTCTCCCTTGGAATAAATCTTGTATTGTGTTTCAATAAATGAATGGATCAATTTCATTCCACTAAAGAGCAACTGAGGCATCACATTGCATTGCTAGTAGATTAGATATCATTTATTGAGGGGTTAATGCCCACTTAGAATGATTATCAACCATATCATGACCTAAGAGGAAAAATACCTCTAGTGACAAGATGTGGGGAACCTCGTCTAATACTGAACGTCTCAAATTCTTTCATAACTAATATATCTTGTTTTCTCTTCATTTATGATTTTTATTCACATTTTAAAAAAAAATTGAAAGGTTATCGGTCAAGATTGGAAAAGTGTTTCCTCGCCATCCTTATAGGACTCGTGCTCAATCAAGGATCATGGATAAACTGGAACAAAGCCAGCAAGAGTTGAGAGATGATGTCAATCAGATGAAGGAACAATTAGCCAAGATTTTTGAGCTATTGTAGAAAAAAGAAGCAGATGGGAATCCCTCAGGGGCTGATCAGGGGCAACAAGTCACGCCTTCACATCCACCAGGACTTACTCCACCCATGCAGTCTTTTGGTCTGAACTCTGAAGGGGTATTAATTCCATTAGCAATGCATTCAAATAACCTCACCAATAATTCCCAAGGTGTCCAATGGCCACCTTATGGTCTTCCACCTAATTACACTCCTCCAATAGCTGTTGAACCCTCAGACAATAATCCTCGGGCTGAAACTGTCAACCAGCAAAATCCAGGTCCACCACTAGAATCAAACCAAGCAGCTCGGGAAGTCTCCCAAACACAACCCACGGCTCCTCTCCTCATGCCATACCACTTTCCACCTAACTACATCCCGCCACAAAATAACAACCCAAAGACTAACCAAGCATTGGGACCACAAAATACCACCTCCCAACAAACAATCTTCATAAATTCTCAAGGGGAGTCACATAGGCCACATACCACCTTAGCTTCCAAGGAAATCCATCAATCTCAAAATCTTGCAATCGAGGACTCTCAATCCAAGGAAAAATTGCAAATCCTTGAAGAGCGGTTACGAGTAATAGAAGGAGGAAGCCATTATGTCTTTGGTGACGCTGTCGACCTTTGCCTTGTTCCTGATGTTGTAATTCCCCCAAAGTTTAAAGTGCCTGATTTTGAAAAATATAAGGGGACCACATGCCCAAGAAATCACCTAACGATGTACTGTAGGAAGATGGCAGCATTCGCCCAAGATGAAAAATTGTTAATTCATTTCTTCCAAGACAGCTTGACTGGGGCAGCGGCGAGTTGGTACACACACCTTGAACGTGCCTGTGTTCACTCTTGGAAAGATCTAGCCGATGCCTTTTTGAAGCAGTACAAATACAAGATTGACATGGCTCCTGATCGGTTACAGCTACAAGGTATGACGAAGAAAGACTCTAAGACCTTTAAAGAATATGCCCAACGTTGGAGAGAGATAGCTGCCCAAGTAGAACCTCCTCTGTCTGATAAGGAGATGGTTGCCATGTTCATTGATACACTCCAATCACCTTTTTATGATCGGATGATTGGTAGTGTGTCATCAAATTTCTCCGATATTGTCATTATAGGAGAAAGGGTTGAAGGAGGTATGAGGAGCGGAAAAATTGCTTTTGGGTCAGTTGGAAGTGGCAGTTCGAAGAAAACCATTGCCAGGAATTGGAAAGAAAAAAGAAGGGGAAACTCATGCAGTAATGTTCGAGCAAGGAATATCCTCTCATGAGAAACCTAACTACACACCAACCCATTACCAACAAACACTACACACCCCTTACATGTCATATCCATGCATTGCCACAGCCTCACTCACCCCACATTCCCAACCATACTATCCAGCCATGACATACCGTTCACCTTCATCACCTGCTCAACCACGGGCACCTACTGCCATGGCACCTCGTCCTAGTCAACCACGAATGCAAAATCAGGCAGCAAACCAAACACGACCCCATCCCTATGTCCTACACTGAACTCATTCCTCATCTCATCCGTAGTTCACTGATTGTACCCTGCCCATTGAAACCTTTGGAGCCACCATACCCGAAATGATATGATCCAAATGCTAAATTTGACTACCATGCAGGGGCTGTGGGACATTCGACAAAAAATTGCAAAGCCTTGAAGTATAAGGTGCAAAACTTAATGGATGCCAAATGGCTGAACTTTAAGGAAGATGGTCCTAATGTTTGTAATAACCCTTTACCTGGCCATGAAAGTTCAGGAGTGAATGCTATTGGGGAGTCTTCTGGCATTACCTCATAAAGAAGATTTCAAATGTCAAGACACCTATGAAAGTCATTTTCGAAGAGCTTTGCAAGTTTGGAGGGATCAAGGGTTTGGCCGAAACTGAAAGAAGCAATGACAAAGAGATGAAGTGTGGCATTCACCGTAGTGTTAAACATTCCATTGAGGAATGTTATGAGTTCAAGCGAATTCTTCAAGGCATGATGGATGCACACTTAATACAGATAAGTCGTGGAGGTGAGGGAAGAGAAGTCGATATGGTCGAAGAGTCTGCGGTTCCTCGAAAACAAGAATGTACAGGTGTGGAGACTGTTGTCTCAACCCTTCCTACTGATGAGCAAACTATTTCAATGCCTAAACCATTGGATATTCATTATGTTAAGGGTACACCATTACCAACACCATGTGGGATAAGACCGCTCACTATTTGAATCCCAACTCCATCTCCATACAAAAGCACTAAGGCGGTACCATGGAAATATGATGTGCAAGCCCTTGCAAGTGATGCAATCACCAACATCTTGGGGATTGGTGGAATAACCCGTAGTGGTCGTATATACACCCCTGAAAAACTCCAAGGGGAACAATCAAAAGAAGCAGTAAAAATTTGTGAAGGAAAAAATAGAGAAGCTGCTGTCGAAGATGGGCCAAAGGAGAAAGGAAAACCTAGCCAAGAGGAACAGAAAAGGATTGTAATTGATGAAGAAGCCCGTGAGTTCTTAAAATTCATTCGGCAGAGTGAATATAAAGTGGTTGATCAGTTGAATCATACTCCTGCGAAAATCTCAGTCTTGTCTTTGCTGCTGAATTCTGAACCCCATAGGAGAGCATTAATGAAAGTGCTGAATGAGGCTCATGTTTCTCATGATATCACTGTTGAAAAGTTTGACAGTGTTGTTGGTAACATCATTGCTAACAGCTACCCTCACTTTTACTGATGATGAGATCCCCTTTGAAGGGACTGGGCATAATAAAGCCTTGCACATATCTGTGAAATGTCAAGATCATATAATTGCAAGGGTGTTGGTTGACAATGGCTCCTCGTTAAATGTTATGCCGAAATCAACTTTTGCGAAACTACCTGGTGATGAATCACACGTGAGACCGAGTACTATGATAGTGCGAGCTTTTGATAGCACTCGGAGAGAGGTGATTGGAGAAATTGAGCTTCCAATACAAATTGGACCATTTACCTTTCAAATATTATTCCAAGTCATGGATATTGCACCAGCTTATAGTTACCTCCTTGGAAGACCATGGATTCATTCCGCCGGGGCTGTACCATCTACTATTCATCAGAAAGTGAAGTTCATTGTTGACAACAAGTTGGTAATCATTTCAGGAGAAGACTTGTTGGTGAGCAAACCATCATCCTCACGTTACATTGAAGTTGCTGAAGAGGCTCTTGAAACTGCCTTCCAGACATTTGAAGTTGTGAATGCCAGTTATGTTAGGGAAAGAGCTCAAATTGTCAGGCCTCGCATGTCAGATGCCTCTATAATGGTGGCTAGAGTCATGCTTAAAAGAGGATATAAACCTGGTCAAGGACTAGGGAAATGTCTGAGTGGAGTTACGAAAATGCCAAGTTCTATGGAAAAGAAAGATAGATGTGGGTTGGGATATCAACCGACCAAGGTTGATAAGAAAAGGTTTGCTGATGAAAAGAAAGAGAAAAGAATGGCTCGGCTGGAAAATCGAGAGCCCAAAATTGAGAGGATTCCCATTTGTCATATACTGTAGAGCTTCAAGAGTGTGGGCTTATTATTTGCTGATCAAGTGGCTACCGTTGGAGACAGAAATGATACTGATGCTGATCAAGATGCTAAATGGGTCATTCCTTGCTTTCTAGAAACTGAACTCACCAACTGGGAGATCATCGAATTTCCTATGAAATTTAAAACTGAATCAAAGTAATTATGTATTGCCAATCCTATTGCTCTGCCCAAGGCTTTAGGATAACTTTTGTTGTGAAATGGGCTCTTATGTTTCATTTCAGTATTTATCATCAATAAATGCATTTTGAATTCTCCTTGTTTTATTTTATTTTCTTTGACCATACACCTTACTACATTTTTTCTTCCATCCATATTCCTTGTGTTACCTCTGAATAATGTAGAAATGAAAGTGATTCTTCTAAAAATGACAATGCTAAAATCTCATCATACGATTTTGAATGTCCCATTAATCATGCTGATGAGGATGAAGAAGACACCTGGGAGCCTTCCCCAGAATTACTGAGATTAGTAGAACATGAGTCTAAGGAGATTCAGCCTCATGGGGAGGCGACTGAGGTCATTAATCTTGGAACTGAAGAAGACAAAAGAGAGGTCAAGATTGGCACAACTCTAGAGGAAGTGGAACGTTCAAAGTTGATTAAACTTCTTCAAAACTATAGCGATGTTTTTGCATGGTCATATCAAGATATGCCAGGGTTGGACCCGAATATAGTGGAACACAAATTATCGCTGAAGCCTGAGTGTCCTCCTGTCAAGCAGAAATTAAGAAGAATGAAACCAGAAATGTCCTTAAAGATAAGAGAGGAAGTCAAGAAACAATTTGATGTTGGTTTTCTTGCTGTGGCAAATTATCCTCAATGGGTGGCCAACATTGTTCCGGTCCCTAAGAAGAATGGGAAGGTGCGAATGTGTGTCGATTATAGAGATCTGAACAGAGCAAGCCCTAAAGATGATTTCCCTCTTCCTCATATTGATGTTCTTGTAGAAAATATTGCTCAACACTCTTTCTTTTCCTTCATGGATGGCTTCTCAGGATACAATCAAATTAAAATGACGCCAGAAGACATGGAGAAAACCACGTTCATCACATCATGGGGCACTTTCTATTATAAAGTGATGCCATTTGGTTTGAAAAATGCTGGGGCAACATATCAAAGAGCAATGGTGACTTTATTCTATGACATGATGCATAAAGAAATAGAAGTATATGTGGATGATATGATTGCGAAGTCAAAAAAAGAAGAAAGTCATGTAGCCAATTTACATAAGCTTTTTGAACGCTTGAGAAAGTTTAAGCTGAGGTTAAATCCAGCCAAATGCACTTTTGGTGTGAAATCTGGAAAATTATTGGGGTTTGTGGTTAGTCAAAAGGGAATAGAAGTTGACCCCGATAAGGTGAAAGCAATTCTTGAAATGCTAGTCCCTTGCACTGAAAAAGAAGTTCGCGGATTTCTGGGAAGGTTGAATTACATTGCCAGATTTATATCTCACTTGACTGCGACATGCGAACCTATCTTTAAATTGTTACGGAAAAATCAACCAGTAACATGGAATGAAGACTGTCAACAGGCATTCGAGAAAATCAAGCAATATCTGCAGAGTCCTCCGATCCTAATACCTCTGGTACAGGGAAGACCTCTCATTTTGTATTTGATTGTGCTTGATGAATCCATGAGTTGTGTATTGGGGCAGCATGATGAATCAAGAAGGAAAGAACATGCCATTTACTACTTAAGCAAAAAGTTCACTAACTACGAGGTAAATTACTCGTTATTAGAACGAACTTGTTGTGCTTTAGCCTAGACCACTCGTCGCTTAAGGCAATACTTGCTGAGTCACACAACTTGGTTGGTGTCCAAAATGGATCCAATCAAGTATATCTTTGAGAAGCCTGCTTTAACTGGAAGAATTGCTTGGTGGCAAGTGTTACTATCAGAGTATGATATTGTTTATGTTACTCAGAAGGCGATCAAAGGAAGTGCCTTAGCAGATTATCTGGCTCATCAACCAATGAATGATTATCAGTCTATGCAGTGTGAATTCCCAGATGAAGATATAATGGCGTTGTTTGAAGAAGATGAAGCCTCGAAAGGAAGGAAATAGATCTTGTTATTTGACGGAGCATCTAATACACCGGGGCATGGAATTGGGGAAATTCTGATGTCCCCTAAGGAACAGTTTATTCCGATTACGGCCAGATTGTGTTTTGATTGCACCAATAACATAGCAGAATATGAGGCATGTGCCATGGGAATTCAAGCAGCCATTGAGTCGAAAGTCAAGAAACTTGAGGTATATGGTGATTCAGCTCTTGTCATTCATCATTTAAAAGGAGAGTAGGAAAATCGAGATACAAAATTGATACCTTACCAGGTATATATCAAGGGTTTAATAGAACAATTTGATGAAATCACTTTCCAACATATTCCTCGTGAAGACAATCAACTGGCTGATGCTTTAGCCACTTTATCCTCGATGTTCAAGATAAGTCGGGATCAGGATATGCCACTTTTGAAAATAGAGACCCGGGACCAACCTGCGTACTGTCAAGCGGTAGAGGAAGAACCAGATGGGAAACCATGGTATCATGATATCAAGCAGTACTTGAAAAGCAAAGAGTATCCTCCAGGAGCATCAGAAAATGATAAAAGAACTTTAAGGAGACTCGCGATGGGTTTCTTCCTCAATGGAGATGCGCTTTACAAAAGAAATCATGATATGATACTTCTCAGGTGTGTTAATGCAACAGAAGCAAAGAGAATTATTCAAGATGTTCATGAAGGCTCTTTTGGGACTCATGCAAATGGGCACACAATGGCCCGAAAAATCCTAAGAGCAGGATATTACTGGCTAACCATGGAAGTTGACTGTTTTGGTTATGCAAAGAAATGTCACAAATGTCAAACATATGCTGATAATATTAATGCCCTGCCAACTACTTTAAATGTTCTGGCATCACCATGGCCATTCTCAATATGGGGAATTGATGTTATAGGAGCTATTGAACCAAAGGCATCTAATGGACATCGTTTCATCCTCGTTGCTATTGATTACTTCACAAAATGGGTTGAGGCTGTATCATATGCCATTGTAACCAGGAATGTGGTGATCAAGTTCATCAAGAAGGAGTTGATTTGTCGTTATGGTCTGCCAAATAAGATCATTACTGACAATGCAACTAATTTGAACAACAAAATGATGAAATAATTATGTAAGGATTTCAAGATCCAACATCACAATTCCTCTCCTTACCGTCCAAAAATGAATGGAGCAGTCGAAGCAGCAAACAAGAATATCAAGAAAATCATTCAAAAATGGTAGTGACATATAAAGACTGGCATGAAATGCTTCCTTTTGCTTTACATGGCTATCGCACTACTGTTCGCACTTCAACAAGGGCAACTCCATATTCCTTAGTGTATGGGATGGAAGCAGTACTCCCTATTGAAGTTGAAATCCCATCATTAAGAGTATTGATGGAGACAAATCTAGAAGAAGCTGAGTGGGTTCAAGCCAGATTCGATCAATTGAATCTCATTGAAGGAAAGAGATTAACTGCACTATGTCATGGTCAATTATATCAAAAGAGGTTGAAGAAAGCTTTCGAAAAGAAGTTACGACCTCGAGAATTTCAAGAGGGAGATTTAGTGCTAAAAAAGATCTTACCCATTCAAAAGGATCATCGTGGAAAGTGGACCCCGAATTATGAAGGACCCTATGTCGTGAAGAAAGCTTTTTCTGGAGGTGCTCTGATCTTGACAAACATGGATGGTGACGATCTCCCATTACATGTGAACTCTGATGTAGTCAAAAAGTATTATGCTTAAAAAAAAGAAAAAAAAAGCTCGCTAAGTTGAAAACCTGAAAAGGCAGCTTAGGCAAAAGTTAGAGTGACCCGATAGGTTGAAAACTCGAAAGAGCGGCCTATGCAAAAGTTAGAGTCAAAACAGAAATGACTCAAATCAGACTGGAGCAAATCAAACTCTCAAGGCTTCAAGACAAAGCAATTGGTCATCCTCAAAAGATGACGTGAGCATTCAAGATCGCCTTGTGAGAAATTAGCACTGTTCATTTTTGGAAAAATCGTCAAAGAAGCTCAGACTTTCACCCCATTTTCTTCTTTTCTATAAATCTCCAGTTTTATCCTGTTTTGTGTATTTCGTTCTTTATAATACTTGCCGTTATATATACCATTCTCCTTTCTTTGTTAGATATCTTTGTTGATTCAATATGCATTTTCATAATGAACACATACTGAAATGTGAAGTGTAACACCCGCGTTTTACCGTTTTTGCCGTTTTAAGTGTTTTATTGGATTTTGAGTGATTAAAATTATTTTTAATCATCAAAATTTATATTTTTGGATTTAGAATTGAATTTCCTATTTTTAGGGAATTTCTGGGAATTTTTGGGGTTTTTCTGAAAAATGACCTTTTTACCCCTCCTGTCCCTTGAACCGGGCCCGAATACTCTTGATCCGGGCAAGAAAAATTGCACAAACCTTCCCTTTTTCCTCCTAGAAGACCGTGCATAATGCAGCCTTGGTGTATGGGAGACACTTGTCTTTCCTTTCCTTCCATTCAAACCATGTGTAAAAAAAAAAAAAAAGTGATGTGATGACATTTATTACACCATTTCTTCTTTCTTTTCTCACATGCAAAGGAATTCCCTCATTTCTCTCATCCTTTCTTCTCCCTTGGCCATGAGCCATTCACCATTTTCTCTCCAAAACTTTCATCCTCCATTAAACACAACCAAGCCAAGGTTCCATCTTTTGAACCAAAGCTTCAATTTCTAAGCCTTCTAGCCTTGAAAAATCCTTGTTGGTGACTAAAGGAGGCATCTTTGGGGGCTGTTTTGGGACCAGAATTCTACACTCATTTTCTTGAAAATTTGAGGTAAAGGGGGGGGGGAGAACTTGAACTCTAGTAGGATTGGTAACTAGAGTCAAGGATTTTCCCTTGAATCCTTGTCTTTGTTCATCATTTTCTCCTTGAAAAATCAACTCTTGGAACCTATTTTTGAGTATAATGTTTCGGACCTTGTGAACTGGGCTGTTTGTGATGTTTCTATGTTTATTTTGATGCTTGAAATGTGTTTGATTGGTGGTTTTTGATGCATGCAAGCCAAGAAAAAAATTTTGAAAAAAAATTCTCCTTTTTCCTCCTATAGCTCTCGGCCTAGAGAGTTTGAGGGGCTGCATGTGTTTTAAAATTTTTTTGGCACTTGGAATATGTTTGTATGATGAATCCATGAACATTCATGAAGTTGGTTGGATGTATACAATTGTTTTGGATGATTGATCTTTGAAAAAATGGTGTTTATGAGTTGAAAATGAAGTTATGAACTTAAATGTGCATGTGAATGATTTTGGGTGAATTAGTATGATATTTGATATTTAAATTGGTTGTTGATGATTGTATGAAAGTTTGGTGAAGATTGGATGTTGTGGAAAAATTTGAAGTTTTGATGAACATTCAAGTTGTTCTTGATGTTCATGAGTTGTTCTTGATGAAACTCATCAAGAATACCTTTTTGATCTTGAAAAGGTCAAGGGTAAGTTAAAAAAAATGTTTATGGGCTTGATGGTTCAAAAAGGACTAAGAAATAAATTTATAAGTAAAAGGGTTAAAATGCAAATAAAGAAAGTTTTTAAAATAATAAAAGACTAAAATTCGGATTCCTATTTTCACCAAAATAAAAGTCAACATAAAAGTCAACTTTTTGACTTGTTATGAGTAAGAATGGGCTCCCATGAGTCATCAAACCTTTGGGTCTTTGGTTTGGGCCCAAAGCCTTCAAAAAGAGAGTCAAAGACTCATTTAAAAAGTCAACCAAAAATAACTTATGAATTTGGGCTTAGATTAGAGTTGGGCTTCAACTCTAATCCAAGTTATTAAAATTTAAAACTTAGAAATTGATTAGTGGGCTTAGCTAATCTAATTACCTAAGTTAATTAATCTAATCCACATAGCTTAATTAAGTAGAGAACAATTAATTAAGACTAAAGTTAATCAATCTTAATTAAGTAGTGATTAAGTCTTAATGATGATTAAAGACTAATTAACTATAATTAATCTTAATCAAGTATAATTAAAAACTTAATCCAAGATTAAGGAAGAGATGAAGGATAATTAAGAATTAATTAGGACCTTAAGAAAGGATTAAGACTTAATTAAGGAGGATTAAGATTGATTATAGTTCAGTTAATGAAGATTAATTAAAATTAAGGGTTAAACCCAATCTTAATTAGATATACAAGACAAATTAAGATAGGAAATACTATCCATAAGTCACAATCATAAGTCTTAGTAAAATTATAGGACTCAAGTGGAAATGAATATTGATTCAAAGAAAAATATTAGTACAAACTACCTTAAAGATTATAACCAATACACTCTTTCTGCATAAGACTTGAGAAGCTTAGTGAGAGAGTGCGGTTCCAACCCAAGATAGGGTTTGGTTTTCCTTGAAGGAAAGACATTGAATCGGGCCGTACCACGGGTAAGTGGTGACGTTGAATGATTCGATGGGCTTTGCCTGTAAGGACGGTGTATGCTGAGAAAGCATTTGTTTGGTTTCCCTTGAAGGAAAGGCATTGAATCGGGCCGTGCCACGGTAAAGTGGTGACGTAGAATGATTCAATGGGCTTTGCCTGTAAGGATGTAATGTTGTAAGCATTGATTGTGTGACATGCATCATAAAGCATTAATGATAATCAAGGTTGAAAACCTTACGACCTATATGACAGTGACACTTTGGTACAGTGTGAAACTGGTTGGGAAGGGTGCACTGGGTTTTGCAAAGAACGCCAGCGGGTCTGGTAAAGGACGCCAGCCCTGAGGATAGTCGAGTTCCAGAAAGGACATCATGAGACGTAGGCTAGCTCCCTACCGTCGAGTCCGAAGGGGGCAGGCTTGACTATCCTGTCGCTCTCATGGTTTCGGGGTCAGTTGAGATTGTCTGGAAGGACGCATAAAAGATTTGGCCGAAAGAAAATAAATGAGCAATGCTCCTTGTACTGATTGCTAGTACAGACTCTAACTCCTGATACGTTTTACATATATGGTCGGGCAGTTGCCGTGTGCACTGTGGTGGTGATGTTTCCCTGGGCCTAGGGGTGGAAACAGGCCAGGCTTTGGCAGGCCTGAGCCTGGCCTGACTCATAATTCTTAAGCCTGATCCTGGCCTGTTACCTGTTACAGGCCTTTTTGTAAGGCCTGACCTGGCCTGCGAAAAAGCCTGGCCTGGCCTGGCCTGTAAGCCTGTTTAGAAGCCTGTTTTATAACAAGGCCTACCAACAGGCCAACAGGCCTATAAGCCTATGCAGGCCAGCAGGCCTTTTAAGCTGGCTTTTTTATATAATTAATTTAATATATTCTAGTTTTTTACTATATTATAAATTTTTTAATTATATTTATAGTTATTTATATAATTAATTTAATATATTATATATTATTATATTAAACAGGCCGGCCTGTTAAGCCTAGTAGGCTTTTTCATAGGCCTGAAGCCTGACCTATTTAACTAAACAGACCTTTTAAGAGGCCTTAGCCTGGCCTTTTTAATAAACGAGTCAGGCCAGGACAGGCCATAAACAGGACAGGCCGCAGGCCCCTGACAGGCCGGCTGGCCTATTCCCACCCCTACCTGGGCCCTCATGCATTAGTCATTGCATTATAGTTGCAAGGTCGCATTCACATGAGTGTGCTATGACGATGTGTTTGTGATTGCTTGTTGATTGATTTGTGTGGAAAATTTTGTGTGTGTGCTCTAGTTCATTATATCCTACATGATGTGAGTTCATGCGATGTTCTCACCCTTTCCTTTCTGCTTCTGTTATTCTCTGCTATTATTTTCCTCTCGCTACGTCTTAGTCGGCGTTGAAGACTTCCAGTATGACGACCTTGAGGATTCAGCTGCGTTGGATGCCGCGGGGCCAGTGGTGGGTGACAGACATCCCTAGCCGATGCGATGTTCACGGGGGAGGTCCGTCTCACCATCACTCATCCTAGCCTCCCCTTGATTCCAGAGTTAGGTTTTTCGGTTCGAGTGACTCTTGAGTTCGCTACACCACCGGGGCTTGTACGTTACACTACTTTTCGTCGCTCTTGTCGTCGTCCCGTTTCTTCGACGTCATCTCAGTCATCACGGATGGCAACTATGGTTGGGCCAGACTCCCCTAGTTACTCTCCCACTTCCGAGGCATCACCTTCTCAGTCTAGGCGTACTGATGCGTGAGAAATCTCTGATGAGATGGAACTGATAGCCGGATAGGTGTAGGATCTAGAATTGAGCAAAACCAACCGATTAGAATCAAAATATAGTGAATAAATTGCGAAAATAAGGTGCAGGGCAGCAACTTATTTTGCGCAAGAAAGTGATAGAAAATGAGAGAAAATGAAAGAAAAAGTGGAGAGGAAGAAATGGGAAGGACGCCACTGAAGCAAGAATCCACTTGCAGCAGATAAGTCCAATGCCATACGCCACTAATTCAGGAGAATTAGATAAGTCTCAGTATGGTTTGAGCAACAACCACCAAGCCTCACTCAACTCACAAAGGGAGGAGAAAATTTGGCATAATGCCTTTACTTCAAAATTCAATGTGTGAATTACAAGAGAAGAGACTCCTTTATATAGGAGTGGGGGTGAGAGGGGGCGGCCACTACATGAGGGGAAAAGGGGAAAATAATAAAAGATGAGGGAAATCCCATCTCAAGTGGGATTTGAACCCATGCCCCTAATGGTTTATGGCTAAGCTAAGCCTTAAGCCAATAAACCTCAAAAATAGCGCCCCTTTTAACAAGGAAAAGAAAGATGAGGTAATTTTCTATCTTAGGTGGGATTAGATCCCATGACCTCCTAAACCTTGTAGCAAGGTATCCTACTAACCAATAAAACCCAAGTATATGGGCGCCCCTAATTAAGAAAAAGACTAATATGTCCTAATTACATAATAAAGCTAATTACATCATAAAGTCCTAATTACATTGATTCCTAATTAAGTTGAGTCTTGTTTGTTGACTTTGGCTTCTTGGTCAATGGTCAAGGGTTGACCAAGGGTTGATCCTCATGAAGGAAGACTCATGCTTGGTTCAGCTCCAAACATTTCAAGCAGCTCCAATGTTGACTCTAGCCATCAGCTGTCAGTCTAGAGGTCCACTGACTGGTTGTCATCAGGAACTAATCGTGATTGATGATACTTCAGAGGAGGACGAAGACCCGGAGGAGGACCCTTCCAACGAGGAGTAGTGTAGTGTCATTTTGAGTCTAGTAGTACAGCTCTGGTCTAGTAACCTCTTTTCTGTATTTTGTTTGAGGTCTTATGTATTTCAGTTTACTACTAGAACTCCTATCCCGTTGGTACCTTTTATATTGCTCCTAGAGTACACTGCTTATGTATATATGGCTTATGGTATGGTTTATTTCTATGTGTTAATCTTGCAGTCCTACTTATGATGTATATTGACTTACTGTGGTAACTATATTCGGCGTCTCGAAAATCAGTTTCACCATTAAGGAAAGGATGTTTTACAAATACCTAAAATGAAATTAGAGATGTGATAAGTCGATGACGCTTAAAACCTTTTAAAAAAAATTAATAATTCCGCATTTTTGACGTTCCTAAAAATAGTAAGTTCGTCGGTTTCGTATTATAATGTGATGTTCTTAGTGGTATAACTAAGGGTGTCGCATGAAGCAAAGATTAAAGTTAAAGGCATTAAGAATTGCTTTAATAAAAAGAATGAAAATCCAGTCATAGGAAATATGATGATTCCTAAAGTGAGGATGATGCGTAAGCAAGGATAACCAATAGCTACTCAGAAGAAAATATCATGGCGGTAGCCCATCAAACTGGTGAAGTCAATGCAAATAAAAGATTTTGTTCCTATTCATCCATGAATCTGAATACGATTCCATTAAAGGTCGTCAATCCAGAAAAAGGGAAAGTGAAAATGTGTTTTGATCCAAGAATCATTGGTCACTTGCATTGTTTTCTTTTGCATCGTGCATAGTTTTTTTTAGAAAAAAAGGTCTTTGTCTTTTGTTTCTTGATATCATGCATCATCTAGTGTCTCGTCAATTTGTTTGCTCATGGATCATATCACATCATCGTCATCATCATTTCTCATCAGTGCATTCTAGTTTCTTTGGGTTCGTACAACCTTAACATCTCTCAGGTCCTCTAACCAGACCCACCTTTAGGATCTTGTACTTGTTACTTCACTAAAGGTCTGTACACTCACCACGAGTTGATATCGCAGTCTTCATACCTGATACATCTTCAGTTCCTTGAGTCCTTGTACTCATTTCTTCTTTGGGTTCCCAAACCCAATAAATCTTGATTTCAGGGTCCAAATACCCAACATAAATTCAATTCTTTTTGTTCTTTGATCCTCTGCGGATCCTTTTACTAGTTACACCTCGGTCACAGGGTATCCATACCTAGTACAAATCCAATCATTTGGGTCCTTGTACCCATTGCATTTCAATTTCTCGGGCTCGTACACCCTTTACATTCCTTTTCATGGGTCTGCACACTCGTGTTATTTCAATTCTCTAATATCATCTTGGGTCCTCATACCTATTGTCATCCTCACTTCGGGTCCTCGTACCCATTACATTCCAATTTTCGGGCTCGTATGCCCTTTACATTCATTTTCAAGGGTCCGCGCACCCATATTACTTCAATTCTCTGAGATCATCATGATCGAATCTTTGGGTTCTCATACCCATTATGTTCTCAGTGTTGGGCCCGCGTGTCCATCACATGTTCATTTTAGATCCTCGTACCTATTGTCATCTTCACTTCGGGTCCTCGTACCCATTGCATTTCAATTCCCGGGCTTCTACGCCCTTTACATTCATTATCTTGGGTCCTCATACCCATTTTCATTTTCTACTCGAGTCCTTGTACTCGCCATTGGGCCCATGTGTCCATCGCATACTCATATTGGGTTCTCATATCCATCCTCATCTTTCCCTTGGGTCCATATACCCATGACATTTCCAATATGGAGCTCATGCACCCATCATAGGTCTTTGCACCCATTGAATTTTCATTTTAGACCCACATGTCCATGAAATCCTCATATTGGGCCCACGTGCCCAATACATGCCATTTTCGGCTCTTTTGATCCATTAAATCTTCATTTTGGATCTCTACACTTATGGCACCCTTCAATTTCAATCAAAGGTTTCAATCAACCTAAATTCATTTAACTCTGATCAAAACGTCCAGTATCTGCCTGGTGCCATCAGAGTTTCAATCATCCTTCAACCAAAGCCCAGTACCTGCTTGACACACTTTACTTTTCAGTCAAAGCCCAGTACCTACCTGGAAAACTTCATTTTTCAGTCAAAGCCCAGTACCTACCTAGTAGCCTCTATTTTCCATCAAAGCCCAGTACCTGCCTGACACACTTTATTTTTCAGTCAAAGCCTAGTACCTGCCTGGCAAACTTCATTTTTCAGTCAAAGCCCAGTACCTACCTGGCAGCCTCTATTTTCCATCAAAGTCCAGTACCTGCCTGACAAACTTTACTTTTTCAGTCAAAGCCCAGTACCTACCTGGCAATCTCTATTTTCCATCAAAGCCCAGTACCTGCCTGACACACTTTATTTTACAGTCAAAGCCCAGTACCTGCCTGGCAAACTTCATTTTTCAGTCAAAGCCCAGTACTTACCTGGCAGCCTCTATTTTCCATCAAAGCCCAGTACTTGCCTGACACACTTTACTTTTTCAGTCAAAGCCCAGAACTTACTTGACAACCTCTATTTTCCATCAAAGCCTAGTACCTGCTTGGCACACTTTACTTTTTCAGTCAAAGCACAGTACCTACCTAGCACACTTTAAGTTTCAGTCAAGAGCCTGTCTCGCACCTTTTCATTTTAGGTCAAAGATAGGAATCAATCCCACAACTTTTATATTTGTTTTTCAATATGCTCTCGGACAAAATTGGAGTTCTTTATATGTGTACCGACTTTGAACCTTAAGACAAATGAATATTATTTTTTATGAAATCGTATGAAATTATATAACAACAAAATAAAATTTGTGATTAGAAGATCAATAATATCTAATAGACTAAAATAAAATATTTTTAAAACAAATCTATGTGATTATCAATGACGTTAATTGAGTGGCAAATGCTAACTTTAAGGTCATATAAATTATAAAAGGTTATTGATCAGACGCGTACTGACTTGAATCCTATACAATAATAGATTAAAATAAATATTTATTCTTAAGGTCATTTTGAAATTTGGAATGAAATCCAGCGATATCTATTACGTTAATTGAGTAGCAAATACTAACTTTAACGTCATATAAAAGGTTATTGAGCAGACACGTGCTGACTTGAGTCATATGCAATATATTAAATAAAATATTTCCTTCTCAAAATTATCTTCAAATAAAATTTACATAATAATAAGTAACACTATAATATTATTATTCCTTGGAGTATAAGGATTTATTGAGCAATTATTTCTTGACTTGAATCCTGGATAAAAAATATGCTCATATTCAAAATAAAAGTAAAATATTTTCAAAATCAACCTTATAAAAGAACCAAAATAAAAAAAATTCCAATCTAAATTAAAATAAAAATCAATATTTTTCTGTCAAAATCAAAAATCAATTCAATCATCATTTTTTAGAACTATGTGGCTTTGATTTCTCCATTGCAGTTGGGGATACGTAGGAGCGAGAATCAAACTCGTCAAGCCAAAATAAATTCCAAAAAACGTTTTTCCTTGTTAGAAAAAAACAATCATTTTCTTAAATAAGTTTTCTCAAATCATTTTAAAAATACATAAAAATAAAAAAAAATATCAAAAAGATTTCTTCAAAATGTCATTCTCCTTTTCAATAATAAAAAATCAACCATTTTTCTTAAATAAATTCTTTCATTTACTCAAAAATATAAAAAAGGGTAAAAAAATACAAAAATACAAAAATAGTTTAATTTCTTTTCCAATTTTAATGGGGTAAAATAAATATTTTTAAAATTAACCAAATTTGCACAATTAATTAAAGGTATTCGTCTTAGGACGAATGTCGTAGGGTGCTAATACCTTCCCTACGCATAATTGACTCCCGAACCCAAATCTGGTTCCAAAGACCATTTTCTTTTTAAAAGGGTTTTCCTAAAATTTTCCCTTTAAAATAAATTTTGGTGGCGACTCCAATGAAACCTATAATTTTTTTTCCTTATTCGGATCGCCTTGCCCCCGTCGCGACCCCGGTTGCGACAGGTTGGATACAATTAATAAGAGCCAAAACTATTTATTTTTCATAATGTTACTAGGAACTTGTCATTCCATACACAAAACCATTTTAGGGACTAAAGTGATTGATTCTTAATATTACAAGGACTAATTTGAATACAAAGTGTCACTTAACGTGACAAATCAGCACTCAACGCCGTCAACCATTTTAGACTAAAGTGAATGACGGAAATAAGTGTCAGGAATTAACATAGACGTTTTGAAATATTTGAGACTAAAGTGCATGACGCTAATAAAGTCGAGTGCTGAGATGAGAGTTCACTCAATTTTTAGAGTAAACTCTCAAAATGGTCCTTAAAAGATATGAGGTCGGTCACATTGGTTCCTGAAAGATAATAAATTGTAAAAACGTCCCTGAGAGATAGTAACGCCAATCAATTAGGTCCTTCCGTTAACTCCCCTCCGTTAAAGTTAACAGAACTGCAAGTAAATCCTCAAAATGGTCCCTGAAAGATATGAGATTGGTCACATTGGTCCCTGAAAGATAATAAATTGTAAAAACGTCCCTGAGAAATAATAACATCATTTATAAACCGTCAAAATGGTCCCTGAAAGATACGAGGTCGATTACATTGGTCCCTAAAAGATAATAAATTGTAAAAACGTCCCTGAGAAATAATAATATCATTTATTATGTTTTCTTTTTTCCTCGTTGATTTCGTTTTGTTCCTAAATGTGAGTCATGCCTCACCATTTCTGGAAAGGCTGGACTAATGATATTTACCCCCGCTATCATGGTCCTATCGATTGAAAATCATGAAAGGAACTGCAAAAGGATTGGTCTGTCTGCATGAATTTAGCGTCAAAAAATGTTACTGGAGATCTCAAGCCAAGTAACATACTTGTTGGACATAACATGACACCCTAAATCTCTGATTTTGGACTTGGGCGCCTTGCAAATATTGCTGGGGGAACCCCAACCTTGCAATCCAACTGAGTGGCTGTAGAGAAACTCTCCAAGAGAGACAAAAGAGCTTGTCTACTGAAGTTGCAACTAATATTTTGGGAAATGGTTATCAGGCTCCAGAAGCACTGAAAGTGGTGAAGCCATCACAGAAGTGGGATGTTTATTCATATGGTGTGATTTTGTTAGAAATGATCACAAGGCGATTACCCATTATCCAAGTGGGTAACTCAGAAATGGACCTTGTTCAATGGATTCAGTTCTGCATTGAGGAGAAGAAGCCACTTTCAGACGTATTACACCCATACTTGGCTGAAGATGCAGATAAGGAAGAAGAGATAATTGCAGTTTTGAAAATTGTGATGACTTGTGTCCATAACAGCCTTGATCTATAATGAGGCATGTGCTTGATGCTTTGGATAGATTGTCCCTTTCCTCTGATTGAGAAATTTCAGGGAGTTGTGAATTGTGAATCCAGCTCATATGTGAAACTTCTGCTTTTACTCTTTCTTGCCATATCATTTTTACTTTTATTTCTCTATGCTTTATAAAGTTTTCCCCTTCTTCAACGAAATATTATTTCAGGATTCATTTGATGGTAGGCTTCCTCAAAGTCATCTTCAACAAGAAGATGATGATTTGACTCATGCACTTTCTTTGTCCTTAAAGGTTTTGGAGCTTCTTTTTATTCTTAGACTGCAGAGGAAGAGGATGCAATACGTGAGCTTCTAGTGAAAGAGGAAACCAAAGGACTTGGAGTTCATGATACATTAGCCAAGGGAGAGAAAACCAACAATAGCAGACACGGACTGGAGGTGTGTAGAGCATTATAGTTGAAACATATGCATGTATTGGGTGGTCGACCAACAATATTTGGGAATCAAATGAAATCAACGAGGAAAAAGAAAGCATAATAAATGATGTTATTATTTCTCAGGGACATTTTTATAATTTATTATCTTTCAGGACCAATGTGATCGACCCCATATCTTTCGGGGACCATTTTGAGGGTTTATAAATGAGTAATTATTTCTCAGGGACATTTTTACAATTTATTATCTTTTAGTGACCAATGTGACCAATCCCATATCTTTCAGGGACCATTTTGAGAATTTACTTGCAGTTCTGTTAACTTTAACAGAGGGGAGTTAACAGAAGTACCTAATTGACTGACGTTACTATCTCTCAGGGATGTTTTTATAATTTATTATCTTTCAGGAACCAATCTAATCAACCTCATTTCTTTTGGGGACCATTTTAAGAGTTTACTTCCCATTTTTAATTCACAACCTGCGTAGAATTATCATTTGATATGTTTAGATCTTATCCGAAACAAACCCAAATCAGGGGCCACCATGACAAGTCTACACTGTACTTATGCGGGGTCCAATCGTCCATACAATCTGAAACGAGAAAAATATCCTTTCCACTTCAGCATGTGCAGATTTGAGTCCCCCTTCGGCCTTTGCATTTAGCAGCCTTGTCCAAATCCAATCCACTCTTGTCATTGTGAATTTGAGAGTTGAAAGCCAATAATAGAAATGCCTCTTTTTTCCTTAGTGCAAATCACCTGTGTGTCTCTTCAACAATCCTCCACCCTTCACAATCTCTATCCCTCAACTATCTTGCCCAAATCCCTTTTTCCTGCCTTTAAAACTAAAGGATTCATCTTTCCCACTAAAACTTCAACTTCGCTGCGTACCAGAACATTTACTACTCATGCTTCTTTGATTGAAGCTCCTGTTTTGTGGGCTGGTAGGCTCTGCATCTTCTATGCCCTCCTCAAGGCTGGCTTGGCTGGATCTCCATCAAACCCACTCCTCTCAGGTTTATATGAAGCTTTTCATTTTTAGTTTGCCCATTTTGGAATAGTCCTTTTTTTAAGTTAAGTTCATTCATTGCTTGCTTGCTTCAGATTTGGAAATTGGTGATGGTGACAGCAATGAATCTGGTGACTTGGGGTTCTCTAAATGGACGCAGAGCATATTAGGAAAACCCGGTATATATTTTATCTTGTTATAGGACCAAGGTTATATTTTCTTCTAACTTGTTTAGCCGTATGTGTTTTGTTTTGTCTGTTCCTGCATCCATTAATATCCAATATACTTGTAATCTATCTCTACCTTGGAGTCATATCAGTGTAGTTCCGTGGAATTCCAGAAAAGAAAAATGAATTTGCTTCATGATGCTTCTTCATACATCATTAGTCATCGTTACTTCATGCTTCACAGTGGAACCAGAATATGCTATATATATTTGTGATCCTGTTAGGACACCAGACAAAAGGAAACAGAAATTCACAGAAAGCCAGAGATAGACCCCAAATGAACCAAATAAAATACTCAAGATATTATTCAACTCAAATGGATGATGCCACCTCATCCCATACTAATCTCCTCTAACTAACTTACCCCCAGCCCCATGTTCTTTATCCTCTAATACACTCTTAATTCTAGGCTTCATTTTCTAAATTCTGGGCCCTTTCAGATCCCTTCTTGGTGCGATACAACTCAGAAAGTGAGGATAATAGCCATGTGAAGAGGAGAGAATCTTGTTGCTCCCAATCAATATAGGCTGGATTGACTAAACCTTGACCACGATCATCTTCTATTCTGAATCTGGGAGGAAATGTAGGGTTAACTACATAGTTTTGTGGTTATGACCTTTGATTTTCTTTTTCTACTCTAGACAATTTTTCTCCTAACCTCATCTATTTTCATGGAGGTATTGTGGGGATTGAGCGGAATTTTAACAGAAGTTTCTGGAGGACTGAAGGGATTTTGCTGGGTAGTCCTGGTGCTGGGATCGAAAATCAGCTCTTGATGTACTGTGTTAGGAATCAGTGAGGTCAGAAAGTGAAAGAAAATGAAAGAAAATTGAAACAAGGGAGAGAAAGTCTTCGAGAGAAAATCTTGGATGAAAATATATATAGGTGAAGAGAAAAATTTACTGTCATCAGTTCTCTTATGCAAAGACTGAACTATATATTGTGGTTGTAACTGTAGTGCAGTTACAACTGCTACACTATTGAAAAGTCTGTTGTAAAATTTTGTAATAAACTATAAGAAACTGAAACTAACAGTAACAGCAGCAACAGAATTGCTACAACTATCAGTGCAAAGCTTAACAAACATAATAGCTATATCTGTAAACTTAACAGAACATAACACATGCATACTATACTCTCTAACATCTAGTATTGGTGTTCGAAAAATCTTGGGAGTTTGTGGTTCACAGTGCATACAAGTATGGGGACAAGGTTGGAGTCATTGGAGAAGGGTTTCATGAGGAGGGAGATGGATACAAAAAGGCATCAACTGACGACAGAAAGGGTCATTCATGAATCCCAAAGAGAACTTCAGGAAACTTGTTTGAAAAAAATTGAAGATCTCTTGGAGCCTCATGCAATCCATGGTAAGGGGTCCACCAAACTGAGAAACTTCAGGGGCATAAAAAAATGGTGATGAAGGAAGTGGATCTGTTAGAGGGAGTCCAAGTGATCATAATGATGATCAATGGAGAACTGGAGAAGATTAGGAATGTTTTCATGGGATGATTCCTATGGGTGAGCTGACCAATTGGAGAGGTATTTCCGAAGTTGTGCTGGAGTAAGAAAGGCCATTGGTGGTGATGGTGGCTATGGAGCAAAGGGCCTTGAGTTGGTTCCAATGGTGGGAATCTGGCTCAGTATATCCATAGTGGGAGGAGTTCAGGACTACTGTTATCAAGAGTTTTCTATCCTCTATGATGCAGAACTTTATGAACTGTTATTAGGGCTGAGGTAAACAACAATGGTGGAGGAATTCAAGGAGCAGTTGTATGCAGGTTCCTTGAGTGGTACGAGTCAAGTCAATAATACCTCAATGGAATTTTCTTTAATGCATTAGGGGGGAGGAGGATTGACCAAAACTCAAACTGCATTCCAGAGCTACTCTGTCAGAGATGATGAATAATTCCCAGATGATTCATGAAAAAATCAAGTACTACCACTGAGAGTGACTGTAGCGGCCAGGAACAGAGCTTCTCACTTGTCATCTATCATCTAAGACTGTCTCTTATGAGGCATGATCCAATAGGACTTCAGATCAGGTGGTTCAATCATAGGGTCTACAAGCAACAAACCCACTGACCACTTTAGGAGCAGAGTAGGAGGGATTCAAGAGACACTCAGATGCAGAATTGAAAGAGAAAATCAACGAAGGACTATGCTTCATATGTGAGAGAAATATAGTCCTGAACATGTTTGCAAGAACAAGCAGTATCAAGTGATATTAATGGAGGAATTGATACAAGTGGGAGAGGATAATGACCTACTGCGGAATCTAACAGATGAGTATAACACAGCTATACTACTTTCTATGCATATTATTGTGGGTGTTTAACTGCTAAAAGATCCCTTACATTGTGGGGTGCAATAGGAAAATGACAAGCAGTGGCATTGCTTGATTGTGGGGCTTCACACACCTTTAAAGCTGCTGATTTGCCTGTAGTGGAGGAAACTCCTACCTATTATGTAGAAGTTAGAGATAGGAATAAGATAAAATGTATGGGGGTTTTCCGAGGAGTAAATTTGCAACTCCAAATGATGGCAATTCAACAGATTTCTTACTCCTTGGTTTAGGTCGGGCTGACATAGTGTTAGGAATTGATTGGTGGGCAAACTTAAGGGAGATAAGGGCCAACTTGAAGGATTTGACTATGAAGATAGAGATGGGAGGACAGGAGAAGATGCTAGAAGGTGAACCTGCATTGTCCTATCCGCAGGATCCTTCAAATTAGTGATGAAGGCTTTGCAATACAAAGGGCAAGCTTTCCCTGTTGACTGCAATACCATTGCTGGTTCCTCTGCTGAGATTGGAGTGATATCAGAGGCTGTTAAAAAGGCATTGAAGAATTTTAAAGATGTCTTTAGAGATCCTCTAGGTTTATCATCAACTAGAAGACATGATCATGCCATTGTTCTTAAAGAAGTAGCTGTATTACCAAATTTGAGGCTATATAGGTACCCTCACTATCAAAAAACTGAGATAGAACTACTGGTGGATGGAATGTTAACTTTAGGCATCATTAGGCCTAGTGCCAGTTCATATTTTCTAGTCCTATCATCTTAGTGAAGAAAAAGAAGAATTGAGTGTGGCAGTTTTGCATGGATTGTAGGGCCTTGAATAAGATTAACATTCCTAATAAGTTCCCAATTCATCCTATTGTTGATGAATTCATAGATGAAATGGGATGAGGTACCTTTTTTAACAAATTGGATCTTAAGAATCAAAATGAAGGAGGTGGCAAAATAGTGTATCTAAGTGCATGGGGAAATGAGGGGGATGGTTGTGGTGTTGTCGGAAAAGCCCACCAACAAAGATGAACTAGAAATAGAGGGTGCTGGAAGGAAAACACAGCAAGAAGGATGGCTAAAAGAAGAAAATAATTATGGAAGTGGAGCTACAGATTTTAGGGAACTCGACAGTGGAATAGTGGTAGGACAAATCATAGATGGTGGTACTACTTTGATGCTATGTAACAACTATAGGGTTTTAGCCTTTTAGGTATAGAGGGAGGAAAAGGAGAGAGCATAGGAACTCTGAAATTGATGATATTTACTTGATGAGATGAGGTGTTTTCATGATTTTACAAAAGACAAAACACTAATCCCTATTTATACTTGTACTAGACTCCTAATCCTAATTAAATAAGGAGACAAATCATGAAATATAAGGAGATATAGAAATTAATCCTAACATATCATCTAAGATACTTTAAAATATTCTCAAAAAATATTATGAGATATTTTTCACATATTCTAATCAAATGACACATCAAACTCATTATCTATTCAGCTTGTTCCTTCAGCTCCTTTTCTAACTTTGCTGTCTTTGGCTCATCAAAGTCACTGACTGATCAATTTTTTAAATCACTGATATGAACTTTGAGATTTTTGCTCCCATCGTTGTCAACCTCTGATCCATCCCATCAAAATGAATTCTCCATGCCTTGTTTTCCCCAGTCAATGATCTGTCAGGTCAGATCATGTCTTAAAAACCAGCAAAATCACACTAAGTGATTTATATGTATTTAACTATTAAAAATGGAGAAAACAGAGACAAGTAGCTACAGGATGCTACTTCCTCCCCAAGCCTTCCCAAAATTGATTTTATTCCCCCCCGCCAATTCGTATATAACCACCTCCAAATGTGTGTGCCCTGATAGGTTTTAAAACAACAGCCCCCTCCTGGACCCCACTCATGCTGCCTCCTACCATAACAACCTCTCCCTCTGCCCTCTACGTTTCTTGGATATACCCTCCATATCTTAGAATATTGGGCTCAAAGATCTTATCAATGTATTATTGTTTTTGTTACAATGTGTATTGTTTATTTCTGCTTGTTTTATTTGGTCAGCAAAAGAAGGAACTAACGGAGGGAAATTTGTGAGCAAATGGCATTCTACAACAAAGGGTACACTTAGAAGGAACTATAGGGTCCCATCCAAGTCTGAGGGGAGACGTCTTCTTCAAGCCATTGCATCTCTATTATCAGATGATGACCACTTTGTTGATGCCACCTCTCACAAGGTTTGCATTTTTCATCATCTCTGTTTTGATTGTCAGTCTTTTTTTATTTGATTTCTTCTCCTTTCCCTATGATTTGATTTAGTTGATGCAAGATATACTTGACATATATGCTGCTAACCATTGTAGGGTTGCCAAATCCGGAGGGAAAGTGCTCATGGAGAAAGTGTGTGTTGCAACAATGTGAGAGCTCTTTTCGATGAGCTTCCAACTCCCCATCTTATTGTGGAAATCACACCTTTTCCTGCGGGACCGCTTACTGACAAGGATTACACTAAAGCTGAGAAGCTTGAGAGGGTTCTCAGATCTAGACCTTCTGTTTGAGCCGTGTATGGTGTTTGACGCTTTCATGTACATATTCTATGCTAACTTGTAAATATTGACATGTTGAACAGAAATTTGTATCCTTTCAACTCTCAACATTTTACATTTGAGTTGATTCGTAGTCACACATTTCAAAGACAATAACCTTTTCCCTTATTTTGTGGAAGACACTAAACATGGAAAATCAGATTATATCCGTTTTAGTTTTCATTTGATACCAATTGTTTCAGTGTGTCGTTCTATACATGGATAGAAATAGGCCAAGTTAGGCTTTGGTTAATCAGATCCGGCTTATTTTATAAATTGAAGACCTAAGCCTGATATATTATCTATGATAGGTTTTTCTTTCTAGGCCTAGCCTGACCTCTTAAGAAGTTTGGTTTGGTTTGTTAACCTATTTTTGTTGGTTATTGGTCTATTAACCTATTTAGGCCTTTGCTTTTTTCACCGGGGTTTTTTCTATTCCCACCCTCCTTTATTTTTTGGAAAATTGTAAAATTCCAAACTACCATTCGATTAATTAATTTATGGACAATGTTGTTTGGGAACTAATCCTGGATAAAGGTGTCCATAAGTATTTTTTTTTAAAAAAAAATTGGTTTACGAACAAAAGTGTCCCGAACAACTCCCAAAAAATTCGTAAAAAATTGGCTTACGGACACAAGTATCCAGAATTTGTTCCTGGATAACGGTGTCTGTAAAAAAAAAACTTACGGACAACCGCATCCGTAAGATAATTTCTCTTTTTTTTTTTTGGATAGAAAAGGGGAAGGGGAAGCGGCAGGTAACATAGTAGGGGGGAGGGGGAAGGGAAAGGGGCAGCGTGGAGGAAAAATTTGTAGGGGTGGCAATAGCAAAATGAGGGGTGGGAAAAGTAAGAGCCCCTATTTAAATGCCATAATATGGAAAGGGCCCAAACCACAACTTTTAAAAAATAAAAGGTAATAACAAAACAATCCCAATTCAACAAAAAAACAAAACAAACAAAAAATGAATAAGTAAAAATAAGAGTAAATCCTCAATTAGTTCACTGAAAAATACACGTATCGTCAGTTAAATCCCTCAAAGATTTTAGTCACCATTTAGGTTCTTAAAAGTTTAAATGGCCACTATATTAGTTTTTTAGTTACTCATTGTTAGTCCCTCAAAGATTTATTCGGTCATCAGTTAGGTCGCTGAAAGTTTAAAATAGTCACTACGTTAATCCCTCAAAGATTTATCACCAGTTAGGTCATTGAAAATTTAAAATGATCACCTTGTTAGTCCTTAGGCTACTCAACATTAGAGACATTGTTAATAAAAGCTGATGTCTAATAGATGGGTACCCGTGCATTCGCACAAGGTCAATACTACTACTAGACGGGTACCCGTGCATTCGCACAGGGTCAATACACATTAGCGTGTTGGTTGTAACATGATTTTTTAAAATAAAATATATTTCATAATAAATATATATAAATAATTGAATAAAATCAACATAATCATTATTATTCTTCATATTATTTTTTACTTTTATGATATAAATATGAATGTGTTTTCATGCAAATTATTTATTTTCATTGATATAAATATTTATCCCTATAATTTAAATGTAAATATTAATACATTTTATATAAAGTTTTCATTGTCGGGCAAATTATATTTGCCCCATTTTTTTTTTTTTTTTACTAAAAGAGTGTAAAGACCAAAGAAAAAAGTCATATAATTACTATATACATATTGAACACAACACAATAGGTACATTTGTTAACTAATTATATTTATCTTTTGCAATATATTTATTAAATTAATATTTATATATTAATAAACTTTACGTAAAGATTTATTCGCCTTGTAATGTATAAAAATTATTATAAGAAAATTAAAAATAAAATTTCTATCAATAAAATCATAATTTAATTTAAAAAAACTAACTCATTATCATTAAATTTTTTAAAAAACTTTTATAACTAAAAACAACAAAAATATTAATATTAATAAACTAGCATTTAGATTCTCACAACAAAAATTAACATTTAGATATTAATAAACATTATGTAAATATTTATTCCCCTTTGATGCATAAAAAACATTATAAGAAAAAGTTAAAAAGAAATTTTTATCAATAAAAGACAATTCAATTCAAAAATGTGATTCATTTTTCTTTATTGTTTTTTCTAAAATTTTTACATCTAAAAACACAAAACATAAGTAAAATATTTATAACAACATAAATTTAATATTCATATTTCATTATAATATCATTTATCAATAAGTAAAATATTAATTTTTTTATGTAAATTTTGAATCACATGATTTATTTTTACCCTATTATTCAATTATTAGAAAGTTTTAATTTAGTACAATAGACTTGAATTTGAATTCTAATTGCTACTAAAGGCACTGCATTTATTAAAAGATTTAATTACATTATTAGTGTTAAGGAAAGAGAATAAGTGGATGAGTAAATAGATACTCCCTCCATTTCTTTTTAAGTGTCGTTTAAGGTTTTTGCACATAGATTAAGGAATGCAATAAGTGTGTCTTTTTAGCTCTATTGTTTACAAATATACCCTTTCTCTCTCTCATTAAAACATTTAAAACTCTCCACCATTTCTAGTAATATGCAATAAATACTCCACCATTTAATAAATTTGGAAGGGTGTTGGAAAATTAGCATTTATTATTGCCTTGGTAGGTGAAAACGACACTTATTTAGAAACACATTTTAGACTCTAAAACGACACTTAAAAAGAAATGGAGGGAGTACCATACAATTGAACTCTGATTGACACACTCTCTCTCCATTAAAGGTATTGCATTAATTAGCAGATCAAATTACACTACTAACCCCATTTAGGCGGGAAAAAATGCCCCTCAGACTTCATTCTTTTATATATATAGATAAATTTATTTATTTATTATACAAAAACATGTCACATAAGCTTCTGTCAACAGTGTCTCTAATAGTAAGTAATGAGGGACTAAACTGGTGATCTTTTTAATCTTTGCAGAACCTAACTGGTGGCTGAAATCTTTGAGGGAATAAAGTGGAAACCATTTTAAACTTTCATGGACCTAATTGGTGACTAAAATCTTTGATAGACTAATGGTGAATAACTGAGGAATTAACGTGGTGACCATTTAAAGTTTTTGGGACTTAAATGGTGACTAAAATTTTTAAAAGACCTAACTGACGACGCTTGTATCTTTCAAAGACCTACATGAAGGTTTACTCTAAAAAGAAAATAAAACAAATAAAAGGAAAGAACTAAAAGGTGATAGAGGAAAAGGTAGGGAATATGGAACGACTTCGATGGGGTTGGGTTTTCTTGGCAAGAGAGGAGATCTTAAGGATTTGAGGGGTGGCTATGGCACAATGGTTGCCAATTGTCGTCAATAAGGTAGGTGCGGTTTGGAATGAGGGCTATGGGAGGACGTAAATAGTTCATGGTCGGTTGTTGGTTTGGAGTAGCTTGGTGTCAGACTCGGACTAAGACAGTGGCTCATGCAACTGGGCTAGATGGCACGCAATGGTTGGAAAACACTTTGTTGTGATGGGTTGCGGTTGTTAGAACCACAGGAAACACTAAAAGGGGGGTTTGAATAGTGTTTTATAATTCTTTACAGATTTTAAGAAAACCTTTCACAAGCAAAGTGATTTTCAAATGATTTAAGCAACCTTCCGAAACTAGAGTTTTTCAGCAACTTGCTGATGTGATTCAGCAGGTTCAGTAAAATGAGTTTAAAATAGTTTTATGTGAAAAACAAAGTTATTTTGCTGCGCAAATTATAAGATCACTTTTCAGAACCCTCCTTGGTTAGTTATAAACTGAAAATAAAGAGATAAGGGTTGAGAGAACTTAGCCAAGAAAATTATCCTGGTTCACCCACTAACACAGTGAGCTACGTCCAGTCCCAGGGCAAACACACCACTGGATTTCCACTAACTGATCAGATACAAGTATTTTTTGCACACCTAGCCTCTCTATGCTCTAAACCCAAATATTGTTTTACACACAAGCCTCTCCAGGCTCAAACCCAAGTATTGTTTAAACACCAAGTCTCTTCAGGCTCACCACACAACCAGTGTAGAAAAAGAGAGATTGCTTAAGCTTTCAAACTATAAAAGTTCAAAGCCTAAACTGTATAAGATGTACAAATAACTGAGTAGAACTCAAGATAAGAAAGTATTGTACAAATGAAATCAATGAAACAGATGAATACAGATTTTAGCAGCGTTTCAGCAAGTTCATTTTCTTTGTTGACTTCCCTTTGTTTCTGCATAGAGACTCGTATTTATAGAGTGGGAAACTTCAGTCCGTTGCTCCATTTGATTTTCCGTTGTGAGATAGCATTTAATGCAAATGCTCCTGTTGAGACACATAGACTGGAACTTCTGCAGTAGCAGGTAGTAGAGTCAGCATCACAGGCTTCAATTTTTCTGAGCAAATTGTACTTTACATCAGACATTGCCTTTTTGGTGAGAGAAATTTGAAATATGCCAAAAAGCAAGTGTTCTTACTTTCCAGAAGAATGAGAAGCTCAAGCAACTATGACAGCTACGGTTGACTTGAGTCTTTAAGGAGAATAAGCAGAGAAGTTCTTTTTCAAGAAGTACAGGTTTCAGTACGACATCCCACACCTTCAGGAGGTTCTCTGGCTTCAGCAGATCGTGATCTCTCAGCAGGTTCTTTCACTTCAGTGGGTTTCACCACTTCAGAGGGTTGAACCACATCAGAGACTTCTTCAACAGATACCTTCTGAAACACGGAAAATTACCTTCGGCAGAAACTGTTCTTTCTCATAATGATGTTTACCAAATTTGTTATCCATTAAAACTTAGGGTTATGAGACTTAAAACATTATTAACCTTTTAATAATATTTTGAGACTCAACATTCTCCCCCTTTTTAATGATGACAAATTTGTTTAAAAACTAGAACAAATATTTGAAGGGAAATAATAATTTAGAGAAATTTTCCCCCTATATCAGATACTGAGACAGAACTTCTTGCAGACAGAGCTTCGTGCTACAACTTGCTTAAGATTAGCTCCCCCTAAATCAATGAATCCTTTTGAAACACTTAACTTCAGATTTTGTTAGTTTCTTAATACTCCCCGTTTTGTCATCAATCAAAAGGGTAACCAGAGTATACTGAAGAAGTGAAAATAAGTAGGAAATAGATTTGGGATACCACTTGTGCATATCAACACTTTCATTATAAATAATTCAGTGAAGATTAATTTTCAGAAAGTGTGAGAATGTTCAAATTTTCTCTGATAAATTTGAATCTATCTTCAGCAAGTGGTTTAGTGAATATGTCAGCCCATTGATGCTCTGTATCAATAAACTATATATCAATAACTCCTTTCTAAACATAGTCTCTAATAAAATGATGTTTTATTTCAATATGTTTTGCTCTAGAATGCTGAATATGTTTTTGCTCTAGATTGCACTATATATCAATAACAGAAGACTGGAACAGACTTAACAAAAATATTAAAGTCTTTTAGTTGATATTTTACCCAAAGCAGTTGTGAACAACAACATGCGGCAGCAATATATTCAGCTTCAGCAGTTGAAAGTGCTATTGTGCTTTGCCTTTTGCTTGCCTAACTGATTAGGTTGCTTCCAATGAAGTGACAGCCTCCACTGGTAGACTTCCTTTCAACTCTATCTCCAGCAAAATCAGCATCACAGAATCCTACTAACCTGAATTCCTTGCTCTTCTTATAGCACAGATCAAGATTAGTAGTACCTTTCAAATATCTGAAAATCCTTTTTACAGCTTGGTAATGAGTTACTTTTGGATCAGACTAAAATCTTGCACACAAGCATACAGTGAACATAATGTCAGGCCTACTTGCTGTAAGATACAATAAGGATCCAATCATACCTCTATACAAGGTTGGGTCAATAGGTTCTTCTCCTTCATCTTTACTTAAAATTGATGAGGGGTGCATAGGAGTTGCCATAGGCTTGCAATCATGCATATTGAACTTTTTAAGCATTTCCTTTGTATATTTTTCTTGATGGATCCATATACAATCAGAATTTTGCTTAATTTGAAGTCCCAATAAAAATTTTAGTTCACCCATTAAACTCATTTCAAATTCAGATTGCATAAGCCTTGACAACTTAGTGCACAGAGAGGAATTTGTTGATCCAAAAATAATGTCATCAACATATATCTGGACTAGAATCAAGTTTTTTTTAGACATTTTTATGAAAAGAGCTGTATCAACTTTTCCTCTTTCAAAACCATTTTTGATTAAAAAATTGCTCAATCTTTCATACCAAGCTCCTGGAGCTTGTTTCAGACTATACAGAGCCTTTTTCAGTTTAAAAAATGCTCAGGAAAACTCAGATTTTCAAAACCAGGGGGTTGTCTAACAAATACTTCTTCCTCAATGGAACCATTTAGGAAGGCACTCTTAACATCCATTTGATAAAATTTTATGCCATTATTTGCTGCATAGGAGAGTAAAATCCTAATGGCTTCAAGCCTAGCTACAAGAGCAAAAGTTTTAGTGAAATCAATACCTTCTTGCTGATTGTAGCCTTGTGCAACAAGTCTGGCTTCATTTCTGAAAACTTGACCATCTTCAGAGAGTTTGTTTCTAAACACCCATTTGGTTCCTATAATAGTTTTCCCATGGGGTTTAGGAACCAGAGTCCAGACATCACTCCTGGCAAATTGATTAAGCTCTCCTTGCATGGCTAGGATCCACCCTTCATCATGCAGAGCTTCTTCAATATTCTTTGGCTCAATTTCAGAGAGGAAGGCAAGATTATTGACTTCTCTAAGCCTCGATCTTGTTCTTACTCCTTCTGAAGTGTCACCAATGATTTTCTCTCGAGGATGATGACTTTTGTATCTCTACTCATGCCTACGAGGGAATACTGGCTCATTCTGAGACTCAACATTAATTCTCTGAAGAGAATCAGTTTTAGCAGGTTGATGAGGAGACTTTTCAGCAGGTTCTTCAGAGGGTCCTTCAGCAGGTTCTTCATCCTTAGCCTTTGAAGACTCTGAAGTGGGGTTCAGCTCCATTCCTGCAAAATCCTCTTCTAGATCTGATAGTTCCCAATCAGTCTCTTTTGCATCATTAAATCTAACATGAATGATTTCTTCAATAGTTAGTGTTCTAGAGTTATAAACTCTATATGCCTTATAGGTTTCTGAATAACCAATGAAGAATCCTTTATCAGATTTAGAATCAAACTTTCCCAGATCATCTTTGGTGTTGAGTATGAAACACTCACAACTAAAAATGTGAAAATAAGAAATGTTGGGTTTTCTTCCTCTCCACAATTCATAGGGAGTCTTTTTGAGAATAGGCCTTACCAAAATTTTGTTTTGGATATAGCAAGCTGTCTGAACAGCCTCTGCCCAGAATGACCTTGGAAGGTTGCTTGAAATGAGCATGGTTCTTCCCATCTCCTGCAATCTTCTATTCTTTCTCTCAACAACCTCGTTTTGTTAGGGTGTTCTAGCCACAGAGAAATTGTGAGAGATCTCATTCTCATCACAGAATATACTGAAGCTTGAGTTTTCAAACTCACTTCCATGATCACTTCTAATAGAAGATATGCAAAATCCTTTCTCATTTTGCACCCTTTTACAGAATTTGGCAAAGTTCTCAAAAGTCTCATCCTTGCTTTTGAGGAATATTACCCATGTGAATCTTGAATAGTCATCAACAATGACCAAACCATATTTTTTTACCAACCAAGCTTTCTGTTCTTGTAGGACCAAACAAATCAATATGAAGAAGTTCTAAAAGTCTCGAAGTGGAAACAACATTTATACTTTTAAAAGAATTTCTGGTTTGTTTCCCCTTTAGACAATTTTCACAAAAAATGTCTGATTTGAAAGAAAGCTTGGGTAGACCTTTTACAAGATTATGTTTTGTAAGCTTTGAGATTTATCTCAAGCTGGCATGCCCAAGTTTCTGATGCCAAATCTGTTTTTAATCTTTAACAGAGATAAGACAAGTCACATTTTGATAAGCAAGTTCCTCAAGATCAATTTTGTACACATTACTGTGTCTCTTGGCAGTAAAAGTGACTTGGTCAGAACCATCTTTGACTACACAACCTTCCTTAGTGAAGGACACAACATATCCACTGTCACATAATTGACTTATGCTCAGCAGGTTGTGTTCAAGACCTTCCACAAGGAGAACATTCTGAATAACAGAGAGAGGGGAGATACCTACTGAACCAATACCAATGATTCTTCCTTTCTGATTTCCTCCAAAGGTCACCACCCCCTCCATCCTTAGGTCTAAGGTTTTAGAACAAAGACCTTTCTCCCATCATGTGTTGCGAGCACCCACTGTCCAGATACCATTTGTGGTGTCTCCTTTGTCCTATTAAACACATCTGCAACAGGAATAATCAGAGACTTAGGTACTCACATCTTTTTGGGTCCTCTCTTGTTAGCAGTAGGTCTACCCTTTCTCTTGTGTTTGCACGATGACACACTGTGTCCAGGCTTTCCACAGTGAGAGCATCCCTTACATTTCTTAGCTTTTTCAGCAGGTTCAGAATTTGAATCATGTGATGATTCACTGTCTGAGTACCCTAAACCTTCTTTGTTTTTAGAGTTCCTTTGATCACCCAACATTCTGTTGAGGTTCTTGGTTCCATTAACAAAGTTAACTAGGTCTCTAGTAAGTTCAGCAACTTGTTTCTTTAAAAATTCATTTTCTTTAATCAAGCTTTCTGAACTACTAGTCCCAGAATTCTTCAAGAGTTTTTCTTTGAGCAAGAGATTTTTAGTTTCTAGAGTTTCACTTTTGTTTGCAACTTCAGTGTATGCTCTAGACAAATCTTTGTACTCTTGGAAAATCTCTTTAGAACTTTCCAGTAAATAATCATACATGTCTTGAAGAGTTTGAGGAATTACCTCAGATTCTGAACTGTCTGATGAAGGGAGACTAGCCATCAAGCATAGGTTGGCCTCTCCAGCAGATTCATCTTCCTCTTCTAATGTTGAATCATCTAAGTCTTCCCAAGTTGCCATCAGACCCTTTTTATTCTTGAAAAACTTCTTCTTTTTGTAAGAAGGTTTCTTCAGCTTAGGGCAATCTGCCTTCATGTGCCCTGGTTGCTTGCATTCATAATAGATTATTTTGTCAGTAGCAAATGAATCTTTATTTGACTTGCTTACCTTTGTTTCGGAGGATGAGCCTTTTCTAAACTTCCCTTTCCTCTAAAGCATCCTCTTGATCTTCCTGCTTAGGAGAGCAAGATCATCATCATCATCAGAGTCACCTTCAGAACCTTCTGAAGATTCCTCAGCTTTCAAGGCCTTCTGTGCACCAGACCTTGGTAGTTTGGACATGGCATTCAGGGCTAGTGACTTCTTTTTGGGGGCATCTTCTCCAAGCTCCAACTCATGGACTTTGAGGGATCCCAGAAGTTCCTCCATTCTTAAAGAGTTGAGGTCTTTTGCCTTTTGAATGGCAGTCACTTTGGGCCTCCAATTTTAGGTATATGCACTAGAGACTTATTATATGTTATTTTTGAAACATCCATCACATGTACCATATTATTTTATAAAGGCAATTCATTCTTTTAAGAATACAATTAATGTCCTTAGAATAGTAAGCTCAAACTTCATAAGAAATCAAGTAGATGACTTGATCGTGAGATCTTATGAAGAACTATTCTTATAAATAGTCCCTGGTCAAGTATCATCTTAGGACAAAGATGCATTTAGACTAGTATGTGAGTCCATTGATGATCACATCTCACGGATCATGGATATGTGATATCATGTGCTCACATAGGTACATATTAAGAGTAATAGTGTACTGAACAGACCCACCTTAAGAACGTTTCATGGATTGTTACATAAGTGTCATGAACGTTTCTTAAATTGATAAATGTTATATGAAGTCCTTTGACCTGAAATCACTACGATTCCTACATAAGGAATTATGTGTTTTGAATATCATCAAACATTGCCTGTAACAAGGTGATCATAAAGTTGGTATTCGGACGTATAATAAATTATGTGGTGGGATGTGAGTGACCTAGATGGAATTTGTCCCTCCTAAGTAAAAGAAGTTATATCTGTAGGCCTCTTGATAAAGTGAGACAGCAAAATGCATGGCCATGCTCAGGAGGATAAACATGAGATGTTTATTTTCTGTACAGTCTACTTGGGGATTAAGAAAACATAAATTGAACTATACAAGGTTGACACATTCCATGCCCTTGTGTTCAATTAGATATTTGGACAAAGGGACATATCGTATAAATTATCATAAAATAGGATTCGTCAAAGTTGTTGATAATCTCAATATTTGGGTAGTGATGTATTGCTAGATACCGCTCACTATTTATGATATTAAATATAAAAGGGTTTTATTTTAATATCATAACCAAATATTAAAAGCCTATTGGGTCACACGCATACAACAAGCCACTAGGAAAAGATAATAATTCTAATTTGATTAGAATTATAACATAATGGGCCAGGCCCATATATGTTAGGGTTAATAGAGTGAGGGGTAAAACCCTAGCCACCACTCTATAAATATAGCATAAGATGCATTACCCTATACATATGAGCAATCGCTCTTACTCTCTAAGGCTACTAGCAGAGTTGAGTAGGGTTTCCTAGTTCGGTTGTTGGCGTGGATGTAACACCCACATTTTGTTTGCCTGTATGCTTTTATTGTGTGATTTATTGAATTTTGAGTGATTAAATATTTTTAATCATAAAAATTGGTTTTAATAAGGTTAGGAATGAATTTCCTATTTTTCTAGAATTTTTGGGAACTTTTGGTAAATTTTTTAATTTTGGTGTAAAATTACCATTTTACCCCTACTGTTTTTGGAACCGGGCCCGAATACCCTTGATCCGTGCCAAAAAATCTGCAGCATCCTTCCTTTCCCTTCTCCCAAAGCCGTGTGTGTGTGTGTGCGAACGTGTGACACATGTTGTCTTCACATCCTTTCTTAAGCCAAAAGTCAAAAATAAAGTAGAGAAAGTCTTAAATGTCATGGAATGGTAAGACACTTGTCCATATCTTCCTTCCACCTACATTAAAATCAATTGATTTCCTCATTTCTTCCCAAGGAGAACCGTGAGCTCTCTCCCTTTCATCTTCTCCATTTCCAAAATTTCTCCAAGGCTACTAGCAGAGTTGAGGAGGGTTTCCTAGTTCAGCTGTTGGCGTGGACACCACTAGAGACGTGGCTACTATTGCCTTGTTCGCAATCCTTAAAATGTACGACCTTTTGTTTCATGCCTTTTATGCCTTAATTCGTGTTTTCGCATTAACGATCATAACAAGGGAGGGAATCCATTTATTCCGCTGCACCCTGACCACATGCTTGATTCCCTTCAATTGGTATCAGAGCGTTGGTTTGCGATAAATACGTTTTAGGCTTTTAATCGTTTTGAATATGTTGATATTCTGTTTCTCTGTTTAAAACGCAGTCAGTACATTGAACGTTGTTATCTGCGCTTCATCTGCGCTGGGCGCAGGTGAAGCGCAACATACATGGTTTTGAATTTGATACATGCGCTTCACTCACGCTGAGCGCAAGTAAAGCGCAAGTGAAGCGGAAGTGAAACGCAGGTGAAGCGCAATTTACAGAATTTAAAACTGGAACCTGCACTTCACCCACGCTGGGCGCAGGTGAAGCGCAGGTGCGCGTTTCAATTATTTTGATTTCATTATTGAATGTTTTATGTACGATGTATATATAATTATATGTTCTGGTGTTAGAGGGTCCCATGGAACATGAAGAGTTCATGTCTTGGGCGTCAAAGGGTTCAATTGTTGAAACCTTGTCTCGACTCAAAAATTGGTTACGATAAACATACCACTTATCAATTTGCTGACAAGAGTGTATTCTGTAACACCCGCATTTTTACCGTTTTGTCGTATTGTGTGATTTATTGAATTTGAGTGATTAAAATTATTTTAAACATCAAAATTAATTTTTATGAGTTTAGGAATGAATTTCCTATTTTTCTAGAATTTTTGGGGATTTTTGGAATTTTTATGTGAAAAATGACCTTTTTGCCCCTACTGTCTCTTGAACCGGGCCCGAATACTCTTGATCCGGGCCAGAAAAATTGCACAACCCTTCCCTTCCTTCTCATGCAAACCGTGCATGTGGGAGTATGTTGCATGGAAGACACTCGTCTCTTTCTTTCTTTCTTCCAAGACATGTGTCAAGCTTAGGCCATTATGGCATTAAAACACCAAAACACTTATTCTTTCTTTTCTTCCTCACATGCAAGCCTTGAAATTTTTCTCTCATTTCTTCCTTTCTCTCCAAGAGCAAGCCGTGAATCTCTCTCTTTCTCCCAAACACTTTCAAGCCAAGGTTCCATTTTTGAACCAAAGCTTAAAAACCTAGCCTTCAAGCATTGTGAACTCTTGTTTGGTGATCAAAGGAGGGATTTTTGGGGCTGTTTTGGGAGCTGTTGCTGCACCTAATTTTTGAGGGATTTCTTTAGGTAAGGGGGGGGGGAGAACTTGAACTCTAGTAGGATTGGTGACTAGAGTCAAGGATTACCCTTGATCCTTGTCTTTGATCCTCTTTTCTCTTAAAAAAATGAGTTGTTGGAACCTATCTCTTGAGAGATTTGGTTCGGCTATTTGGTGGTGATATTGTGTGGTTGATTTAAAATGTTGATTGTTGGTTAAAATGTGCTTGGATGATGTTTTGGAATACATGCAAACCATGATTTTGATTGAAAATTTTTTTCCCTTTTTCCTCACAATGGTTCGACTATTTTCTTCAATAGGGGCTGCATGTGTTTAAAAAATTTTTTGATGGTTGTAATGAGCTTGGTTGATTGATCTAAAGATCATGCATGTGGTTGTTTGATATTATAGAATTGATTGGGTGCTTGATTCTTGGAAAAAATGGCGTTTATGAGTTTATGAATAAAGGTGTGAACTTGAAAATGTTTATGAATGAATTTGGGTGAATTAGTATGATATTGGTTGATTAGAATGCTTGTTGATGATTGTGTTAAATTTTGGTGAAGTTTGGAAGTTGTTGGAATTTTGGTGTTTTGATGAACATTCAAAGTGTTCATCTTTGTTCTTGAGTTGTTCATGAGGAAACTCACCAAGAACTTGTTTTGATCTTGAAATGATCAAGAGAAGTTGGAAAAAGGTTTTTTTGGGCCTTAGTGGTCCAAAAGGCCAATAAACTAAATTAACTAAAAAGGTTTAAATTTCAATAGGAATAAATCTTTAAAAATACCAAGAGGACTAAATTCGGATTCCAAGCTTAACCTAAACAAAAGTCACCATAAAAGTCAAAATTTTGAGTGGTATTGTGTAAGAATGGACTCCTAAGAGTCATCTAACCTTTGGGCCCTTGGTTCAGGCCCAAAATCTTCAAAAAAGAGTCAAAGGACTCATCAAAAGTCAACCAAAAACATTTCATGGATTTGGGCTTAGATTAGAGTTGGACTTCAACTCTAATCCAACCTATCAAGACTAAAACTTAGAAATTAATTAGTGGGATTAGCTAATTCAATTTGTCTAAAATTATTAATTCAATCCACTTAAGTTAATTAAGTGAAGAATAATTAATTAAGGCTAAAGTTAAATAACCTTAATGAATATTAATCTTAATCTTAATCACTAATCACTAATGAGGTATTAATTAGGTAATTAAGCCTTAATGATGATTAAGAACTAATTAATTATCATTAACCTTAATCAAATGTAATTAAAAGCTTAATCCAAGATTAAGGAAGAGATTAAGGGATAATTAGGAATTAATTAGAATCTTAAGTAAGAATTAAGATTAATTATAATTTAGTTAATGAAAACTAATCATAGTTAAGGGTCAAACCCAGTTTTAATTAGACATACAAGACGGATTAGGGTAAGTAACACTATCCGTAAGACACTATCATAAGTCTTAGTAAATTATAGGACTTAAGTGGAAATGATTATTGATTCAAGAAGAACATTAGTACAAACTACCTTAACAGATTATAACCAACACGCTCTTCTTGCATAAAATTTGAGAAGCTTAATGAGAGAGTGCGGTTCTAACCCGAGATGGGGTTTGGTTTTCCTTGAAGGGAAGACATTGAATCGGGCCGTACCACGGGTAAGTGGTGACGTAGAATGATTCAATGGGCTTTGCCTGTAAGGATGTGTATGCTGCGAAGCATTATTGAGTGACATGCATCATAAAGCATTGATGATATTCAAGGTTGAAAACCTTACGACCTATATGGCAGTGCCACTTGGTACAGTGTGAAATCGGTTGGGAAGGGTGCAATTGGGTTTTGCAAAGAACGCCAGTGGGTCCTCAAAAGGGACGCCATCCTTGAGGATAGCCTAGCTACTAGAAGATCTCAGGTGACGTAGGTTAGCTCCCTACTGTCGAGATCGTGGAACCCAGCTTTGCTATTCCTGTCGCTCTCATGATTTTCGGGGTCAATTGAGATTGTCTGGAAGTCGGATAAATGATTTGGCCAAAATTGAGCAATGCTCTTTGTACCAGCGCTAGTACAGACTCTAACTCCTGATACGTTGTACATATATGGTCGGGCAGTTGCTGTATGCACTGTGGATGGTAATTTTCCCCGGGCCCTCATGCATTAGTCTGTATGCATCACAATGATATAAATTGTATTCATTTGTTGGTTGAATTGTGTGGAAATTCTACGTGTGTGCTCTAGTTCACTATATCCTATTTGTTGTGAGTTCATGTGATGTGTTCTCACCCTTCCTTTCTGTCTTTGGTTGCTGTGTTCTTCTCGTTACGTCGATAGCCGGCATTGGAGTCCTTCATTATGACATCAATGAGAGTGCAGTTGCGGTGGATGCCTAGAGGAACCTGGAGGGTGACAGACATTCCTCGTAGATGTGAGTTTACTGGGGAGGTTCGCGTCATCATCACCCATCCCGGCCTCCCGCTCGTACCTGAGATAGATTTTATTGTACCAGTGACCCTCTAGTTTCCGACGCCACCTAACTTGGTGCGCTATACCACTTACCGTCCTTCACGTCGTCGTCCTGCTTCTTCGTCGTCATCGTGGTCATCGCGGATGGCGGATATGGTTGGGCCAAACTCCCCCAGATATTCACCCTCTTCCGAGGCATCGGATTCTCAGCCTATGCATCCTGACGCGCAAGGCCGCTCTCTCTCGAGTGAGTTAGAGCTGATTGTTATTGATGATACGTCGGAGGAGGAGGAGGATCCGGAGGAGGAGCCAGAGGAGGAGCCGGAGGAGGATTCTTCCAGCGACGAGTAGGATTAGTATGGTTTAAGTCTAGGTAGTAGCAGCTCTGATTTGGCGACCTCTTCTTTTGTATTTATCTGAGGTCTTGTTTATTTTGGCTTACTACTAGAACTCATATTTTGGTGTAGATATTCAGGTGACTCGAGAGGTACACTACTTTTATGCATGTATGTATATATATATATATCATGATGTTTCTGTTTCCTTATGCTGATTCTATAAATGCGTGTATGTTGTGTATGTGTGCGAGGTGATAACCGTCTAGACGTTTTGGAAAACAAGTTTCAAAAATAAGGAAAGGATATTTCATAAATACTTAAAATAAAATTAAAGATGTAGTAGGTTGATAACGACTAAATCGTTTTCAAAAAAGAAAAAGAAAATTTTTTTTCCACATTTTTAACGTTTCTAAAAACAGTAATTTCGTTGGTCACGTGTAACATATGTGATATTCTTAGTAGTAAAACTAGGGGTGTCGCATATTCGAATGATACGAGGGACTTACTTGTTTAGCAGCGGGACCCCCGTTCTAACACTGCATAGTGTGTTTTTTGTATGCGCGTAACCAAACCTTGCTCAATATATACATCTAAATATATCACTTGTTTTACAATCAATATGGTTGTTGGTTTGCATGATGATTGGTTATGGCCTTAGTTGTTTTATTTAAATACGATCCGCGTGACGTGCCTTACCTCTTATATTCCATTTGTAATTCTCTTCTCATCTTTATCCCCTTGTATGTTAAACGAGGTTTCTTCTTGTTATGTAATATAACCTGGAGGACATGGAGTCAATGGGCATGTGGAGACATGGGGATGGAGGCTTCAAGATTATATACGTGATGTAATTTTGTATTGGAATTTTTAGGAGGCCATAACCATATCATTTATTTGTATGAGATGCATGCTTGTATGTTTGTTAAATGGTTTGAAAAAGGAATAAAATTAAAGCGATCAAATCCCTCAATGCTTGTGTGCCTTCCAATGAATGACACTCGTCAAGGCTAGAATCGATGAAGAGTGGGTCTGCTAAAGCAGGGTACCTATATCTATTTTAGTGAGGCGTGATAGGATAAAAGTAATATCCAATTGCCAACCATTGGGTTTTGATTGGGTATATTCAATAGGATTGAAAAACCTAGAGGTACTAATATTAAGTCATGTTTTGCCTTCCAATGAATGACACTCGTCAAGGCTAGAATCGATGAAGAGTGGGTCTGCTAAAGCAGGGTACCTTTATCTATTTTAGTGAGGCGCGATGGTATAAAAGTAATATCCAACTGTCAACCATTGGGTTTTGACTTAACTAGGTATTCAATAGGATTTAAAACCTAGAGGCACTAAGTTAGGCATTAATTCATAAGATGAATTAGAATAAGAGTTATTCACCTAACTATCCAAGAGTTGTATGAGATGCAATTGGAAGTGTGTTCCTACCTAAATAACCTTTTCTTAAGCGATCAGCTAAAGCTGACTTAAAATTAGGTGAAATATGGATCTTGGCCCACTAGAAAATCTAGTGATGGGATTTTCTGATTTTATATCGAGGGTACTTATTTTGAATCAAAATAGTGGGAGGCATATTTAATTAAACACCTTATTAGATATGTTTGTTATATGATACTTACGTGCATAATTACCATGGCAACGAACACAAAAAGTAAATCTTTCATTGCGATCTGTCCTTGAGAAGGAAAAACTGTCTGGAATTAACTTTCTAGACTAGTATAGAAACCTAAGGATTGTCCTTAGGCATGTGAAAAGGCTGTATGTCCTGGAAGAGCCCGTTCCTGAAACACCCGCTGCAAATGCTTCGAAAGCTGACAAGGATGCTTATAAGAAGTATATGGATGATGCTCTCGATGTAGGTTGCCTTATGCTTGCTACCATGAGAGCATGGATGCATACGATATGATCGTACATTTAAAGAGACTTTATCAAGACCAAGCTAGGCATGAACGATTTGAAGTCTCAAAGGCACTTTATAAATATAGACTGGTAGAGGGAAGCCCTATGCTCATGTACTCAAGATGATTGGGTACATTGAAAACCTAGAAAGGCTTGGATTCCCATTAGGCCAAGAGTTGGCCACTGATCTTGTCCTGCAATCGTTGCCGAACAACTATAGTCAATTCGTCATGAACTACAACATGAATGAATTTGACAAACCACTGCCATAATTGTTGAGCATGTTAAGAACAGCTGGGTAAAACATTAATAAAGGTAAAGGGAAGGCCATATTGATGGTCCAACCTGGAAAAGGCAAGGGCAAGAAGAAATTCTTGAAACCTATGGGCGGGATAGCTAAGGAAGGAAAATGTTTCCACTGTGGCCAATCAGGACATTGGAAGAAAAACTGTGCAAAGTACCTGGAGGAGATCAAGAAGGGAAGTGAGACTTCCACTTCAGGTATTTATGTTATAGAAGTCAATTTGTCTACTTCTGCATCTTGGGTACCAGATGTGGATCTCACATTTGTGTGAATGTGCATAGGAGTAGGCCATTGGCTAAAGGCGAAATCGACCTGCGTGTGAGAAATGGAGCAAGAGTTGTCGCCTTAGCCATAGGAACCTATTATTTAACGTTGCCAACTGGGCTAGTTATTGAACTAAATAATTGTTATTTTGTGCCTGCCATTAGTGGGAATATTATTTCCGTTTCTTGTTTAGACAAGAGTGGTTTTTCATTCATAATAAAGAACAATAGTTGTTCAATTTATTTGAATGATATGTTTTATGGTTTTGCAAGGTTGAACGATGGAAGTGCCTATCTATAACATAAGTGCTAAGAGGGTCAAAACAAATGATTTGAACCCGACTTACTTTGGCATTGTCGCTTAGGCCACATAAATGAGAAATGCATATCCAAACTCCACCAAGATGGTTATTTGGATTTTGGACTCATTTGATTTTGAATCAATTGAGACATGTGAATCTTGTTTATTGGGGAAGATGACCAAAACCCCATTCACCGAAAAAGGTGAAAGGGTCGGTGATCTTCTTGGTCTCATACATAGTGATGTATGTGGGCCCATGAGCACGATGGCTAGAGGAGGTTTTCAATACTTCATCACTTCTACTGATGATTTCAATAGATATGGATTTGTGTATCTGATGAAACACATATCTGAGTCCTTTGAAGAGTTCAAGGAATTTAAGAATGAAGTATAAAACCAACTTGGCAAGACTATTGAAACACTTCGATGAGATTGAGGTGGAGAATACTTAAGCCAACAATTTGATGACTATCTAAGAGAGTATGGGATAACATCTCAACTCACTCCTCCTGGTACACCTTAATGGAATGGAGTTTCAGAAAGGAGAAATCGAACTCTATTAGATATTGTTCGTTCTATGATGAGTCACACTGATCTCCCCGACTCCTTTTGGGGTCATGCTTTGTTAACAGCAGCTTTCACACTAAACCGTGTTCCATCTAAGGCTGTTATAAAGACACCATATGAGATATGGACTGGGAAACGACCTAGTATGTCTTTTATGAAGATTTGGGGTTGTGAAGCTTATTTGAAACGCCAAGTTTCAGATAAACTAGGACCCAAATCAGATAAATGCTTATTTGTGGAATACCCAAGGGAAACTAAGGGTTACTACTTCTATAATCCTAGCAAAGGCAAAGTGTTTGTCGCTAGGACTGCTGTAATCTTAGAGAAGGAACTTGTCTCTAAGAAAATTTGTGGGAGGAAAGTAGAACTTGAAGAAATTCAAGTACCACAGAGTAGCAATGAGCCAATGATGGAATAAGAGCAGATACCACAAAGTGTTGTGGATCCACCTGCTCAAGTAGCGCAAGACTTGCGTAGGTCAGATAGGGTACGTCACCAACCTGAGAGATATGGTTTCCTTATGTCTCAGGAAGGGGATGTATTGCTAATGGATCAAGATGAGCCAGTGACTTACCATGAAGCTCATTTGAGTCCAGAATCTGAGAAGTGGCTTTATGCCATGAGATCTGAAATGGATTCCATGTACACTGACAAGGTATGGACCTTGATTGAGCCACCTGAAGGGATAAAACCAATAGGGTGCAAGTGGGTTTTCTAAAGGAAAACTGACATGGATGGTAATGTGAGTACCTTTAAAGCACGGTTGGTGGCTAAGGGTTTCAAGAAAATTCATGGTGTAAAATATGATGAAACATTTTCCCCAATTGCCATGCTTAAATCTATTCAGATCTTGCTTGCTATTGCAGCTTACCATGATTATGAAACCTGGCAAATGGATGTCAAGATAGATTTCCTAAATGGAAGCCTTCTTGAAGATGTGTGTTTGACACAACCTGAAGGTTTTGTAATACCTGAAAATGCTGGAAAGGTATGTGAGTTGCAACGATCCATTTATGGATTAAAGCGAGCTTCTAGAAGCTGGAATCTTCGTTTTGATGAAGCCGTTAAGCAGTTTGGTTTCATTAAAATGAAGATGAACCTTGTGTCTATAAAATGGTTAGTGACAGCATAGTGGTTTTTTTTTCTGGTTTTGTATGTAGATGACATACTCCTCATAGGAAATGACATTCCTACCCTTCAGTCTGTAAAGACTTGGTTAGGAAATTGTTTTTCTATGAAAGATTTGGGCAAAGCGACCTATGTGATAGGTATCAGGATCTATAGAGATGAGATATCAAAGATTACTTGGCCTAAGTCAAAGTACATACATAGACAAAGTGTTAAAACGGTCTAACATGCAAGATTCTAAGAAGGGATTTTGCCTATGACACATGGTATAAGCCTATCTAAGGCTCAATCTCCTTCCAGTAAAGAAGAGAGAGATCGCATGAGTAAGATTCCTTATGCATCTGCTATAGGTTCTATCATGCATGCCATGTTATGGACTCGACCAGACATACCATATGCTCTAAGCACGATTAGCAGATACCAATCTGATCCTGGTGAAGGTCACTAGACAGCAGTCAAGAACATCCTTAAGTACTTGAGAAGAACTAAGGATTCATTCTTGATATATGGAGGTGAGGAAGAGCTACTTGTAAAGAATTACACTGATGCTGGCTTCCAAACCGACAAAGATGATACTAGATCGCAATCAGGTTATGTGTTATGTTTGAATGGTGGCACTATGACCTAAAAAGTTCAAAGCAGGAACCAGTCGTTGATTCTACCACATCAACAAAACCCCTTGTGCAGCAGAAGCATGAAGGGCACACTAGACCATTAGGCATAAGAGTTATGTCTGAATGTCTCCAGTGCAAGTGGGAGATTGTTAGGTATATGCACTAGAGACTTATATGTTTTTTTTGAAACATCCATCACATGTATCATATTATTTTATAAAGGCAATTCATTCTTTTAAGAATACAATTAATGTGCTTAGAATAGTAAGCTCAAACTTCATAAGAAATCAAGTAGATGACTTGATCGTGAGATCTTATGAAGAACTATTCTTAAAAATAGTCCCTGGTCAAGTATCATCTTAGGACAAAGATGCATTTAGACTAGTATGTGAGTACGGATCATGGATATGAGATATCATGTGCTCACATAGGTACATATTAAGAGTAATAGTGTACTGGACAGGCCCACCTTAAGAACGTTGCATGGATTGTTACATAAGTGTCATGAACGTTTATTAAATTGATAAATGTTATATGAAGTCCTTTGACCTGAAATCACTACGATTCCTACATAAGGAATTATGTGTTTTGAATATCATCAAACATTGCCTGTAACAAGGTGATCATAAAGTTGGTATTTACACATATAATAAATTATGTGGTGGGATGTGAGTGACCTAGATGGAATTTGTCCCTCCTATGTAACAGGAGTTATATCTGTAGGCCTCTTGATAAAGTGAGACTGCAAAATGCATGGCCATGCTCAGGAGGATAAACATGAGATGTTTATTTTCTGTACAGTCTACTTGGGGATCAAGAAAACATAAATTGAACTATACAAGGTTGACACATTCCATGCCCTTGTGTTCAATTAGATATTTGGACAAAGGGACATATCGTATAAATTATCATAAAATAGGATTCGTCAAAGTTGTTGATAATCTCAATATTTGGGTAGTGATGTATTGCTAGATACCGCTCACTATTTATGATATTAAATATAAAAGGGTTTTATTTTAATATCATAACCAAATATTAAAAGCCTATTGGGTCACACGCATACAACAAGCCACTATGAAAAGATAATAATTCTAATTTGATTAGAATTATAACATAATGGGTCAGGCCCATATATGTTAGGGTTAATAGAGTGAGGGGTAAAACCCTAGCCACCACTCTATAAATATAGCATAAGATGCATTACCCTATACATATGAGCAATCGCTCTTACTCTCTAAGGCTACTAGCAGAGTTGAGTAGGGTTTCCTAGTTCGGCTGTTGGCGTGGATGTAACACCCACATTTTTTTGCCTGTATGCTTTTTATTGTGTGATTTATTGAATTTTTAGTGATTAAATATTTTTAATCACAAAAATTGGTTTTAATAAGGTTAGGAATGAATTTCTTATTTTTCTAGAATTTGTGGGAACTTTTGGTAAATTTTGGAATTTTGGTGCAAAATTACCATTTTACCCCTACTCTTTTTGGAATCGGGCCCGAATACCCTTGATCCGGGCCAGAAAAATCTGCAGCATCCTTCCTTTCCCTTCTCCCAAAGCCGTGTGTGTGTGTGTGTGTGTGCATGTGTGACACATGTTGGCTTCACATCCTTTCTTAAGCCAAAAGTCAAAAATAAAGTAAAGAAAGTCTTAAATGTCATGGAATGGTAAGACACTTGTCCATATCTTCCTTCCACCTACATGAAAATCAATTCATTTCCTCATTTCTTCCCAAGGAGAACCGTGAGCTCTCTCCCTTCCATCCTTTCCATTTCCAAAATTTCTCCAAGGCTACTAGCAGAGTTGAGGAGGGTTTCCTAGTTCGGCTGTTGGCGTGGACACCACTAGAGACGTGGCGCTAGGTTTGAAGTCTTTAGCGACCATAAGAGTTTGAAGTATCTGTTTGATCAGAAGGAACTGAATATGCGGCAGAGGCGATGGATGGAGTTTTTGAAGGATTATGATTTCAGTTTGCAGTACCACCCAGGGAAGGCCAATATAGTGGCTGATGCGCTAAGTAGAAAATCTTTACACATGTCGGCAATGATGGTTAAGGAACTAGAATTGATAGAGAAGTTTAGAGACCTAAACTTTGTTGTTGAATTCGCTCCTAAGAGTGTGAGATTAGGAACATTGAAGATTTCAAATGATTTCTTAGAACATATTCGTTTAGCTCAAGAGGTAGATCAACCTTTACAGGTTATGAAGGATCTAGTACCTAAGAAACGAGAATTTGAGTTTAGTAAGGGCACTGATGGGATTATTAGATTCAAGGGTAAGATATGTGTACCCAGTGATAAGGAGGTAAGAAAGTTAATTCTTGAAGAAGCCCATAAGAGTGGATTGAGTATTCACCCTGGAGCGACTAAGGATTATCAGGATTTAAAGAAGATGTTTTGATGGTCTGGAATGAAAAACGAAGTAGCTGAGTATGTAGCCTCTTGTTTGGTTTGTCAGAAAGCTAAGATTGAACACCAGAAACCTTCGGGAGAGTTACAACCTTTAGATGTCCCTGAATGGAAGTGGGATAGTATATCGATGGATTTCGTGGTAGGTTTACCTAGAACTCCTGTAGGTTTTGATGCTATATGGGTAATTGTTGATAGGTTGACAAAATCTACTCATTTTCTACCCATTAACATTAAGTTTTCCTTAGAAAAGTTAACTCAGTTGTACATTAAGGAAGTAATAAGGTTACATGGGATTCCGTCTAGCATAGTGTCAGATAGAGACCCTAGATTTATATCCAGATTTTGGGGTAGTCTGCAGCAAGCTTTAGGAACCAAGTTAAGACTTAGTTCAACTTATCACCCTCAGACGGATGGTCAGTCTGAGCATACTATCCAATCTCTAGAAGATTTGTTGAGAGCGTGTGTGTTAGAACACAAGGGAAGTTGGGATCAATTGTTGCCACGGATCGAGTTCACCTACAACAATAGTTTCCATTCTAGTATTAGAATGGCACCGTACGAAGCCTTGTATGGTAGGAAGTGTAGGACACCCTTATGTTGGTTTGAATTTGGTGATGGACTAGTGTTAGGGCCTGAGATGATTCAGCAAACCACGGAAAAGATTAAGATGGTTCAGGAAAGGATGAGAATATCACAGAGCAGGCAGAAAAGTTACTATGATCGGAGGAGGAAACCCCTCAAATTTCAAGAAGGAGACCATGTATTTTTTAGAGTTACACCAACGACTGGGGTTGGTAGGGCAATGCGATCTCGAAAACTTACACCTAAATTTATTGGTCCCTACCAAATCTTGAAAAAGATTGGTCTTGTTGCTTACCAAATCGCTTTTCCACCTTTTCTTTCCAATCTTCACAATGTATTTCATGTTTCACAACTCCGAAAATATATTTCTGACCCTTCACACGTCATAGAACCCGACGTAATACAATTAAAAGAAAATTTAACTTATTAAGTATTACCTATGCGGATCGGAGGCCGAAGGATTAAGCAGTTGCGAGGAAAAGAAATTCCGTTGGTCAAAGTTATATGGAGTGCAACTGATGAAGGGAATGCAACATGGGAATTGGAAGAGCAAATGAAGATGTCTCATCCTCACTTATTCCAAGAAGGTACGCACAAATTTGGAGGACGAAATTTCTTTTTAGGTGGGGAGAGATGTAACACCCGCATTTTTTTGCATGTATGCTTTTTATTGTGTGATTTATTGAATTTTAAGTGATTAAATAATTTTAATCACCAAAATTGGTTTTAATAAGGTTAGGAATGAATTTCCTATTTTTCTAGAATTTTTGGTAAATTTTGGAATTTTGGTACAAAATTACCATTTTACCCCTACTCTTTTTGGAACCAGGCCCGAATACCCTTGATCCGGGCCAGAAAAATCTGCAGCATCCTTCCTTTCCCTTCTCCCAAAGCCGTGTGTGTGTGCATGTGTGACACATGTTGGCTTCACATCCTTTCTTAAGCCAAAAGTCAAAAATAAAGTAAAGAAAGTCTTAAATGTCATGGAAGGGTAAGACACTTGTCCATTTCTTCCTTCCACCTACATGCAAAATCAATTCATTTCCTCATTTCTTCCCAAGGAGAACCGTGAGCTCTCTCCCTTCCATCCTCTCCATTTCCAAAATTTCTCCATCACCTTCTAAGTGAAAGGTTCCATCTTTGAACCTAGAACTTCATAATCTAGCCTCCAACCTTTGAAGAAGCTTGTTTGGGTGATCAAGAGGAGTTCAAAGAGGGAGTTTTTGTGGATTTTGCTGCACCTTTTCAAGAGAGTTTTCCTTAGGTAAAGGGGGGAGAACCTTGAACTCTAGTAGGATTGGTGACTAGAGTTAAGGATTACCCTTGATCCTTGTCCCTAAACCTTTTTCCCTTGAAAAAAATGAGTTTGTTGGAACCTATTTCCTTGAGAAATGGTTCAGCTATGTGTTGATGATTTTGTATGCATGTTCTAAAATGTTGTTTGTTGGTTAAAATGTCCTAGATGATGATTTTTAATACATGCAAGCCATGAAGAAGAGATTAAGGAATAATTAGGAATTAATTAGGATCTTAAGTAAAGATTAAGACTTAATCAAGGATAATTAGGATTAATCATAGTCTAATTAAGGAAGATCAATCATGATTAAGGGATAAACCTAATCTTAATTAGATGTACAAGATGAATTAAGATAGGTAACATTATTCATATGACACAATCATAAGTCTTAGTAAGCTGTAGGACTTAAGTGAAAGTGATCATTGATTTAAGAAAAACATTAGTACAAATTACCTTAAAAGTTTATAACAAACACACTCTTCTTGCATAAGACTTGAGAAGCCTAAGTGAGAGAGTGCGGAATAACCCAAGAAGGGGTTTGAATCTCCTTGTGAAGGGGAGAAATTGAATCGGGCCGTACCACGGGGAGTGGTGACGTGGAATGATTCAATGGGCTTTGCCTGTAAGGATGTGTATGCTGAAAAGCATTGATTGTGTGACATGCATCATAAAGCATTGATGATGTTCAAGGTTGAAAACCTTGCGACCTATATGGCAGTGACACTTGGTACAGTGGGAAATTGGTTGGGACGGGTGCACTGGGTTTTGCAAAGAACTCCAGCGGGTCCTGAAATGGGACGCCAGCCCTGAGGATAGTTGAGTTCCAGAAAGGCTCAGGTGACGTAGGCTCGCTCCCTACTGTCGAGTACGAAGGGGATCACGCTTAACTATCCTGTCGCTCTCAAGGTTTCGGGGTCAGTTAAGATTGTCTGGAAGACGGATAAAATGATTTGGCCAAAATATTTGAGCAATGCTCTTGTACCGGTGCTAGTACAGACTCTAACTCCTGATACGTTGTACATATATGGTCGAGCAGTGTTGTGTGCACTGTGGATGGTGATTTTCCCTGGGCCCTCATGCATCAGTTATAGCATTGTAGTTGCAAAGTATGCAATAGTTTGTGTGCATCATGGTAATATCATGTGTGATTATTTGTTTGGTTGGACTGTGTGAATTTTCCTGTGTGTGTGCTCTAATTCACTATATCCTATGTTTTGTGAGTTCATGTGATGTGTTCTCACCCTTCCTTTCAGTTATTTGGTTATTGGGTCTCTTTCGCTACGTCGATAGCCGACATTGGAGATCTTCGACATGACGTCAATGAGAGTGGAGCTACGTTGGATGCCCAGAGGTTCCTGGAGGGTGACAGATATCCCTAGCAGGTGTATCTTCACCGGAGAGGTCCGAGTCATCGTTACCCACCCTGGCCTCCTGTTAGTACCTGGAGTGGACTTCGTTGTACCGGTGACTCTCGAGTTCCAGATGCCACTAGAGTTGGTGCACTATACTACCTTTTGCCGGTCCCGTCATCGTCAAGCTTCTTCAGTAGCATCCCGTGCATCGCGAGTGGAAGATTTGGTCGGATCGGATTCTCCGAGATACTCACTTGCCTCAGAGTCGTCCGATTCCCGTCGTTCCTTGCGTTCTGATGCGTGAGATCACCCTCTCTCGGATGAAATAGGGATGATTGTCATTGACTCGTTAGATGAAGAGGACCCAGAGGAGGATCCCTCTCTGCCAAGTGATGATGAGTAGAGTAGTTATGTTTAAGTCTAGTAGTGACAGCTCTGAGTTGCGACCTCTCTTTTTGTATTTTGTTGGGGTCATGTTAATTATTTGATTCACTGCTAGAACTTATATTTTCGTATTACTATTTGTACTGCTAGAGACGTATACTGGTTATGTATATAATTTCATGCACTGTTTATTTTACCTATGATGTTACGTAGATGTATGTATGTATGTATGTATGTATGTATGTATGTATGTGTACACGACGTGGTAAATATTCTTGACATTTTTTTTTAAAACAAGTTTCACAAGTAAGGAAAGAATATTTTATAAACACTTAAAATAGAACTAGAGATGTAGTAGGTCAACGACTACTAAATCCTTTTCAAAAAAAAAAAATAATTCCGCATCTTTATAGATTTTAAATAATACTTTCGGTTGTCACGTTAACACGTTTGGCATTCTTAGTGGTAACTAGGGGTGTCGCAGTGGACACCACTAGAGACGTGGCTGCTATTGCCTCGTTCGCAATCCTTAAAAGGTACGACCTTTTGTTTCATGTCTTTTATGTCTTAATTCATGTTTTTGCATTAACGATCATAACAAGGGATGGAATCCATTTATTTCTCTGCACCTTGACCACATGCTTGATTCCCTTCATCCAAATCTTTGGTAGACTTCTAAGGATTTTGCGATTGTTATCACCTGAATCATAGGTCTTTCCCAAAGATTTGAGTCCATTGGTGATGGTTTGAAATCTTCCAAACATCTGATCAATAGATTCAGATTCATGCATTTTGAACATCTCATACTGATGTACCAACATGCTAATTTTGGATTGCTTCACATTGCCAGTTCCCTCATGGGCTACAGCCAATGTGTCCCAGATTTCTTTGGCAGAAGAGCAGCCATGCACCTTCTCATATTCTGATTTGCTCAAGGAGCAGACCAGGTAGAATTTTGCTTTGGCGTTTAGTTGTACACGAGCCTTTTGATCACCAGTCCATTCTGACCTAGGAATGGGCACACCATTGTTGGTTGGAACATAATCACCATCAGTGACCACGTCCCATAGATCTATGTTGCTGCTTTCTATAAAAAGCTTCATACGATCTCTCCAATAATGATAGTCAGAACCATTGAAATCTAGGGGCCTGGAGACTGAGGCACCTTCAGCAATGTAGTGAGAGTTGCTTGTAGAGGTTTCCATCTGGATCTTCTCCCTCAGCACTTGTTAGATGCTCAACCCGAGGTTGAGCTCTGATACCAACTGTTAGAACCACAGGAAACACTGGAAGGGGGGGTTGAATAGTGTTTTATGATTCTTTACAGATTTTAAGAAAACCTTTCACAAGCAAAGTGATTTTCAAATGATTTAAGCAACCTTCCGAAACTGAAGTTTTTCAGCAACTTACTGATGTGATTCAGCAGGTTCAGTAAAATGAGTTTAAAATAGTTTTATGTGAAAAACAAAGTTATTTTGCTATGCAAATTATAAGATCACTTTTCAGAACCCTCCTTGGTTAGTTATAAACTGAAAATAAAGAGATAAGAGTTGAGAGAACTTAGCCAAGAAAATTATCCTGGTTCACCCACTAACACAATGAGCTACGTCCAGTCCCAGGGCAAACACACCACTGGATTTCCACTAACAGATCAGATACAAGTATTCTTTGCACACCTAGCCTCTCCAGGCTCTAAACTCGAGTATTGTTTTATAGACAAGCCTCTCCAGGCTCAAACCCAAGTATTGTTTAAACACCAAGTCTCTTCAGGCTCACCACAAAACCAATGTATAAAAAGAGAGATTGCTTAAGCTTTTAAACTATAAAAGTTCAAAGCCTAAACTGTATAAGATGTACAAATAACTGAGTAGAACTCAGGATAAGAAAGTGTTGTACAAATGAAATAAATGAAACAGATGAATAAAGATTTTAGCAGCGTTTCAGCAAGTTCATTTTCTCTGTTGACTTCCATTTGTTTTTGCATAGAGACTCATATTTATAGAGTGGGAAACTTCAGTCCGTTGCTCTATTTGATTTTCCGTTGTGAGATAGCATTTAATGCAAATGCTCCTGTTGAGACACATAGCATGGAACTTCTGCAGTAGCAGGTAGTAGAGTCAGCAGCATAGACTTCACTTTTCTAAGCAAATTGTACTTTACAGCAGACATTGCCTTTTTGGTGAGAGAAATTTGAAATATGCCAAAAAGCAAGTGTTCTGACTTTCCAGAAGAATGAGAAGCACAAGCAACTGTGACAGCTACGGTTGACTTGAGTCATTAGGAGAATAAGCAGAGAAGTTCTTTTTCAAGAAGTACAGGTTTCAGTACGACGTCCCACACCTTTAGGAGGTTCTCTGGCTTCAGCAGATTGTGATCTCTCAGCAGGTTCTTCCACTTCAGTGGGTTTCACCACTTTAGAGGGTTGAACCACATCAGAGACTTGCTTCAACAGATACCTCTGAAACACGAAAAATTACCTTCAGCAGAAACTATTCTTTCTCATAATGATGTTAACCAATTTTGTTATCCATTAAAACTTAGGGTTATGAGACTTAAAACATTATTAACCTTTTAATAATATTTTGAGACTCAACAGCGATGGTGTAGGGAGCCGATGGTTGAAAAGGGCAAAAGAGGACACAGTTGTAGGACGATAGCACCACTGTTCAATCATTAACACAGTACTCGCTAGAAAAATCGTAGACGATGAAGTTCAGGCTATCTGGTATAGTTTAAATGAGTGATTATGGGTTGAAAGAAAGGAGTAGCGACTATTAGGGTTCTCAGAAAATGAAAGGAGAGAAAAGTGAGAGTATGGTTTAGGTATAAGTACATTTATATATTTTTTAACATATTTTTGTTTTATATATATATATATATATATATATTATAAACAAATCGACCTATCAAACTTGATAGGCTTTTTTATAGGCTTAAGTCTGATCTCTTTGAATATATAAGCTTTTTAAAAAAGCATGAGCTTAACCTTATGTTAAATAGACCAATATAGACTAGATCATAGGCCCCATCGAGTGATCGAACATATTCCCACACCCTTAATCTATGTTGTCCTGTATTTAAATTATTTCTACTTATCTTATTTCTTTTTTTTTTTTGTTATAGATGATTTCTCGCATATTGATTAGCCCAAGAAAACAAGGATTGTTATAATTTCCTTGAGGTGAATTCTTCCTAGTCAGTTTTATTTTTTTTAATTTTTTTTTTTAAATATCACCATGTACCTAAGGCATTAAGTTGCAGATATCATCGGATACGCCCACACACAATTCCTTCTTAAGTAGTTGACATGATCAGGGCATTAATTTTCAACCCGAAATACCATCCAACTACTTATGAAGTAGCTCTTCTATATATTTCCTACTGGTGTAGACCCGTGCGCATAGTAGAATTAGAGAGTAAAAATTATATAATTTAAAATAAAATTAATGATTTTTTTATGAAAAATTTTTATGTATAATTTACTTTTATTCTATTATATAATTTTTAATAATTTTTTTTTGCAAAACTTTCATTCCCGTAATATTTGATTTTACCCCTATAAATTAATTATCATTAAGTCTTTTCATGTATTTTTAACATGTAATTAAATAATTGCCCCTAATTTTTATTTATTATCATTGCAATTAAAATAACAATAAGAAACAATCCTATAATTCTACTATCAATAGTTTTCTTGTAATAATTTCATTCTTGCGTAATTTCCTTTTACCCCATGAACTATACATTAATGACAATAAATCAAAAGTTTCCCCTAATTTTTAATTATTATCATTACAAATAAAAAATAATTAAAAAACTAATCTACTTTAAAATTTAAAAGGTCATTGAAAAATTTAATCTAAGCAAAAAAATGTCCTTCGGTTAATAAAAATAAATAAATGAATTTTAGAATACCTTTTTATAATTTTTAATTTAAAAATATTTAATAAAATTAAAAGTTTGTAACTTATAAATCAATTTCATTGAAGAGATTTACGTTATAAATAATTGATTACAAATTATTTTTTATTTAATAAAAGTATATAAATGCATGATTTTTAGAATACGTTATACTTGTTAGAAAATAAAAAACAAAAATATTAAAAAAAGTTTTTAACTTATTTAATAACCATGACAAATTATTTTAATGTTATAAATAATACTAATCAATTGTTTATACCTGTTAGTTAAATTATTTATTGAAATGACGTGTAGTTGATTAATAACTAATTGAATTTAGGTTGCCCTTAACTACTACATTATTGGTAACATTCCCACCAAGAGCAGCATCAAAACAACATGGAGGGGAAAATTAGATACATGAGAGAGATAAAGAAAGAATTAATATTCATAACGTAATTATAAAATGCTGCTAAAATCACAAAATTAAAATAAAATCAAAGTTAAAAAACACGCAAATGAAAAATCATGCATGAAAAAACAAAGAAATAAAATGAGAATAAGAGAATATAGCAACGTGTACGTAAAATACTTGCATCCAATCTCATGCCCACTCCCACACCACCAAGCCACAACCTTTCTGCATGTAGCGCTCCACAACCACCTCTTCCTACCTCAAACATCTCTCTGTATGCGAGAAATTTTAGATTGAATCCACCAGCTGCAACCACCACCGCCTTCAATCTTACGGCCACACCCAGCTGCGGTGCCACCACGACACCAACACTCTGCAGAGAATAGTGGACATCTCTTCATCATGATCGTCGTTCCCATTTCACAGTACTATCGACCACCACCTCTCTACAGGTCATGCCCCACCGTGCCAAAAAATAGAAAATGAAGAACCTTTTTAGAAGATAAAACCATGGCAGAAATTCAGAAAAGGGCAAAAAAGAGTTGAAGAAGAGCATGCATTTTGAAATAGTGGTGTGGTATGGAAAATTGGGAGAGAAAGCAATAGGCAAGAGGTGCAAACACATTTTCAAATTTTACAAATTAAATAATGAATTAATCTGAATTATCAGGTAAGTTGGTGTTGAATGATAATTATCTATTTATTTATTATTTGTTTATTTGTTCATATAAGGACATTTAATATGATTGGTTGAATTAGTGGGTGTTGAATCATTATTATCTGTAACTATATTAATTTTGAGAATGGAAAAGACATAAATTTAAATTTTAAATATGAAGTATTTTATTGCAGAAACTAAACTAAAGAAAGTAATAATTTAATTGATAATCCAAATACACATAAACATATTTTAAAATTTAAACTTTAAAATTCGAAAATTTAAAATAAAAATTAATAAGTGAATCAAGTTGATTGGTCATATTAGTAGGTGCTCAACCATAATTGTTCTTTTATTTATTAATTGTTCACATGAGGTATTTAATGTGATTGGTTAAATTAATGGGTGCCTAATTATTATTGTTTGCAACTGTATTAATTAGTTTCAAAAAGGGAAAAGGCATTAATTTAAATTTAAATTTAAAATATTTAATTACGTAAAATATTTGTAGAATTAAATATAATTTAAAATTAATTTTAAATCTGATTCACACAAATATAATATTCAGAAAAATAAATTCAGAATAATGCACTTTAAATATAAGATTTAGTTTCCAAAATCATAGAATTTAATTTTAAAAATCTGATTAAAAATAAAAATTTATAAAAACAAATTTAGAATGAGACATTTTAAAAGAATACTGAAACGTAAAATATTATTGGTCTATAAATAAATTTGGATATATATGAAAAAATCATACAGTGAATAAAAGTTAAAATTTTGTTTTCATATTAATAATTTTCATGGAAATATTGTTAAAAAATTAAAAATAACATGTAAAATATCATTATCAAATTAAAAAGAGAGAAAGAGTTAAAAACTTATGGAGGGAAAAGAAGTTTAAAAAAATAGATGATTTAAATTTAAATTTTCATTATGAAAAACGTGAAATTATATTTAATGATGAAAAAAGGGAATAAAAAAGTAATACATCTTAAATAATGGGAGTAAAAGAAAGATTTCCTACTAAAAAAATTAAAAAAACGTGAAATATAATTGGCCAAGAAAAAAAAAAGGGATGGTCTTGAAGTTTTGATGAAAGGAGTAGTTAAGAAGTTATTGATGAAAAAGAAATAAAAAAATCAGAATTTCAAATTTAAATTTTATCAAAATCATGGAATTAAATTTAATTTACATCTGTTTAAAAATAAATATTCACAAAATAAAAAAAAAATCAGATTGTATGTGTTTCTATAGAATGAAATCCCATTATGAAAGTACAGATTGAAGTCTTCACAGAACAAAAATTGAAGTCCCCACGATCAAGCTATGTTCTTGTATAATGCTTGCACCTCGTCTCAATGTTGCATCTCTTTTCTTAGCCACAACCCCCATTGGAAATCACTTTTGTCATGCCTGTACGAAATCATCACAGATTACAACCTCGTTATCACACTCATCCATTGTCCCTGTAGCAACCAAATAATCACCATAAGTGGAAGCTCCTGACCAAAATTGTACACAACTCAATCATTCTGAATAAAGGAGAGAAGAAGAAATAGACTGAAACCTCTGTCGTACATTACCTTTCTTGCTGGAAAACAGCGATGTCACCAACAATTACAATCAGTCGCGGTCACTATTGCGGCGTCTTCGCCCTCCACTGCGGCTCACCGGAACGCTTTCTGCAAGTCGCATGTAGCCTTGTGATCCCCCTCACCTCCACCAGCTACCTGTGTCTAGAAAAATGTCAGAGGAGATACTTGATTAGGATTCTCCATGTATCTGTAAACATAAAGATCGGAGACAGACGCAATGAATGGGGAGAAAGCAAAAAAAGAATTGTGCTAAAAAGAAAATATGATCGGAATATAAAAAGTAACCTTATAAAAAAAATATAGAAGAAAGGTGCCAATGGAAGAGGAATATGAGTCTCAGGAGTTGGAAGGACACTATTTTATTTGAAGGACAAAGAAGAGGAAAAAAAAGACCTTTCCTTTTCATATTGATAGCATAATGAAGTGCTGGTAACGTTTATTTACAATTCCTAATTTCAATTCAAAACCAACTACTTCCATTATCTCATGCATTAAATGTTGAATTGTTTAAGACTTTCTCTGATTAAATTTCAAAATTCAAAATACATGTGAAAATGGGAAGATTTAGGGTCTGAATTGATATCATTAATTGAGTTGAATGAAAATGACAACTATAATAAGACAAAAATTTCTTGAATAAATAAACGTTTTTGAATGAATAAACTCAATTAATGGTGATAGAGGGATAATGGTAAAATAAATCTTAACTAAAATATATGAGAAGAAAAAATCTTCCATTGGTTGCTTCTAATAACGATGTTTTTGCAGGGAAAATGACATCACAAGAGAGTGACACGTCACATAATAGGACTTGACAACAACTGTGTTTTATATAATATATTGATATTGATTAAGAATCATGTGTTCATCCATGCCATGTGTCCTCGCCTCATTACATACGTCCCTACCCAAATGTTGTTTTCATCTTCTTCAATTAAAAAAATAATTCTCTCAAATATGAATAGTATCTCACATGCTTTGTTTTCAAATTCAAATTATTCTTCTACAAACGAGAAACATGTCTCGACCCACAACTTTTTCTTTTTTCCTACTGCTCACCTTTTCATCTTTTCTTTCATGGTATTCTTTCTTCCCTATGTTCTCTCTTTATTCCTCATCCTTTTTTACCGTCTCTTCATTCTTTCCTTCTATTGATCCAAATTTATTGGGTTTTCTTCCTTTCCTAACTTGAGATTGTCTCTATCATTTCTATTTCATTTCTTTTGAATTTTGAAGTTTTGCCTTTGTCTTTCTCAATGTAAGTCTGAGTTTTTCCTCCTCAACAGTCGGCTTATGTGACACCCTTGCTACACAATAGTGACCTAACAAGTAAACGATGTTTGTCTCAAATCAAACTAGTGTAAGTTTACAAGCGATTATAAAAATGAGGATTTTTTTAATCAGAACTAACGCAAGTAAAATGCACAAAGTAAAAAGAACATACAACTAATGATGTCATTAGCTGGTCATATCATAATCATCATAATTACAGTTTTACATAAAGAGGGGTTAGAACCCATGTAAAAAAGATGAAAGTTAAGGGTAGTAAATTGAAGTGAAATGGATAAACTGATACTATAGGTAGGTGGTGTGTGTCAGTAGGTGACTTCATACAAAAAGCTATACACAAGAACATTGTCTAAAAAGAAGCCACATCTAGCATGTCAGAGCGGTACCATGTCCACCGCAAAATATAAGACTTATACTCCCTATTCGCACCCCCTTCACCAGCACCAACACTATTCAAGGGTCCTTAGTTCCCCACTATCAACATCAGGAACCACCACATCATTAGATCTAGTCACATGCTCATTCTCTGGTCCCTCTTCCTCTCCGAGATCCTCTTTTTTGTCTCAGGCACATCCACAACAAGTTGAAAACTGCTTGCATGTCCTGGACGAGGAAAAGGCTAGGTATGAACTGCAGACACATGACATCTAAAGTACATGTGCTCTCCAGAGGGGATTAACCTAGAACCTTGTGAAGATTGTTGGGTGGTGAAACAGGTGGTTGAGGTACCTCTCTAACAAAACCAGAAGGTACAAAAAAAGTCAATTCTAAAGGAATTCTAAAAGGTAACAGAACAGCTGCTCGATGACGAGAAAAGTGGTAGATGAGCAGATTTAGCGACCCCCTATAGCGTATATCCTCCATGCCAGCATCATAGGCCTAATGAGCCTTGGGTGTCCATGTCATCAGGATCCTCGCAAAAATTGGCATTTTTCGAGTAGACTAAGAGCACGATATCATATAAAGAAATACAACCAAATCCAAAAAGAGGGGTGAGAGAAAGTAATGAAAAATCGCGCTGATAGAAAGTAATAAAGAGTTAAGGCAAATATCTAATCCTATAACACTAAAGGACACATGTACAAGTAATAATTAAGGTAAGTCACAATAATTTCATTTCGCATCCATGTTTTCATAGAATCAATACATGCAATTCAAAGGTTCCTAGGTATCAAGTTACTATTGTCATAAGAATGCAGACTCAATGATCGATCTTAACTCTTAAATGCACCTCCAAATATTCCAACATATCAATATTAGTATCTTCAACAATACTAGTGCCAACACCTTCCAAGATGTTGATACTAACATCTTCAGCAAAACCAATATTAATATCTTCATTCAAATAATAATTGGGCGAAGCAATCAGTAGTTAGAGCTCTACCCTCGCCAACTCAGGGCGGACACCAGGTACATCAATTCCATTACTTGCAAGATTTAAAGGCAAGAACAATCTCCACTGATCCTGATTATGGCCAGGGGATCATCAGGGTGGTCGGTGTCGCTCGGTACTCGCTCTGGCTCTAGGGTACTCACTGGACCATGGCAACATATTTCCCCACCAAGTACACCCTCTAGAAAACACTATCGAGCCTCCCCTCTAGCCATATCGCGGTTGTACCTTACCGTAGCTTTCCTATGAACAAATGCAATGATGCATGATCATACCCAACAATACAATCTCATCCAATTATCATACTGCGACATTCTCACAGTACATCAAAGGCACCAAGGCCATAATAATCAAGGCACTAAGGCCAATATATCATCAATTTCTCTCGAGAATCTGACAAAGCTTCCCCTATACCACAGGATCTCCACATTTTTTAACAATCAGAGATACAATATGCAAAAAATTAGCTTTAGGAGTCTTAAGTAATTCACTGTAAGTTCATGGGTTAGCTACGGGTGTTTATGTTATAAGTTATAAACCAATTAGTCTTTCATTATAAGATTTATGTCTGATGTTACAAACTCTTTCCTAGTGAGTTATAAACTCTATTGTTTCGTGTTGAAATTTCTTCCTTGATGTGTCACAAACATTTATGATATAACTCCCCTCCTATGGACCTTTCCTCATATGTTATAAGCATTTCAATTTTAAGTTATGAACACTTTTCTTATGTGTTAATAACATTCCAATTTTTGGTTATGGACTCCTCTCTCCATATGTTATGAACATCTTAACTTTTAGGTCATGAACTTTTCCTCTTGTTATAAACATTTCAATTTAGTCTATCATAAGTATATTAAATTTTCTATCATGATTATTTTAAACTTAGATTACAATCCTCTTACTTCTCATTTTATGAATCCCTTAGTCTTATGTCAAAATTTATTTCCCTTTTGTTATAAACTTCTTAGTTTGTTATAAACATTTATCCTACTATCGTAAGTTTTTCTAGTTACGTGATAAACTCCTTGGCCTCAAGTTATAAACTTTTCAGTTTTCCTATTATGAACCTTTGAATCTCAGGTTATAAACTTTTAGATTTTCTGTCATAAACATTCTAAAATTTCATGTTATGAACTTTTTAAATGTGAGATTATGACTCTTTTAGCTTTGTCCCAAAATATTTTATTTCTTCTAGTATAAGCTCATTAGTATTAATATTATGTCATAGACTTTTAAAAATTTCTGTCATAAAATTTGGCGTACCAAGTTACAAACTGTTTTAGCCTGCAGTTATAAACTATCTTGTTACACATTTCAAACTGTTTCCTCCTCGGTTATAAACTCACCTTATTACTATCATAAATTTCTTACCTTACCATATCAGTTTGATTTTTAGGATATTCAAGGCTTATGAGATTCCTCTCTCCCTCACTTACACTCTTCCTCATGTTTCTAACTCTTAAAGTCTGTTATGGTCTCTTATGACTTATTTATCCAATTCTACAAGGTCCACCTTTTGTGTTTCAACAGAATTTTCACTACCATCAATTGTAAAATCATCAATAACCAAATTGGACGGTCTTCATTCTCATCCAATCATGTCTAGAAATTCAATAACATATTTTTCCTTTCATAATGATCAATCCATCAACAAATCACCACATTTCTCATACATCAATAAAATTCACTACAAACCCAAAACAAATTTTTGTTAATAAATCCTAAAGAGAATGAAGCCATTATGGTATCTTCTCAAATCCATGGGCAACACTTGGTTTCACCCACATCAAGAGGCAAGGGTTTTCCTCAAAAACCTTAACCCTCATTACTTCCCGCTAAGATTTTTCAAGCTTTCCCTCCCCCTTACCTAGTGGAGGAATTCAACGAAAGCAAGCCCTTGTGGTGACCAAAAACTATCCAAAAGAGTCTTCCTTTAAGTGGTGAGAATTAAAGCTTCCAACACTTCAATTTCAAACCATGAAAAATATATAACTTGGTTAGGTCTTCCACCATCAAAGAAGAAGAATGAAAAAGAAGAACCCATGGTGAGGGAGGTGATACCTCACAGATGTACCAAGAGAGAAAAAGATTGGAATGTGAAAGTTGATTCTGCAAAAAGTTGTAGTTTGAGTGGGTTTGAGTGCTCAAGAGAGTAGCATTTCCCTTGGGTGAGTTCTAAGCGTGGGTATGGAGAAAATATTCATGTGAGACAAAAAGGAAGTCAATGAATGATTGAAGGACCATTTGATAAAGATTGATGGAAGGATGATGAGGCAAGGAGTGGTGAAAAAAACGTGTGATGTGGCTTCATGGAGATCAAAGTGTTAGGTGGAAAATTTGGTCCATAATGAGACACATTACCACTTAATTTGTGGTTAGATGGTTTCCACCAATTCAAGGTTAAATTAAAGGCTAGAATTTAACAAACAATTGGGCTTTCTTTTCATTTTAACCCAATGGTCGAATTTCAAATAGGTAAGGTGTGAGGGTCACTTTGAAATTTCAAAAAATATAGGGGCATTTTTGCAAAATTCTTAATAATTCAAAAATTTCAAGAAGAATATCAGAAAAATTGTTTTTACATTCTCAGCCTCTATTTATGCTTAATACGTATTTTTCCAGAATTTCGATAATTTTCCTTTAATTTATATGAATTTTTACTGTCAGGTACTCATAAATAGTGACATTTTGATAATTATACCAAAACCACCTCAGAAAATTCCACCAAAATTTTTAAAAATCATAAAAATTGTACTAAGACTAGTTATATAATTAGTTTACTCAAATTCCATGTCAAACATATTCACTATTTAAAACGAGTTTACCGTTCCTGTAGTTTCCCGTTATGGTGAGAAACGAATGTTACAATCCTCCCCACTTTTAAAGAATTCCGTCCTTGGAATTTTATATGAATAAGTGAGGGTGAGATTCCTTCATCTTGTCCTCCAATTCCCGGGTGAAATCTCCTTTGTCTTGATTCCATATTACTTTCACTCGCGGGTATTTCCTTTCCTCGAAGTTGTTTAATTCTTCTATCCTTAATTCTTACCGGCAGTGCCTCATAAGTTAAGTTCTTTCTCAACTGTATTAAGTCTGGTTCAATCACATAACTAGGGTCAGGAATATATTTTCTAAGTTGTGAGAGGTGAAAAACATTGTGGAGGTTGGAAAGAGAGTGAGGTAAGGCAACTTGGTAAGCTATGAAACCAATTTTCTTGAGAATTTTGTATGGGCCAATGGATTTTGGAGTAAGTTTTCAGGACTTCAATGCTCTACCAACACCAGTCGTGGGAGTGACTTTCGGCAATACGTGATCTCCCTCTTGGAATTCAAGGAGCCTTCTTCTTTTGTCATAACAACGTTTTTTTTTTCTACTTTGGGCAACCTTCATTTTCTCTTGGATCATCCTCACTTTTTTAGTGGTTTGATGAACAACTTCAGGTCCTAAAAGTAGGTTCTCACCAGTCTCGTACCAACAAAGAGGTGTCCTATACTTTCTACCATAGAGGGTTCGTAGGGTGTCATCCCAATACTAGAATGAAAACTATTGCTATAGGTAAATTCTATCAAGAGTAGGAACTGATCCCAACTCCCTTTCTGTTCTAGCACACACGTCCTAAGAAGGTCCTCTAAGGATTGGATGGTCCTCTCAGATTTTCCATTATTTTGGGGATGGTAGGCTGAGCTAAGCCTAAGTCTTGTCCCTAATGCTTGATGTAAGCTACACCAAAATCAAGATGTGAACCTGGGGTCCCTATCAAATATGATTCTAGAAGGTATCCCATGTAGTATCACGATCTCCTTTATATACAACTGGGTTAGCTTCACCAGAGAATATCTGACGTTGATTGGCAAGAAATGTGTAGACTTTGTCAACCGATCAATGATAACCCAAATCACATCATGTCCAAAGGCGTCCTTGGTAGATTTGTGATAAAGTCAATGGCATTGCTATCCCATTTCCACTCAGGAACTTCCAAAGGATGTAATTCTCCAGTAGGCTTTTGATCTATCTTTTCCTTTTCACATGTTAAGCATGACGTCATGTACTCCACTACTTCTTTCTTCATCCAAGGTCACCAAAACATTTTCTTCAAGTCTTAGTACATCTTTGTAGCTCCAGGGTGAATACTCAATTTAATTTTATGAGCTTCTTCCAAAATCATTCTCTTGAGATTTTCATAATCATGTATGCATATCCTTCCTTTAAATCTCAACACTCCATTTGTTCCTTCTTGAAAGCTAGGCTCCTCGCCTAAGGTCATCTTTCCTCTCCTCTTTTGAAGGTATTGATCTGTTGCTTGGGCAAGCTTAACTTGTTTTAGAAACTCATTCATTATCTTTAATGTTCCTAACTTAATCTCTCCTAGTGTCAACTCCACTGCTAGGTTCAAATCATTGAATTCCTCAATCAGTTCTAACTCTTTAATCATCATTGCAGATGTGTGTAAAGATTTCCAACTTAGTGTGTCTGCTACAACATTGGAATTTCCAAGATGGTATTGCAATGTGAAGTCGTAATCCTTCAAGAATTCTACCCACCTTCTCTGCCTCATGTTTAACTCTTTTTCATCAAACATATACTTCAAACTTTTGTGGTCACTGAAGACTTCAAACCTTGCACCTTAGAGATAATGTCTCCAGATCTCCAAAGCAAAGATGACTGCAGCTAGCTCCAAATCATGTGTTGGATAGTTCACCTCATGCTACCTCAATTGTCTGGAATCATATGCCACTACCCTTATTTATTGCATCAATACACAACCTAACCCTTGTTTTGAAGCATCATAATACACCTCGTAATTCATTATTGGGTTAAGAAGTACTAAAATTGGTGTGGATGTCAATCTCTTCTTTAGTTCTTGAAAACTTTTTTCACATGCTTGAGTCCACAAAAAAAGGTTGTTCTTTCCTTGTCAAGTCCGTGAGAAGAGATGCTAACTTCGAAAATCCTTTAGTGAATCGTCTATAGTTTTCTGCCAATCCTAAGAAACTACGAATCTCAGCAACGGTCTTCGGTCATTCCCGTTGAAGCACAACTTCCACTTTGGTAGGGTCTACAACGACTCCTTCCTTTGAAATAACATGTCCAAGGAAGTTGACCTCCTCCGGCCAAAACTCGCACTTTGAAAGTTTTTCATACAATTGCTTTTCTTCCAAAGTCACCAAGACAATCCTATGATGTTCTTCATGTTCCTCACGACTCCTAGAGTACACTAAGATATCATCAATGAACACCACCACGACTTTATCCAAATAAGGACGAAACACCCTATTCATATAGTCCATGAAAATTACGGGGGAGTTAATACGTATCTGTCCCGTTACCAGTAGTGATTTTTTTTTGTTTAAGGTGGCGTGGGCTTGTTAAAGGCCCCTGCCTTGTCTGTATGGCCTTGTATGGGTTGACCCGGGTACATCCTAGTACGCATTCATCCGGGTTGCACGCATGGTTCTTTGCTCAAGTCGGGTCGATGTTGAGAATCTGACAAGCGTACCAAAAACCCAGCAGTATAATAGTAAGTAAGAGTATTGTATCCATAGGGAACGGTTCAATATATAAAGATCAGTGGTCACAGCTATCAAGTAGAGAGTATGGTTATTGATTGTTGAGAATTGCGAAAGTAAATAAAAACAGAAAATAAATTGAGATGAGTAGAGCAAGTTACTTGGACTAGGATTGAACTTCGTCTATCGCACCCCTTTCGTATGTGAACCCCAATAATATTTATGAATATGTAATCATGATACCTTAGCCAAACTAAGTTATTCCACGTAGGTTCCCCGGATCGCGAAATACTCAGAAATAATTCATGCGGGTTCTCCCAGGCGACAAATTACCACGACTTTAAAGATCTGTTTTTGGTTTGTTAACACTATCAATTCGCCCTGATTCCTCAGCAACTAATATGAGTATTTTTACCAATCAGAGTTCAAGTTTCCTATTCCTAGGCTCCCCCAAACTCGCTATTGATTTTACAAAACCATTTTCCAATGCGCCCCATAAAATCAACCTATAACTCCGGCACACAGGCGGAAGCTAAGCATTAAGCACAGCATAAAAATACTAATATCATAAAAATAGGGATTCATAGATATTAAAGAGAATTCACATACAATTGGGGATTGAATCGACTACATTCAATCCTATCGGAGAGTTTAGCTATGCATGGTAGCCATTACAAACCAACAGAGAAACTGTCACACTTTTCTCCAGCCCTAGCTTCTGCTTTGTCCTCTCCCTATGATCTGTGCAAAAGGTTCCTTAAATAGAAGTTGGAAAGCCATATGAAATCTGGAAGGAATCTTGTTTGAAATCCCTTTAAAAATTGTTTCCGTATTCTTGCGCTTCAACCTGCGCTCAGCGTAGATAAAGCGCAGGAAACAGAGAGCTAATTAAATGTTGCGCTCCACTTGCGCTCAGCGCAGGTGGAGCATGGTTCTTGTTCCAGGTTTCTTGATTTTCTCCTTTTTCAACTTGATCTCTTCCTGATCTTATCCTTGTTTGCTTTGCTTTCCTTATTTCCCTCTTTTTAGCTTGATTTTGTGCTGATTTGATCTTCAAATTCAAATTGAGAATTTTATCTTCAGAATCCTTGTTTAAATGACTGTGGATTTTATCTTGATCTGTTGCCATTTAGAATCTCATCTGCAGATTTTCTCTTCAAATAGATGTTATCTTGTTTCTCCTTTTAAAACTTTCCTTTTTATCTGGAAAATCAACAGATTTTCTATTAAAATAGCATCAAATTCAAATTTGAATTAAATAATCACAAAATATGCATTTATTACTAAAAAGAGGTAATTTGGGAAATAAATTTAACAATTTACCCTTGATAAGTGCAGTGATTATACAAGAAATTATCATATATTTTGCACTTATCAGTCGAGATGCCCGACCTGGATTCATGTGGGCTTGCTTGCTAAATTGGGCCTTGGGGATTGATGGCCCAATATCACCACTAGAATAGTTGCCCCCCGGCGTGTGCCGAGATAAGCACTTGGTTCATGTCAGTTCGTGCTCGCCTTTGTTGCAACTGAGATGCTTTGGTGGTAATGTCTGGGCCGGGGACCATTACTCTGGAAACATGCGAAATTTCGAATTTTGGGATCCTGACGCTTCAACTTTTAGGGTTTGCGTCTGTTGGCGCTTGGCGTTGATTTGTATTCCATGTATCCGCTTGCATTTCTGGGAGCCTTTTCGCATTCGAAGTGCCTTTTTGCCTCCCGGGACCTTGGGATTTTTTTTTCTTAGCCCTTTTTTCCTATAAAGAGGGGGTGGGGTCACAGTCATTTTCACATTTTCTTGCTATAGCCCATGTTGTCTCTCATTTTCACTTATCCTACCCAAGGTACTTTCCTTCTCCTATACTTTGTTTTTTCTTTTTGTTGTTGGGGAGTATGAGTGATAATGATTCCTTGGAGGATTTATTCGGTCCGCCTTAGGGGTTGCCCGGTTCGTCATCCCGTCCTGCCCCCCAAGTCGGTCATGGGTGGAGGTTGCGTCGGGGGATTTTTTTCCCTAGCTTCGTGTGGCGATTATAGCCCACAGTGCTGCAATAACGGCCGGGAAATTTATACGCTGACCGAGTCTGACTTTGATTTGTCGGATTCTGATATCTTGGGTTGCCATTCTGGATTAGGAAGTTGCTATACAGTCTCTGCAGGTGACCAAATGGTTGGGGAACAAGCAGAGTAGTCGCTTGTGCCAAGATGGACAGAAAAGTATTCCTGTGTGGCGCCCGAGGTCCTAGGTACCACTAGTATTTATAGGTCGAATGCACCCTGTAGAAACCACAAGAAACACTAGAAGGGGGGTTGAATAGTGTTTTATAATTTTCAAACTGATTTTGGAAAACCTTTAACAAGCAGTACTTTTTACAAAGAAGTTTTAGCAACTTTCTGAAACTAGGAGTTTAGTACTTGCAGAAGTAACTTTAGCAGGTCTAATAAAACAGTTTTGCAAACTTGTTTTTCAATAAGTTTAGTTTGTTCTTCAGTTTCAACGTTATAAAACAGTATACTCAGAACCCACCAAGTTAGTATAAACCAAATATAAAGAGATAAGGGTAAGAGAAAACTTAGCCAAAGATTTATACTGGTTCACCCACTTCCACTGTGAGCTACATCCAGTCCCAAAGCCAAACAGCTAAGGATTTCCACTAATCTCAGAGATTACATGTATTTTTTTCTATCAAGCCTCTTCAGGCTCTACAACAACAAGTATTCTTTTACAGTTAAGCCTTTCCAGGCTCTAAACCAAGTATTTTTAACCACAAGCCTCTCCAGGCTCTAAACCAAGTATTGTTTAACCACAAGCCTCTCCAGGCTCAACAACAAGTATTCTTTCTTCCACCAAGCCTCTCCAGGCTCTCAAACACTTTCAAGTGTTTGTAAAGAAATGGTTAAAGTTATTGAACCAAACAAGTTCTTAACTTAAACTCAAATAGACTTGTACAGGATAACTGAGTATAACTCAGGATAAATGAAATTTTGGTTGTACAAAATATATCAGAGAGTATGCAGCGTAGAATTTGACAGCGTTTTGGCTTGATACATTGTCTTCTCTGTCTCTATTTGAAGTCCTTCACGAAGCTATATATATAGCAACAAAATTAAGTCCGTTGAAGATTGCTGAAACCACTGTTAAGAGATAACATTAAATGCTATGAGAACCGTTGTGAGATAATCTTCTCATAGCTTCTGACTTGAGCAGTACAGGTGTGCAGATATGATTCAGTTCAGACACATTTGCAGGTACTATGATACAGATGTTTCCCTTTTCATGTATAAAGATTCAAAACGTTGAAAGGGTCTCTGTGATCTTTCCTTAAACGAGACATGCTTGCGGAAGACGTTGAGGATGCATTTAAGTCTTGAGCAGAAAGCCTTCTGACTTTAGACAAATGCCACGTTGGATGTCTTCAGCAGGTCTTCATATTTCAGATAATACATCTCTTTAGAGGGTTGAATAACTTCAGCAGGTTCATCTCCTTCAGAAGGTTGCACCACTTCAGAGGGTTGTTCCTTTAGAGAGTTGCTGAAACATAGAAAATACCCTTAAGAGAATTTGTACTAATATTCAGGATGTTTTAACCAAATTTGTTGTTCATTAAAACTTAGGGTTATGAGACTTCAACATTAATAATTACTTAATAATATTTTGAGACTCAACATTCTCCCCCTTTTAATGATGACAAATTTGCTTAAACTTTCAAATTTCTGAAGGGAATTTAAATAGAATTTAAGTTCAAAGAAATTCTCCCCCTTAATCAGATACTTGAGTTGAATGCTTGCTCCCCCTGAACATAAGAACTTTTCTCTGAAAAACACTTAAACTTCTGATTTTTGTTAGTTTATTACTCCCCCATTTGTCATCAATCAAAAGGAACATTCTGAAGTAATAAATGTACAGCAGAGCAATAAATACGGGGTAAACATTTAGCAATCAATCAGTTACTCTTAGAATATTCAATTTTTGTTAACATATTAAATGTTTTCAGTCAATGATTAGAGCAGTGGAAAGCAGTTATTCATCAGAATCATTGCATCATATAGTCAAATCAGAAACTATGAGCATATTTAATGAACACACATATGAGGCAAAATAGCTCATTCATTTAACTTTCAGAGAGTTGAAAATAAAAACAATGAACACAGATACTATCTGAAGTCACTACATACTATCACAGACTTCAACTCCTTTTGTGCTTTGGCCTTGATTCGTGAGTTTGCAGTGAATCTGGAGTAACTTGCAATTGTTTCATTAACCTCTGAAGCTTTTCATTCTTGTTTCTTAGTCTTATGATCTCCTTTTCTCTTACTTCAAGTACTTCAGTAAGGTCAGCTTTTCTATAGATAATGGATACCTGACGCTTGGTGAACACAATCTCACTGAAACCATTGGGTAAGCCATATTCAGCAGGCTTAATCACGAGACAGGTGTAGATAGCAGGGGTCCATTTCTGCAGAAACCAATCCTCATGAAGTTCATGTTTTGAACAAGGAAAAGTACCAGCAAACCAGGTTCTGAACTCTTGAACTGATAGAGTGCTCTTGGTCATAGAGTCAGCAAAATCATACTTAGTTCCAGAGCAAGAGCTGACGAGAATCCGAGGGGGGGTGGATTCGTTTTACGGATCTATCTAGGTTAGAATGCTCATAAGTAAGAAAATTTGGGAAATTGTTAAAACAAGAAAAATGCGTGAATGGAGAAGGCAGAAAATGGAATGGAAAATGATTGATTTCACACTTCTAAGGATGGAAGATAAGCCTATAAGTTATACACACAAAGGGATGAAGGACCTTTGATAAAACTCAATTCTTGAATTAACAAGAAAATTAGAGAAACACTCTCCAATATGAAATAAAAATTTTGATTCAAACTTCCAATTTCTTGCATGCATGTACATGGCTATTTATAGTCCTTACAAACCAGGTCAAATAGGGCATGTATTCAGCCATGCAATCCACGCCTATTTCTTCCTAAAATGCCCTCCATGTAACTTTCATGCAATCCTATTTAATCCTACTAAAAATCATTAAACTTAGACAATTATACTACTAGAAAAATTCAGCCAATATTTTCCACATGTGGCCACACATTTACATGATTTTCATAACAACCAACAAGGAATAAATTGGCTCTTGATTTAGTCTTGAAGTAGTCGTTCCATATGGAAGACAAAACAACCCAAAGATTAATTGCTTTTTGCTCCATCAATTTGTAACCTCCATGTGATGAATGCTGGCCACCCTTTTTAAGTCTTGTAATCAACTCTTGAATGCCAATTTATTTTGTAACCTCCCTTGTCTTCTTGAGTCATAATTCAACCTTCATTTCTTTTAAGTGGCCGCCCCATGTGATGAAAATTGTTCAGCCATTTATTTAATTTTAATGTAAACAAGAAACAAAAATTCAGCAACTCCTTCTCCTTGGCCGCCACACCTTGGCTGCCCCCTTTCCTCAAGGTTGGATTCACATCAAGAGCCTTCCTTTTCCCTCTCATGCCTGTAGGAGTTCCATAGCCAGTCTTTGTAGGAGTGGTCCAATTCACCATAGGCTTCAACATCCTCAGGAACTCGTTCCCATTGCTCTCTGGTCATGGGCTCAGGATCATCCAAGTATGCTGAATAGAACTTGGGCTCCTTCTTCTTGTCACTAGGGCCTTCAGTAAATAGCAGCCTAGGAACAATCTTGTCAAGTTGCCAAAAAATTTTAGTGGATGGATTCATAGTAAGAGGTTTGGGAGGCTTGAAATTCTTGCACCCAGCAGAGGACACTATGTATCTTGCATACAACTCAGTTTCCAAGTTGAGATGCCTGATGAGAATCCAGTCTTCAGCAGGTATCTTGACATGGTCTGAGGAGTACACATCAATCCTCTTCCAAAAGTGCTTGGGTGGATGAACTCCTTGCCTTATCCTCTCCAACTGATCAGACAGAACATCACCACCACTATTTTTCTGAGCAGCAATCCTCTTTGCCCTAGTAGCATCAAGAGAATCCACATGTAAATAGTGTGCTTGTGCAGGGGTGGATGCTTTCTGAAGAAAAGTAGCTCTTCATAAAGATTGGGAAACTTGGGCACCTGATCCTTTGATTGTAGGAAGTTGAGTAGAATTTATGTGGAAACTGTGCAGCCTTCAGCAAGTCTTCAAAACTAACAACAGAAACCACCTTGTCAAAGGATGGTCTTCTTGATAGATCTCTAGACTTGGGCTTCCACATGCTTTCTCTTGGAGTAAGATCACCCTCCCAAACAAACTTCCCATCTCCCTTCCAGACATAACTTCCTTTTCCTTCCCAACAAATTGATTTTGATCCACCAGGAACCATGATATGCTCAGTAGATATTCTTTCATCTACTTGTTCTTCTTCAAATGATGATAAAGGTGTGGGTGAAGGTGGAACAGAATCAACAGCAGGTGCAATAGCAATTGGTTCAGCAACAGCAATAGGTTCAATACCTTCATCAACAGCAACGGGTTCAGGAACCTTTTCAGCAATCACAGCAGGTTCAAGAATCTTTACTGGTACCTTTGATAGGCTGAGATCATCTTCCAAGTCAATGGAATCAAGGTTCCCAAAATTGACCTTAATTTTCTTGTAGGGTTCCTTTTCAGCAATAGACATTTTACTTATTTCCTGCATCTTCCTCTTGTAGTGAATAGTTTCAGTATTGGGATTCACCAAGGAATTATAAGGTACATACACAGCAGTAGGCTTGATAGGTTTCCTTTTAAGCCTTAACTTCTTTATCTCCAACACCTTCTGAGACCTTATTTGCTTAATTGCTTGCTGAAAAATTTCAGCATCATCCTTTGGAATAGATTTGCTCCTTGTAATCATCTGTGATAGAGCCTTTTCTCTCACAGGAGACGGCAACCTTATACTCTTCATCCTTGCAGCCTTGGAGAGCCTCTTCCTCTTAGGAACTGAGGATTTTTCAAGCTTCTTATCCTCAAGTAATGCTTGTTGTGCAACAATAGCAATTTCCCTGTCATTATCTTCTTGCTCCTTGGCTTTCCTAGCCTCTTCTTCCTCTAGAGCATTTGCCAATGCAACAACTTCTTGTAGCTCAGGATCTGGGTGACTTGTTGCAAGAGGCATCACAATAAGTGGCTTCTCAAATGAACTTCCACTGGGGGCATCAACCATCACATCTTGTCCCTTAGAGGTTAAGGTAGGCTCAGTGACTTCAGTAACAGTCACTTCAGCAGCCTGGCCCACAATTTTAGCAGGTTCATTGAGAACCTTCTGAACAGGTTCAGAAGTTTGAAGTGGTGTCACATCAGCCACCTTTTCAGATGGCGTTGCCCTCTGAAAAGAAGCTTCAACCTCTCTTACATGTTCCAAATCAGCAGGTGCAAGAGTTCTCTGAGATACCTTAGTTCTTTTTCTCTTCACCACCTTCTTCTCAGGGGTTTCAGCAGCTGGTTGGAACTCTTCCTTCCTAGCATCCCCTTGCAGTTCTTCTTCCAAGATTTCCAGCACATATCGTTGGAATGCAGAAGCCTTCTCAGTAACATAGGCTTCCTTAACAGATGGTCCAGAAGCAGGTTTCTTGATATCAATCCCCATCTGTTTAATGGTGGTAGCAGTGAAGAAGGTTGGGGGTTTTTTTGTCAAACTTCTTATCTACTGGAAGCTTGTAGTGAAGCATAATCTTCATTATTAGAGTGTTGTGAGGAAGATTTGCAGCAGAGTCCTTTGACCTTCTGATCATACTGTAGAGAATGATCCATGGCAGATTTATCTTCTTCTTCTACAGTAGGTGAATGAGACAGAACCTTTCAAGTTCTGATACATGATTTTTACCTCCTCCTTTTGGCAACACACAACATCCAAGAACAGCAAGCAGCATCCTGGGAGTTTGCAGCAACCCAGTTCCATTCATATTTTAGGGAGTTTCTGAACCAAACAACATTTTATTGTACATTCTTGGTCCTCCATTGTATGACTCCCAATCAGGGACGTACCGAGCTCCTTCAGCGTTAACATTAGTTACAGTCTCCAAGACTAAGGTATCAACAACAACGTCTTGCCCCATCACCGTTGCCTTGAGAGAAATCTTTATGTTTCCTTCTACTTCTCTTATAGTTCTCCAGAACTCATAAACGCTTTCCTCACGCCAAGAGTTGTATATACTTTCGAAGAATGGTGTCCATCCAGCAGGTTCGAAATATTTAGCAAGATCATGACCATGCTCAGCAAGGTTATCAAACTTCACACATCTAGTAGGAACGATCTTCCCACCAGCTTTGGAGGCAGTATCTCCTTTTTTAGGTGTCGTTTCAGTTGTAGAAAAATTTAGGAGAAAATTAGGGCTTGGGAGGAAATGAAGAACTTGAGAAAACTGAGAGCTTCTGGAAGTTGAGAGAGTGGGAGCAAAGAGAGAGTAACTGAGAGGCTTCCCACGCCCTCTATAAATAGGCACAGAGCATAGCATTAATGATGACAGTTGCTGGCTACACAGACATTGGGAGTCGTGCATCGTGTAAACATCAGAGGACAGGTGAAAGGCCAACCGTCTCAGATAGCCACGTCATCAAGTGACACTTCAGAGAGTATTGTGTTCAGCAAGTTCAAACATTTCAGCAAGAGCATATATTTTAGCAGGTATATATATATATATATATCAGCAAGTGCAAACCTCAGAGAGTTCATATATTTCAGAAAGTTCACACAATACAAATATCACAAATTTTACAGATAATGCATGTATTCTCAGATATATATTTGCAGCAATAAAAAGTGTTACCAACAAGGATTTTCAGTGATTGATCAAGTATGTTGAATTTGCTGAGACTCAACATTGTTTTCTGAATTATGTTGATAATGACTATTTCAGCAGCTCCAGTCTTTAGGTCTTGGCACATACACCTTCCTTCCATCTAGGGTTCCACGCATACATTCCTCTGTTGTAATTTTGGGTGTCTTCTTTGCTTTATCTAAGACATCTGCAAGTGTAACAATAGAGATTTTTGATACCCATACATTCATGGGTCCACTTGGGTTAGTTTTGGGTGTGGATTTTTCTTTCTGTTTACACTTAGACACATGTTGTCCAGGTTTATCACAGTAAATGCACCCATCTACCTTCTTTTTAGCCTTTTTGGGAAAATCATACTTTGATGATTTTGATGATTTACCAGAGAAACCCAAGCCTCTTTTGTCTTTGAAACTTCTTTGAGTTCCTAATAATCTATTAAGATTATTAGTTCCTTCTACAAATTTGGCTAGGTCTATAGTAAGTTCCTTAATTTGTCTTTGAAGACTTTGATTTTCTTCAAATAGATTCTTGGAATTACTATTCTCATGTTCCTGAAGCTTTTCTTTAAGTATAAGATTCTCTTTTTCAAGATCTTTGTTTTTATTGCACATAACATTGTATGCATTTGAGAGTTTCTTATACTTTCTGAAAAGTTCCTTGGAACTATCTACCAAATCATCATATTCATCTAGAAGAGTTAGAGATATTACCTAGGAATCTGTACCTTCTGAAGATAGTTGATTTGCCATTAAGCACAAGCTTGTCACTTCAGATGAGTCCTCTTCATCTTCTGAGGTAGAATCTTCTAGATCTGATTGAACAGACTTGTTTTCCATAACATCTTCATGAATAGATGAAGCCAACAAGTCCCATATTTCCTTAGCAGAGTTGAATCCTTGAACCTTCTTATACTCAGTCTTGTTCAGAGAACAGATCAAGTAGAGTTTGGCTTGAGCATTGAGTTGAACCTTAATTTTTTGCTCACAGGACCACTCAGCTTTATAAATGGGTACACCATTTCTCATAGGAACATAATCACCATCAGCAATTATATCCCAGAGATCCAGATTGTGGCTTTCAATGAACAACTTTATGTGTTCTCTCTAGTAAAGATAATCATTTCTGTTGAAAACTGGAGGCCTGTTTACAAATGCTCCTTTAGAGATGTAGAGACCATAGCTTGTTGAGGTTTCCATCTAGGATCTTCTTCCTTTGCACTGTTAGATGCTTAACCCGAGGTTGAGCTTTGATACCAAGTGTAGAAACCGCAGGAAACACTAGAAGGGGGTTGAATACTGTTTTATAATTTTCAAACTAATTTTGGAAAAACTTTAACAAGTAGTACTTTTTATAAAGAAGTTTTAGCAACTTGCTGAAACTAGGAGTTTAGTACTTGCTGAAGTAACTTCAGTAGGTCCAATAAAACAGTTTTGCAAACTTGTTTATCAATAAGTTTAGTTTGTTCTTCAGTTTCAACGTTATAAAACAGTATACTCAGAACCCTCCAAGTTAGTATAAACCAAATATAAAGAGATAAGGGTAAGAGAAAACATAGCCAAATATTTATACTGGTTCACCCACTTCCACTGTGAGCTACGTCCAGTCCTAAAGCCAAACAACTAAGGATTTCCATTAATCTCAGAGATTACAAGTATTCTTTACTATCAAGCCTCTTCAGGCTCTACAACAACAAGTATTCTTTTACAGTCAAGCCTCTCCAGGCTCTAAACCAAGTATTGTTTATCCACAAGCCTCTCCAGGCTCAACAGCAAGTATTTTTTCTTCCACCAAGCCTCTCCAGACTCTCAGACACTTGAAAGTATTTACAAAGGAAATGGTTTAAGTTATTGAAGCAAACAAGTTCTTAACTTAAACTCAAACAAACTTGTACAGGATAACTGAGTATAACTCAGGATAAATGAAATTTTGGTTGTACAAAATATATCAGAGTATGCAACGTAGAATTTGACAGTGTTTTGGCTTAATACAATGTCTTCTCTGTCTCTATTTGAAGTTCTTCACGAAGCTATATATATAGGAACAAAATTAAGTCCGTTGAAGATTGCTAAAACCACCGTTGAGAGATAGCATTAAATGTTGTGAGAACCGTTGTGAGATAATCTTCTGATAGCTTCAGACTTAAGGAGTGCAGGTGTGTAGATATGATTCAGTTCTGACACATTTGTAGGTACTATGATATAGATTTTTCCCTTTTCAGGTATAAAGATTCAAAACGTTGAAAGGGTCTTTGAGATCTTTCCTTAAACGAGACATGCTTGCAGAAGATGTTGAGGATGCATTCAAGTCTTGAGCAGAAAGCCTTCTGACTTTAGACAAATGCCACGTTGGATGTCTTCAGCAGGTCTTCATATTTCATATAGTACATCTCTTCAGAGGGTTGATAACTTCAGCAGGTTCTTCTCCTTTAGAAGGTTGCACCACTTCAGATGATTGCTCCTTCAGAGAGTTGCTGAAAAATAGAAAATACCCTTAAGAGAATTTGTACTAATATTCAGGATGTTTTAACCAAATTTTTTATTAATTAAAACTTAGGGTTATGAGACTTAAACATTATTAATTACTTAATAATATTTTGAGACTCAACACACCCGTACTGGTTCAGGAGAGACTGGTTAACTTGGAATTTTGTGATCCAACTCACGCCCGAGATTATGATGTTGTTATTCTTCAGGCCGGAGCCCGGGTGTGTGAGCTGTCCGAAACAATAGCCCAGTTTATGTATTCATACAATTACTATCATTCAAAATTGACGTTGACCCTCCCCTTGATCGTTTTCCAAGAAAAATATGTTGATGTATCTGCACACCTCCCTGTCCCAGCTTCATTCGAATTCTTGGGCCTTCATACGGTGTTTCGAATTGATCCTGAGGGAGTTTAACTTGGAGCCGACCATGCCTTTCTTCTTCCACTTTTTCCATGTCCTGAGAAGGCATCAGAAGGGGAACAAGGGGGAGACGCTGAAGGCGTGGGTGAGTCTTCGCGCCCATGTTAATCGGAGGCTGATTACAACGTACATGGACTCGACCAAACGGGGGAAGGTTTCTTTTAAACAAGAGTTTTTTGGATACAACCTGCACCCAGATGGGAGCTATTTTGGAGGAACCGGGATGATCCATCCGATGTGACTCCCTGGATCCACATGTGCTGGTCGTCGGCGCATTACGACCATGACCTGATGTTGATAGCAGGGAAGTTGTGGATCTAGAATTGACTAAAATCAACCGATTAGAATTGAAAAACAAGAAATAAAAGTGGCTAGGCAGCAATCTATAATGCGCAAAAACATAAAGGAAAATGAGATAAAATGAAAGAAAATGGAAGAGCATAGAGGTGGAATTGGCGCCACTAAGGAAGGCAGCCCCTTCAACCGATAAGCCAACAATGTAGATTTGCCACCAACTCGTGGGACCAGATAAGATTCACAATAGTTTAAGCAAGAACCATCAAGCCTCTCAACCTCACAAGGGAGAGTACAAGCATAAGCTCAATATATGAATGAAGATTAAGTGTGACAAGAGTGGGGAGCCTCCCTTATATAGAGAGTAGGGGTGGTCAACCAAAGAAAGGGGAAAATAAAGATGATTAAAAACCTCCTAACTTGGGTGTTGAACCCATGACTCCTACCTCAACTAGCCTAGCAACCTCATAGCCAATAAAACCACTCATATTAGCGTCCCTCTGTAGGAAAATAAGGGAAAATATAAAATAAAAAGAAAATACAAGAGAATCCTAATTAAGGGTGGTACTGGGACTAGGGTCCTATCCTGGGTCATGGGTGTCCTCCTGTAGGGTAGTACCCTTTTGTAGGGTAGTGTCCTTAGATTTTTAGGACACTAATTTCTTCATCTCTTCCTTGCTTGAAGATGGTTCATATTCCTTAGTTTTGATCCTGCAGCCCAAGCAGTCTTACACCCTTCTAGAAGTATGCCATCATTTCCTCCCCCTTGAAAAGGATTTGACCTCAAATCTGAATAAAAGAGGCCTGGAGTATGGAAAAGCAAAAAAAGGTAAGAAGAAAAGAAGTAGAGAGATAAAGTGGATGACAAGACAAGATGAGAAAGGGGGATACTTCCCTTTGAGTCATGGCTCCTAGATTGTCCTCCCTTAGTAGGCTCCTTGCAGTCTAAGGCACAAGTAAGAGTCCATCAGTTCCAAACATAGAAAACCAAGGAGACATAACAAAAGAACTTAGGGATCACAAAGATTGGTAGTAGAAAAACATATGTTATGAACAAATGGTATTTAAAGTAGGGGGTAGAGAACTCCCTCTTTGAATTTGGAACCATCTTGTCCATGTACTCTATTAAATTAGATCCTGGATCAAAGACTAATCTTTTGAATCCCTCCCTAGCAAGTAAGACAAGTAAGTGGTCATAGAGATGGCTTAGGAAATAAATTATGTAGAAACACAGGAAAACGCTAGAAGGGGTGTTGAATAGTGTTTTTACAAAACCTTAACGTTTTCTGGAAACCTTTTCTGAAAAACTGAGTTCTCTGAAAATTTCAGATAATTAGGATGTTATCTGAAGTTTAACTGTTGTCTGAAGTATTTTCTGACGGTGTAAAATGAGTTTACTAAAAGATATTTTTACGCTCAATTTTTATAAAGACATATTTAATTCCCTTTAATGTTAGTTTAAAACTGAAATGAACAAGTTAAGGGATAGAAATACACAGCCAGAAATTTATCATGGTTCACTCACAACCTTAGTGAGCTACGTCCAGTCCCAGTGCCAACTAGCAGTTGGAATTCTCCACTAATCTCAACAGATTACAAGTATTCTTTTACATTCAAGCCTCTTTAGGCTCTAAACACAAGTATTGTTTTACAGACAAGCCTCTCCAGGCTCAAACCCAAGTATTCTTTTACAGACAAGCTTCTCCAGGCTCAAACCCAAGTATTATTTTACAGACAAGCCTCTCCAGGCTCAAACACAATCCCAATGTTTAAAAGAAAAGGTTTAAGCTTAAGAACTGCAATCCAGTTCTTATCCTAAACACAAAGTTTGTACAAAATAACTAGTGGAACTCAGGATATGAAAGTTTTGTACAAATCAAATGAAATAATCAGAGTTTGTTTTCCTAAGAAAACTTTGGCAGCGTAAGAGCTTCTGAAATTTGCGCGTAAGAGTTCTCTTGTAAAAATTCTTGTCAAAACATGAATCTTCAGCGTAGCTCTATTTATAAGCATTAGGTAATGTCCGTTTAAAAACATCCGTTGTGAGATGTTCTTCGGACATAGTACAAGGTTGCAGTACTGCGTAGACCTCTGCAAAAATTATACTGCAGAACTTTCCTTATTTGTGTATGTAATTCAAACATGCTAAAAAGTTCTATTCTACTTGACTCAAAATGGTATTCTGAAAACGTGTTGGAGAAGGAGCAGAAAAGGTCTTCAGTCAAACTGATGTCCATGTCAGATATCTTCAGAGGGCTTCAATTTTCAGATTGCTTCAGTCTTCAGACAATCTGATATCTTCAGATAACTTCTTCTTTAGAAAGTGTGACCCTTCAGACGGCTTCACTTCTTCAGACAGTCTTGCCACAATAGATGGCTTTACTTCTTCAGATAGTTTTCCACATCAGAAAGCTTTATTACTCTAGAAGGCCAACTTTACTGAAATCAGAATAAACCATTAGTAGCATAAATTAGTTTTACATAGTGTTAATAACTAAATTTGTAGTCACTAAAACATGGAAGATGAATTAGTTTTCTTTAGAAATTATTATCAATTTCTTGAGACTCAACATTCTCCCCTTTTTTAATGATGACCAATTTTTTTTAACAAAAAAAATTCGATAAGGGTAAAATAAGAGATTAAGTTAAGAAATTTCTCCCCCTAAATCAGATGCCTTAAGTTTCTTTAGATAACTTAAGCTTTTCATAAGATTTTCTTACATTCAGATACTCCTTTTTCGCTTCTGAAAATCATGAACACTTCAGATTTTGTTAGTTCAAATTACTCCCCTTTTTGTCATCAATCAAAAGGGACCAGAGCAAGCAACAGATGATCAGATTAATTAAAATAAGTGTATCATAGCAAAAATGGATGTATCAGAGCATAACTTCATAATATATCAGAGCAAAAAACAATCAAACATAAAGTATCAAAGCATAACATAATCAAACATATGAATTTTGAAACAAAATCTCATATTATTCAGAGATTGAATGGCAATTCATCCTAGACAATGACTATCCATCCTTTTTCAACAAAGCATCTTCGATTAAAGCAAATAGCTCGTCACGAGCTTTGTCAATCTGGGAAAGAACAACAATCTTCAGATCTTCTTGCCCTTCTCTGAGCTTCTTTTGCTGATCAAGAACCTTATATACTTGGATGCTAATTCTGCGTGCATGTTCTATAGCTCTTGAATCTCTCTTCTCAGGAAGAAATTCTCTTCCTCAGCATCTAACAGTGGCTCAAAGAAAATGATGGAAATATGCTTGCAAGTGAACCTGAAGTAATAGAATCCCTCGAGCAACCCAAACTTAGAATGATTCTGAACAACATAAAAGTACTCCTTGAGAGGTCATGGAGACCAAAGAGTCCATGCTTCATTAAGGGGGTGCAGAAAAGGGGAATTGACCTCTGAATTTGTTGTGCTTCTACAAAGAAGATACTCCTTTGTAGGTCATGGAGTCTTCATCTTGCCCTGAAGTCCCTGAAGTCCCATTCCCTGTACAGATGGTCAAGTCCTCCTCCTTGCCTTTTCAAATAAGCAGGGAGCTTTCTCCATTGTTCTGCTGTCAGAGGCTTGAAATTTGTTGGGTAGACCTTGGGATTTTTTTCAGCTTGTCCTCAGATCCTTCAGCTAAGGGATACCTGGGAATAATTCTGTCAGGTTGCACCAAGATTCTTGTGGATGGTAGAACTGATATGGGCAGAGGTGGCTTGAAGTCTATGAAGCCTGATGCTCTTGTAATGTGCCTCTCAAACAGCTTAACTTCAAGACATAAATTCCTAATAGCCATCCATTCTTCATAAGATAGGAGAGTTTGTTCCTCAGCAAAGGGATCAATAAGATTCCACTTATGACAAGGTGGCTGGACACCTCTTCTGATCTTCTCAAGCTGATCAGGCAATAGTGATTATTCTTCTCCTTGCTCCTTCTGATTGAGCAATCTTCTATTCTCTGCTTCTTCAACAGATTCTAAGCACAACCCCTTGTGAGCAACAATAGGGGGCATCCTTGAAGTATAGCAATTCATCAAACAGATTAGGAAACTTGGGAACCCTCAACCTTTTTGCCAGAGGCACACCATATGCCTTATGGGGGCACTTCAGAAGCAGCCTTCAACTCTGCTGCAGTTGTTGGTTGTAGTGCAAGGTCATAAGATGGCTCAAGAATGTAGACACCGGCTTTGGCCGCAAGACGCAAATGCTGGGGAGATTGCTTCCTTTCCAAACCACTTCAGCTAGTTGGGAGTTGCTGGAACTTCCTTCAGATTCAGAGTTAGGTGAGCCTGAATCTGGTGATGGAATCTTCTCTTCAGATGATGGAGTCACATTCCCAAAGATCACCTTCATCTTCTTCTTTGGAGGTTCAGCTTCCTCTTTATCCTTCAGTTCCTGGTTTTTTTTCCTCTCCTCTTTATTCTTCCTGCTTCTCTCAAATTCAGCAGCTTGCTGAAATTTGATGGCTTCCTATTGATGAATGGAAGCACTCCTTCTTATCCTCTAAGTAGCTTCAAGTAGAGGAGCGGCATGCAACAATCTAAGTCTCCTTCCTCTTCTGGCTTGGAAGCCTGATCTTCTCCTCTTCTTGGACTTAGACTGGTCGAATCTCTCATTTTCTAGGATTGCCTACTGCACAGTTACAACAATGGCAAAGTTCTATGCCTCTTGCTCTTTTTCTTTGGCCTTCTCTTCTTCTTCCAAAGTAGTTGCTAGAGCAGCAAACTGTGCTAGCTCAGGATCAGGATTCCCGACAACAATAGGCATTGCTTCAATGGTTCTCTCAGAGGAACCTTGTTCAGATTCCAAATTGATCACCAGTGTTGCAGCACTACCTTGATCAACTACAATGATTTATCCCTCTGGAAATGAGGTAGGCTCAGTGAGCTGAGTAGAAGGTGCCTCAGTTGTCTGACCCACAATTTCAGAAGGTCCTAGGGGAACTTTCTGAACAGGTTCAGACAGTCTGAGTTGTGCCTGCCCAACTTCAGATTGTCCTGCTTCAGACGGTTGTACTTGAATTTCTTCAGCATTCTTCTGAGTTTCCTTGGGTCTCCTCTCAGTTCATTTTCCATAATGTCAATTGCACTCCTCCCTATAGCTTCAGCTTTGTGTAGGGCAAAAGACTCTCTCACAGTAGGTTCAGAGGAGAGGGCAGAACATCAATGTGCATCTGCTTGACATTTGTTATAGTGAAATATGCAGGGGCCTTGTGGTCATACAGCCTTTCTATGTGAACCTTGAAGTGCAGCAGAATCTTCTGAATGAGTGTGTTGTGGGGTAGCTGCTTGCAGAATCATTTATCTTCTTCTGCATATGAGTCATGATGATTCTGGGAAGATCCGACTTCTTCTTCTGAATGAGTTGAATGAGATAGAAGCGTTCCAACTCAGACATATGGTCTTTACTCCCCATTTTAGGGATTATTGTGCTCCCTAGAATGGCATGCAAAATCCTAGCTTTAGGAAACAAGCATTTGGACTTCATGCACTCAGGTTTGTCTTCTCCATACAACAGCTTGTTGAACACCCTAGGACTACCATGCTTGAATTCCCAGTTAGTGTAGAAAATAGCTCCTTCAGACTTCACTCCAGTTATTGTTGAGATGATATCCTTGTCAACAAAAATTGAATCCCCATCACAGTTGCTCTTACGGAGTTGTAAGATCCTGAAGCATTTGGAACTCCTCTTGCAAACCTCCAGAAGTCCACCACACGCTCATGCCAAGGGCAGTTGATATGGTCAAAGAATGAAGTCCATCCTGCATCATCGAATTCTTCAGTAAGGTCAACACCATTACTCCTCAGAGATTCAAGGCAGACAGCCTTACTCCTAACAATGTTGCCACCAGCAGATTTCTTGGAACCCATTGAGTTGCAGAGGGAAAAATGGTGAAGCAAGAGTCTTGAAGAGTTTGAAACTTAGAGAGAATAAGAGTGTAGTGAACGTAGCCCTTGCACGACTTCAAACCTTTTGTATATAGATACTAGAGGCAATGATGACAGTTACTCTGTAACACCCTCATCACATGACAGGTATTACTTGACTAACTCGGTTACGATTTGTTAAATTCTCTTTTTAAAGAAGTGAAGAAAATTAGTGATTTTTTTTTAATATTAATAAATTATAATTGGGATGGAACTATAAGAACATGTCAATACAAAAATTTTCATTTCATTGTTATTCCAATTTACAACAGAAGTAATACACATTAAATTGGAGTTTGAACATGCTACACTACAGAAGAAGTGAATCCTCTATTTGACTACACTCTATCTATACAGGGTAATGCTACTCATGTACACCCCTAAACACTACCATTTGACTTAAACAATATCCGGTTCGACCTGAACACCACGCCTATCTTCAGAACCATAGTGCTGATTTTGCCCAAAAGCGCCAGAAAATTCTAAATAATTTTCTAAAATTCATTATTAATTATATTAAGACTATTTTGACTAAAAATATAGACCCCTTTAAGTTTTTTGCTATTTTTCATAATTAAATCTATATTTTCCTTAATTGTATAATTACTAAGGGTATCTTAGGTTATTTTCTCAAACACCTCTCTAGAAAAATTTTATTTATCATTATGGTTGGATAATTTCAAAAATATGAATTTGATTGTTTATTAACAGCTCCGAAATACTTCATAATTAAATTATTATTATTATCATTTTAAAACTTTCTTTATTTTATTTATTTATATACCGGTAGGAGAAATTGTGGGTGTTACATCTCTCCCCTCCTTTAAGAAATTTCGTCCTCGAAATTTGAAGTTCCTATTGCTGGATAGGGCTAAATCTAGTTTCTTAAGCTTTAAGAGTTACTCTCCTAATTGGATCATATAAGACCTTAATGATTCCCTAAAAGTTGGATAATCATTTTAAACTACTCGTGGATGTAAGGATGATATCTTGAATTAAGATCAACCTAGCTTTCAAAGTCTTACCTTTTTCTCTAACAACCAGTAGCGAATTTTGAAACCTTTACCTAACACCTTACAAAAAAAATTCCGGTATGATCTAATATCCCATAAGATTTGATCAGGAACATTTATTTCCGATGAGCAGATCTTATCAAACTTTCCACCATCATTCATACTACCTTAATTCTAACTAGAGTGTTAAGTTAATCCTCTATGAGGTGTGCTACTATGCTACCCTGTCTCCTTCCTCGGATATTTGGCAAGCAACTAGACACTCCCTTTCAGCCTATAATCGACATAGAGTTATAATACCTAATGAAACGCACAGTTTCAATCCATAAGTCAAATCGCTAAATTTTTCCTATAAAAGTTATTTTAAGAATCACCAAAGTATGTTCCTTATAATAACTAATTTCCTTAACATTGTCTTCTGATTCCCAATGATCCCTTACAATATCTTATTTTCTTACAACTCTAAAATGTTCATTTTCCTTCACTATTTATGAATATCTAATTCCACAATAGTCACAAGTGTTGTTTATTATACCTACGATTATATTAGTTCCCTTGGTCTTAATATCAACACTCTTACTGATCTAGTTAATCTTCCATCACTCCCTGTATAAAGATTCTAAGTTCTTTCTTTCTCAAGAATCTTAAATTCATTCCTATCCCAATAAGATGAAATCTTTTGATTCATACATTAGTTTGTTTTTGCTTTATCTATCATTATTAATCGTTGTAGGATTTTTCTACCTAAAATATCAATCACCACTTATAACCAAGGCTTAACTCCATAAGCTATTACTCCCAAGAAGGTTTCACCATCCATCACCACCTTATGTCCTTTTCCTAAACAAAATATGTCTCCAGAATTTTATTTCCATCTAACTAAGACTTATAATTAGACAATTCCACTTCTAACCAACTTCTCCTAATAATTAACCCCGAGATTGTTCCAAGGGATTCTGTACATACTGCTAGGTCCTAGAAATGGGTGAGAACGTTGCATGAAGAGAAATTGACTTGAATGAGGCTAGAACATTGGGTTCACTGAGGAGGGAAAGGAATATCGATGATAACCGAACCAAATGGAATTACTAGACGCCTATAGCATTCACAGTAAAGTCCAAAGCAGTTTCTAAGATCACCTATAGTCTCAATATATAGTTAGAGGTAATCTATCTTTAAACTTATCTTAGAGAATATTATTATTTTTATTTTATTCCTTATGGTCATTCTACTTCCACGGATTGCATTTGTCCCCTAAGGCGTCCTTACGCGAAACATCACCTATTATGTGTAGTACTATTCCAATCTTCAAAAACCTGCCTAAATATTTACCGATTGAAATACTCTTCCTTGAGAATCTAAATCCATTAAGATTAATGCACAAACTAATCCTGTAAATTGGTATGATCATACTCAATCAACACCCCCATAACTTTTACCAAATCTGATCTTAATCGTTTATGAGATTTCACTCACATACCTCTTTCAATTTACAGAAGCGTCAATCAAGTATATCTCTTAATCATCAAAGTTAACACATACCACAACTCCTCATGGAAGTGTTATCCTTACTTATTTTATAAAAATATAGTTCTTGTGGTGCTTACTCATACATCTAATTCCCCATCACATGATTTCTTTCTTCAATCTCCTCTGCGCAATCTTGATACTAACAGATCATTTGCTTAGTCATATCCTATTATTCGATTAAAATTTCTTAAGAATCACATCTTGTGCTATTGGTCTAAACACTTCGACTTCCTTCGTCTTAAATCGTGTTTTCCACTTATTCCTATAAACCCTTATGTTATCAATCCATTAGAGATAGCAATCATACTCTATTGTATCTATTAAACTTTAAGCATGGCACCTATTCCACGATCAAACCCTTTCAGACTTCAAGTCAACCAACAAGGTATCCAAATATGCCTTAACTTCCAAGATCCGATCTCAAACCGTACATTTGTCATTCCTATTCCTTAACTCTATCATTATTTATCCTGAGTATACCCCCAAGTTATCAATCACTTCTAACTCACTTTATCAAAACAATTTTTTTTTAATCCTCAAGAGTTATTAATATCAATCCCCAATATCAAAACCTTAATGATCAATCATCTTAAACCTTGAATTAACAACCTCGAATCCATCATCGACCCCTTAGGTCATTTATCTAAAAGAATGGAAACCTAACCTTAGTGGTCATCCTACTCTAACTTTTGATATTTCACTCATCACCTCAAATCACAAGTCAAATCAACTATTGGCTACACTAGTGTACAACCTCAGGACCTAGAGGTCTTAGCAAACCCATCTTAGAAGGTTGACTACTTGGTTCATTCTTCAACTCAATTAACTTTTAATGGTAGAAACAATCATGAGGGAAAGAGGAGAGATCTAAGGATAAGGATCAGGGTAATTCAGCTCATAAGGAAGAAACACAGGCATATCTAAGTGCCTTACATACACATAACTATGTATCTAAGATTTTTAAATAATTAATACTCAAATACAACTTCTATCAAACTCAAAACCCAGTTCAATGCCAAACAATAAGCATCCTGCAAACTATTGCATACAAGTAGGAAGTAAAGCTTGACATGCTAAAGTCACACAAAACAACATGAAGCAATCACTTACACACTAGTTCGTCAATCCAAACAAAATCATGAAAAGAATATTCTTAATTCAAACACATGGGGTTCTACTCAAGACATTAAAAAGAAGACAAAACCCAATAGACGACATGACTCAATCTCTTTAATTACTCATGTTCACCATACAGATGACCAAGACATTCTTCCTCTTCTCCACCACTACTCGAGCTGAGATTATCAGCCTTGTGTTCCCAACATGCACAACTGCAAGTTGTCACACTTCCTCCTAACCTAAATAGGTCATTGGAGTGGCCAGTTCCGTTGTCCTGTACCAGAGTAGTTAGAAGCACATCAGCCTTGCCAGACTTCAAAACACCTAAACCGGATCAAACTAGACTCGATACGACCATCAGACCCAAACTTCACAGTCCGGTTGGACCGAACTGATCTGATACCACTAAATGTAACACCCACATCCCATGACGGGTATTACTCGACTAACTCGGTTGCGATTTGTTAAATTCTCTTTTTAAAGAAGTGAAGAAAATCGGTGTTTTTTTTTAATATTAATAAATTATAATTGGGATGGAACTTTAAGAACATGTCGATACAACAATTTTAATTTCACTGTTATTCCAATTTACAACAGAAGTAATACACATTAAATTGGAGTTTGAACATGCTACACTACATAAGAAGTGAATCCTCTATTTGACTACACTCTATCTATATAGGGTATTGCTACTCATGCACACCCCTAAACACTACCATTTGACTTAAACAAGATCCGGTTCGACCTGAACACCACGCCTATCTTTAGAACCACGTGCATCCTTCCAGAATCCATGCCCCTTTAGGTGCCAAAATAATAACGGACAACAAAAGAAAGACAAGGGGGTGAGAACACTTTACATGAACTCACTTAACGCAGGATATGATAACTAGAGCAAACAGACGCGGGAATTCACACAATTCACACAACAATAAATTCAAAGATTCACATAGAAGGTCACAACGTCATAAAATGATGTGATATGCTCATGCAATGCAAACAACCACGTCATTCACCAAGGAATCTCAAGCAACTACTATGTACCATACAATGCATGAGGGCCCAGGGAAAATCACCACCACAGTGCACACAACAACTGCCCGACCATATATGTACAACGTATCAGGAGTTAGAGTCTGTACTAGCGCCGGTACAAAGAGCATTGCTCATATATTTTGGCCAAATCATTTTATCCGTCTTCCAGACAATCTCAACTGACCCTGAAAATCATGAGAGCGACAGGAATAGCTAAGCTGGGTTCCATGATCTCGACAGTAGGGAGCTAACCTACGTCCTCTGAGATCTTCCAGGAGCTAAGCTATCCTCGGGGCTGGCGTCCCTTTAGAGGACCCGCTAGCGTTCTTTGCAAATCCCAGTGCACCCTTCCCAGCCGATTTCACACTGTACCAAGTGTCACTGTCATATAGGTCGTAAGGTTTTCAACCTTGAACATGATCAATTCTTTATGATGCATGTCACATAAACAATGCTTCTCAACATACACATCCTTACAGGCAAAGCCCATTGAATCATTCCACATCACCACTTCCCGTGGAACGGCCCGATTCAATGTCTTTCCTTCACAAGGAAAACAAAACAATGCTTTCTCAGCATACACAGTCCTTACAGGCAAAGCACATTGAATCATTCTACGTCACCACTTCTCGTGGTACGACCCGATTCAATGTCTTTCCTTCACAAGGAAAACCAAACCCCATCTCGGGTTAAACCGCACTCTCTCACTAAGCTTCTCAAGTCTTATGTAGAAAGAGTATATTTGTTGTAGGCTTTTAAGTTAATTCGTACTAGTGTTCTTCTTAAAATTAGTGACCACTTTCACTTAAGGCCTATAGCTCACTAAGACTTATGATTGTGTCTTATGGATAGTGTTACCTATCTTAATTCATCTTGTATGTCTAATTAGGATTAGGTTTATTCTTTAATCTTGACTAATCTTCCTTAATTAGACTATATTTAATTCTAATTCTCCTTAATTAAGTCTTAATCTTTACTTAAGATCCTAATTAACTTTTAATTATTCCTTAATCTATTCCTTAATCTTGGATTAAGCTTTTAATTATAATCGATTAAGGTTAATTACAATTAATTAGTTCTTAATCACCATTAAGTCTTAATTACTTGATTAGTACTCCATTAGTGATTAATGATTTAAGATTAAGATTAAGATTAATCTTCATTAAAGTTAATTAACTTTTGTTTTAATTAATCACTCTTCACTTAATTAACTTAAGTGGGTTGGATTAATTTAACTCAGGCAAATTGGGTTTGCAAGTCCACTAATTAAATTTCTAAGTTTTAGTCTTAATAGGATGGATTAGAGTTGAAGCCAAACTCTAACCTAAGCCCAAATCCATGAAATATTTTTGGTTGACTTTTGATGAGTCTTTTGACTTTTTTTGGAAGGCATTGGGCCTAAACTAAAGGCCCAATGATTAGATAACTTTTATGAACTTATTTTTGCACATTACCATCCAATATTAGGGTTTTTAGAGTGACTTTTTATTAGGTGCATTTTTGTATCTGAATTTGGTTATTAGAGTTTTCCAAAAATTCATTTCCATTTGGTTTAGTTATTAATTTAATTAGTTACATTTTTAGCTTATTGGGCCACTAGGGCCCATAAACACTTTAACAATTTCTCTTGACCAACATCAAGATCAAACCAAGTTTTTCATGAGTCTCTCATGAACAAACTCAAGAACATCAAGAACAAGGATGAACACTATGAGTGTTCATAAAAAACACAAAAAATCCAATAACCTCAAAATTCACCAAAACCAAGCATGATCATCCACAAGCACATTAACAACCAAGTTTATCAATAAAACTCCAAATATAGAGCCACTGTGCAGATCAAATATCTCCCAACCCAGACTTCGTATCAACGATCCGACCGTTCACAATGAAGATTCAGATGTTATGAACCAGCTACCAATCTTTCAACCCGATCCAATGGTTAACGAATCTGCAGTCGCTATTTTACGACCGTAGCTCTATGTAAAAACAGGAAAAATTTCTTTCCAGCCAATTTCACAACTTGCATGCATCCAAAATCACCAAACAAGCACATTTCAAGAATCATAAAAATTTCTAAAACACATATATAACTCACATGCAAACAGCCGAAACAATTTTTCAAAAAATAGGTTTCCAAAACTTATTTTTTTCAAGGAAAAAGGGGTTTAAAGACAAGATTCAAGGGTAATCCTTGACTCAAGTCACCAATCCTACTAGAGTTCAAGGTTCTCCCCCACTTTACCTAAGGAAGTTCCTCAAGAAATAGGTGCAGTCACAACTTCAAAACAGCCCCTCCTTTGAGCTCATTTGATCACCAAAGCAAGAATCTTCAATGTTGGAGGCTAAATTTTTTAAGCTTAAGGTTCAAAAATGGAACCTTGAGCTTAGACGTGTTGGAAAGAAAATGGAAGATGGAGAGAAAAGGAGAGGGTTCTCACGGCTCTTGGAAGAGGAAAATGAGAAATGAATTGTGTTCTTTACCTTTTTGCATGTAGGAGAAAAGAAGAAATGGACAAGTGTTGAAGTTTCTTATGACATTAGGCTTTTTTCCCATGACACTTGGCTAAAGAAGTGAACAAGTGTCTCACATGCAAACACACACACACACACATGCATGGCTTCTAGGGGAAGGAAAAGGAAGGATGGTGCAAATTTTTCTGGCCCGGATCAAGAGTATTCGGGCCCGGTTCCAAGAAAAGTAGAGGTAAAATGGAAATTTCACATCAAAATTTCCCAAAAATTTTAGAAAAATTCCTATAATTTCTCTAACCTATTTTAAACCTAAAAACATGCTTAGAATTCACCTCTCACTTAAACTTTCTTATTTTCCAATTTTTTTTCCAGTTTTTGCACACAACGGTTAATTTTTAATAAGAGTAAGCAGATAGAAAATCATGATTTTACATACAAAAATTCTATAAAGTTATAAATATCATTTTCAATCCACTTTTAAGGTTCAAAGTATATTTTCCATATTATTCCACAAATTTTCATATGTTGGTTAGGGTTATACTGCTAACCAGGGGCATTTTGGTCTTTTTGCCCAAAAGCGCCAGAAAATTCTAAATAATTTTCTAAAATTCATTATTAATTATATTAAGACTATTTTGACTAAAAATATAGACCCCTTTAAGTTTTTTGCTATTTTTCATAATTAAATCTATATTTTTCTTAACTGTATAATTACTAAGGGTATCTTAGGTTATTTTCTCAAACACGTCTCTAGAAAAATTTTATTTATCATTATGGTTGGATAATTTCAAAAATATGAATTTGATTGTTTATTAAAAGCTCCGAAATACTTCATAATTAAATTATTATTATTATCATTTTAAAACTTTCTTTATTTTATTTATATACCGGTAGGGGAAATTGTGGGTGTTACATACTCAGTGACTGCGCAAACCTCAGGTAACGTGCGGAGTGGCAGAGGCAATTTTGAAAAAGGTGAATATCAAACGTCTTAGATTGCCACGCCATCTCTTAGACAAGTGATACTTCAGATAGTACATTTAGACAAAAGCATGTTTCAGACAAGCATACATTTCGGATACATACGTGTTTCAGACATTTAAGCATTTCAGACAAAGTTCATTTTTCAGAAAATGCATGAATGCTCAGATTATCTCTGATGAACTTAAATCTATCTTCAGCTAGGGGTTTTGTGAATATATCAGCCCATTGATGCTCTGTGTCAATTAACTTAATATCAAAAACTCCTTTTTGAACATATTCTCAAACCAAATGATGTTTGATTTCTATATGCTTAGCCCTAGAGTGTTGAATGGGATTTTTTGAAAGATTTATAGCACTTGTATTATCACACAGACATGTATACATTTCAGAAAAAAGTTAAAATCTTCTAACTGATACTTTACCCACAACAGTTGTGAACAACACCCTACTGCTGCAATGTATTATGCTTATGATGTTTGTAACGTCCTAATTTCTTAATTCAAGAATAATGCCAATTGGAGAAACCATTCTCAAATCTCTGAAATTATTTCCCTTTATTATCGGTATCGTAACAAGCACACTTCCGAAAGATTAATGTAAGTCCAACGTTTACATAAGTTGAATACATTAATCATTCAACATACATCTCATAATCCCCATGCCATTCAATGGCTCAAAATAACAATCAATCATAAATACATAATTTCTAGCCTAATACAGCATAATACAATCCAAATACATCTAAAGCACTCATAGAATCCAAACTAGTATCTTGGGTGGAATGATCCACACTAAGAGCTTCTGATCTCCATCCAAGCATTCAGTCAGTCCGTCCTGCATAACTAAAATGTGTTCCCACAATGTGGGGTGTGACTAGTGTCTCAGTGAACATAACTATGCATGTAAGCAGTGGGGGGAGGTAGGCATATGAAATGCAACATATCATTCAACAAATCATACATGGTTTAGTTATTTCACAACTAATCATTGCATTATTATCTCAACTAAAGTAAGCATGGTACTAAGGCTAAACTCTGATTAAATATGCTATGCATAATCTGCGTTACCCGGCAGTCGGAATCTTTTCACTAACTCTGGGCTAGACCTAAGCTCAGACTACAAGGAACGTATTTCTTGGGGACGTATCCCGCCATTACTCTGGGGATTGAAGTCTAAGTTTTACTCTGGGGACTGAAGTCCAATTACTCTGGGGACCGAAGTCCAATCTTGTTTAATTAAGGTGATCTGGGGTCGAAGCCAAAATCTAGGGCTGAAGCCAAAATCTGGGGCCGAAACCATTTTCTAGGATCGAAACCAAACTCATTATTATCTAGGAGTCGAGGCTCAAATACATTTTCCAATTATCTGGGGCCAAAGGCCTTTATGCAAATGCTCACACATCAAAATAACACATGCCTTATAACAGATCTAAGCATTTTTTTCTCTTTGTTAATCAATGGGGCTAAAGCCAAAGTGTCTTATCTACTCTCAGACAGGCATAACAAAACTCATAACTCCAAATAGATGCATAACATAGTCATAATGTTCAGCAAGAAATAACAATTAGTGCCCAATCTTAGCAATAATACCAAGTCAAATCCTAAGTGAAGGTTTCTAGCTCAGTAACCATCCAAAACATGAAATACATAAAAAATCAATCGGTGAATATTCATAAACGATCACATACAACCTCAAGAAAGGGAAGGAGAGGAGTGGGCATATTGGGGATTACTCATACAAGATTGGAGGTGAGAGTGCGTGAGTTATACTCACCCCAAGAGCTAGAATGGAGAAAGGGAAGAAGGTTGGATGGGTGGATCCTTGACTTCCCAAGCTATCTCCTAGCCCCAAGCATCGTTTCTCTCTCTAAAATCCCTCTCTCTCTCTCAAACCATGGATGGGGAAGAAAATATGAGAGGTGAAGGTTTCTGTGCATTTTTTAAAAATCAAAAACGCGTTCGCACGCTGGAGCACGCACCAGCGCGCTTAAGCGCGCAAACTTTATGACTTGGAAAGCTAACAACGTGCACTAGCGCGCTTGAGCGCGCAAACTTTCTGCCAAACCTCCAAAATTCCATTCCTTGCTCGCTTGAGCGAGAATAAGCCTGTTTGGACGTGTAAATGAGTTCGGAATACTATCGTATAGCATATAAAACTGAAGCCCTGGATCTTAGGTTTCTAATGCAAGTGGAAACACCTCAATTGGACACCTACAACTATAGATATTATCGAATTAATGCACCAAGGTCAATAGGCTTAAACCCCAAAATTACACAATAACCTTGGTTGAAGCCTAACGGGGCACACTTTACATGAGTTACGTTATAACTCATCAATTCACTCCAATAAGGCTAACGTTAAGGGTTCTAAGTTTCCATGAGATAATGCTCCTCTATTCCTTTGTTCCTTCCCATAAAATCACCTTCTACCCCGGTTTCTTGAGTCTACGCCTCTCTTCTTCCTTCCGGCCAATTCGTTGAAGCTTAGTTCCTTCCGTCTCAATCTAATTCCCTAGTCTTAATGTCTCTACTTCCTTCCTCACTTCTTCACCATGCTAACACATGCACCATTGGATGATACTCCTCCTAAGTTAACTCTACAGTCATGTTGGACTTGATACTTGGTTTTTCCCTTCTTAATACTTGGTTTGTCCCTCCCACTGCAGCATCTATGAATGACTTTGAATCGGGTCTGAGTCTATTGCAGAAGATGTTCAGCTGAGCAATGTCTTCAAAACCATGGTCTGGACACTTTCGCAGCAAGGACTTGAATCTCTCTCAGGCTTCACATAATGGTTCGTCTTCTCCTTGCCTGAATGTGAAGATGTCTGACTTAGCTTGAATGTAACGTGATGGTGGAAAGAATCTTTTCAGGAACTTGTCTTCCACTATGCTCCAATTATTCAGACTTTGATTGGGATGTGATTTCAGCCACTCCTTTGCCTTACCTATTAAAGAAAAAGGAAACTATCATAAATAGACAGATTCTAAATCTCCTTCCTCAAAACCCATAGTACCAATCAGTTCATAGAAAGTAGAAAGATGAGTATGGGGATCTTCATGATCCAGTCCTATGAATTGGTGGGCACTAATGAGGTACAAATGTGCAGCCTTCATCTCTAAGGATTTTGCTGTAACTAGTACAGCTATACTTGAAAATTATCGAGGCCCTTGGTGCATGACATAGTCTCCTAAGACTCTTCTTCGTGGAACTTGTTGTTGTTCTTCAGCCATATTTTTGTTTTCTATTTGATTTCTCCCTTGTCTTCTTCTTCTATTTCTACTTCTGTTCCTCCTGGATGTCCTTTCTATTTCAGGATCAAACAACAATTGATTTTGGGAAGAACAAAATATATACAACAAGGGTGAGAAAAACTTGCACAAGGGTGAGAGAAGAACAAAATAAAAAAATTAAAATTTTCCTAAAAATTCAAAAAAATTAAAATTAAAATTCCTAAAATAAAAATTAAAAGAAAATATATACAACTTGATAGGATAGACCTCCCGAGAATTTAAAATTGAGACACCATTCCCCAGCAACGGCGCCAAAAATACTTGTTGAAATTCTGGCAAGCGTACCAAAATCACAACAGTATAATAGTAAGTAAAGGGGTTTGTCGTATCCACAGGGAACGGTTCAATTATAAATCCTAGTGGTCACACTTATCAAGTGAGAAAAGATGGTTGTTGTTTGTGTAGATTGCAATAGTAAATAAAAAGCAGTAAATTGAGATGAGGTAGAGCAATTACTAGAAATGGGAATGAACTTCGTCTATCGCACTCCTTTTGTATTTGAAACCTAGTGATATTTACAAATATGCAATTATAATATTGAAGCACAAATTAAAGTTATTTCACAAAGGTCTCCATAAATATGAAATACTCAGAAATAATCTACCCTGGTCTCCACAGTGATAAACTAACTCGGATTAAAGATCTATTTGTTTAAGCTATCAATTCACCCTGGTCTCCACAGTCGCGAATTGAGTGTTTTCACCAATCAGAATTCAAGTTTCCTATGTCTAGGCTCCCCCAAACTCGCTATTAATTTCATAAAACCACCTCTCAGTGCACCTTATAAAATCAGCCTATAACTCCGGCACAAAGGCGGAAGCTAAGCATTAAGAACAAATTAAAATCACCAATATTATAAAGGCAGGGATTCATAAATAGCAAAGAGAATTCAAATATAATTGGGGATTGAATTGACTACATTCAATCCTATCGGAGAGTTTAGCTACTCATGGTAGCCATTACAAACCAATCGAGAAACTGTCACACTTTTCTCTAGCTCCAGCTCTGCTCCGCCCTCTCCATGATCTTTGCAAAAGGTCCTTTAAATAGAAGTTGGAAAGCTATCTCAAATCTGGAAGAAATCTTGTTGGAAATCTTATTGGAAATCTGTTTCCGTGTTCCTACGCTCAGCGCAGATGAAGCGCAGGAAACAAGATGGTATTTTAATTCCTATGCTCCACTTGCGCTCAGCGCAGGTGGAGTGCAGCTCACCGTTTTCTGCTTTTCCTGGTTTCCTCTTTTTCAGGTTGATCTTTTCTTGATCTTATCTTTGTCTGCTACGCTTTCCTTATTTTCTTCTTTTTAGCTTGATCTTGTGTTGATTCTATCTTCAATTTGAATTGAGAATTTTATCTGCAGAATCTTTATCCAAATAACTGCTGATTTTATCTTGATCTGCTGCCATTTAGAATCTTATCTGTAGATTCTTTCTTCAAATAAATGTTATCTTATTTCTTCATTTAAAATTCCTTTTTATCTGCAAAATCAACAGATTTCTTATCAAAATAGTATCAAATTCAAATTTGCATTAAATATTCACAAGATCTGCAGTTTAAACTAAAAAGAGATAAATTGGGGAATAAATCTAACATTTTGCCCTTGATAAGTGCTGAAAATATATGAGAATTTATCATAAATTTAGCACTTATCAAATTCCCCCCAACTTAGCTTCTTGCTTGTCCTCAAGCAAGAAAACCTTTTGCAATCAAATGAATTCAATCCCCTGTTATGATTCTCAATAATAAGGAAATAATTTCATCATCTCTTTGCTAGGCAGCTGTCTCTTTCCAAATATCAGATTGAAAATCAGAATTAAGTAATATTTCCAAGACTCAATCAGAACAGGATAAAAACACATTCAAACTTTTTCAAAAGTAGTAACCAAAACAATAAGTGATAAATCAAGGAATCCTCTCATGCTCACGGGTAAGTGTTTCCCTCAATTTTTCACAGCAGTTGAATAACTAAAATTGATAGTCGTTTCTGGTTAATAAACATGCACATGGTAAATCATGGATCAAAAGGTCTTTCTTGGCTGTAATGAGGATGGACTATCAAGAACTCATGGTTTTTCTGGATATGCAAAGAAACACTGGAATATAGAGCTTTTTGAATTTTTCTTTTTCTTGAACTTTCTCTCAATTCTCCATTTCATTCTTGATTTGCATCATTCAGCTGGCCTCTTTTCTTTGTTTGGTGATTCACTCCCTTTTTTATTCACTTTTTGTTTTTCTTTTTCATTCTTGAGGGAGTGACTCATTTTGCTTTCTTGTGCCTGCTTTTGTTTTGCTTCAAATTCACTTTCAAGTAACCAACCAATTCACCCATTTTACCAAACTGCACCTTTTCTCTCTATCCCAAGTGTATATGGGACTGGATATAGACATTAATGTTGGCTAGAGTTCATAAGAAAAGAAACATTAAAGCTCAAATGGCTTACCAAAAAAATTGGAAAAATTTTTCATGGGTTGGCTTTTTGGCACTGAGCAAATAATTTATAATCATAAATTTGCCTTTATCACTTCCATATTTTTCTTGTGCAAAATAAAATCCAAAAACTCAAGCAATAGCAGTTGACAAGCAACGATGAAAACTCTCATATCAAGTGTTTGATCTCACAACTCACCGGCTTTTTGGCTAATTTCCTTGATGAAGTCACTTATTGAAATTAATTAACTACCCCGATATATTTTCCTACACAATATCCTAATCCTAACTGATTATGGATTTAATTACAAAGATCCTATTTCTTTCCTAATTCAGTTAGTTAGACTGCCTAACTTTGAGATTTTAAATTTATTTCCTTAAATCCCTATTTCCTAAAATCCTAAAAAAATCCTAAATTACTAAAATAATTAACTAAATCCTAATGCAATAATAAACATACTGGAATCCATAATGCATAGGAATAATAAGTCAGTAATATCAGATAAAGTATAGATCCAATGAAAGAAAAAGAAAGAAAAAATGAAAAATGAAAGAAAAAGAAAGAAAAAATGAAAAATGAAAGAAAAAAGAAAAAAGAAAAGAAAACACCAAAATCAATCCTCATCATCCTCCATATCATCATAATCCTCAACATCAGCTCCATCAGCATCTGTTCCTCCCTCTCCCGGTATAATAGACCTATCCCTAGGCCACTGCAAGTAATCTCTGAACTGAGCAGGTAACATGCCTGGGTAGGGATCTGGTCGAGTTTGATAATGATACTCCTGAAGGTGGACTAAAGCTTTGTGGAGAGAGGAGTTCTGAGATATGATGTGTTGAGCCCAAAATGGGATGGATGCGCTAGCTGGTGGTGGTTGTTGCTGCTGTGGTGGTGGTGGTGGCTGCTTTGGTGCTGGTGACTGCTCCTCCTCCTCCTCCTCATCAGGGATGCAGTTAGCCTCAATGTACCTCTTAGTCATAGGGGTCTTGATATGCTTAGTTGGTAATACCTCAACCCCCTGGAAATGGCATAGAGCAGTGATGAGAGAAGGGAATCCCGGGCTGATCTTAGATTGTGCGCTCCGTCGCCCAACAGAGGATGTCGTCATGAATATCTTATGAGATATCACCTTGGCAATGTCAACGTCCTGCCCAGTCAGGATGCAATAGATGAGATGTGCTACTGGCATGATGATATATGAAACATGGTTGGTGGGCTGGATGTTAGCCAACACCAAAACTGTCCACATACGGGCAATGGCCTGCATGTCATTCCTGTAGATCCTGGCAGCCTGCCTGTAAGCGTTTCTCTCAAAGGTGCGCCCCCTCAAACATAGACACTCAGCAGTCCTAGTGTCTAAGGGATCATTGCCATTGATGCCTACTTCATTTACCAGTGCATGGTACTGGCAGGGCATCATCTCCTCATCATCAGGTCCAGGTCCTCCTAGAAAAGTGTTGATCACGTCGTGATCATAAGAAACCCACCGGCCTCTCACATAGGACCGTCTGTGTACATAAAAGTCGTGGTCTCCAATGGTGTTGGCATAAAACTCTCTGACAAGCTCTGGGTCAAAGTATCGGTCCGGCTCTGCAACGCGCCTCCAACGCCGCCTAATAATCTTATCCAAGAAGTCATCAAATTCGCCAGGCTGTAAAGCAACTGGCCTCTCCTTGATGAAGTTACAGTTCATCAGTGCACTGTAGGCCTCGAAGGCTTGGGGGCTCTTGAACTTAAGAGCGTCAAATTCAGCCACATCCCGAGCTCTTTTGGCACCTTTGCCTTTCTTTGAGGAACCAGGTGCAGCGGTGGTCTTGAAACAAACCATCTGCAAGATTTAAAACAGAACCAATATTATTATAATTCATAAAGAATAGTAACTCATGATCAATGTATTAAGCCATGCATAAAGATTCACACATGGTGGCCATCTTAATTCAAAAATCAGAGCAATCATTTAGCAAGCACTGTTAGGTTCATGCACACAAGATCTTGACTACCATATTACCCAATGCCAATTTATCAATTTCTTAAGAGCATGCTATAGTGATTAGTTAAAGCAAGTCCTAATAAACTTCTACACAGGGCATTAAATGGTACACAGTATTATGCTCAAATATCATGACACTAAGACATGCAATAATGCACAATTTTTCAAGCAATGGTTGGTGCAAAATTTCACACAAATAAAACACACATATTATCAACCAGAATAATTTGTAGACTCACTGAGCATTTCAAAAATTACCACTAAGCATACAACCACAATCAGCATTTTATACTAAGGCTCTATTGACAATTAATCCTAGAATCATGTGATTCTAAGAGCCTAAATCTTCTATCCTAAGGTTTGCTCAATGAAACAAAAAAATAAGGATTTTAATCAGTAAAATCTTTTCAAAACAGTAAAAACATACCTGGAATAGTGCAAGGAAGTTGAAAGGATGAGGTTTTTGAGTGAAAAAGGTGAAAAGAAGGTAAAAGAAATAGAGAGAATCACTTGAGAAAGGCTAAAGGAAGGTGAAAAGTGACCTTCCACGCTCCAAAATTCGAATTTATGCAGGAGCAGGCACTTGCGCTCCACCTACGTTGCGCGAGTTGCAGCGTTCCTTGGAGCGAGTAGCTGCGCTTCACCTACGCTCAGCGCAGGTGAAGCACAGAAAACAAAAATGAAATTGATAATTATGCGCTTTACTTGCGTTAAGCGCAAGTGAAGCTCAAAAAATAGAATGCCTTTTTCTCTTCTATTTTCTGCTGCTTCCTAATTCAAAATGTTTCTATTTCTTTTCCTTATTTTACTTGTCCTCTTCACATCAATTTCTTAAACTAAACAGGTATTGACTCTAACTAAGACACACAAAAACAAAACTTGCAAAACAAAAAAGAAAAGAAAAAAAAAATAAAACACTGGGTTGCCTCCAAGGAAGCTCTTTGTTTAACGTCACTTAGCTCGACACCTGTTTTACTCATGGTGGTTTCAACTGGAGGATAATGGTGGAATCAGCTGCTCCACCTCCCGTTGCTCTGTACCATCCTTCATACAAGCTTCTTGTCTTGTCATCACTTTCCTTACTGTCTTCTTCCTCATCTGATGTTGATCTTTTTCTCTTTTTGAACCGGAACTCCACCATAGATTCCTGCAGCTGCTTCTTTCTTCTTGTTGGTTTCCTCAGAATATTGGGAACCTCTATCTTCTTGTGTTCAGAAGCATTGTAATTCATGACTTTCTTTTTCTTACCTTATGCAGCTTTGGTTCAGAATGAGTGATACATATCTCATCAGTAGGATCTATCTTCAATTGATCTGGTGGTTCAGCTAGGTGGGGAATCCCTCTGTCTAAGTGAAAAACTATACTCTCATCTTGAGAGCTGAGTTGAAATTTTCCCCGATGAACATCAACTATCAACTTGGTGGAATTCATGAATGGTCTTCCTAAGATTAAGGGGACATCAGTATCCTCCTCCATATCAGCAATAAAGAAGTCTGCAACATATACAAACTTGTCCACTCTTAAAGGCAAATCTTCAACTATCCCATATGGGTATTGAGTAGACTTGTTTGCGAGTTGTAGAGCTACATGTGCAGGTTTGACCTTTAAAATCCCCAGTATTTTGAAAAATGATAGCGACATCAGATTGATGCTTGCTCCAAGATCTAGCAGAGCTTTGTGACTGGTTGAGTACCAACAGTAACTGGTACCGTGAATTTACCTGGGTCTAATGATTTTTCTGAGATGTAGACCCTTTCTGACTCTTCCTCTTCTTTCAAAACTACTTTTGGATTCTCTTTTAATTGAACACTGCTTTGAACATTCTCCATTGTGAGCAACTTTTCTTCAGATGTTATGTTGTCCTCTAGATCACTTTCTTCTGATGTGTTAGCTTCAGTAGTAACTGCATTACATTGCTCCTTGGGGTTAGTTTGAGTGTTTGCTGTAAACTGACCCTTGTTGTGCTCTGCCATGTCTTTTGCTAATTGGCCAACTTGAGTCTCCAAAAGTCTGATGGGTGCTTCTTTATTCTTCTTAAATCCGTCAAAAGATTGCATAAAAGCATCAATCTTCTCTTCCAACTTTGAGAGCTTGTCTTGCACTGAAGGATAACTTTGTTGCTGCTACTGATAAGGCATTTGCCTGTTGCCTCCATCTTGTCTCCAACCAGAGTTGTTGTTTTGATTATTCCTCCATCCTTGTGAATACTGATTGTTGTTGGAGAAATTACCTTGCCTTCCTTATTTTCCCATATAGCTGACCTGTTCTGTTTGAGTATCCTGATAGGAACTATGACCATTGGGATGGTCGCCTCCGCAAAAAACACAAATCAACTGTGGGGTTTGGCTTGGTTGAGACTGCACTGCTTGCAATTGCTGAGGAAGTGTTTCCAATTGCTTGGTAAGTGCCTATAGTTGTCGCTTGATGAGCTTATTTTCTGCCAGAAGTGCATCATTGCTATTTAGCTCTAGCATTCCCTTCTTCTGGGCTGGTTGTCTCCCATATTGAGCTTGTTGGTCATTCTGTGCAAAATCATCAATTATTGCAATAGCATGCTCTGCATCTACGGTCAAAATTGTCCCTCCTGCTGCAGCATCTATGAATGACTTTGAATCGGGTCTGAGTCTATTGCAGAAGATGTTCAGCTGAGCAATGTCTTCAAAACCATGGTTGGGACACTTTCGCAGCAAGGACTTGAATCTCTCTCGGGCTTCACATAATGGTTTGTCTTCTCCTTGCCTGAATGTGGAGATGTCTGACTTAGCTTGAATGTAACGTGATGGTGGAAAGAATCTTTTCAGGAACTTGTCTTCCACTACGCTCCAATTATTCAGACTTTGATTTGGATGTGATTTCAGCCACTCCTTTGACTTACCTATTAAAGAAAAAGGAAACAATCGTAAATAGACAGATTCTAAATATCCTTCCTCAAAACCCATAGTACCAATCAATTCATAGAAAGTAGAAAGATGAGTATGGGGATCTTCATGATCCAATCCTGTGAATTAGTGGGCGCTAATGAGGTACAAATGTGCGGCCTTCATCTCTAAGGACTTTGCTGTAACTGGTACAGCTATACTTGAGAAGTATCGAGGCCCTTGGTTCATGACATAGTCTCCTAAGACTCTTCTTCGTGGAACTTGTTGTTCTTCAGCCAAATTTTTGTTTTCTATTTGATTTCTCCCTTGTCCTCTTCTTCTATTTCTACTTCTGTTCCTCCTAGATGTCTTTTCTATTTCTGGATCAAACAACAATTGATTTTGGGACACGTGTCCTCGCAATAGCATAAATCAAAGAAACTTGCACAAGGGTGAGAGAAGAACAAAATAAAAAAAAAATTCCTAAAAATTCAAAAAAATTAAAATTAAAATTCCTAAAATAAAAATTAAAAGAAAATATATACAACTTGATAGGAAAGACCTTCCGAGAATTTAAAATTGAGACATCGTTCCCCGACAACGGCGCCAAAAATACTTGTTGAAATTCTGGCAAGCGTACCAAAATCACAGCAGTATAATAGTAAGTATAGGGGTTTGTCGTATCCATAGGGAACGATTCAATTATAAATCCTAGTGGTAACACTTATCAAGTGAGAAAATATGGTTGTTGTTTGTGTAGACTGCAATAGTAAATAAAAAGCAGTAAATTGAGATGAGGTAGAGCAATTACTAGAACTAGGATTGAACTTCGTCTATCGCACCCCTTTCGTATTTGAAACCCAATGATATTTACAAATATGCAATTATAATATTGAAGCACAAATTAAAGTTATTTCACAAAGGTCTCCACAAATATGAAATACTCAAAAATAATCTAGCCTGGTCTCCACAGTGACCACCCCGGATTAAAGATCTATTTGTTTAAGCTATCAATCCACCATGGTCTCCACAGTCGCGAATTGAGTGTTTTCAACAATCAGAATTCAAGTTTCCTATGTCTAGGCTCCCCCAAACTCACAACTAATTTCATAAAACCACCTCTCAGTACGCCTTATAAAATCAGCCTATAACTCTGGCACAAAGGCGGAAGCTAAGCATTAAGAACAGATTAAAAACACCAATATTATAAAAGCAGGGATTCATAAATAGCAAAGAGAATTCAAATACAATTGGGGATTGAATCGACTACATTCAATCCTATCGGAGAGTTTAGCTACTCATGGTAGTCATTACAAACCAATCGAGAAACTGTCACACTTTTCTCTAGCTCCAACTCTAATCTGCCCTCTCCATGATCTTTGTAAAAAGTCCTTTAAATAGAAGTTGGAAAGCTATCTCAAATCTGGAAGGAATCTTGTTGGAAATCCGTTTCCGTGTTCCTGCGCTCCATCATGCGCTCAGCGCAGATGAAGCGCAGGAAACAGAATGGTATTTTAATTCCTGCGCTCAGCGCAAGTGGAGCGTAACTCACCATTTCTGCTTTTCTTGGTTTCCTCTTTTTCAACTTCATCTCTTCCTGATCTTATCTTTGTCTGCTACGCTTTCCTTATTTTCTTCTTTTTAGCTTGATCTTGAGCTGATTCTATCTTCAATTTGAATTGAGAATTTTATCTGCAGAATCTTTATCCAAATAATTGCTGATTTTAACTTGATATGCTTCCATTTAGAATCTTATCTGCAAATTCTTTCTTCCAATAAATGCTATCTTGTTTCTTCATTTAAAACCTTCCTTTTTATATGCAAAATCAACAGATTTCTTATCAAAATAGCATCAAATTCAAATTTGAATTAAATATTCACAAGATATGCAATTTAAACTAAAAAGAGTTAAATTGGGGAATAAATCTAACATTTTGCCCTTGATAAGTGCTGAAAATATATAAGAATTTATCATAAATTTAGAACTTATCACCCCCCTTTAAAAAATTTTGTCCTCAAAATTTTGGGTTATCATGTTTTACCCCTTCGTCCTTTATTCACCGGTCAAGTTTTTGGGTTTCATTATCTCTTAAATCTCGTTTTATGTCTAACTTTGATAACTTCACTATTCCACTATCTTTCTTTCACTCCCCTATAAGGTTTGACTTTTTCAAATATCCTTGCTACTTGACAGGCCAAAGACACTTTATCGATATTTCCCACTCAGACGAAGGTTGTGATGTGCTGAGAGGACGCGTAGGGTAGCCCCCTCTCAACCATCCTATGGCATAAAACAATCTCCCTCCTAAAAGGTCACAACATGAAATGATCTCATAAAACTCTGGTTCAAAGTTCCTAACTTGATTCTTAATTTGTCCACTATATCTGGGGGTTACCTAGAATTACACAATTGTTGGGGACATAACTCTGGGGAGTTACAACTCCACCAGAAATTGTGTTGTTTTACAACCTGGCCTTGCTCGGAATATTTCTAATTGGTTTCTAATTCATCATATGGTTTCCCTAAAACTAATGCTAATAATACACTCACATGCAATCACTTAATCCATGAATCATGAAACTTGCACCGGAGAGGTAATCTGGCACAGGAGATGCATCCAAGGGACATATATCTACATAAGTAACATGTGCAACAACCAATGACTTGAAAGATAATGAAACACCACGGCAGAACCAAGTAAACCCTGCATTATTTCGTAACCTATTCTCATGAGTTTCCTTCCCAGGCCTATATCATAGGCTACCCCCTTAAAGAACGACGCTCCCCTAGCTTAGCTATGGGTTTCAACCAAATTCTGAAGACTCAAGGTTCTAATTTTCTCCTCAGGGGGTTCCACTCAAGATCATGAAACTCAACTCTATGCCCACCAACAAGCCCAACTACTTCTAGCCCGAAGCAAGTCTGGTTCTACAACCCAACCAGTACTAACCCTTCCTAAGTACTAATGTCATAGGTGAGAATGAAGTTTTCTTGATTCTAGGTACTTTTCCAACTCAGGTCATTATCTAACATATTCCCATCTCTTCCCTTATTCGCATCATACTTCACTTATGTGAAGCTGAGCATCCCGTTCCTAGGCCACTAGGGTCACTAAGCAACCCACTTACTACTGAGCTTAATCTGGGAAAAATTAATGGAAAATCTAAGGTAGATTTCAACTTGGTTTCAAACTAAGGAACCATCAAATCAATCAATCAGGTGAGGGGAATACACTAAATAACTGATATCGATACTAGGAGATTAGCTTGTACTTAGGGAGACCAAAACCAAATGCTAGAATGTTCATGTTGATTAAATGAGGAACCAAGGTAACCATTGTAACACCTCTTACAAAACATCGAAGGATTACCTATAATCTATCAAGGGTAGGAACTAAATATATAAGTATAGGGATTTATGAACTAAGCATATATTCTAAGAAGGCTTTTCTAATACCAAAACAGTAGAGACGATAAACCTTGTTCCTTAAGTGCTAATAGCTAAGTTAGTAAACAAAGAACCTAAAAGAATCAACCATGATAACAACCTTCAAGGTAAATTTAACCATCCAAGTTTTCAGATTCACTCACTATCTTGATATTACTGAATTTACTTCTTAACCCAAGCAAAACTGACTATGGGATTGTCATCAAGTAATAATAACCAGTCAAAAACCAAAGATGAATAGCATAATTGTATATAAGTAGTTGAACCAATAACAAAATCTTTAAGGTAGAACAAGATGGTTAATGAGTTAAGGTCATTGAGCTTAGATCTTCTCTACTTGTTCATTGTACTCCGAATCCTATCATGGTCCTTAATAGTTTAAAAAAAATTGTGGTCTAAGGTCATTTAATGTAGTCTCCATACTCCGACCTCAAGGGTCACCCTAACCACTAATCCTAAACTTCAGGCGTAGGTAATCTTCAAATTCCAAATCAAGGTTCTAAATCAATAACAACCCCTCCAACATCGCTATACCAAGAGGAAATTTGGGAGATAGGAAAATAAAATATTTACGGCCATAGTTCCACCTACTTCGTTACATTTAAGACTGCTCCACTCCTAAGATAAACCAACTCACCCTAGGACCTAGGGCCACTTTCTCCACATCAAGGATGCTAGTTCCCATAACTTCCCACCTGTTCTATACAATCTACGCAAGCACGAAACTCTCAACCCTGCCAAATCCTAAAATTTCAAGATCATTAAAATCACACTCAAAAGATACACAATCAATCACACACATGCATTACAATCATGTTACTTAGTCAACCATAGAAAACCAATTGTAAAATTCAAGGTCAAACAACATTAGGATCACTCACCTAGTGGTTCATTTATGTAGGTTCCTCAAAAGAGACTTATGTTCTCTAGGCTCTAGCTATGACATCCTATAGGGTACCCTAGGTAAGTGTCTAGTCCTGGGGAATAAGTCTATGAACTCTTTTCTCCCTAACAGGTGGTAGGCACTAACCTTATTAGGGATGCATCCTAAATCCCTGATAAAGCACTCTATTCAAGTCGTTAACTATAATCCTGCATAGAACGCACACAATACAGGGGTGATCGGTCCCTATAAGGTGTACAAGGTACTATAGGATTACAGAAAGTGACAGGAAACTAACCTAACCACACTCCAATTGGATTGAACTGCTCTAATACCATAATGTAACGTCCTAATTTCTTAGTTCAAGAATAATGCCCGTTGGAGACACCATTCTCAAATCTCTAAAATTATTTCGCGTTATTATCGATATCGTAACAAACACACTTCCAAAAGCTTAATGTAAGTCCAACGTTTACATAAGTTGAATACATTAATCATTCAACATACATCTCGTAATCCCTATGCCACTCAGTGGCTCAAAATAACAATCAATTATAAATACATAATTTCTAGCCTAATACAACATAATACAATCCAAATACATCTAAAGCACTCACAGAATCCAAACTGGTATCTGGGATGGAATGATCCACACTAAGAGCTTCTGATCTCCATCCAAGCATTCAGCCAGTCCGTCCTACATAACTAGCATGTCTTACCACAACGTGGGGTGAGACTAATGTCTCAGTGACCATAACTATGCATGCAAGTAGTGTGGGGAGGCAGCCATATGAAATGCAACAAATTATTCAGCAAATCAAACATACTTTAGTTCTTTCACAACTCATCATGGCATTATATCTCAACTAAAGTAAGCATGATATCTGATGCTAAACTATGATTAAATATGTTATGCATGATCTGCGTTACCCGGTAGTCGGGGTCTTTTCACTAAATCTGGGGCTAGACCTGAGCTCAAACTACAAGGAACGTCTTCCTTGGGGACGTATCTCGTCATTACTCTGGGGACCGAAGTCCAAGATTTACTTTGGGGATCGAAGTCCAATTACTCTGGGGACCGAAGTCCAATCTTGTTTAATTAAGGTGATCTGGGGCCGAAGCCAAAATCTAGGGCCAAAGCCATAATCTGGAGCCAAAGCCAAAATCTAGGGTTGAAGCTATTTTTCTAGGGCCGAAGCCAAACTCATTTTTATCTAGGAGCCAAGGCTCAAATACATTTTCCAATTATCTAAGGCCAAAAGCCTTTATGCAAATGCTCACACATCAAAATAACACATGCCTTATAATAGATATAAGCATTTTTCTCTTTGTTAATCTTTGGGGCTAAAGCCCAAGTGTCTTATCTACTCTCAGACATGTATAACATAACTCATAACTCCAAATAGATGCATAACATAGTCATAATGTTCTGCAAGAAATAAAAATTAGTGCCCAATCTTAGCAATACTACCAACTCAAACCCTAGATGAAGGTTTCTAACTCAATAACCATCCAAAACATGAAATACATAAAAAAATCAATTGGTGAATATTCATAAACAATCACATACAACCTCAAGAAAGGGAATGAGAGGAGTGGGCATATTGGGGATTACTCATACAAGATTGGAGGTGAGAGTATGTGTGCTATACTCACCTTAAGAGCAAAAATGGAGAAAGGGAAGAAGGTTGGATGGGTGGATCCTTGACTTCCCAAGCTATCTCCTAGCCCCAAGCATCATTTCTCTCTCTAAAATCCCTCTCTCTAGAACCATGGATGGGGAAGAAAATGTGAGAGGTGAGGGTTTCTGCGCATTTTTTAAAAATTAGAAACGCATTCGCGCGCTTGAGCGCGCAAACTTTCTGCCAAACGTCCAAAATTCCATTCCTTGCTCGCTTGAGCGAGCCTTGGCTCGCTTGAGCGAGAATAAGCTTATTTGGAGTTGCAATTGAGTTTGAAATACTATCGTGTAGCATATCAAACGGAAGCCCAGGATCTTAGCTTTCTAATTCAAGTGGAAACACCTCAATTGGACACCTATAACTCTAGATATTAGCGAATTAATGCACCAAGGTCAATAGGCTTAAAACCCAAAATTACGCAATAACCTTGGTTGAAGCCTAACGGAGCACACTTTACATGAATTATGTTATAACTCATCAATTCACTCCAATAAGGCTAACGTTAAGGGTTCTAAGTGTCCATAAGACTATGCTCCTCTATTCCCTTTTTCCTTCCCATAAAATCACCTTCTAACCTGGTTCCTTGATTCTACGCCTCTCTTCTTCCTTCCGGCCAATTCGTTTAAGCTTAGTTCCTTGCATCTCAATCTAATTCCCTAGTCTCAATGTCTCTACTTCATTCCTCACTTCTTCACCATGCTAACCTGTGCACCATCGGATGATACTCCTCCTAAGTTAACTCGACAGTCATGTTGGACTTGATACTTGGTTTTTCCCTTCTTAATTCTCTTAAAACTTACAAATCTTAACCAATTCCCCAACTCTTGTCTTATTTTCCCTTCAAACCCCTGATTTATCATTTTACTTCTAACTTCCTTCTTGCATTGTGATTCACAGCCTAAGACTTTCGTTGTAACCTCTAGGTCCTAAGTTTTGGGATGTTACATTGTTGATAAGGCATTGGTGCTTTGCCTCTTGCTAGACTAGCTGATCATGTTATTTCCAAGGAAAATACATCCTCCACTAGTACTCTTTCTTTCAATTTTATCTCCAACAAAATCAGCATCATAGTAACATATTAACCTGCGGTCCTTACTCTTCTTATAGTAGAGACCAAGATTAGTAGTACCATTCAAATATCTGAAAATTCTTTTGATAGCATTGTAATGAGTTATTCTTGAATCGGATTGAAATCTTGCACACAAGCATACACTAAACATAATATCAGGTCTTCTTGCAGTAAGATACAACAGTGAACCAATCATTCCTCTATACAGAGTTTGATCAACAGGTTCTTCTCCTTCATCTTTACTTAAGATTGCAAAAGGATGCATAGGAGTTGACATGGGCTTGCAGTCATTCATTTTGAACTTCGTAAGAATTTCTTTTGTATATTTTTCCTGATGGATCCATATACAGTCAGATTCTTGCTTAATCTGATGTCTTAGAAAAAATTTTAGTTCACCCATCAGTCTCATTTCAAATTCAGACTGCATAAGCTTAGAAAACTCTTTGCATAAAGAAGAATTTGTTGAACCAAAAATAATGTCATCAACAACATATATCTGGACAAGAATGAAGTCCTTGTTAGAAGTTTTTCTAAAAGGAGTTATTTTAACTTTTCCTCTCTCAAAACCATTTTTGATCAGAAAAGTGCTTAGTCTATCATACAAAGCCCTAGGAGCTTGTTTAAGACCTTACAAAGCCTTTTTCAGTTTGAAAACGTGATTAGGAAAAGTAGTGTCTTCAAAACCAGGGGGTTGTCTAACAAAAATGTCTTCCTCAATGATTCCATTAAGGAATGCACTCTTGACATCCATTTGATATAGTTTGATGTCATTAATGGGTGCACAAGAAAGTAAAATCCTAATGGCTTCAAGCCTAGCTACTGGAGCAAAGGTTTCAATGAAATCAATACCTTCTTACTGATTGTACCCTTGTGCAACCAATCTGGCCTTGCTTCTGACAACTTTACCTTCTTCAGATAACTTGTTTCTAAACACTCATTTGGTTCCTATGATAGTTTTCCCATGGGGTTTAGGAACTAGTGTCCAGACATCACTCCTAGCAAATTGATTTAGCTCTTCTTGCATGGTTAGGATCCACTCTTCATTACGCAAAGCTTCACCAATATTCTTTGGTTCAATTTCAGACAGTAGTGCAAGATTGTTGACTTCTCTGAGTCTTGATCTTGTTCTCACTCCTTCTGAAGTGTCATCAATGATTTGCTCTTTAGGATGATGAGATTTGTATCTCCACTCAATTCTAAGAGGAAGTATATTCTCTGTCCGAGACTCAACATTGGTTGTCTGAAGAGTTGCAGTTTTAGAAGGTGTTTCAGAAGGTCCTTCCTCCTTGGCTTGCATCTTTTCAGAAGATGGATTCAGCTCCAGACCTGCAAAATTATCCTCAAGATCAATAGCTCACTATCAGTCTTTTCTTGTCATTGAATTTAACATGAATTGATTCTTCAACAGCTAAGGTTCTAGAATTGTATACTCTATATGCCTTTGATGTTTCAGAATAACCAATGAAAAATTATTTGTCAGACTTGGCATCAAACTTTTCAAGATCATCTTTTGTGTTGAGTATAAAACACTCACATCCAAATATATGGAAGTATGAAATGTTGGGCTTCCTTCCTTTCCACAATTCATATGGAGTCTTTTTGAGAATTGGTCTTACCAATATTCTATTTTGAAGGTAACAAGTTGTGTGAACAACTTCTTCCCAGAAGGATCTAGGTAGAGTGCTTGAAATGAGCATGGTTCTTCCCATCTCTAGCAAACTTCTGTTCTTTCTCTCAACAACCCCATTCTGTTGAGGTGTTCTTGCCACTGAGAAATTATGAGAGATCCCATTCTCCTCATAAAACAGTCTGAAGTTTGTATTTTCAAACTCTCCACCATGGTCACTTCTGATAGCAGAAATACAGAATCCTTTCTCATTCTATACCTTCTTACAGAAGATTGTGAAATTCTCAAAAGTCTCATCTTTGCTTCTAAGGAATATCACCCATGTATATCTAGAATAGTCATCAACAATGACCAGTCCATACTTTTTACCACTAAGACTCTCAGTTCTAGTTGGACCAAACAAATCAGCGTGAAGTAGTTCCAAAGGTCTGTTAGTGGAAACAACATTCTAGCTCTGAAATGAGCTTCTTGTTTGTTTCCCTATCAGACAACTCTTACATAAAATATCAGATTTGAATGAAAGCTTGGGTAATCCTTTAACAATGTTATGTTTTGTTGCTTTGAGGTTAATCTTAAGCTGGCATGCCCAAGTTTTTTATGCCAAATCTATTTTTCATCCTCAACAGAGAGAAAACATTTCACATTTTGATTTGTTAGTTCCTTTAGATCAATCTTATACACATTACTGTGTCTCTTAGCAATGAAAAGATCTTGATCATCAGAGTCTTTGACTATGCAACCTTCCTTGGTAAAGGACACAACAAATCCACTGTCACATAATTGACTAATGCTCAGAAGATTATGTTGAAGTCATTCAACCAACAGAACATTCTTAATAAGGGATAGAGGGGTTATACTTATTGTCCCTATTCCAGTGATCTTCCCTTTCTGGTTTCCATCAAAGGTGACCACTCCTCCATCCTTGGGTCTAAGGTTTTGGAACAAGCACCTTTCTCCCATCATGTATTGTGAGCACCCACTGTCCAGGTACCATTTGTTGGGTCTCCTTTGTCTTATTAAACACATCTCAGAATCTGAGTTGTCTGAAGATGGTAGATTTGCCATCAGACAGAGGTTAGCTTCTTCAGGAGATTCCTCTTCCTCATCTGAAGTGGAATCATCAAGGTCTTCCCACATTGCCATGAGTCCCTTCTTCTTCTAGAAGAATTTCTTCTTCTTGAAAGAGGACTTCTTTAGTTTGGGGCAGTCAACCTTCATGTGACCTGGCTGTTTACATTCAAAACAAATAATTTTGTCAGTAGATGGGGTATCCTTACCTAACTTACTGTTCTTGGTTCTGGAGGGTTGATATTTTCTGAATCTTCCCTTGTTTTGAAGCATTCTTTTGATCTTTCTACTCAGCAAAGCAAGATCTTCTTCATCTTTAAAGTCTACGTCGGCTTTTGAAGTCTCCTCAGCTTGCATGACTTTCATGGCTCCATGCCTAAGCTGTTTGGCTCTGGTGTTCAATGCCAAAGACTTTTTCTTGGATTCGTCCTCACCAAGTTCTAACTCATGGACCTTAAGAGATCCCAAAAGTTCTTCTATTCTCAAAGTATTGAGGTTTTTAGCCTCTTGAATACCTGTCACTTTGGGTCTCTATGCCTTGGGCAGACTTCTCAGAATCTTTCGATTGTTATCTCTAGATTTATAAGATCTCCCTAGAGACTTTAGTCCATTTGTTATTGTCTTAAACCTACCAAACATCTGGTCAATGGTTTCTGACTCATGCATCTTGAACATCTCATATTGATGAACAAACATTCTAATCTTGGGCTGTTTGACATTTTCTGTCCCCTCATGGGCTGAAGCCAATGTGTCCCAGATTTCCTTGGCAGAATTACATCCATGAACTTTCTCATACTCAAGTTTGTTCAGAGAACAAACTAAGTAGAGTTTAGCCTTGGCATTCATCTGAACTATAGCCTTCTGCTCACCAGTCCATTCAACTTAGGTATAGGTACACGACCATGCATGGGTATATAATCACCATCAGTGACTATGTCCCTCAGATCTATGTTGTTGCTCTCAATGAACAGTTTCATATGATTTCTCCAGTAATGGTAGTTAACATCATTGAAAGCTGGAGGCCTTGTCACAGACGCTCCTTCTGTGATATAATGGTTGGTGCTGGTAGAGGTTTCAATCTGGATCTTCTTCCTCACATGATCAAGTGCTCAACTCGAGGCCGAGCTCTGATACCAACTGTAGAAACACAAGAAAACACTATAAGGGGGGTTGAATAGTGTTTTTATAAAACCTTAACGTTTTCTGGAAACCTTTTCTGAAAAATTGAGTTCTCTGAAAATTTTAGATAATTGGGATGTTATCTGAAGTTTAGCTGATGTCCGAAGTATTTTCAGACAGTGTAAAAATGAGTTTACTGAAAGATATTTTTACGCTCAATTTTTATAAATACAGATTCAATTCCTTTTAACTTTAGTTTAAAACTGAAATGAACAAGTTAAAGGATAGAAATACTCAGCCAGAAATTTACTCCGGTTCACTCACAACCTTAGTGAGCTACGTCCAATCCCACTGCCAACTAGCAGCTGGATTTCTCCACTAATCTCAACAGAACATAAGTATTCTTTTACAGTCAAGCCTCTTTAGGCTCTAAACCCAAGTATTGTTTTATAGACAAGCCTCTCCAGGCTCAAACCTAAGTATTCTTTTACAGACAAGCCTCTACAGGCTCAAAGATAGTCCCAATGTTTAAAAGAAAAGGTTTAAGCTTAGGAACTACAATCCAATTCTTAGCCTAAACACAAAGTTTGTATAAAATAACTGAATGGAACTCGGGAAATGAAAGTTGTGTGCAAATCAAATGAAATAATCAGAGTTTGTTTTCCTAAGAAAACTTTGGCAGCGTAAGAGCATCTGAATTTTGCGCGTAAGAGTTCTCTTGTAAAAATTCTTGTCAAAACTTGAATCTTTAGTGTAGCTCTATTTATAAGCATTGGTTGGAGGTCCGTTTAAAAGCATCTGTTGTGAGATAGCATTAAATGCTATTAAATCCGTTGTGAGATGTTCTTATGACACAGTACAATGTTGCAGTATTGTGCTGACTTCTGCAAAAATTGTGTTGCAGAACTTTCCTTATTTGTGTATGTAATTCAAACATGCTGAAAAGTTATGTTCTGCTTGACTCGAAATGATATTCTGCAAATGTGTTGGAGAAGAAGCAGAAAAGGTCTTCTGTCAAATTGATGTCTACGTCAGATATCTTCAGAGGGCTTCACTATTCAGATAGCTTCAGTCTTCAAACAATCTGATGTCTTCAGATAACTCCTTCCTTCAGAAAGCATGACCCTTCAGACGGCTTCACTTCTTCAGATAGTCTTGCCACAACAGATGGCTTCACTTCTTCAGACAATTTGCCACTTCAGAAAGCTTTATTTCTTTAGAAGGCCAACTTTACTGAAATCAGAATAAACCATTAGTAGTATAAGCAGTTTTGCATAGTGTTAATAACTAAATTTGTAGTCATTAAAACATGGAAGATGAATTAGTTCTTTTTAGAAATTATTAACAATTTCTTGAGACTCAACAAATTCCACACAAGTACCAAATGTGTTTGAATGTGCGATATTCATCAAAATATTCTACACTATGTTCCCAAATAAATGCACATGTGAAACTATGTGGCATAAATGTGTTAATATTTTTCAATAACATCCCAACATGCCCTACGACTCTACCACATGCATCTTGTTTAGGCGCATATTGCACATGTTCATTCCATGAATTGTTTTTACAATTTATTTCAAAAGGCGTATCAATAGGAATGTAGTTACCCAAATAGAGAGATGGTATCACCATACGCACATTATCATATGTGTGAATGTAAGGTGAAACATTTAAAGAATCATCTTGAGGCATATCAACAAGTGTTATGGATGTCAAACAAGTTTTCCTACATATGATAGCTTCATCCAAATTTTTATTCTTTTCACTAACTAGTTTAAGAGCATAATACACATCTTTATATGAAACAATTATTTTTGGTCCAAAATGTGTATGCACATTATAGATACAAACCAAAGGTACATGCATATTCAATCCAACTCTGTTATCATTCCTATCATGCAATCTAAATTGATAAAAGGAATTGACTAAACATGCATCTCTAGTAAGTTTCATGGTACTCTTAAACTTAGTTGATTTTTCTAAACATGCAATAGGTTTCAAATCATTATCAACACTGCTTATTTCTTTCAAACATGTAATGCTTTGTGGCATATAATTGTGCATAGAAGGAGGCATTTCATGCAAAAAGAAAGTTAGTTTAGGAAACTCCCTTTCAACAGCTAGAGTTGTCATTTTTGCATTACTAAGAGTATTTGCCATCAACCTATACAAGTTTCCACTAGAAGGGTTAGCAATTAAATGATCACAAGATAAATTAAGTTGCTTTCCCAACTCCTTACTTTAATTTTTAAGATTTTCTTCTTCCTCCTTTTCTAATTGTTCCTTTTTCTCTAATTTTCTTTTATCTTCTATCTCAATTAAGATATTTGAAAATTCGTCTTTAATTTCATTAGAAAATTTTTCTAACTTCCTTCTAAGTCTATTTCAAAGGAATCTTTTGTACTTTTCCTATTTTCTCTTCTTTCCTTTTCCTCTTTTTCATAAGTTTTCTCATAATGATCCTTTCTTCTAAATTTTCTTTCTTCATCCCTCCTACTACCATGAAGAGAGCTACTATAACTCCTTTCCTTCTTCCTACTATCCTCAAAATGATATCTACTTATTTCTCTTTCTCTCCTTCTTCTCCTATATCTTTCATCAACTTTATCATGAGAAAAACGTCTTTTCTCTTCCTTTTCCTTCCTATCTTCATCTAGCTCCTTCCTCCATAATTTATTTGACATCTTAGAATGATTTCATTTGAAAGTGTTTAAGGACCCCTACACTCACTAAGTGTTTACACTCAAAGAATGCATTCACTCGTGTTTGTCACTCTTTTTTATGGCTTTTTCTATAATGTGTTCACTCTAACCTCTTTTACTTGGTTAGGAATGATTTTAGTTCTTACAAAGACCAAAGTTATTTCCCTACCGAGTTGGACGAGATTGAGAACGAACAACACTATAGTTATCTAGGATTGCCTAAAGGAAAACTTCTAAAGACAAGACTTGGAATAGAATTTTGACAAACAAGAAAAGCTAGCTAGAAGAAACCTTATACACAAAAATAGATGGTCAAACAAGACAAACAAAACACACAAAGAAATTGCAAAGAGAATTGTTTTTGGTTTAATTTTTTATTCTAAGAAACGTTGCCAAAATAGTTGTTTTTGTGAAAAACAGCAGTTTACAACTCAAAATAACTGTATACAAGGAAATGAAAGGAAAAATTACAGCAAATTGAAAATTGTATTGTTGGGCTACTTTTTACTGTTTTTCTTTTTATTTTTCTATTTTTTGACTGTTTGACTTTTCCTCTTGTCTTTGACTTTTGTACCCTTTTTGCTTTTTGTACCTCTTTTAGTATTTTTGGCTATATATTTTTTTTTAATTCTTTTCACTTCTTTTCTTTTTCTTTGTCTATTGCCCCAATGAAAAATTACATAAATTTGTACAAAATTACAAGAAATAGAAATCTACCTAAAATAAAGTTTGCAAGAATTTTTCTTAAAAATGGACCAAAATGGTACCAAAAAACTGAAAGATTTGTCTGTTTTCTAAAACTGCTTTTGCAAAACATTATGACAACTTGAATCAAAATTTGCACCAAAAATTGCTCAGCATGCACCTTGGATTACACACAAAATTTGCACATAACAGTTTAAGCGAGCTGGATTGATTTTATGGTTCAAAACTGAGAAATACAGTAAAAAATCAACAAATAATTTTGGTGATTTTCTCTTGTATTCTAAGCTACAAACCCAGCCTATACTCAAGCATTTCGCATAATCAAACAGACGTTTCCTAAGGTTGTGCTAACGCTCAATCCAAATTTGTAATCAGAATAGAAGAATAACAGACAGAAAAAAGAGGCATAATACTGAACAAAACAAGCCAGAAAAATGCGCATAAAATGGCAAAATGAGAAAAATTGTAAAGAGCAATAATGTAAAGGAGGAGAAATGAAGAAAAATGATGGGGAGGACATGACGAAAAATAAATGGCAAAATGTAAATGTAGAAAGTAGAGGGGATGCCAGAAATTAAAAGGATGGGAGAAGCAAAATTTAAATGCGGAATGTAAATGACTAAAAATTATAAGTGGAATAGTAAAGAGATGAATATGGATGAACAATTATATGGGGGAGATGAACAAGAATGTAAAAGGATGGAAAAAATGTAGGTGAACGATCTTTGAAAAATGAAAGCAACAATGCTCCCACTTACCACAATCCACCACATACAAACAATTAATTTGCAAGAATCACTCAAAATAAGTTATGCGCATTTAGAAGAGGCAATATATCAAACACCTAAGGGTGGATGATTCGAATACCCAACAGCCCCATTCTATCACAATTCACACAAAGATCAAGCAATTCAAGCAAGCTGTAAGCAGCAGAAAGACACCTCGGGCCTGAGAACAGTTCAAAGCCCGAATTACAATTGAAATGGAAGATGAAATACACAATTAAAGAGAGATTTTACTGCACCAAAACAGCCCCAAACTCAGTGCATTTGTGCAGCAAAATAGCCCCCAAAATTCACAAGGTCTGATACCAATTGATAGCAGGCAAGTTGTGGATCTAGAATTGAGTAAAATCAACCAATTAGAATTGAAAAACAAGCAATAAAAGTGGCTGGGCATCTAGCTATAATGTGTAAAAGCATAAAGGAAAATGAGAGAAAATGAAAGAAAATGGAAGAGAATAGTGGTGGAATTAGCGCCACTGAGGAAGGCAACCCCTTCAACAGATAAGCCAACAGTGTAGATTCGCCACCAGTTCGTGGAACCGGATAAGAATCACAATGGTTTAAGCAATAACCATCAAGCCTCTCAACTTCACATGGGAGAATACAAACATAAGCTCAATATATGAATGAAGATTAAGTGTTACAAGAGTGGGGAGCCTCCCTTATATAGAGAGTAGGGGCGGCCAACCAAAGAAAGGGAAAACTAAAGATGACTAAAAACCTCCTAACTTGGGTGTTGAACCCATGACTCCTACCCCAACTAGCCTAGCAACCTCCTAGCCAATAAAACCACTCATATTAGTGCCTCTATGTAGGAAAGTAAGGGAAAATACAAAATAAAAAAAATATGAGAGAGTCCTAATTAAGGGTGGTACATAGGACTATGGTCCTATCTTGGGTCATGGGTGTCCTCCTGTAGGGTAGTACCCTTCTGTAGGGTAGTGTCCCTAGATTTGTAGGACACTAATTTCTTCATCTCTTCCTTGCTTGAAGATGGTTCATATTCCTTAGTTTTGATCTTGCAGCCCCAAGCAGTCTTGTACCCTTCTACCAGTATGCCACCAGACGTCGTATGAGGTTCCCAAAGAGCGCTTTACGCGGGCCGAGAAGGATGCTAAGAAGCTCTTGGACGAGTGCGTGGCTGAGATGGGGTCGTTTAAGAGTAAAACGATTATAGATGACCCATGGCGTAATGTTCTATCTCGGATAGGTAGACGGGTTTAGTGTGAGTCGGTCTAATGTTGCCTTTCCTGTTTTTGTGTTAAGTTTTTCTAATAGTGTTTTTCCTTTTCAGCTTCAATGTGAACATAGTGATGATAGCGCTGAGGGCCGCTCAGGTTAATGCCAACGCTGCAACGAGAGCAGATATTGATCTGGACTTGGGGGATAATGTCAGCATCCAGCAATCCCCCGTCCTCGATCCCCAGGTTGACTGAGAGGCCTTACCGAAACTTGAGCGATCTCAGGCAACCTCCTCAAAGAGGAAGAGGAAATCTAATGACAAGTCTTCCAAGGGGAAGAAGAAAAAGAGGGAGGTGGTTTGGGAGGAAGAGGGTGATAGGGAGCCTGAGGTTGAAGCCACCGGACCGACAACTGAGGATGAAGAGGACGGGGACACCATTATTTATGATACCGACTTTGACCTCGACCTCGACCAATCCTTGCTGTTGGATGTTTTAGCCAACGAGGAGGTGGCCATCGTCCCGTCCGCTCTTAACTCCGCGATGGTCATCTCCTACCGTGACCTTCAATACCTCATCATCATGGCTCGTCGGTCCCTTTGTCGCACCTCCATTGTCCATTTTTCTCTCACCTCCTTGACACCCATTTCCTCTTCCTCTTCCCCTCGAACTCCTCACTCCAACGCCCCATGCTGAAAAATTTTCTTAGAAATTTAATGAGGCCCAAAAAAGATAGGGCCCAAACCGCCTTAATCAACCCTCCTACCGGTTGACCCGCCCAACTTGTCACCTGAATAAATTGAGTATACAAATGGGCTGAAATTTAATGTGGTCATTGGGTAATATGACCTATTGAGCCCAAACTCCAACCAATGGCGCAACCCTAAAATTATGTTGTGTTTAGGCATGGCAATCAAAATCAAACATGTGAGAACCGACTAGTCCCTCGACTTTGACGGAGAAAACCCGCTTCGACTGGGTTTAAGGAAAGCTTGAACCCGACTTTATCAGGGCTGGTTCGGGGGTGCTAGAACCCGACTTTCCTCGAACTGAACACACCTCGATATAATATTAAATAATTTTAATTATACTAATAGTTAAATATAGAGGGAAACTTATATATTTTCCTTAAAATATAATATAATTCTTAAGTTTCTTATTTTTTTAAAATTCTAAATGTCTATATTCACATATTATTTGAATTAAAATATATTAAATATATGACTTATTTAAAAATATGTATTTGAGTTATTAAAAGTAAAGAAAAAAATAAAAAATAGAAAGGTAAGATCCCCGCGGGTTTCCCCAAACCTGACGGGACCTGTGGGGATGGAGTTGAGTACTTTTGTGGTGACAGGGATAGTGAAACCCGCCCCCGCCCCGTTGCCATACCTAGTTATGTTTAAATCCACTCCAACAATAGTTAGATTTAAATAGTTTTATTTTTATTATAATATATACTTTTCTTTTATATTATAAGTTTGAACCTTTACTCTGAAGAGTGAAATACTCTTTTTCTTTACTTTCTTAACTAGAAAGGTAGATGTAACTTTTTATATTTTTTCTTCTATTTTCCTTAGATTGTCTTTCACACAAGAAAAGTGTTAGCAACACATTCTTTAGAACACTTCTTTCAACACATTCCTTGTGATTGGTTGAAAATTACATGGATCCCACCACATTGGGAGTGTGACCCACATAATTTGATGAGAGCATGTGAATTTTAACCAATCATAAGGAGTGTGTTAGAAAGAGTGTGTTAGAGAGTGTGTTGGTAGCACTCCTCTTCACACAATTTCGTCAAAAAAAAGTTGTTAATCTTCCCTCAAATCTCTCTCAAGTCTCAACATAAATGAAGTGTATGTATCATGCACTTAAAGAATGACAAAAAACACACAAAACAAAGGGCGAATTCTAAGGTGAAGTGAGTAAAATAGATAGTTCACTGTGTAGCAATGGGAAAATAGGAATCTCGCTAGAATATTCCTTTTTAAATAAGTTTGTAAAATTTGCAAGCAAATCCTCAAAATCTATAATAATTAAACATCTTCGTCCCCAATCTTCTTCAATCGACAATAATTTCATCTTTCCAATCGTTTGTTATCATAAAGTTGCTTGTGTTCGCAATCGACGTCGTCACCCGGTTTGAAACCTCTATAATGAACGATAGTGTGGTTTGTAGTAGGCAAACGAGTGCAGACGAGGGATGAAGAGCTCTGGTTATGATCTCTCTGCCTTTCCGAACATGTCCACCACTACCACTAGCCACTTGTTGCTGTTGTCTTTCGCGGCGCCTTGCATTAGGAACCCAAGTGCTCTTCGCATGAGTTTGACAATCGAATCCATAACTCTTGTAGCAAGTCCTGCATCGCATGTGAGGGAAACCCTTCTTCGCTTGGTTCCCGCCATCTTGACAGTTGCATCCCTCCGCTTTCCGCTTCCACTGCTCATCATGAGGCGGATCTCGGTGGCGAATGGATCATCTGCAAAGTCCTACTCGGCCCTACGCCTAGCGCAACAGCGGAGGAGTTAAAGATCTTGTTGGAAGGAGGGTGCTGGTTGAGATTGAGATCACATGAGTTACTGCTGTTGATTTTGATTCCATAGCTCGAAGCCTCGGTAGAGGAAACGACGTCGTCATTCTTGTTATACCATAATAAGCTATCTGGAGGAGAATTTCAGTCGGTGCATTCTGTTGTTCCTCTTCGCTTTGCTCCCTCTTCTTGGTCAGATTGGGAAGATGAAATTCTTGGTCAAATTAAAGAAGAAGATTGGGGCGAAGATGCACATCACACATTTTCGTGACGGCGTGGAGTGGATGAAACGGGAGAGAAGAAGTGGGGAACAACTATTATCCTAAAAAAAGGCAAATGTTTAATTATATAGATTTTGAGGATTTGCTTACAAATTTTACAACTTCTTTAAAAAGAAATATTCTAGCGAGATTCCTATTTTCCCATTGCTACACGGTGAACTACCTATCTTACTACTTCACCTTAGAATTCACCCAAAACAAAAGGTAATGATGACTTAATGTGTGTTTGGTTCACCCCAAAATCACGTTTTAAACGTGGATCTGGGCAAACGCTACTGAGGTAGTTTTGCCCCGGATCCATATTTACGTACGTTTAAAACGTGGATTCGGTATAAACCAAACACATCATTACTAGGAAACCTCAATTGGAATTGAGCCATTGACTAGCCGCGAGTGAGCATTTTGTGAAGTTAATAATTTTTCATTTTTACATAAAAATCAAAGGTATAAATAACCTATGCGATTCTTCATAAATCAAATTCAACAAAAGTACACCTTACCAAAAAAAATCAACAAAAAACACCAGTACTCCTAGCAAAAGTCCAAATATGTTTCATTTTAACCTTTTTTTTTCTTTCTAATGCTTAATTTTAATTCAAATTCAAATTCTTATCATTATCATTTAATAATATACAATCATAACAATAAATAGTTAAATTAAAAAATTTAAACAATATGATAATTATATAGTATCTCAATTTTGAACTATATAAAATGGTATGATAAATTTAAAATTTTATAAAAAATAACTATTTTTTTTTGGTTGACTGAAAATTTAGAGTGACGAGATGGTGCCCCACCCCAATCCAAGGCTATAAGAGCATCCACAATGGAGCAACTCCATTTGGGTGCTTCCAATGGGACCCACATGTACACATCACTCATTTTTGCTCTTCCCAATATAAGCACCTCCAAATACTTTATTTCTACAATGGAGCAACTCTCTTTGGGTGCTTCCAATACATACAAAATTATTCTTTTAATATTTGTTGGTTGATTTTCAGGTTGCTAGCTAAAGCAACCTTGCCCAGGAAGCACTCCAAAACAATTGCTTCCAATGGGCCCTGACCAGCAAGCAACGTTGCTTGGCTTGGTATGTTCATGAGCAATCGATAATGATGCTCTAAAGAGGAATAATGAATTTTTACCAATTAATAAATTGAATTCAAATAAATATCCTTCTATTATACTACATATTAAAATTAATCTCCATTTTTAAAAATATTATATATATCACACATGGATTTAAAATTATTTTTAATTTATATATATATATATTTTTGGTGCATTGGAAAGAAACAATATATATTTATTTGAAATATTTTAATATATTCAACCCATATTATTTAATTTTTTTAATTTTTTCTTTAAATTATAATTTTATTTTCAGTCTCAAACTCATGTAATTCTATTTTTATATTAATTTTACATTTGTCACAAAATTTAAATGTTATTTTTAGGATAATTATATTTCATATTTGAAAAATAATGTGATTGGTGTAAAAAAGAAAGAGGTAGAAAAAGGAAAAGAGAGACAAAGTAAAAAGTGTAATAAAAATAAAAGAAAAATAAAGTAAAAGGAGCTGTGATGAAAGATGTAAGAGAAGAAATATGAAAAAAATATGAATGTAAATTTATAGAAAAAACAAAAATAACCTTTACATTACTCTCTTAAACATTAAAATAAAATAAATAATGATTTTAATAGGGAGACGGGGAGGGAGACTTGTGGCAAAAGGCTGAGAAGTTTCCCTCTCTTTCTCAGCTCTCTCTCTCGCTGTGAAATACCAGTAGAAAGCAACGAAGAGTCACTTCCATTTGAAATCAACTATCGCTCACACACTAACTAAAATCCTAAAACCCTACCTAAGACCGCCCGCAACATCTTTGGTATGATATTCCTCTTTTCTGTCGTTTGATCTGAAATCTTCTAGGCGGCATTACCTCTGTTCATGTATAATATTAGCTTCAATGGTTTCGGTTTCAAAAGGGGACAGTAATCATTGGGTTTTTTCTGGAAATTAAGTCTCAAGAACGGATTGGTGTACGGTGTTATTCTGTGAGTCCCCAATATTGGGGGGTTTTCCTCATTCTGACTTCTCTGTTCTGCATTCTCTTTTTTTTTTTTTTTTTCTTAAATATGGATTTTTATCTATACATGTCCAATCTCCCAGCCTTGGTTTAGGTTGAACCATTGATTTGAGTAGTGTATGCCGTTTGTTATCACATAATTCAGCAGCCATTTTACTTTTAGTAGCTTTTATTATTTATTATGTCTATCGTGTGTTCTCAACCAAAGCTCTTATTATTTCAATCTTAATTCTTGTTTCAGTTTGTTGTTTCCAATGTTCTTATTTTTTGGTTTGCTGGGAGATTTTTCCCCCATTATTGTCGATTTTGGTTCTCAAGGATCATTTACATTACATTTACCCTTGATTTTTATCAATATCTTTAACGGTTGATATTTTGAACCCTAATCTTATCCAATACCTCAATCATTATCATCAGCTTTTTACATTGAAACCTGAATACACCTTAGATTTAGTAAAACTAAACTTTTTAAACTTAGTCTGCTTTACACTTCAAGCCTTATCTATGCTTAAGGGATTTTGGGTTTAATTTATGGGCCTTATTAGTTTCACTAGGCTGTGGCCATTCATTCAATTTGGGCAACAAATCAACCCAAGTAGAGCAATACAGTCTAAAAGCTACTGCTGTTTCAAAAACTTGACCACTTAAAGTCTGAGCTTTGAACCATTAACACAGATGCAGCAGCATCAAACCCACCCGGTCGCAAGAGTGACTGAGTGATTTGCACTCAGTTAGACAAGAGTGTTTTTTCATTTTAGGGTGAGATCTATTTGATTGGGGATTTTTGATTTGGGGATTAAGGTTTTCACATAATATGATTTTTAAATATTTTCTTTCTTGCTGATTCATTGCCTAGAAAGTGTGAGCAGTTAAAGTAAATAATATATATATTGTGATTTCAGTACATAAATTTGAACAGGAATTTTGGTTATTAGTACTTTATGTACTGTACTACTGACATGTACTATTTTAAATTTATAATGTTTTTGACATCTGCACTTTAATGTTTTTATGCTTCTTTTTTACTAGCTGGGTTGGTTTTTTAGGTTGAAACTTGCTTTTGACAGCCTTTCTCCTGTAATATTTTATATATTTTAACATTTCAATATAAAATCTATCTTTGTTCTGGATGAATTTTATCGTGGCATCTTCTCTAAATGTTTCTTTACTTCATCCAAATGATTATTTCCCTGTTACAAGGTTTTATTTTTAATGTTTTGAATGAAAGTTAAAAAGAAAGAGCTGTCAATGTCCCATATGCAATCCATTTTTCCAACTTAACTTGGTAGTACAATAATCCTTACTTATCAATGAGCAATAAACGGTTGAAGATCCCAATACAACACTTGCTCAACACTATAAATGGAGGGGTAAAACCAACTTGAGTAATCTCTCTTAAATCTGCAGACACATGATGTGCTTTTTGGAAACATTTCTTCTCTTTTCTCCTTTATACCCTGACTCTTATCATATGGGTATATGATACTAATTTTAGTGAAAAACTATATCTAAATATATTAACTCATAGTCAGATAATGGGTATGATTGGCTTGACTTCAGCATAGTTTATAGAACTACTGTGCAATGCTTGTTTCATATGGATCAACTGGCATTGACTTGCTTTTGGAGGGTAAAAATCAAGAGGCATTTTTCTGAAAATTGACTGGAAAACATCATTGAAGAATCTCTGGAAACCATAACTTATATATGGAGTATAGTTGTATTTCAGTCTTTAAATAGTATTTTCTCTTACTGATTGATGTTTTAAAGTGTCATTTATAGCAAAGAAAAACGATGGAGAAAGTGCCTGAGATTGAAGAACTGCTGAGCCACCAAGCTTTACCTCCACACCTCCTGATGTGCTGCCTAAAGATGAAACAACAGAACAATGGCCCTACAAAGTATTCTATTATCAGTAGGCTGGGGTTGGACCACAGGAAAATGCGTACCTTTGTTGATAATCTCTTCAAAGTGCTTCTAATGCTCCTGATGCAATTTTTTCCAGTATGTGTATCAAGTATCTGTCTGCAATTTCCCTTATATCTTAGGCTTTGGCTATTAAAGAATTTCCAGGTTACTATTACTTCAGAAGATAAAAGAACTGTTGAAAGCAAGGGCATTAGGAAAAAGTGATTGAATGGCTTTATCAAATGTACTTCTGAACTTGGTGGTAAAAGGTTTGCATATGATGGAGAGAAAACTTTGTACACAGGGTCCTCTTCCGCAAAATAAATTTGCGTACAAAATATTGCTTGAGGAAATCATTTGCAAAGTGGTAAGTCTTTTATATGGCTGTCTTAGTGGCTTAATGTCGCAATGTTTTTTTGTATCAAAGCTTATACTGTCTTCCTACCCTAGCAGTAGTGCTCAGAACCCTGGTGCTAATGGAAGCCCTCGCGAGGAAACTAAAAGGTTAAAAGTTCTTTCAGTCAAAGAACAATGGTGGAGATAATTTGCTGCTAAAATAACCCCTCCAGTCTGTTGCTCTTTCCCTCAAAGGATTGAGTCAGATGCCAATTGTCAGGCCGATGCTTTGAGAGTGCTTGATATTGTACTGAGGCGCAGGCGCTAACAGGTATGCATACATTCATTGAAGATAAAATTCAGGAAGCTATCTTGATATTTTTGTGAATGGAATTTAATCACTACCTGCTTGTCTAACACTGACTTGACCATTTCTTCTGATGAAAAGAGGGCTCCCTTGGTAAGGCAATCTTTTTTCATGATGACCCGGGTAATTTCACTGATATTGGAGGTGGAGTAGCAGGAGTTCAGGGTTTACATTCCAGTTTTCGCCTTACAGAGGGAGGATTTTCTCTCAATATGGGTAGGACTGCTCTTGTACATATGTTGAATTCTCATCAATCATCATAAAGCTATATTCTTTCTCCTTTACATTCTTCATTTATTTATTTCTAGATGTGTCCACAACGGTGATCTTAAAACCTGGACCTGTAATTGATTTTCTCCTTTCCAACCAGAATGTGAGGGAACCCCGTTATATTGACTGGGCGAAGGTGACAAACTTCTACATAAGATTCATGATTAAGCATTAGTAATTACCTGTAAGGTTTCTTCTTTCTCGGTAATCTGCAGGCCAAAAAAGTGCTTAAAAATTTAAGGGTGCTTGCAACACCTCGTAATTGGGAATTTAAAATTTCTGGCTTGAGCGAGAAACCCTGCATTCAGCAACTGTAAGTGCTTGTTTTTGGAAAGTAGAAATTTATTCTTTTTCCTTGTAATCTCAAAAAAGGGGGAAAACAAAAACTTATGGGTGTCTTCATGAAAATAAAAAACCTAGAGTCTGATTTCTTCCACAGTTTTAGTATGAAGGTGAAAAGTGGAAACAACAACAGTGGCGAGCAGACAGTGGATATTACTGTATATGAGTATTTTGCTAAACACTGTGGCATAGAGCTGACCTCTTCTGCTTATCTTCCATGTCTTGATGTTGGGAAGCCAAATCGGCCCAACTATCTGCCCTTGGAGGTTTGTCAAATTTTAAGCTTGACTGAACCTAATGACCAAAAAAAAAAACTTGACTGAACCTTGATTTGGTTCTTATTTTATAACAATTGTATTATTTTGCTTTAGCAGTTTACCCTTTTGGACCAATTATATCTGATTATTATTTTCTTCCCTTCTAGTCATTTTGGGGTAGCTTTGTTCACTTGTTTCCCTCCAGCGCTACACCAAGGCATTATCTCCAATGCAAAGAGCATCTTTAATGGAAAAATCACGCCAAAAGCCACAGGATAGAATAAAAATTCTGACAAATGTAAGTTTATATGTATTGATATGCTGTTTCTTTTTTAATTGATAATATGTTAAAGCTGATTAAAATTTATAGGCTGTAGGAAATTATTGCTACGATGATGACCCTGTTCTTGGTGCATGTGGCATTTCTGTTGATAAGCAATTGACTCCGGTTGAAGGTCGGGTTCTTGAGACACCAAAGGTAAGCATTGACCTACAGTATAGTTCTGATTTTTCTGTCCACAGGAGAGGGAGACAGAGAGATAATAGAGAAAGTGGTGTAAAGGAGTTGGTTTCCTTCAATTAATTTTGAGAATTAAAGTCACTCTCTAATACAATTCTATTTGAGATACACAGTTGAAGATTGGCAAGAATGAGGACTGCTTTCCCCATAATGGAAGGTGGAGCTTTAATAAAAAGGTATTACATTATTCTTTCACATTCAGAAAGTGTTTAAGACTGCCATTTTTTGAACTTATATAAAATTTCATTTGCTGGTTTAATAATTGATGATGTTATATTTCCTTTCTTACAGACACTTCTTAAACCATCACATATTGATTTTTGGGCTGTTGTCAACTTTTCTGCACGTTGTGATACTAGTTACATAACAAGGGAGCTGATCAAATGTGGAATGAGCAAGGGCATTGTATGTCACCACTCACCATACATTACTCTAGTGTGTCATACTATGTTTATCTGTCATCTTATTCTGTTTGATTACCTCTGTCTCACATATACTTGAATATTTACCCAGAACATTGAACGGCCATATACTTTAATAGAGGAAGAACCACAGTTGAAAGATCTAACCCTGTTGCAAGGGTTGAAAAGATGTTTGACCTGCTTATATCAAAACTTACTAAAGAACCAAAGTTGATTCTCTGTGTCTTGCCTGAGAGGAAAAATTGTGACATTTACGGTATGTCTTAGCAAAATTTTCCTGGGTCTTTTTACATTGACTTTTGTCAATCACCTCAGATTATTTTGTCAAATTTCAGGGCCTTGGAAAAAGAAGTGTCTGAGTGAATTTGGTGTTGTCACACAGTGTATTTCCCCTCTCAAGATCACTGATCAATACCTTACTAATGTACTTCTTAAAATCAATTCTAAGGTAAAATGACTACTTTATAACCACGATATATCTATAGACATAACTGATAGCTTATTCTGACTGAGTAACATAATGCTTAGTTTTAATAATTCTGTATACTGATCATAAATATAGCTGGGAGGTATAAATTCTCTGCTGACAATAGAGCATTCTGGGAAACTTCCCCTGATTAAAGATACCCCAACAATGATTTTGGGGATGGATGTTTCTCATGGTTCCCCTGGTCAGTTAGATATTCCATCAATAGCAGCGGTAAGGTTATTTTTGTTTGTTTTTTTTCCCCATCTTTGTTGAAAAAAAATGCAATATTTGCCTTTTACCACAATCTATTTGGGGGTACTTTTAGTTATCTCTGCAGCATATTGTTCTGCTGTATATTGTTGCTTTATAGGTTGTCGGATCTCGGCGTTGGCCTCTGATTTCAAGGTATAGAGCATCTGTGAGAACACAATCATCCAAGGTGGAGATAATTGATGCTCTATATACAAGCCTTTGGATAATGGGAATGATGATGGTATTATCAGGTTCGATAAAAATGTATATTGGATTATTGCTGTTTTGTATTTAACTATTGTTAGGGAAAAATACACAGAAGTACCCTGAATTTTATCTTGTTTTTAAGTAGCCACTATGAACTTTCAAATCTATATGAAAGGCCCATAAACTCTATGGAACTTAGAAACAAACCATCCCATGCATAAGTTAAAAAAAGACACATGACTTGGATGTGTTAATTAATACAGATTACAATATCTACTACTTTATACATAATAGTTTTTTTTTAACACTCATCTCCCTTTTACTTTAATTGTTTTTTAAAAATTATTTGATTTTGTTGAGAGTTCAGTGTATTATGCATATGATTAATGTCCTATTTACTATATTATAGTACATTGTTCTCTGATGCTGCCTCTTCTACGCTATTGGCTGAAGTGATATTGTCTAATGCAAAAATCACTGACCTGAAAGTACTAGTTACCCTTGGTGGAGGAACGTGGTTGATATTTGTTTGAATGGCCATAATAAGGAAGATATCTAGATGGTGGTTATGTGGCTAACATTTGTGGATTTAGGAGAATATGTAGTTGTTCTCACAACTTGACCTTAGATTCTCAGGTTGATGACCTTACCTGCAACACTATCAAGGAATGCATTTCCGCTACTCCTTTTTTTGGGTTTAATGATTTATCCCTTCTTTATATGAAGCCCCAAAATCTTTATCATGCCAACTTAAAGGAACAATAACTTGAGTATTACACCAAGTCAAAATGTCTTTACGAGTAGTTGAACTACTTCATGCCATTCAATTCTAATGTGAAGGAGATGTAGTTGCAATGAAAGCAACTAGGTGCAATTTATTTTTATGTGGTTTATGACTTGAATTTAGTGTTGCTTGGTCCAAGTCTCAACTCTTGATAGGGATTTGGATAGTCAAGGAAGTGTAGTTGTCTTCTTTAGGTTTCCTAACAAGTCTCTTAGTAACATTCCATGGTTTTGAGAGAGGCATTTGCCTTGGTTGGTTCTAGTACTCATGAAAGCCTTGAGCATTATGGTAGTATGGTGGATGGGGTGGAAGATGAGAAATCCGTGGAGAAAGAAGTTAGGTGATCTTTTCCTCATTTGTCGCTATTCTAAGGAGCTTGGCCATATGTAATGTAATTGTTGGGAACTTCAGCAAAAGAACTTGTAGCAATTGCAGAAATTTGCCCATGTTTCTAATTATGACATTTCTTGTCCTAGTACGTTGGATAGTATGAAGACAATGGCAAGATAGTTCACCCAATATATGCAATTTTAAGTTTCCTAGTAAATCCAACCTTATTTTTTCTATTGCATTGTTGCTTATAGAGGCAACCTCACTACATGCTTGTATTTGCTTTCTCACAACTTGGTCATGATTTAGGAGAATCATTTCCCATGACTAATGAATTAAGTACACTTGAAATAGAAATATGAAAAATGTATATTGATTGATTAAATTAGCAAATACAACAGTGTATATATATACATGTTATGAGAGAACCAATCCCTAGAGATTTGGGATTAGGATCAATCTAAATCAATTTAGGATCAACCTAAATCAGGACACTATACAATAAATCAAAGAGAATAATAGTAATATCTCTACATATCTTAACACTCCCCCTCAAGCTGGAGCATACATATCATAGGCATCCAGCTTGTCACATATATAGGTTATCCTAGGACCCCGTAAAGATTTAGTAAAAATATCTGCAAGTTGATCCTTGGAGCAAACTGAGGAAGTCTTGATGACACCAGAGAGGATCTTTTCTCTGATAAATGACAATCAACTTCTATATGTTTTGTCCTCTCATGAAAAACTGGATTAGAGGAGAGGTATAAGGCTGACTGGTTATCACACATTAGTTCCATAGGGCCAACCTTGCAAAACTGCAACTCTTGAATTAAAGACTTTAGCCACAGAAGCTCACATGTGGTGTGAGCCATTGCACGATACTCTGCTTCTGTGCTCGATCTGACAACAACACTTTGCTTTTTACTCTTCCATGAAACAAGATACCTCCCAAGAACACACAATAACCCGTTGTTGACCGTCTGTCACTTGCATCACCTGCCCAATCTGCATCGGAATACCCAACAATATTTGTATGTCCTCTATCACTGTAAACAAGTCCCTTCCCAGGTGATCCTTTGAGATATCTGAGGATCCGCACAACTGCATGCCAATGACTCTCACAAGGAGGTTAAGGAATTGACTTACAACACTGACAGGAAAGGATATATCAGGTCTGGTCATGGTGAGATAATTTAACTTGCCCACTAGTCTTCGATACCTTCCTGGGTCGGAATAGGGCTCCCCCTGGTTAGGTAGAAGCTTCACATTAGGTTCCATTGGGGTGTCAACTGGCTTACAATCTGTGAGTCCTGTCTCCTCCAGAATGTCAAGAGCAATTTCCTCTGAGAAATAGCAACACCGGACTTTGACTGAGCAACCTCAATCCCAAGGAAATAGCGCAGAGGACCTAAATCCTTAGTTTGAAAGTGCTCAAATAAGTGCTGCTTTAGAGCCTTGATGCCCTCCTGATCATCACCTGTAATTACAATATCATCCACATAAACCACAAGATAAATGAATTTATGGGTCAGTGAGCATCTAAAGAAAACAGAGTGGTCTGCCTCGCAGCGGATCATTCCAAACTCCTGTATGACTTTGCTAAACCGACCAAACCAAGCTCGAGGTGATTGTTTAAGGCCATATAAGGACTTCCGTAATTTACACACAAGGTTAGACTCCCCCTGAGCAACAAACCCAGGGGGTTGCTCCATATAGATCTCCTCCTCCAAGTCACCATGTAAGAAAGCATTTTTGATATCCAATTGAAACAAGGGCCAATGTCGCACAGCAGCCATGGCCAAGAAGAGGCGAACTGAGGCCATCTTCGCAACTGGAGAGAAAGTGTCACTGTAATCCAAACCATATACCTGTGTGTATCCCTTAGCCACAAGACGGGCTTTCAATCTATCCACCTGTCCATCAGGGCCCACTTTGGGTTAAGGCCTCCTTTACTGTCTTGGGAATGGTAATAGAGGATATAGTAGAGACAAAAGCAGAATAGGTAGGAGACAAACGATGATATGAGAGAAAATTATATATGGGATGAGGATTAGAAGTAAAACGTTTACCTTTACGAAGAGCAATGGGCAAGTCAACCGGGAGAGGTGGAGCCGGAGTAGGTGAGGAGACTGGAGCAGAAGCGGAATCACACGGTGTACTAGGAGATGGAACCAAAGTATGTAACTGACGCTCATAAGTTATCCCTTATCGGTGTGGGAGACGACCAGACCCTGGTAGGGAAGGAGAAGCACACTCTGGTGGAGGCCCAGGTGTCTCTAAAGTAGCCGGTGGAGACTCAACAGAATCAACAAGAGGAATAGGCAATACCTGAGAATAGAGATCGGAGTCCAGTGAGAGACTTCTGAGGTACTGAAAAATGGTGTGTCTTCAAAGAAGGTGACATCTGCACTGGTGTAGAACCGATGTGTAGTGGGAGAGTAGCAATGGTACCCTTTTTGGACACGAGAATATCCTAAGAACACACATTTGATAGCACGAGAAGACAACTTATCACGACCTGGGGAAAGATCATGAACAAAACAAGTACAACAAAAAACACGAGGGGGGACAGAGTAAAGAGAATCCAATGGATATAACAGGGAATGAGGAACTTGATCATTCAAACAGAGGATGGCATCCGATTTATTAATATCCTGTAATAAGGACAACATGACCCCACAATTTTGGAGGTGCATTAGCATTCAAAGAGTACGGGCAGTGTCCACAATATGTCTATGTTTTTGCTCGACAACACCATTTTGTTGAGGTGTATGAGGACAACTAGATTGATGTTGAATGCCATGGGAATTCATGAAGGAAGTGAAACAATCAGAGAAGTATTCTTTAGCATTATCACTTCGTAGAACACGGATTACTTTGCCAAACTGAGTTTGATTTCTAAACAGAAAGTTTTGAAAATTGTGAATAACTCCGAACGATTTTTCATTAGAAAGATCCAAGTACATCTTGAAAAATCATCAATGAAAGTAACAATACCTATGTCCTAAAATAGACGCAACACGACTAGGACCCCAAACATCAGAATGAACAATATCAAAAGGAGACACAACTCGACCATGAACACTACTAGGAAAAGAAGTTCTAACATGCTTTCCTAGTTGACACGACTCACACTCTAAGGACTCCAACTGGGAGAGATGGTACCATTTTCTTCAGTTTATGTAAGCTAGGATGACCAAGACGACGATGGAGCAAACCGGGAGACTCAGTAGATGCACATATGGTAGAAGCAGAGGACTGAAGGTAGTAGAGACCATGTGATTCAGATCCTGCTCCAATCGTCTGTCCCGTACTCCGGTCCTGTATCAAGAAAGAATCAGAAGTGAAGGTGATGGCACAATTTAATGATTGAATCAACTTGCTTATAGAAATTAAATTGAAGGGACATCCAGGAACTAATAAAACTGATTTCAATGGTAGTGAGGGAACAGGTGAAATTGGCCAATACCAGTGGCTTGGACTTTGGACCCATCAGCAAGGGTGATATGATGTGGAGTTTTAGGTGAGGATAAGTCAGGGAAAAGAGAGGCATTACCAGTTAGGTGATCAGAAGCACCATAATCCAAAACCCAAGGTCCAAGAGCGTAGAATGAGAGAGACAGACTGTAGAATTACTAGTGTGAGCAACAGTGACTGAGGAAGAGGTCTGTTGGGCTGCCTTCAGTTGAAGGTACTCCTTGTAATCATCAGCAGACCAGGAGATTGGATGATTGCTCTCAGATTCAATCTTGGGCTCTGAAGTCAGAGGAACAACATTAGCTGTCTTGCTCGGAAAGCCATGCAAAGAGTAACACCTATCACGTGTATGTCCATCTCTCTGACAGTAGGTGCAATGAAGGTTTCCTCTACCCCCTTTTCCACGACCACGGCCACGACCACGACCTCGTCCTCCACGTTCAGTGGTACTGGAGACAAAGCAGAGGACTCAGATGCTGTTTGAGATTCTGCCTCAGGTGAAGGAACCCGAATCAAACGATCTATGAGTTCTTCCACCGTAGGGATGGTGGGATTTGTCAAATCTGATCACGAACAGATCCGTAGTCCTTATGAAGTCCATGAAGGATAAAGACCATGAACACTATTATCGAGCTTGCTTAACACTTTCTGAAGATCATCACTAACCAACATCAGCTTCAGCTCATCAATGGTGGATTGAGCATGATTCAAATAAGATGGCAAATCATGATCAACCATTTGAAGTGTTGCTAAAACCACGAACATATTCATACAATCTTTGGATGTCATTGGCATAAATATTCCGACTTTTCTTCCAAACATCATAACATGTTTTGTACGGGCGAAAATGCACCATTAATTTGGGCTCAATGGACTGCCATAATACAGATACAAGTTGATAATCTGCTCGCTGCCATTCATCACTCACATCTTTATCAACCTCGGAAGCCTTCTTAACAAGGTGATCATAAAGACCTGGCCTAAAAACCATATCTCAACTGCAGTAGACCAGTCTAAATAATTTTTACCATTCAACTTCTCAGAGGTAATAACCGTGAACCAGAAAAAGCAAAGGAAAACCGGTCCCCTTTAGAAGACTCAATTTTTGGATCCTCCTTATCAACTTTGGAAATCTCCGCCATGTGGAAAAAGAAGGAGAACAGCAACTAGAACACCAAACAGCTACTAAAAGACAGTTTTGTAGCAACAAGAAAACACCAAACAAACAACAGCAGAAAGAATGTCAAACAGCCACCAAACAGTAGCAAAGAACGCCAAACAGCAGCAGGAGAAGGAAAGGAAGGAGGAAACGTCAAACAGCCGCCAAAAAAACGGTTTGGCAGCAACTAAAAACGACCGAACAACCACCAAAGAGTGTGACCCACGACCTGAAAGTGGTCAAAACAGACAGAGGAAGAGCCGATGAACCCAACGGAACAAGCGGCGTCGCGAATGGAGGCGGGAGGGCAGCGCGTGGACCCACGTGCCGGCGAGCAGCTTTGAGAAAAACGGCGCGTGGCGGCGCGTGGAGGAGGCATCGGAGGCGGCGGGGGGGGCGGGGTGGGGTGGCAGATCGGCGACTTCTGAACACTTTGGCGGCGTCCACACAAGCAGCCGCTGAAAAAAAAGAATGACCTAGGTGGGCGACCGGAGTAAAAAGGGTTCCCTCGACCAGAAGAGCTCTGGTACCAACTTGAAATAGAAATATGAAAAGTGTATATTGATTGATTAAATTAGCAAATACAACAGTGTATATATACATGTTATGAGAGAACCAATCCCTAGAGATTTGGGATTAGGATCAATCTTAATCAATTTAGGATCAACCTAAATCAGGAAACTATACAATAAATCAAAGAGAATAAATAGTAATATCTCTAATATCTTAACAAGTACCTTTATGTCGTTCATTTCTTCTCATTTCCAAGTGTTACTTTAGCTACTGGGTTTGTACTCCTTGTGAGTGACACTCATTGATCACACTTATTATTCCTTTGTCTTGTGTCTCATATGTATGTATATTGTGGTTTGATCTATTATCTTAGTCAGATCACTCACTCACAATTGTAGTGTTCATTTTTTTCTTTGACATTTTTCATGAAATTGGGATGGAGAGGGTGATTGGTAAGGTTGACATCTAAACACGTGTAGATCCTTGGCTTTGATTAAATCAAGTACCTATATTTCTTACTTGCTTCAGTTTAGTTGATCCTCTTTAGCTCCATTGCTTTTGGTTAGGGACTGGTGAGTTAGGTCTTGTTCATGTATTTGATTAGCACTTGATAGGATAGATTGGGTATGGTGCCTTTAGTGTGGAGGCCAAACTCTCTTTCTGGAATTCCCCTTGCCTAACTTCTCTGTGCTCTTGATTTTGGTTAGATGAGTGGTTGTATTGGGGAACTTTGCTCATTGAATTCCTTTGTACACTTTCTGTCAACTTTAGGAAAAATTTCCTTAATCATCCATGCCAACTGAATAGGGTTATGATTGAACCAGCTCTTACCATTACCAACTTTCTTTCATCCTCCTAGGGATGGTGATCATCTTGTAAAAGTTAGGAGGTTCCATGGCAAAAGCTTCTATAGTTGATCTCCTTCTTTAGTCCTCCTTAAAAGCTCCAAGCATTGATCATCATGCATTGATGGAACTTATATGGTCAACATCTCAAACTCCTAACATATTCATCGATTAACCCTTCCTTATGATGCACCTTGAGCTATGAAAATGGGTACCTCAAATGATGCTGCTAATAACAACAAAACAAAGCATATTGCCCTTCTCCCAACCTAAACATGGATCAGTCTCCTTCAAAATCTTGAACGATAGCTAATTCATTCCTTCCGTGCAGATTTGAGCGAGCTAAAATTGTGGTGTCCCATGGATAGTGAAATATGCCTTAGCTATGGAAGGCCACCTAAAAGGATTGTCACATTAAAAGGATGGTAACTCAATACGTAGCAACGAGACAATAATTATCAATGTGTGACATTGGATTCCGTGCATTGTCTTTGCTCTTCTCAACATTAATGCTAGACTAATTGAATGGCGACCTTGGTGACTGTTGTTATCACTGGACTCCTTGTATCTTGTTATCTAGCAATGTACTTGGTGATACCCCAAAGCTAGTCATCAAGGTTCTAAGCTAAGGTGACTGAGATCAGTGAACTGTGTACTCCTTAATAATGAGTCATGTGACCACACTGATTGGTCTTGATGTTCAATAGTTCTTCGTAACTTTTTTGAGAATCAACAGTGTCAAATCTTATATGATTTGATCTTGGATGGGATACACTAACTTCAACCTTCCTGTCACTCTCAATGAAAGCGCCAATTGATACACTCAAGTCTAGGGAATGTCCTTTGGCCCCAAGGTACAAGATTAAATCTCAGATGATGATATATCCTCCTATGTGTAATATTTCCTATTCCTTAGATACATTCCCATTATAACTAATTTTTCCTCCTAACATATTCATTCCATGCCTTACCTACTAATTATATTTAGGCCTTAGATTTGGGTCACAAGAAAACACATTTAGGGCTTTATTGTGTCTAATCTGAACTGATTTGAGCCCACAACTTTAAGTTGTCAAAGGTTTTGATTGGATTATGGTGTTAACTACTCTAAGGAATTCTCTCTAGTTGCTATGTTGGTTCTGCTTGTTCATTTGGTTGGCTTCATCCCATTATTGGTTGTTGCAGAACTTGATGTAAAGAATTCCTTTTCCCCTAATGATTTATTGTAAAAGGTGGAACAAATGCCTAGTTTGTTGCAGAGGAGTATGGGAAAGTCTCTTTACTCAAAAGATCTCTATATGAATTAAACAATCTCCTAGGCTTTTTTTGGGAGGTTAAGTGAAGTAGCTCTTGACTTTGGCCGAAAGAAGAGCGGATATGAGTCTATGATCACTCTGTCTATTATAGTCACTACTAGGAGAGGGGTTGTATTCCCATGATGGTATATGTTGAGGACATAGTAATAACTTGGAGTGGCATATTTTGGTATTGCAGAATTGGAGTTTCTTTCAAAACTAGTTTTCAAATGAAGGATCTTGACCCTTTGATGTATTTCTTGAGAATTAAAGTAGCATAAGCAAAATGGGGAATTCTCTCTCTAATGATAATATGTTCTTGATCTCATCTTTGAAATTAGCATGTTGGGAATACACCTTGTAATACTCAAATGGTTCCAAATGTTAAAATTCATTGCAGATAATCGTTTATCCTTTGATTCAAAGAGTACAAGAAGTTGGTTGCAATGTTGTCAAAATCGAGATTTTACTAAGGATCGGGAGGGGGGTACAAAGTCTTAAAATGTAGGATCGTAACACGGATCGTAAGATCCTACAGATCCTAAAAAATGCAGAATCATATAATATACCTATACATATACATAAACATTACATACATAGCAAAAAATAACCTTTAAAAACACAACATTAAAGCACTATTATAACAAAAAATGCAGAATTATATCCTGAAAATTCATAATCATAAGTTTTAAATTCCTAAATCATAAGTCATAAAATAATAATGAGTTCTCAAAAACATAACAAGTCAACAACTATAAAAAACACTAAAACAGAAAATAAAAATACTCCAAAGTTGAAGTAGTAGAACCAGCCAAACAGAGAACGCACCAAAAAGCCAGAGTAGAACCAGTAGAATAGAGCACAATAGAGTAATAAAAGATAGAGAACCAGAGGACAGAGCAAACTGCGATGAACAGAGCAGAACCGGAAGAACAGAGCAAAACCAATCACGAAGAACAGAGCAGAATCAATCACGAAGAACAGAGCAGAACGTGATTTGTTCTGGGTGTGCGATTTCGTAACTGAGAAGTACATACGAACAGAGTATAACGAAACACTTTCTGGATTTTGCGATTTGCAACTGAGAAGAAGAAAGAGTTGGGTTATGCGATTCGCAAATGAGAAGAAGAACGAATCACTTTCTGGGCACTTTCAAGGTTGAAGACGGTGCTGTATGGGACGAAATCAGCTCCGTTTTTGACTCGAAATTGAATCCTATACTACGCTTTTTTAATAACGATTCAAGATAACGAAAACGATTCAAGATAACGTAATCAAATCAGGGTAAATCGCGGATTTTCAGTGAGTTTTTAAACCGGGTCGTGAAAATCCGACCCGGAAAATCCATATCTTTAGATCGCGAAAACGCGAACGATCTGCGAACCACCGTGCTTGCGCGCGATTTGCTTCGATCCTCACCCAGAGCGATCTCGCTAGCGGTCCAGCACGGAGACGAGAACCAGAATCGTAAAAGCGTACGATTTCACGATCTTCTGCGCGATTTTGACAACGCTGGTTGGTTGGTAAACTTAACTATCTTACAATGACACACATCCATACATTTCTTTCTCAATAAGCATAGCAAGTTAGGTCATGTCATCTTGTATGTGAAAGGAGCTCTAGAACCTGGGATTCTTTATAAATAACACAACAGTGTGTAGAAGGTTGTTCTGATGTATACTAGGTTGTGTGTTCTATAGATCAAAATTTAATTTTGGGCTATGTGTGTGTTAGAGTCCCACTGCCTAGAGATAAGGCCAATTATAGTATATAAGTCCTAGGCAATCCCCACTCTACAAGCTAGCTTTTGGGGTTGAGTTAGGCCGGTCCAATATCTAAGATTGTGTTCCTATCAATTGATTTCTTGGAAAGTAAGAAATAAGAGGTAGTAGAGAGATCAAGTGCAGAGTCCAAATATATGGTAAATGGCTCAAATTTGCGAGTTATAATGGGTACATAGGCTACTCAATAAAATTGTGTTCAAGGCCCTCTACCTATGAAGCATTGGTATGACAATTAAGCTGCCATTCACATTTCCTTGAACCTTGTGTTTCATGAAAGAACAAAAACACAAAGAAGCCAATTGCCTTTTTCTTTAGGAAAAGATTCAGAAAGTACTTGTATCCCCTAGACATGTTAGAACTACAAAACAGTTAATGACATCTAAAAGGTACTGAATGGGAGTAGGATTGCTTACCTTTGTAACAAGTTCAACATGATTTAACATTTATGATCCAACTAATTGGGAAGTGTTGAGAGTGAAGTGCATTGTACGCACTATATCATTATAGAATCTGAATTCTGTGTGTCTAAACCAATGTTATAAAAACCGGACCGGTCATCGACTCGGTCAAGGTATTGGGTCAATGGGTTACTGGTTGAACCAATGAGTCACTGGTTGGACCGGTTAAACCGGTATAAATAAAAATATGTAAATACAAACTTAATGTATTAGATATGAATATATGTAAATTTTATAAATATACAAATACTTAAAATTTGAGTTTGATATAAAAAAATATAACCATATATATATATATATATCCTATATGATGTATAGTTTTTAAAACTTATTATTAATTTTGTATTTTTAATATTTTGTATTATTTAATTTAAATTTAAGAAATTTTTAAAAAAATTAAAGGAGCCAAATACTAGCTTACTATTTATGAGTGTAAGATTATAAGTGATTTGGCCCAGTAACATTTGTATAACATTTGGCCCATGATCCATTGCTTTTTCAATTCCCCTCATTGATGACAGTAACCAATATATATTAAAAGTATCACATATTAGATGAGCAACTCATGTAGCTCAGCGGTGAATCTCTTTGCTGCACTTAGCCCTCTTGAAGGATACGAGTTCGAGCTCTGCTATTGCACTTCTTTAATTTTTTAGTAAAGAGAAGCTTTATTTCAATTCCAGGGCCGACTCGGAACTGGGCCGGTTCTTACCTGGCTGCCGGTTTAACCGGTTCATTACCGGTTCAAAGGCAAAAGCGATCCAATATCGTGACCGGACCGGTCATGGGTCCGGTTCCCGGTCCAATCGGTCGGACTGGCCGGGCCGGTCCGATTTTAATAACACTGGTCTAAACCAGGCCACACACCACTATATTTATAATGTGTATAATAATAGACATAAATTACAAAAGAATGCAATTTCTAAATTTAAGGCTAATTACCACCTAGTCTAGTATTTTTACAGAAATAAGACATGTGACTAGTTCTAACACTCCCTTTCAAGCTGGAACATACATAATATGCACCAAGCTTGTTACAAATATTTTCAACCTGAGGACCCCCATGGGAGTATCACTCGGTCGACAATCTAGCATGTCAGTTCCTCGTGTATATCTAGAGCATATTTGTGTTGTGTGATAGCAACACCTGTCTTGGATTGAGCAACCTCAATCCCTAGAAAATATATTGAAGGACCCAAGCCTTTAGTCAGAATGTGAGTGGACAGTTGTGTGAGCTTATGGATGCCAGCCTGATCATTACCGGTGATAATGATATCTATTAGATTTTGGACCTGGGCCTAACTCATCCCAAAAGCTAGCTTTTGGGGTTGAGTTAGGCTCGGGTCCAAAATCTAATATGGTATCAGAGCCTATCATAGATCCGTTGTTATTGGGCTCCCACCCCTTGATGTGTCCACGCTCCAGATGTCCAGCCCTGGGCGTGAGGGTGTGTGTTAGAGTCCTACATTGCCTAAAGATAAGGCCAAATTGTGGTATATAAGCCTTGGGTAATCCTCACCCTACAAGCTAGCTTTTGGGGTTGAGTTAGGCCCAAGTCCAAAATCTAAGATGGTATCAGAGTCTATCCTAGATGATCCATTGTTATTGGGCCGCCACCCGTATAGTTGTCCACGCTCCAGATGTCCAGTCCTGGGCGTGAGGGGGTGTGTTAGAGTCCTACATTGCCTAAAGATAAGGCCAAATTGTGGTATATAAGTCATGGGCAGTCCTCACCTTACAAGCTAGCTTTTGGGGTTGAGTTAGGCCCAAGTCCAAAATCTAATAATATCATCGACATAAACTAGCATGTGTTAGAGACAAGTGGTTGGTGAGGAGTGCAAAAAGAAGACAAAGTAGTCAGCTTCACATTTAGTCATACCAAACTGATGTACAAGAGTTCTAAGCCTCCCAAACCAAGCATGGGGAGATTGCTTCAAACTATAGTGAGAGTGGCGTAATCGGCAAACCAAGCTTACTCAAGCTTACTCAGGTAGCTTTGCATGGCCATATCCCGTTTCTTATCGGAAATGAGATTAGAGACGACGGTGAAGAGACGATTGATGTCATTTGAGTACACCTTTGCTTTTGTCCAAACATCATAGCATGTCTTAAAAGACCGATATTGTATCTGAAGTTTGGCATCAATAGAGTACCATAGAACTCTGCAGAGAGAAGTGTCAATTTGTTTCCAACTTGCTTGGTCCTTGGTGGGGATAACCTTGGTTTGGTTGACCACATGATCTTGACGAATTTGGCCTTCAAACCATAGCTCAACAACAACAGCCCAAAAGAAATAATTGCAGCACCTACAAGCTTGTCACAAGGGATTAATGGGGCATTGGTAAAGCTGATTGCAGTAGCATCAAAAACATAAGCAGCCACAAACATGATTGGAGGGTAGGAGTAGATGTTAGGCACACTATAGAGCATGGGTCTGGGTCAAACGGAGGTAGAACGACCTCCCATGGTGGTTGCCGACGTGAAAAAGTTTCCAGAAAGGGTGACAGCGCTTAGACGTGTGTAGAAAACCAGCAGAAAAGGTGGCGGCGGTTGGTGGCTGGGCTCTGGTGGCTAGGTCTGGTGGTGGTGGTGGTTGGTGGAGTGGGTATCACCAGAGATGGAGCAGCTGGTTAGGGCACAACTGTTTAGGGCAAAGAAAAGAAAGGGGCCACTAGAAGGAAAGCACAGTGGGTCCCTAAAATCTTACAGCTACTGATACCATATAGAATTATAGAATTTGAATTTCTGTGTCTAAACCAAACCACACACCATTGTATTTATAATATATACACATTAATTACAAATGAATGTAATTTCTAAATCTTAGGCTAATTAGCACCTAATCTGGGATTTGTACATAAATAAGACATGTGACTAATTCTGACACACAGGATTAATGTGTTAAGTGTATTTATGTCCTTTGCACTATAATTTATTGCTAGTCTAATTTATCAAATATTTAATTTACAAAGACTTACACCCATACTGGCCACAGTTTTCGGAACATATTTCTATTTCACAGATTTTATGTTGAAAACAACGAGAAACAATTTAATGTATTTGAAAATAGTGAACAAATGAGAAACAATTTTACATGCAAGTGACGTATTGAATGATTTTTGCTTGATTACTAATCTAGTGAGGGTCTATTTGTAAGTTTTAGTAAGTTTATGTATTTCTCACCTATATTTGAAGTTCATAGTGGCTACTTCAAATTCAGGGAGTGTGTATGGATTTTTTTATGTTTATTATTTTGACTGTCTTCCTATAGCTTGATATATATGAATGATCATGTCTCAATGTGCTTAGGACATATGTTCCAAAATATCAAGATTTGTTTTAGTGCCCTTTTTAGAGACTGTTAGATTCTTATATCTGTTACCTTCTGTTGTTAACTATCAGTTGGTTAGGATTCATTGATTTTGTTTGAATCTGAACAACAATCTCTATCAACTGTGCCACAAACTGAACCTATAAATATAAGAATTCTTTAGAGTTCAATTTCAAATTACATAATGTTATACAAAATAACTTTCAACTTCATACAAATAAAAAAACTTACTGCTTAAATTCAATTTCTATTTAAATAATGTTATACAAAACTAATAACTTATTCATTTTCCAATTTTTTTTTTTCTTTTTCCAATTACACCAATCAAATAAGCCTGTCTATGTATCCAACACTTTGTGCATTGACAACTGTTACTTAAATTCCCAAATCCTTTTAGTGAAGTTTTTAAGCATTGAGAGCTTCTTTTCCTCAAATTCACACTATGAGAAGAGAGAAGGTAAAAAACGACGCATCACTTCTCTATTTTATTTATGGTAGTTTAATTGCTTAACTTACCCTAAATATTGTCTTATATAGGGCCTAGCCCACATGATCCTTCATGTCCAGTCTATGGGTTATGACAGTTAGGGTACTGAGGTGCTAACATATTGTTTTCATATGGCAATCATACATGTTTATGCTTCACAACTTTGTGTTCTACTGTGCTAGACAATTAGGGTGTGAGTGCTAACATATTGTTTTCATATGGCAATCATACATGTTTATGCTTCAAAACTTTTGTGTACTAGACATAATAAGATGACATTATTATTTTTATTTATTATGGATTGGACATGTGTAGGAACATAGATTAATTGTATTGATTAAATTTGAATATTTCCTTGCAGAGAATTGCTTCTAGATTTTTATGATTCAAGTAATGGACGCAAACCAACTCAAATTATTGTCTTCAGGTGTCATTCTATCATTGTTACATTTGATATATATATTTGTCATCAAGTATGTTCTTTAGGTGAGCTAAATTGTTTGGAGGTCAAATGTATATAACCTGGAAGGTATTGATAGTGAATATTATAATTATAATATCAAGAATCATTAATGCATGATGCACTATTTATATTTATTACGAGAAATAGTTAAATGTTTTACACTCCACTTTGTTTTGGAAACATTAGCATTGTTGGGTAATTATGAGATGGATGATTTCGCCATGCATTTTCTAAATTTAATATCTTATGATGCTACTAATTGTTTTTATGTACTTGATGGGTTATGTGAAACCAAACCCGAGCCATAAAACCTATAGGTCTATTTCTAAAGGGCCATGATACCAAAAGGAATGGGTGCAAATGTATATGGAAGGAAATGTAATTAGGAGAGAAAAACTAGTAATGATTGGGGGCTAGTAATAGTAGAGAATAGGAATGTTAAAAGGAATGTGAAGCTTGAAGCCTATACATATGCTGATTATGTAGGGTCAATTGTGGATAGGTCAACTACAGGATATTGCACCTTTCTTGGAGAAAATCTTGTGACTTGGAGAATAAAAAATTAGGGTGTAGTGGCTCGGTCTAATGCTGTTGCAGACTTCTGAGCCATGGCACAAGATGTGAGTTGCTATGGCTTAAAATCATCTTTTAGAAGACTTGAGGATAAAATGGAAGAACCTATGAGACTATTGTGATAATAAGTCAGCAATCAGCATAGGCCCCAACCTAATGCAGCATGATAAAACTAAGCATATTGAAGTAGACAGACACTTCTTCAAAGAACCTATCCACCAGCTTGAGGGGGAGTGTGGGAAATCAAATAGTATTTTAGGAAAGAATAATTCGGAATAATTGGGAATGGAAAATACCTATTCACCAAGATTGCTTGATAATCTGTACTGATTTGAATAATTAGGAAAAATCACATAAATCAAGGGATCCTAGAGTAGAATAGAGTTATTATATTTCCTAAAATAGCATAGGTCTCCAGTATATATCTTGTATGATCTCTCTGTATTATTACAATGAAATCAATTTTCATTTAACCTAATTTTCTAGAGCTTTCATTGAGAGGGTTTGTGAGGAAGACTACAATGTATGCAAACTTGTATGGCTTCTTAGCACATTGATGGTTTGGATGCTTGCATGGCGTCTGTAAGAGTCTTCTCTCAAATCATTTGTTGTTGTGGGACCATGATTCTACTCTCTAGGAATATGCTATGCAACATAATGTTCATCATCCAAGCTAGATTCCTTGGAGATTGTTGATTAGTTCTAGGGACATTGCCATGTTCTAGTGCCAACAACAATCAATGTAATCGTTTTGCTCTTTAGGGTGTTAAGAGTGATCAAAGGATAAGCAGATCCAATCCAATGGCATTTCTGGAATCACTACTTACTGATGAGTACTTCTGCTAATTGAGACACATGGATTCCATCGTGTTTCTTGTTTTTCGTCTCTCAAAATAATATTTAGAGTTTGATGAGAGCTAACCCGAATATGTGATTACTTGTGGACCCATTGCCCAACGTCGCAAATTTATGCTTTTGAAAGGCATGTCCCATATTTGAACCTACGCTCTTGTCTGGAGGTTTCAATACCTTTTTCAGCCACTACGACGAATTGACTTTGTTAGTTGGCAACCCCACCACCAAGTTCACCTCCCTCTGGTCAATCCATTCCCGATGGACCCACCATATTAGGTAGTAAGCTAGCCCAGTAATTGTTTAGGCTTACTGTATGCGCTGTATCTTATTAGATCTGTAGCTAGCCCAGCCCAGTTAGTGGTGCGCTGGTTTATTAAAGGTGTAATCTGAATTCTAAGCTAGTTGTTAGAGGCCTAGGCCCATTTATTAATTCAGAATATTAAGTGAATCTGTTGCCAACTCAGCAACAGATTTTTGTTTCTAGTATAACAGATTGTAAAGCTTCCTCTGGAAGCTATTCTCTCTATAAATAGAGAGGTTGTAACTATTTTCAGTTAGATCAAAGAGAAAAGCATATTTAGAAACTACTTTTCCCTCCAATTCTCTCTCTCTCTCTCTCTCCTTTTTCCCTCCTTTTTCGGTTTTTCATGGATTCTCTAAATTTTTTGTGGTATCAGAGCTTTTCTAAGAGCTCTGGTACACTCATTCTTCAACAATGTCTTCCCATTCTAGATCTAGATCTTCGGTAGAACTTCAGGCAATAGTTCGCTGGAATCTTCACCCCTCCCTGCCTCCAAAACACAGAAAAGGAAGCTCTTTGGTCACCTTTTCTCAGCCGATTTAGATGATAAAAATTTTCTCGTGTGGAAGCATCAAGCAGAGTCAGCAATAAAAGGCCACAAACTTCACAAGTTTGTGGTGAATCCACAGATTCCTCTGAAATTTCTCTCTCAAGGGATGAAGAAGAAGGCAGAATAAACAGAGAATACAATATGTGGGAACAACAAGATCAGTTGTTAGTTTCATGGCTTTTATCATCTCTGTCAGATACGTTCACCACTCATGTAGTAGGATGTGTCGACTCTTGGCAAGTTTGGGACAAAATACATGCTTATTTTGACAAAGTAACAATAGCAAAGGTAAGACAACTCAGACAAGAACTCAAGAGTGTGAAGACAGGTTCAGATTCTGTTGCAAGTTATTGTTGCGGATTAAAACAATAGTAGATGCACTTGCATCCATTGGATCTCTTGTTACTAGTCAGGAATATTTAGATCTATTGCTGGAAGGGTTGTCTGAAGATTTTGAATCCTTTGTAACAAATCTTGTTAGCAAGCTTGAACCATATAGTGTTGATGATGTTGAGTCGATGATTCTTACACATGATGCAAGGCTTGAACAATTGAAGAAGAGTGTACCAGACTCTTTCTGCAAATGTTGCTCACAAACATCATCCTGGATTTGCTCCTAATGATCTAGTTCCTCAATCTCAATCTACTCAATCCTCGGACAACACTCCAATTCAGTCAGCTAATCCAGTTTATTCTCATCAATTCAATTCTCAATTTCAGCAGCAGATTTTTTGTCCTCCTTATAGAGGCAGAAGCAGAGGAGGCAGATTTCGAGGAAGAGGAGGTAGGTCTAATACAGATCCTAATCTCTACTGTGTAATATGTAATAGATCTGGACTTGATGCACAATTTTGCTATTATCGTTTTTAGTTATAATAGTCCAAGAAATACTGCACAACACAACAATTATTTTGGTGCGAATCATCCTAATAATGCTGGTTACTTCAGTGGTTCTGCTAGTATCTTTCATACTCATACTTCTAGTCCACATGCTGGTGGACAGAATTCATCCTTCCCTCATTACACTCCTGGTGGAGTTAATTTTGCTGGTTCACAACACATGCCTCCCTCTACTCATCCTTTTAATCCTTCAACTAGTTATAATGAATCTGCAACTGGACGGACTCATTTTCACACTCATCCTCAAGCTCACTATGGTACAATAGCAGATCCTTGTACTCAAAATTGCTGCACTAGTGCTGCTCACACCTGTCATGGTTCTAGACCTCCACAACCACACTCTGATACAATAAAGAATTTAGAGAATTCATGAAAAATCAAAAAAGGAGGGAAAAAGGAGAGAGAGAGAGAATTGGAGGGAAAAGTAGTTTCTGAATATTCTTTTCTCTTTGATCTAAGTGAAAACAGTTACAACCTCTCTATTTTTAGAGAGAATAGCTTCTAGAGGAAGCTTTACAATCTGTTATACTAGTAACAGAAATTTGTCACTGAGTTGACAATGGATTCACTTAATATTCTGAATTACTAAATGGGCCTGGGCCTCTAACAACTAGCTTAGAATTTAGGTTACAACTTTAATAAACTAGCGCACCACTAACTGGGTTGGGCTAGCTATAGATCTAATAAAATACAACACATAAAGTGAGCCTAAACAATTACTGGGCTAGCTTATTTCCTAATACACCAATATCAAAGATCACACACTTTCACACACCCTTTTATTGCAGACATGTTTTCCTACTCTCTCATTTGCCACGCATCACGCTGCATCATGGTTTGGTTTTGTCCGATTTTCTCACCATATGACAACATGTCTTGGTTGATCCTTTTTGGCCCAATTGCTTTAGAATTTTCACAACTATTTGCGTTGTTCCTCTCTCTAGTTGTTGACCCATGGCAAATTCCAATCCTCCAAAGGTTGACGCTCCCGTTTTTACCACTATGTCATTGCCCCCTCTCCGTTGACAAGTTGGAGCAACTATGATACTTGGGCTATTAACTTCAAACTTTGGGTTAAGGACTGAGATTATATTTATAAAATAGTATGTTTGCTGAATGTTTTGTGTGTCTAATGCGGACCACACAATATGTATTTATACTAATTTACGTAATCAAATACAATAAATTTCTACCTAATAATCAGGAATCAATCATCTTAATTTCCCAGAATTTGTAACTATTTTCCTACAAATCTTTAACAGCTAATGGCTAATTACATTCTAACACTCCCCCTCAAGTTGGAGCATATGTCATATGCACCAAGCTTGTTACAAATGTATTCAAGTCGAGGATCTGTCATGGACTTGGTGAACATGTCAGCCAGCTGATCGCTCGAATTGACAAAATCAGTTGTGATTTCACCAGAAAGCACCTTTTTTTCTCACAAAGTGACAATCAATCTCTGTGTTTTGTTCTTTCATGGAAGACTGAGTTTGATGCAATGTGAAGTGCATCTTGATTGTCACAAATAAGTTTCGTTCGCTGGATGTCCCCTATTTTTAGATGTAGTAGTAGTTGCCTAAGCGATGTAAGCTCACATGTGGTTGCCGCCGTAGAACTATATTTTGCCTCTGCATTGGATCTAGCAACTATGTTTTGCTTCTTGCTTCTTTATGAGACCAGGTTTCCTCCGATAAGAAAACAGTACCCAGAAGTGGATCTTCTGTCTGATGGTGACCCTGCTTAATCCGCATCAGAGTAACAAGTGATCTTAGTATTGTCTTGTCTTCATACAATAATCTAATGGCTATCACAAGGGGCATTTAGAAACTGACTTACCACACTAACCGTGAAAGTGATGTCGAGTCTGGCGATGGTGTGATAGTTGAGTCTGCCTACCAGGCGGTGACATCTTTTGGGTCTTTCATTGGCTCCCCATGACCCGCAAGAAGCTTTATATTGGGATCCATAGGAGTATCACAGGGACGATAGTCAACCATATCAGTTTTAGTAAGAATGTCCATTGCATATATATGTGGTTAATGTTAATGCCAGAAGAAGATTGGGAAACTTCAATGCCTAAGAAGTATTTGAGATCTTTGAACTGGTGTGAAAGAGCAAGATGTTTGATGAAGAATACCCTATGAACTCAAAAAAGACTAAGACATGGAAGACATATTCACGAGCACTGTTTGTTCGTAATATTTTAATAGAGGTGCCCAATTGATTTTGATTTTCAATAGAGAAACCTTGAAATATGGGAAGAACATCAAAACGATTTTACATTAAGAATAACCAAGTACATCAGTAAAAATCGTCAATGTCGAATAACTACCATGACAAGGAGTCGAATCGAAGCCATCTTAGTTACTGGAGAGAATGTGTCACTATAATCAAGGCCATACGTTTGAGCGTATCTCTTAGCAACCAAGTGAGCTTTAAGACGATCAATACAACCATTTGAGTCAACTTTCACAACAAATACCCATCTGCATCCTACAACTTTCTTCCCCAAAGGAAGGTGAGCGAGATCCCACGTGCCACTATGCTCAAGAGCAAGCATCACATCAATAATAGCTTGCCTCCATCCCGAATGAGAAAGTGCCTCACTGTCACTTTTAGGAATAGGAGAAGAGGACAAAGAAGATACAAAGGCATAAAATGATGGTAATAAACAATGAAAACTCTGAAAATTGTAAATGGGATGAGGATTTCGAGTGGATCGAGTACCTTTCCGAGGAGCAATAGGAGGATCATCACTTGATTGTGATGACTTTGGCAGGTTCGTGACAGGAGATGCTGTTGGAGTGGGACATTGATCACTAGGACTTTCAATTACGTCTTCTGTTGGTGGAACATTGTTGTTGTGTCCTTTGTTGATGTGATGAGAGGGTGTTGTGATAAGAGGGTGTTGTGGCTGACCGATCCTGTTTGGCTGCCTTACACTGCATATACTTCTGGATTTCAGCCTCGAAAAAAGACAGGTTCTTTCCTGTCACAACTTCATATCGATTCTCAACCTCTTATATAGGCATGTATTGAGTAAGGTTGATCGTTTTCTCAAGAAAACCACAAATAGAATAACATGTCTCTTGAGTGTGTCCAGGTCTCTTGCAATAAGTGCAATAGGGGTGATTGCCCCCTTGGCCTCCATGATCTCCTTGACCACCTCTTCCTCCATGGATTGCACGTCCACCACGAAAACCTGAAGTTGTCATCATTGCATATCCATCAGTTGTGCTAAGGGACTCTCAACAGGAGAATGATAAGATTTTCCATATTAGGAACTTCTTGTGCGGTCAAAATTTGATCTCGAAGAAGGTCGAAGTTAGAATGCATGGCTCGCAAGGCCTTTACCATATACAAATTTTCTAATTTATTCTGGAGGCCCTGAAGAGTGTCTGCTTGCAAGAACATCTTCAATTCTTCTACAACTGCTTGTAATTGTGGAACAAATGTTGACATATCTTTATCTGTTTGCTTGAGGGATGCCAATTTTTGAGCTGAGTCATACAGACGTTGAATATCATTGGCAAACAGATTCCGAGCCTTGCTCCAAAAGGTGAAACATGTTTTGAAGGCCCTAAGATTTACCAAAGTAGTGGGTTCCACAGATTGCCATAAAAGGGCACACAATTGATAATCTAACTTTCTCCATTGACTCTGATTTTGCAAAGGAATTTTAGATACTGACGTCTCCAGGTGATCAACAGGACACTGACCTAGAAACCAGAATTCTACAGAAGCTGGTGGCTGTACAATGGCTAGACGTCAGGATTGCTAAAGAGGGACTGCGGACATCAGACATATGACCAGATGCACCGGAGTCAAGAATCCAAGGTCCAAGGGAGGAGGACTGAGAAACAACAACTACAGGATTACCAGGCTGAGCAACGGCAACTAGTTGTGTGCGCTGCATGGTTGGAGAAATTCATTGTAAGCATCACATGAAATTGAAACCTCCTCAGATGCTCCTGGAGAAACAACTTAAGCAATATTAGCTGTCATAGGTTGTTGTCTTGCCTTTGTACGACATTCTGCATCAGTACGGCCATACCGTTGACAGAAATTGCAACAAGGGCGTTGACCACGATAACCACCACGAATTCCACTTCGTCTACCCAGGTAGGAAGACTGGGAGTAAAAGGCAGATGAATTGGTCGGAGCCACAAGAGAATTCCCAAACATGTGAGGAACTGAGAGGCGAAGTAGTTGTTCACTAATGATATCATAAGATGGAACAACAATGTTGGACAATATTTGATTGCGGACAGAGTCAAACTCAGGAGGAAGTCCAGCAAGTGCAAGAACCATAAAAACCTTGCCACGTTGTTCAGCATGTTTGTCTGCAACTCTGCATCATTAGTGAAAGGCATGAGAGCATCAAAATCAGCAATTAAGCGATCAAGCTTACCAAGATAGGTCTGTATGTCATTGTTTTCGAACTTTACTGAAATAAGGTTGGAGACAACATTGTAAAGGTGATGAACGTCATTGGAGTAAACCTTCTTGGCTTTGTTCCAAACATCATAACAGGTAGTAAAAATTTGGTATTGGGGCTGCAATAATAATGCTTGTATTGAATCTGTATCTGTACAAGGGTTTATATTCTGGTTCTCATCTAATCTAATTAAGGAAATATCTAATAATATCTACTAAAGTCTGTATAAATCAGAAATATATCAAAATTGTCCTAAAAACTAAATAAAATAGAAATCTATCCTAATAGAAGAAAAAGTATCTATACATAAGTCAAATCCTATTTATTCTGGTAATTATACAACACTAAAGATATTAAAAAATAGTCAACTTGTGATATCTAAGTAATAGTATAGACTGCCAGTATTTGATGAGTGATTATATGGACTCACTTTTGGTTGTCTCAAATTCCTTTATCACATGTTTAATATTTATTCACTTTCTGATCTGTCTTTCCATGTTCAGGGATGGAGTTAGTGAATCACAATTTAAACAGGTTTTGAATATTGAGCTTAACCAGATAATAAAGGTTACTGTGCGACCCTTTCATTGTTCAATTTGATTATCTGATTGGTTACTGGACTCCTTATAGTTATAAATTTTTCCTAGTGCATGTTTGGATAAGCTTATTTTGCACTTTTTCTTTTTTAAAAGCTAAAGCTCTCTATAAAGCCTATTTATATTACAAGCTTTTCTTAAAACTAAATAAGTTAATGCAAAATTTACCAAAATAATGAAGCTAATGCAAACCCCAACCCAATTAAATGATGCCCTTTTGTTGATTAATTATAGATGATAATAAAGTATTCTAATTGCAGGCCTATAAACATCTTGGTGAAGTTGATGTTCCGAAGTTCACTGTAATTGTGGCACAGAAGAATCATCATACAAAGCTGTTTCAAGCTAATACTTTGGAAAATGTTCCTCCTGGTATGCTTCTTCCATGTCCTGTAATCCTGTTTACATATAGTCATCACTCAGGATGATTGTAATATATATTTTCCTCTTCAGGTACAGTTGTCGACACAAAGATTGTGCATCCAAGAAATTATGATTTCTACATGTGTGCTCATGCTGGGATGATGGTAAGTTGACCTATCTAGCTTCCTCACCTTTCTTTTTTTTCATTTGTATTCATTTACAAGCATTTTAGTAGAATGTGGTTACTTGTTAAGTGCTGATGAGAAAAGTAGTAACGGATCGAAAAATGCAGAAGAAACTAATAACAGAAACAGCAGAATGTATATGATATTAATGGAGAATGTAGTATCTGTATACACTATATGATTATAGTGATATATGCTGAATAACAGAAAAGCAAACTCTCTTAATTCAGAGAGAACCAAGAGCCTCTCACCCTAGGCGCAGTATTGCCTCCGTAACTATTTTTCTTCCTAACTAACTCTTCTCTCTCTATACCTTATATAACAGAACCACTCACATCCTTGTCCTCTTTTCCCCTTCTGGTGTACACACGCACCTTGGGCCCACTCTTTTGGTTCACTAACGGGCCCGTATCATTACTTCTGAAATAATTTACTGCCACTATAATGATGTTTCATCTGTTTTCACGTGCCTTCTTTTTTCCTTTTCCTCTGTAAATAATAGGGAACATCTAGGCCTGTACATTATACTGTGTTGCTGGATGAGATTGGTTTCTCGCCAGATGGCTTGCAAAATTTGATCCATTCGCTGTCTTATGTGTATGTATTCTACCTCCTGTTTTATAGCTTTTTAACCTACCACCACATTGTCCTGCTTACTAGTTTTTTTTTTCCTTATTTCAGGAACCAAAGGAGCACAACTGCAACCTCAATTGGTAATTCTTCCTTTGAGTGCTTTTCTCTATGCCATCAGAATTGTCTTTTGCTTGTTAAAAATGGTTAAAATGTGTTTTATAATAATTTTCCCTTCCAATTTTCTTCAGTGGCACCTATATGCTATGCCCACCATGCCGCAGCTCAGATGGGACAATTTTTGAATTTTGATGATTTACCAGAAACATCTCCAAATCTTGCTTCAGAGGGAAACGTCCCCATCCCAGAGCTTCCAAGGTTGCATAAGAATGTCAAGAGTACCATGTTCTTTTGTTGAGGTGTAGGATACTGACTGGTCCTATTGAATTCATTTTGTTTGACCAGTGAAAGTGTAGATAAGTGGGATGTACAGTTGTATACATGCAACAATGCCGATCCCAATTTTTTTTGATGGGGAGTGGGATTGGTGGGTCCGGCTCTTGACAGCCCTAATATGATTTCCATTGAGTCATCAATCATGATAATATTGACCTTGTTTCACATTACCCTTGGTTTTTTGCACATGGTTTTGAATTAGTTATTTCCGTTCCCCATCTTGTAAGAGTTACCCCTTTTCATCACCAATCTTGACACGTTATATTAATTTCTACACTGGAGAAGTACATGACCGCTCCTAGCTACGATTTGTGTTTTATGAGATGAATTTCTATGTTCATGAAGAAAAGTATGGAAATTTTTCTTGAGAATCTAAACTTAGTTTTTGCAAACCCTTTCTTACGGAAGAAATGGAACTTAAAACCATGAAAGAATGTGTAAATACAAAAAATGAAAATACGCCTTGTGAGAGTGGCCAAATCACTAATATACATGACGATTGGAGTAATATCGCTTGATACATCGAGCCCAAAACCTATTTCTGCCAGCTTGATGATGAAATGCTCGGTGTAAGTGGGAGACAAGTTGGTGAATGATAGCTAGAGTAGGTGAATAATTCAAAGTAATGGACAAATGCATTAGGTAATATTTGTGGACAAAACATGCTTAGTCATGACTGAGTGATCATCTTTAGAATGACATCTTTTCCCATTCTATAAATAGGAGGGCTTGCTAGGGAGAAGATCGTCCAAGTTGTAGTAGAAATTATTAGGAGTTTTATTTGCTTTTGTTCATTTTTTTGTAAAGTCTTCATGGAAGGCTAAGTTTGTATTCAATTCAAGGAGTCAAACTTATTTTTATCTTGGTTTTGAGGTTTGATCTTCATTTACATGCTCATTTAATTACATCTACCTTGCTTTTCTACCCCAGTTGCTTCAATTTCATATTTCTTTTATCAAAGTTTGATTGATTAACATGTTTTGGTTATGAAATTTGTTATTGATGTATGTTGTACTCTTGATTGGTTAATCATCATACAACGATTAAAAATCATAGAGTAAGCAATTGAATTGAAGGTGTTCATTTAATTATTTACTTCAATTGGGTTCTGATTATAAACTCGATTTTGATCTAACATAAGATTTGATGGTTTTTTTATCTTGTTAATCTTAATCAATTGAATTCTGGAAATTATTTTAGTGTGAATCCGGGGATCATTTAGGGGTTCCACATGATTCTAAGTTGATAGATTTAATGTCTTGATTGCATGTTATTAATAACCAATGATTAACCATGAAAATAACCTCTGAATTCCTTGGATTGATATTGTCTAGAATTGATTCAACCTTTGCTTTTAACTTGATCTTTGTTTTCTTCAGTTTGTTCCAATCAATCAAACCCCCATAAAGAAGGATTAATTTGAGTGGATCTTCAGGGTTTGACTCGATTTGTACCATTCTACTAAAAGTAGTTTGCAAATTGGAGAATTATAATTATTATTTTGTGCAGGTTCGACAACTGTCAAAGTGATATCCCTACTCCAGGGAACTACTCTTTCGTTCAACCATTTTCCCTAGGCCTAGTTTTACCCGCCGTGGTCATCCCTAATGCATATAACAATACTATTTGTTACTCTCGCACAGTACGCAGCAACCACCAAGAGGTTATAAATCCATGATTATGCTTAGAATGTTCTACTAAATCCAAGAATTCATTCCCACTCAATGCTTATGTGTGATTCAAGTTTCTTTTGATTCAATTTATAACTTAAGAGGGCCTTGCCCAATTCCAACTTCCCTAAAGATTGCACACTTGCAATCTAAAAAAATATAGCCAACAATGGGGAAACAATCATCAAGCATGGATTAAACAACCGTTTAGGATGCCTGCTGAGATTCAACAAAAATTAATATATCTCAATTCAATAGAAGAAGACTGAGTAGTAAAGTCTCCAAGAAAATGCCATGTGATCACAAAAATGTGCATAAAACAATATGGCAATAAAAGTCAATAAGTCTTGACACACAATAATAGTAGACATGCTCCCACTTCCATATAGAAAAACAACATGATTCTCATCAAAGCCAATTAATATCAAAATACTCTAATGGTAGAATAGTCAGATTACAACTTTATGGTAAAGCACTCAATTTGAGTCTAAACAATCACAATCTTTATCTCCTCAAGAATAAAATGATCAATTAAAGAGAAATACATCCACATAGAGCCACCAATGGAAGTTTTTAACTACATAGAAATATAAATCCCATTATGTGATGATCTATCAACCACATAACTTCATAAAACTTTGGTTTCATAATTAATCACATACTCTGTTGTAGGAACACACAAGAAAACACTAGAAGAGAGGTTGAATAGTATTTTATAAACTTTACAATTTTCAAAAGCCTTTTTCACAAACTAAGATTTTAAAGCTTTTAGAAGAACTTTTAGAAGCTGTTTGAAGTTTTTCTCCCTTATCTGAAATACTTTAGACAAGATGTATGAAAATGTTTTCTTAACAGATTTTCAAAAATGGTTATTCAAACCTTTGTTCAAAACCCTCTTCTTGTTAGCATTAACAAAATAAATGAGGTTAAGGATAGAGAAGCACTTAGCCACAGATTTATCCTGTTCACTCACTACCACTGTGAGCTATAAGAAGTCCTCCCTCTTTGCTTTGCCCCAGCGAAAGAGACTGAAAAAGATCCGTATCCGATTCCTCGGGTCTTGCTGCGTCACCTACCGTAGATAGGAGGCTTTAGCCTATAAAGAAAGAAAGCAGCTTAGTAGTAGGAAGGAAGCAAAGAAAAGTATGCCCTACATGTCAACAGGGTGGAAGTTCAAAGCATCGAAGATGAGTACATGGAAGCACCAATGAAGAAAGTCCAGAGTGCAGATATAACCTTCTCGACAGAAGACATCTTGCTGGACAGGAAGAAGCATACATAATCCCGGTTCAAACAAAGCTACTAGATTTATCCACTAATCTGAACAGATTACAAGTATTCTTTTGTAGTCATGCCTCTTCAGGATCTAAACAACCATGTATTGTTTTCATACTTAGCCTCTCCAAGCTCTTTATAAGTATTGTTTTCCCACCTAACCTCTTCATGCTCTAAACAACTAAGTGTTTACAAAAAAAGATTGAACTTAGAACACAATGTTATTCGTTCAGAAGATGTACACAGAAAGCAATGATTTAATACTGGATATGAAAGTTTTTGCACAAGAAAATCATAGTATAAAATCTTCAAGGGTTTTGGCAGCATTTTCTCTTAAGAAATTCACGTAAATTTCTTGTTATTTGCTTCACACAGATCACTTGTGTTTATAGGCTCTGTTGGCTTGAAAGTCCATTGTGAGATAACATTAAATGCTCTTTATCTCGTTGTGAGACATCTCTGACACAGTACAAGGTTGCAACACTATTTTGACTTCTGCAAAACCTGTTGTGCAACATTTCCTCATATGTGCTTGATTTTCAAACTCAGGTCAAAAGTGATCTTTTGTCTTTTCTGATTCGTGTTCTGAGGTTTCGTGAAGGAATGGGTCAGACTTTGACTAGCTACGTTAGAAAAGGTCTTGGCTTCTGATATCTTGGCTTCAGATAGCTCTTCAGTCATCATATCATACATCAGACTTCAGAAGAGACTTCATAACCTTAGTGCTTTAGGACGCCTTGGACACTTCAGAGAAAGCTTCCTTCAGAATTATTATTTGCTTTAGAAACCCTTTGAATATCAGATGATTTCTTTTATTTGAAATAACAGAAATTCATCATTTTTATGTGAAGACTTAAGAGAGTTTTTCGTAAGTTTATTATCATCAAAATCTTATCAATGAGGTATCTTAGTGATAGCAGCTTGATTCCCGAATCTAGATTTTGAAGCAGGAGCCAAAGAAACAAATTAGAATTCGGTCAAGGGGTTGGAATTATGTAGAAAAACAACGAGCAATATAAAGGAAAAATTGAAGAAGAAAAGATGAATATGGAGACGGAAAGAGGTGGAGGTGAACGCCTGATGAGCATATTTTTATTCACACTTAGCACCTTTAATCTTAGCTTTATTGGACTATATTCATGATTAAATCCACTGTTTAATTGGAATTTACCTAATCGGGCTTAACAAGGCTTTAATTGTAATTGTTGTTTACCTGTCTTGTTTTGATGATATCTGGAGCTTTAGGTGGACGATTTGGGTGATTACAGTTGAGTTTGAAAGCTAAGATCCGAGGCTTTAATTTGATATGCTACATGATGGTATGTCCATGAGGGATTTAGGAGCAGTTTAATTTTGAAGTTGGGCTACGGAAACTGACACGAGAGTAGCATTGTTTTGAGACTTGTATTAGTGTATTGGCCTAATTCTTGTTAATCATGGCCCAACCATCATTTAGATCTGATTAATCATGTGGTTAGGAGTAGATCTATAAATACTCTTTTGGAGGGAACTCTCTCTCATTTTCTAAATTTTCAAATTTGGAGTCCCTTCATCTTCTTCAAATTTGGATTTTGGTGTTCTCGCTTGAGCGGGCATATCGGTAAAAACTAGAGTTTTGGCTACTAATATGGTCGCTTGAGCGAGAGCCTCTTGCCCAAGCGCAATTCAATTCAAAAATTGAGTTTGCTCTCCGACTTTCTCTCGCTCGAGCGAGATGGTTCTCGCTTGAGCGGGACAATGTTAGAGAGGTTGGGGTAATTGTAGGAGTGAATTTTGCTCAAGCCAGAAAAAAAATGCGCAAAATTGGCAAAAATAAAGAAGGAAAATGCGCAAAATTAAATGACAAGAAAATAAAGGGGAAAATTGAAATTAAAAGGATGGGGAGGACAAAAGCAAATGGCAGAAAGTAGAGGGGATGACAGAAATTAAAAGGATGGGGAGGACAGAAAGTAATTGGCAGAAATGTAGAGGGGATGGCAGAAATTAAAAGGATGGAGAGGACAAGAAGTAAATGGCAGAAATTAAATGGCAGAATGTAAATGGCAGAAAGTAAAGGGGATGACAAGAATTAAAAGGATGGGAGAAGTTGAAATTAAATGGCAGAAAATTAAAAGCAGAAAGTAAAGAGATAAATATATGAACAATTGATATGGGGATGAACAATTAAGAGGTGGAATGGGGAGAAAATGTAGGTGAACGATCTTTGGAAAATGAAGACAACAATGCCTCCACTTACCACACTCCACCATAAACAACAGTTAAGACACAGAAGCAGTTCAAGAACAAGTATGAACAACTAAGAAAAGTTGATCAAGCAATTAATCAAACACCTAGAGGGGGGGTATTGCGCGACCCAGAACAGCCCCTATACTAGCTCAAATCAAGCAAACAGACATGCAAACAGAAACTGCAGTGCAGCAGAAGAGCACCTCGGGCTCAGAACAATTCAAGAGTCAAACAATTACAGGAAAAATGAGCTTGAATATAGGGAAAAACTAAGAAATAAAACCGAAAATTCTGCACCTCTTGGGTGCAAAACCTGCGGCCAATTGATGATGAAAATGACTCCAATCAGCTCCAAAATCAAGCAGCTTTGATACCAATTGATAGCACCAAGTTTCCCAGATCTAGTATTGGAGCCAGGCGAAGTAAACAAGCAAGAAAAATTTGGTCAAGAGGCACAAATTGAGCAGCAAGGCCGCGACCTTATGGGTACTAAAGAGAGGGAATTAAAAGGAAAAAGTGGAAGAGAGAGAGATGAAATGGACGCCACTGAAGCAGGCAACCCCCACAACAGATAAGTCCTAGTGCTAGACACCACCGATTAAGGAGAATCAGATAAGTCTCTGGTTGGTTTAAGCAAGAACCACCGAGTCTTCTCTACTCACAATTGAGGAGGAAAATGGGCAGAATGCCTTTACTATATTCATCAAAGTTACAAATGCAAGAGAGGGCCTCCCTATTTATAGGGGAAGGGGCGACCAAGGGGAAAATAAAAGGAGGAAAAATACAACTTGGGGAGAAAGCTTCCTAATGTGGGATTTGAACCATGATCCCAAGGCTAAGTAGCTAAGCTAACTCCTAAGCTAACTCATAAGGAAAAAAGGAAAAGTTACTTATATGTCCTAGTTACAATTAAAACTCTAATTAAGCTAATTAAATCCTAATTAAGATGAGTCTCCTTGTTGACTTGGGTCTTTGGTCAATGGTCATTGATTGATTATGGTTGGGTTGACCAAGATATGGTTGACCCATGCTTGATTCAGCTCCAAGCATTCCCAGCAGCTCCATGCTTGATCCTAGCTTTCAGCTGTAAGCTCAAAATTCTATTGACAGGTGCCATCAATCTCCATCATCCAAAATGTCCTGTCCAGAGACAGTGACAAAGAAGAAGGACAAGAAAAAGGAAATATTGCATGAGACTCTTGGTGAAGACTCACAGGCCGCAACTGAAGCCACAAGGAAGAAGAAAAAGAAGGTCAAGAAAACAAGTGCTTTTGTTCCTTTGGTTCAATCTGAACCACAACCTTTGAGGTCAGAACCATCTTTGCCTGTTGAGACTCAAGCTCATGCTGAAGCTCAGACTGAAGAAACCCCAGTCTCAACTCCACAAGTCTCACCTCATCCTTCTCCTCCTCATAATCCATCACCCTCTCCAATCACCAAAGTAGTTGTTGAGACCCTTGCAAGTCTGGACAAAGATGTCCCTGATGTAATCTCAGCTTCATCATGATCAATGAAAGATTCACTGTTTTGCATATGTCAAAATTCTCTCCATTATTCATTTAAGCTATGTTTTAATTTTGGCATTAAAAGAAGGTGAGCCTGAAGAGGTAGAAAGAATACTTGTAATTGACAAGGTTGTCATAGTGGAAATCTCACAAGGTTGTGAGGACTGTTAGAAACACAGGAAACGCTAGAAGGGGGTTGAATAGTGTTTTATAATTCTTTACAGATTTTATGAAAACCTTTTCACAAGCTAAGTTATCATCAAAAGATTTGTGCAACTTGCTGAAATTGGGTTTTTCAGAAGCTTGCTGAAATGATTCAGCAGGTTCAATAAAATTGTTTTGAAATAGTTTTACGTGTAAAACAAAGTTATTTTGTTGCGCAAATTATAGTATCACTTTTCAGAACCCTCCTTGGTTAGTTAAAATTGAAAATAAAGAGATAGGGGTTGAGAAAACTTAGCCAAGAAATTTATCCTGGTTTTCCCACTAACACAGTGAGCTACGTCCAGTCCCAGGGCAAACACACCACTGGATTTTCACTATCTGATCAGATACAAGTATTCTTTGCACACCTAGCCTCTCCAGGCTCTAAACCCAAGTATTATTTTGCATACAAGCCTCTCCAGGCTCAAATCCAAGTATTGTTTAAACACCAAGCCTCTTCAAGCTCACCACACAACTAGTGTATAAAAAGAAAGATTGCTTAAGCTTTTAAACTATAGAAGTTCAAAGCCAAAACTATGTAAGATGGAACAACAATGTTGGACAATATTATGATGTTTCTTTCCCATGATCCCCTTTATATCTGCGTGTATGTTGTGTATGTATGCGAAATGATTGAATCGTCTAGATATTTTAGAAAATGAATTTCAGACTTAAGATAAGGACATTTTCATGAAAAAAATATATTTTCGTATTTTCTAAGTTTTAAAAACAGTAAGTCGACGGTTACGTTTCGGAATGTGATACTCTTAGCGGAATAACTAAGGGCGTCGCATTTAGTGGTATCAGAGCTGTTCTTTCCTTTTGGCCTCGGGTATGGTCTGCAATACCCTTCTCTTTGTGTTTACTCTGTGTTGAATGTTTGTTTGTGTTGATAGTTTGCCTTATGTGAATTGGTTGCTCTCATCTTACTATCTTAGTAATATGAAGATATGTGTGTAGCGTTGCTTATTCTTGCTTGAATGGTTCTGCATGAAACGGAAGAAGTTGACTTGTTCTGTGAATGCAGGATTCCATGGCAGAAAGAGGCAACCCTGAGATGGGCGATCTCCTGGGAAGGAGACAGGGTAGCATAAAATTACACCTCATAAAAGAATTAACTTAACATCCTAATTAGAATAAGGTAGTATGAATGAACCAAGTAATCAAGCTTCTAAAACGAGTTTGCTAAGACCTCTAGGTCCTGAGATGGTACATTAGTGTAGCCAATAGTTGATTTGACTTGTGGATTGAGGTGCTGAGTGAGACATCAAAGGTCAGGATAGGATGACCACTAAGGATAAGTTCCCATTCCTTTAGATGAGTAACCTAAGGGATCGATAATGAATTCGAGGCCGTAAATTCAAGGTTAAGATGATTGATCATTGAGGTTTAATTATTAAGGTTTTGAGATTTGGGGATTTGTACTAATAGCTCTTGAGGATTCAATTATTGAAAATATATATAATTTGGCAAGGCAAGTTAGAAATAATTGACGACTTGGGGTATACTCAGGATAAATAATGATGGAGTTTAGAATAAGAATGACAAACACACGAATTAGGGTTTGATCTTAACAGTTAAGGCATATTTGGATACCTTGTTGATGAACTTGAAGTCTAAAAGGGTTTGACTGTGGAATGAGTATCATGATTGAAGTTTGATAGATACACTAGAGTATGATCGCTATCTCTAACGGATTGATAAAATAAGGATTTATAGCAACAAGTGGAAAACTCGATTTAAGACAAAGCATGTCAAAGTATTGAGGCCAATAGCACAAGATGTAGTTCTTAAGAAATTTTAGTCGGATGGTAGGATATGACTAAGCAAATGATCTGTTAGTATCAAGATTACGCAGGAAATTGAAGAAAGAGATCATGTGATGGAGAATTATATGCACGAGTAAGCACTACAAGAACTACAATGGTATGAGCTAAGTAAGGATAACACTTCCATGAGGTTAGTAGAAATAATAGATATGTCAAATAATGAGCAATTATCGTATGTGTTGATTTTGATGACTAAGAGTATACTTGATTGATGCTCCTATAGATTGAATAAGGTATGTGAATGGAATCTCATAAACGATTAAGATTGGATTGGAATAGTACTAGATAAGTAGGTGACATTTCGCGTAAGGATGCCCTAGGGGATAAATACAATCCGTGGGAGTAGGATAACCATAAGGAACAAAAAAAAAAAAAATTCCCTAAGATAGATTGCTTCTATCTATATACCGTGACTATAGGTAATCTTACAATCCGCTTTGGACTTTACCATGAATGCTACATGTGTCTAGTAATTCCATCTGGATTGGTTGTCATTGGTGTTCCTTTCCCTCCTTAGTGAACCCAATTTTCTAACCTCATTTAAGCCAACTTATCCTCATTCTTTCGTGCCATGTTCTCTCCTATTTCTATAATTCAATGGGAAGTATAGCATTCTTTGGAATAATCTTGAGAGATAGGAAATTGTATGCTAAGCTATCTAAGTGTGAGTTTTGGTTAAAGGAAGTGAATTTCCTAGGTCATGTGATCTATAGTGGACGAGTTAGCATAGACCCAGCTAAGGTAGAAACTGTGTTGCAGTGGGAATCGCCAGGGACTTTAACGGAAGTTAGAAGCTTCTTGGGGTTAGCTGGTTACTACCGTAAGTTTATTGAAAATTTTTCAAGGATAGCAACTCCGTTGAACCGTTTGATTAGGAAAAACCAACCTTTTGTGTGGAGCCAGTAGTAGTATGAAGATAGTTTTCAGGAATTGAAGAAGAGGTTAATTTCTGCGCCTGCGTTAGTTTTACCTGACCCACAAGAGAGTTTTGAAGTATAATGTGATGCTTCAAAACAAGGATTAGGCAGTGTGTTGATGAAAAAAAGGAAAAGTAGTGGCTTATGCCTCTAGGCAACTGCGAACACACGAAGTAAATTACCCTACGCATGATCTAGAGTTGGCAACCATAGTTTTTGCTCTGAAGATTTGGAGGCACCATCTGTATGGCGCTAGGTTTGAAGTCTTTAGTGACCATAAGAGCTTGAAGTATCTGTTTGATCAGAAGAAATTGAATATGAGGCAGAGACGATGGATGGAGTTTTTTAAAGGATTATGATTTTAGTCTGCAGTACCACCCTGGGAAAGCCAATGTAGTGGCTGATGCGTTGAGTAGGAAATCTTTGCACATGTCAGCAATGATGGTTAAGAACTAGAATTGATAGAAGGATTTAGAGACCTGAACCTGGATGTTAGATTTATCCCTAAGAGTATAATTCTAGGAACCTTGAAGATTTCAAGTGATTTCTTGGAGCAAGTTCGCGTAGCACAGGAAGTGGATCAATCTTTGCAAGTTTGAAGGATCTAGTCCCTAAGAGAGGAGAATTTGAGTTTTGTAAGGCAACTGATGGGATTATTAGATTCAAAAATAGGATATGTATACCTGATGATAAGTGAATAAGGAAACTGATCATAGAAGAGGCTTATAAGAGTTGATTGAGTATTCACCCTGGAACAACTAAGATATATCAAGATCTGAAGAAGATGTTTTGGTGGTCTGGAATGAAAAAGGAAGTAGCCGAGTATGTAGCTTCTTGTTTGGTTTGTCAGAAGGCTAAGATTGAACATCAAAGACCATCAGGAGAGTTACAACCTTTAGATGTCCCAGAGTGGAAATGGGATAGCATATCTATGGATTTTGTGGTAGGTTTACCTAGAACTTCTGCAGGTTTTGATGCTATATGGGTAATTGTTGATAGGTTAACAAAATCTGCTCATTTCTTGCCCATTAATATTAAGTTTTCTCTAGAAAATTTAACTTATGAAGTATTACCTGTGCGAAGCGGAGACCGAAGGACTAAGCAGCTGAGAGGAAAGAGATTCCGTTGGAAAAGGTTATTTGGAGTGCAATTGATGAAGGGAATGCAACCTGGGAATTGGAAGAACAGATGAAAAAGTCTCACCCTCAATTATTTCAAGAAGGTACGCACAAATTTCGAGGAAGAAATTTCTTTTTAGAGGGGAAGAGTTGTAACGCCCGCGTTTTACCGTTTTTGCAATTTTTGTCGTTTTTGCTGTTTTGAGTGTTTTATTGGATTTTGAGTGATTAAAATTATTTTTAATCATCAAAATTCATATTTTTGGATTTAGAATTTAATTTCCTATTTTTAGGAATTTTTTTTGGAATTTTTGGGTTTTTTTGTGAAAAATGACCTTTTTGCCCCTCCTGTCTCTTGAACCGGGCCCAAATACTCTTGATCCGGGCCAGAAAAATTGCACAAACCTTTCTTTTCTTCCTTCTAGAAGCCGTGCATGTGGGATAGCTTTGCATGAGGGACACTTGTCATTTTCTTTCTTTTCTCCAAGACAAGTGTTAAGACTAAGCCTTATGGCATTTAAAACACCAAAATTCATTTATTATTTCTTTCCTTCCAACATGCAAGCTTTAGTTTTCTCTCATTTCTCTCTTTCTCTCCTTCCTTGGCCGTGAACTATCCACCATGTTCTCTCAAAATTTTTCATCTCACCTTAAACACATCAAGCCAAGGTTCCATCTTTGAACCAAAGCCTCCATTTCTAAGCTTTCTAGCCTTGAAAAATCCTTGTTGGTGACTAAAGGAGGCATCTTTGGGGGCTGTTTTGGGACCAGAATTCTGCACTCATTTTCTTGGAAATTTGAGGTAAAGGGGGGGAGAACTTGAACTCTAGTAGGATTGGTAACTAGAGTCAAGGATTTGCCCTTAAAATCCTTGTTTTTACTCTTGTTCTCCTTGAAAAAAATCACTTTTTGAGCTTTTCTTTGAGCAAATGTTTTGGATTCTTGGAGCTGGGTTGTTTACATGTTTTTAAGTTTGTTTTGATGCTTTGAATGTGCTTGGATTGTGATTGTTGGTGCATGCAAGCCAAGAAACAATTTTGGAAAAATTTTCCCCTTTTTCCTCTAATAGCTCTCGGCCTTGAGGGATTTTGGGGCTGCATGTGTTTCAAAATTTTTTTGGTGCTTGGAATGTGTTTGTATGATGAATCTATGAACATGCATGAAGTTGGTTGAAGGTATACAATTGTTTTGGATGATTGATCTTTGAAAAATAGTGTTTATGAGCTTGAAAATGGAGTTATGAACTTTAATGTGTATGTGGATGATTTTGAGTGGATTAGTATGATACTTGGCATTTAGATTGTTTGTTGATGAATGTGTGAAGTTTTGGTGAAGATTGGATGTTGTGAAAACTTTGAAGTTTTGATGAACATTCAAGTTGTTCTTGATGTTCATGAGTTGTTCTTGATGAAACTCATCAAGAATACCTTTTTGATCTTAAAAAGGTCAAGGGTATGTTGAAAACATGTTTATGGGCTTTGGTGGTCCAAAAGGACTAAGAAGCAATTTTACAAGTAAAAGGACTAAAGTGCAATTAAGAATAAGTCTTTAAAAATAAATAAAACAAATTCGGATTTCCAATTCCAACCAAGTAAAAGTCAACTTAAAGGTCAATATTTTAGGTTGCCATGACTAAAAATAAGTTCCTAAAAGTTATAAAACCTTTAGGCTTTTAATTTAAGTTTAAAACCTTTAAGAAAAGGAGTTAAAGACTCAATAAAAGTCAATCAAGATTGGATTATGAAATTAAAAGTTAGATTGGAGTTGGACTTCAACTCTAATCCAAGTTATTAAGAAATTAAAACTTAGAAATTAATTAGTAGACTTAGCTAATCTAATTACCTAAGTTAAATTAACATAATCTACTTAAGTTAATTAAGTAACGGAAGATTAATTAAGGTTAAAGTTAATTAACCTTAATAAAAGTATTAAGTAATTAATTAGTAATGATGATTAAGAATTAACTAATTAATTATAATTTAACCTTAATCAAGCATAATTAAAAACCCTAATCCAAGATTAAGGAAGAGATTAAGGGATAATTAGAAATTAATTAGGTACTTAAGTGAGGATTAAGACTTAATTAAAGAAGGATAAGATTAATTGAAATTCGATTAATGAAGACTAGTTATGACTAAAGGTTAATCCTAATCTTAATTAGTCATACAAATAGAATTAGGATTAGTAATGCCTTTCATAAGACATATCCATAAGCCTTAGTAAATTGTAGGACTTAAGTGAATATGATTATCAATAAAGCTAGCACAAGCTACCTTAAAAGATTATAACCAATACTTTCTCTCTACATAAAACTTGAGAAGCTTGGCAAGAGAGTGTGATTTGGTTTTCCTTAAAGGAAAGGCCTTGAATCTAAGAGGTTGCACCACGGTAAAGTGGTGACGTAAAAGATTCAATGGGCTTGTCTGTAAGGATGTAATATTGTAAGTGTTTGCGGTGTGACATACATCATGTGCATCAATAATGATTAAGGTTCAAAAGCCTTACGACCTATATGGCAATACCACTCTAGTACAGTGTGAAACTGGATGGGACGGGTGCACTGGGTTTTGCAAAGAACACCAGCGGTCCGGTAAAGGAGACCAGCCCTGAGGATAAGTTGGGTCCCGAAATGGCACAAGTGACGTAGGCTCGCCCCCTACTGTCGTGTAAGCGGGGTACATGCTTGACTATCCTGTCGCTCTCAAGTTTTCATAATCAGTGAGTTTGTCTGGAAGTCGGAAAATCGTCTTGGCCAGAGATTGAGCAATGCTCTTCGTACTATTTGCTAGTACAGACTATACTCCTGATATATTGTACATATATGGTCGAGCAGTTGCTGTGTGCTCTGCTTTTGGTGATGTTTTCCCGGGCCCTCATGCATTAGTCATATGCATTATGATAACATAAACTGCATTCTTGTGATTGAGATTGTGTGAATGTTCTATGAATGCTCTAGTTACTGTATTCTACTTGATATGAGTTCATGTGATGTTCTCACCCTTCCTTTTCTGCTTCTGTTATTTCCTGTCATCGTACTTCTTCGCCACGTCGACAGTTGGTATTGGAGAGCTTCAGGATGTCCACTATGAGGATCACGTTGAGGTGGGAGCCACGGGGCCAGTGGCGGATTACAGACGTCCTCAGGTGATGTGTTTTCACGGGGGAGGTGCGCGTTACCATTTCTCATCCCAGCCTTCCCCTGGTACCGAAGATAGATTTCACAGTGCCGGTGATCCTTGAGTTTGAGACTCCACCCAGACTCCGTCGCTACACTACTTTTCTCAACCGTCGTCATCGCCCCTCTCCATCAGCATCGTCACAGTCCTCACGGATGGCGACCATGGGCGAGCCAGATTCCCCTCGTTACTCTCCCGGTCCAGAGGTGTCACCTCCACAGCCCGTATATCCTGACGCATTTGGCCGTTCCTGTCCGAGTGAGCCAGCCATGATCGTGATTGATGACACTACATCTGAGGAGGAGGACCCAGAGGAAGACCCGAAGGATGACTCTGAGGATGAGGAGCCGGAAGAGGATTCTTCCAGCGACGACCCCTCAAAGGACTTTGGGATGATCAACCTCGAGGGTACTGGAGGGAGGAGTTGTGGGTGGATTCCTGCTGAGACGGATGATGATGAGTAGGATAGCGTAACTGGGGGTAGTTACGAGTCTAGTTAGTAGCAGCTATGATTTAGTGGCCTCTTGTTTTGTTTCGTTTTGGTTGAGGTCTTATTTATTATAGTCTACTACTAGAACTCTTGTTTTGATGGTGATATTGTTTACTCCGAGATTACTTTAACACTATGGTTCTGTATATAGGTTATGATGTTTCTTTCCCATGATCCCCTTTATATCTGCGTGTATGTTGTGTATGTATGCGAAATGATTGAATCGTCTAGATATTTTAGAAAATGAATTTCAGACTTAAGATAAGGACATTTTCATGAAAAAAAAAATATTTTCGTATTTTCTAAGTTTTAAAAACAGTAAGTCGACGGTTACGTTTCGTAATGTGATACTCTTAGCGGAATAACTAAGGGCGTCGCATTCTTCATCCTTAGCCTTTGAAGTCTCTGAAGTGGGGTTCGACTTCATTCCTGCAAAATCGTCTTCTAGATCTGATAGTTCCATATCAGTCTCTTTTGCATCATTAAATCTAACATGAATGGTTTCTTCAAAAGTTAGGGTTCTAGAGTTGTAAACTTTATATGCCCTAGAGGTTTCTAAATAACCAATGAAGAATCCTTTATCAGATTTAGAATCAATCTTTCCGAGATCATCTTTGGTGTTGAGTATGAAACACTCAGCCAAAAATGTGAAAATAAGAAATGTTGGGTTTTCTTCCTCTCCACAATTCATAGGGAGTCCTCTCCAAAATTCTGTTTTGGATATAGCAAGTTGTGTGAACAGCCTCTGCCCAGAATGACCTTGGAAGATTGCTTGAAATAAGCATGGTTCTTCCCATCTCCTGCAAGCTTATGTTCTTTCTCTCAACAACCCCATTTTGTTGAGGTGTTCTAGCCACAGAGAAATCGTGAGAGATCCCATTCTCATCACAGAACATACTGAAGCTTGAGTTTTCAAACTCACCTCCATGATCACTTCTAATGGCAGATATGCAAAATCCTTTCTCATTTTGCACCCTTTTACAGAATTTAGCAAGGTTCTCAAAAGTCTCATCCTTGCTTTTGAGGAATATTATCCATGTGAATCTAGAATAGTCATGAACAATGACCAAACCATATTTTTTACCAGCCAAGCTTTCTGTTCTTGTAGGACCAAACAAATCAATATGAAGAAGTTCTAAAGGTCTTAAAGTGGAAACAACATTTATACATTTCTAGTTTGTTTCCCCTTTAGACAATTTTCACATAAAATGTCAGATTTGAAAGAAAGCTTGGGAAAACCTTTTACAAGATTATGTTTTGTAAGCTTTGAGATTAATCTCAAGCTTACATGCCCAAGTTTTTTATGCCAAATATGTTTTTCATCTTTCACAGAAATAAGACAAGTTATAAGTTGATATGCAAGTGTAGGTAACCACAGGAAACACTAGAAGGGGGGTTGAATAGTGTTTTAAAAAATGTCAGATTTGAAAGAAAGCTTAGGAAACCCTTTTTGAAACATCAAATAAATCTTTGCAGGTTATTAAGAAAAACTCATTTAGCAAATAGTAAAGATTATCAGAGTTACGCGGAAGCTATAAAAATGAGTTTTCCAGAAACTTGCTTATCTCAATGAAATGTGTAAACTTTCTGAAATCACTTCAGAGGGTTCAATAACATCATTTTCAGAAACTTGTTTAAAACTGATTTTGATAAAAAATAACTTCAAAATATAAAACAAGTTGTTTAAAGATGTTTTACACTAATATCCAAATGATTCAGTAACTTGCTGAAAACTGAGTTATTAGATAACTTCCTGAACCCACTTCAGAAGGTTCAATAAGTACTTCTTTTCAAAATGATTTGGTTAATAAATGAAGTTTTACTATGTTAATTTTAAACTCGCTTTTCAAACCCTTTATTGGTTAGAGGTAAACAGATAATAGCAGAATGTAAAGAGTTAAGGGTAGAGAGAAATTTACACAAAGAATTTATCCTGGTTCACCCACTATCCCAGTGAGCTACATCCAGTCCCAGGGCAAACCACCACTGGATTTTCCACAAATCCCGCAAGATTACAAGTATTCTTTATACCAGCCTCTCCAGGTTTAACACCAAGCATTCTTTGTTTTCAACTGCCTCTCCAGGCAACTCATGCAGTATTCTTTTACAGACAAGCCTCTCCAGGCTCAACACAAGTATTCTTTTCTATCAAGCCTCTCCAGGCTCTACACCAATATTCTTTTCTATCAAACCTCTCCAGGCTCTACACAAGTATTCTTTTCTATCAAGCCTCTCCAGGCTCTACACAAGTATTCTTTTCTATCAAGCCTCTCTAGGCTCTAAGAGTATTCTTTCTTCCACCAAGCCTCTCCAGGCTCTCCAGAGTATTATTTCATTCACCAAGCCTCTCCAGGCTCTCCAGACACTCAAAGTGTTTACAATGAAGAATAGGTTTAAGTTTCAGAGAAACTTAAACTACAATTTTTCTTGTACTAAGGGATTACTGAGTACTACTCAGGATATAGAGAATAAATTCTAAGTACAAGGAATGACAGAGATACAAATGTATAAATCTACGATCTAATACATCTCTGTTGGTTCAGAAGGTTGGCTGGATATTATCTGTATTGAGCATTGCCAATCTCTTCTGTGGGCTTGATAAAATGCCATGGTTAAGGATAAATGTTTAGGAGTTTATGGCTGCCCATTTTCGTCGATGCGTTATGAATATATCATTTTGGATTTTGGCCGACTTACTCTCTTGACTTCGACTTGCAGTCTCTGTCTATCTTTTTTCTTCACACTCTCTCTGCATTCAAAGTCATACTCGAGGCTATTTATATGTTCTGATAAAATATCGCCGTTGAGGAATGCTTTGAGTTTACCGTTGAGAAAATATGATTGATGCTCTTAGAGATGTTGTGACAGTAATTTCTCATTCGGTAGCTTCTGACTTTAAGCAGATTAGGTGTGTAGATGAATTAGTTCTGACACACTGCAGATAGGATAATAATCTTACTTTTGTCTGAGAGATTTTCTTTGATCTTCAGCAGGTTGATGTTCTCTCTCTTCTTCTTCTTGTGAATGTAAGGAGGTAGGATATAAATATCTGTTAGACTTCTTCTTTTGCCCGTTGTGAGTTAGGTTCATAGCTCCTGACACCGAGCAGAGTAGGTGTGTAGATGTAAATATTGTTCTGACACCCAACTATTTTGCTCACATATATTTCTTGAGAGTATAGTTGATTCTTCAACATGTTGGCTTACTTCTTTCTCTTTCATCTTCTTCTTATTTCTTTACAGCAGGAAGTCTTTAGAAATGACAACGTTAGACTTCACTCTTGTCCTATTGTGCTTTTTGCTTTTCTTCTCACATGAGGTACACGCCTCTGATAGAGTATAGTAGAGAAGGTACAGAAGTAGGTGTGCAGCAGCGCTGACCTATCTCTGACCTCTATTTGCTTTTCTTCTGTAGGCTTCCTCTTTTATGTCGGGAACTGAAGCTGAGCCCTAAGGATTTTGTTTTTCTTTGCATCAATTCAGCTTCACCACTCATGTTTGTTGAGACTTGAGTCTTTTAATTAAATTATTCAGATTGACTCATAAGTCTTCAGAAAGGTGTATGACGTGTTTGGCTTCTTTTTCTTTAGAGAGTTTGAAATGCCACGTCATCACGTTCAGAGAGTATGTGTTCAGCAGGTTCAATCTTTATTACGCACATACTTTCAGAAGGTTGGATAGCTCTTGCAATTTGTTCTTCTTCGATCTTCTTCAGATGATTTCTGTATTGTTCTCTCTCGATCTTTGTGATCTTCCATGAGAATAAAGTTTGTCTTCATTTCAGCACTTCTTAGTTGAACTCTTTCTTCAGTAAGTTGTTTAAATAGAAATTAGTTCTTCATTTCTCTTCATTCTTCTTGTGCTTATCTTCTTCAGATAGCTTGACTTCTTCCTTCAGCATGTTGCCTCTACAAAGTTCCTGAAATACACAGAAAAATACCTTTCTCAGTAGCACCTGTTTTCCTGTAGTCTAGTCTAATATTTCTTATGTTCTAGTCTAATTTGTTATTCTAATTTGTTAATCATTAAAACCAAGAATAATGAGTCTTGAATCTAATTTGAATACTTAAATTAATTATGAGACTTACCATTCTCCCCCTTTTTAATGATGACAAATTAGATATATCTAACAAAATATATGAAAGATTAAAGTTGAACATTATTCTTTTTGTTTTCCAGATAACTCCCCCTATCTATATTACTCCCCTTGAGAAAAACGTTTTTCTTCTTATTTGAACTTTTAATTCCTTTTAACTAGTAACTTAAGAATTTAGTTATGTTTCCTTTTTCAGATTTTGGTTAGTTATATTTCTCCCCCTTTTGTCATTATTTAAAAAGGGTAGTTTTAAAGCAAAGGCATATTAAATAGTTAAGTTTAAAACAGAGTATTTACAACTGATAAGTTTATACCAACTGTAAGTTTAAAAAAAGTAAGAATACGAATAGATTTTAAGAAGATTAAAAACTTTTTATTTCTCCCTTTTTGAGTAGTTTCAGCGGGATTAAAAAACTTTGCCAAATATGATCAGATTTTAAGAAGAATATTACTTCAGAAAATTTCTTTAAGCAAAATAACAGATTTATACAAACAAACAAATATACAAAGTCTTTGTTAGAAATATTTCATATATTGAAATATTTTGAAAATGTTTACAAATATATGAAAAACACATTTATCAACATTAGCTTCTAGTTCCCTCTGGCTTCCTCTTAGGCATAGCCTTCCCAACAACTTCCTATGTAGCCTTAGCCGAGCTTCTTGAGCCTGTAATTGTTCCTTTTCCGTGCAACTGCACGCAATCTTCCTTTAACAGCTGGAACAGTGGAGGTGCATCATACTGCATATCGACCACCACCCTTAACATTAATCTTCAGTGTAACACCCTCATCCCATGACGGGTATTACTCGACTAACTCGGTTGCGATTTGTTAATTTCTCTTTTAGAGAAGTGAAGAAAATCGGGGATTTTTTTTGTAAAACATATGAATAAATTATAATTGGGATGGAACTAGAAGAACATATCAATACAACAAATATCATTTCACTGCTATTCCAAATTACAACAGAAGTAATATACATTTAAATTGGGGTCTTAGCATGCTACATTACAGAAGAAGTGAACCCTCTATTTGACTATACCCTATCTATACAGGATATTGTTGTTCATGTACACTCCTAAACACTACCATTTGACTTAAACAAGATCTGGTTCGACCTGAACACCATGCCTATCTTCAGAACAACGTGCATCCTTCCAGAGTCCATGCCCTTTTAAGTGCCAAATAATGACGGACAACGAAAAAGAAAGACAAGGGGGGTGAGAACACTTTACATGAACTCACCTAACGCAGGACATGATAACTAAAGTAGACAGACATGTGAATTCACACAATTCATACAACAATAAATCCAATCATTCACATAGAAGGTCACAACATCACAAAATGATGTGATATGCTCATGGAATGCAAACAACCACGCCATTTATCAAGGATTTCAAGCAACTACCATGTACCATGCAATGCATGAGGGCCAGGGGAAAATCACCACCATAGTATACACAGCAACTGCCCGACCTTATATGTACAACGTATCAGGAGTTAGAGTCTGTACTAGCACTGGTACAAAGAGCCTTGCTCGTATTTTCTTTTGGCCAAATTCTTTTATACACCTTTCAGACAATCTCAACTGACCCCGAAACCATGAGAGTGACAGGATAGCCAAGCTTGTATCCCTTCGGACTCGACAGTAGGGAGCTAGCCTACGTCTCTTGATGTCCTTTTTGGAACTCGACTATCCTCAAGGCTGGCGTCCCATTTGAGGACCCGCTGGAGTTCTTTGCAAAACCCAGTGCACCATTCCCAACCAGTTTCACACTGTACCAAAGTGTCACTGCCATATTAGGTCGTAAGGTTTTCAACCTTGAACATTATCAATGCTTTATGATTCATGTCACACAAACAATGCTTCTCAGCATACACTTCCTTACAGGCAAAACCCATTGAATCATTCCACGTCACCACTCCCCGTGGTACGGCCCGATTCAATGTCTTTCCTTCACAAGGAGATCCAAACAATGCTTTCTCAGCATACACATCCTTACAGGCAAAGCCCATTGAATCATTAAACGTCACCACTCCCCGTGGTACGGCCTGATTCAATGTCTTTCCTTCACAAGGAGATCCAAACCCCATCTCGGGTAAATCCACACTCTCTCACTTAGGTTTCTCAAGTCTTATGCAAGAAGAGTGTGGTTGTTATAAACTTTTAAGGTAATTTGTACTAGTGTGTTTCTTAAAATAAATGATCACTTTCACTTAAGTCCTATAGCTTACTAAGACTTACGATTGTGTCTTATGAATAGTGTTACCTATCTTAATTCATCTTGTATGTCTAATTAGGATTAGATTTATCCCTTAATCATGATTAATCTTCCTTAATTAGACTATAATTAAACCTAATTCTCCTAAATTAAGTCTTAATCTTTACTTAAGATCCTAATTAATTCCTAATTATTCCTTAATCTCTTCTTTAATCTTGGATTACGCTTTTAATTACATTTGATTAAGGTTAATTACAATTAATTAGTTCTTAATCAACATTAAGTCTTAATTAATTGATTAATACTTCATTAGTAACTAATGATTAAGATTAAGATTAATCTTCATTAGGGTTAATTAAAGTTAATCTCAATTAATTCTTCCTTACTAAATTAACTTAAGTGGATTGACTTAGTCAACTTAGGTGAGTTGGATTAATAAGCCTATTAATTAAACTTTGAGTCTTGATTTTGATGGGTAGGATTAGGGTTGGAGCCCAGCATCAATCCAAGCCCAATGTACATTCACTATTTTTTTTGTGTTTGGCCTTAAGGTGAGTTCTATGAATTTTTCTTTTGAAGGCATTGGGCCTAAACTAGAGGCCCAATGGTTAGGTAACCCATAAGGGTCCATTTTCTCACATTACCATCAAGTTTTATGAAATTTAAGGTGACTTTAGATGAGTTTATTTTTTGTACTCGAATTTAACTTAGATATTTTACCCAAAAATTGTTTTCTTTTTAATTTCACTTATCACTTTAAATGGTTACCCATTTTAACTTATCGGGTCACTAAGGCCCATAAACACATTAACACCAATTTCACTAACATTCCAAGATCAAACGGATTCACTTCATGAGTTTCTCATGAATGTGAATATGAACACCAAGAACATGATGAACACCAAGAACACAAAAATTCCAATAAATTCCAAAAATTACCAAACTCAAATATGATGTTCTATAAGCATTCTAAGCCATCAAACTCATGTTATTTCATCCAAACATACCAATTATCATAAAAAGTTCCTATCTTTACACATAGTCAAAAATAACAAATTTTCATGACAATTCAAGCAAACCAATTTCCTAAATTAAAACAACAACTTGCATGACCATCAAATCATCATCTAAACATATTTCAAGCATCAATTAAATTTTTAAAGACATGCAGCCCCACCAAGTGGTTTTGGCCGAACCTATTTAGGGAAAAAAGGAGAAAAATTTTCAATGAACAACTATGGTTTGCATGCACTCAAAATCATCACACAAACACATTTTTATCAACAATCAAAATTTTAGAACATGCATACTAAACCAACCACATATAGCCAAACCATTTCCTCAAGGAAATAGGTTCCAACAATCCATTTTTGAAAAGGAAAAAGGGTTAGGGACAAGGATCAAGGGTAATCCTTTTACTCTAGTCACCAATCCTACGAGAGTTCAAGGTTCTCCCCCCCTTTACCTATGGAAAATCACTCTTGAAAAGGTGCAGCAACTTCAAATATTTTTCCCTCTTTGTGCTCCTCTTGATCTCCCAAGCAATCTTTCTCAAAGATGTTGGCTAGATTTTGAAGTTTAAGGTTCAAAAATGGAACCTTTAACTTAGAATGTGAAGGAGAAAAAAATGGAGGATGGAGAGGATGGAAGAAGAAAGGCTCACGACCTTGGAGAGGAGAAATGGAGAATGAAAAATTAATTTTGCATGTTGGTAAGGAAAGAATGGAAAGTGTTATGGTGGTTTATGACACCATAAGCTTTTTTTTACTTTATGTCTTTTAGAAAGTGTGTGAAGCCAACATGTGTCACACATGCACACACACACGGTTTTGAGAGAGTGAAAGAGAGGGATTTTGCTAAAATGTTGCAGAATTTTCGGATTTGAAGCAAGGGCATTTTGGTCCTTTTCCAAAAATAGTAGGGGTACAAAGGTAATTTCACACCAAAAATTCCCAAAAACTGTAGAAAAATTCCTATAATGGTTCTAACCTATTTTAAGCCTAAAAATGTGATTAGAACTGACTTCTCACTTAAACTCTCTTATTTCCCAATTTTCCCAGTTTTCACACACAACAGTCAATTTTTAATAAGAGTAAGCAGATAGAAAATTATGGCATTACACACAAAAATTCTATAAAGTTATAAATATCATTTTCAATCCACTTTTAAGGTCCAAAGTACATTTTGACTGAAAATGTAGATCCCTTTTAAGTTTTTGCTATTTTTTATAATTAAATCTATATTTTCCTTAACTGTATAATTACTAAGGGTATTTCAGGTCATTTTCTCAAACACCTCTCTAAAAATAAATCATTTATAATTGTGGTTGGAAAATTCCAAAAATATAATTTTGATTGTTTATCAATAGTTCCTAAATACCTCGTAATTAAATTTCTCTCTCTCTTTTTAAAATTTTCTCTATCTTATTTATATACTGGTAGGGGAAATTGTGGGTGTTACATTCAGGGCCACAATTGAGGTGGAACCCTTCATGAGATTGGGTATTCTGGAGTCTACCAGTGGTCTTCCAGTACACTTGTGATGCAACAAGATCTCCATGAATGGACCGTTGTAGGGCAGGTATCGAGATGAAACCTGTACCCTTCTTCTCATTCCATACATCATCCATGGAAGATCGATCTTCTCCAAAACGTCATTGATAGCAATGAGTTCTTGTTCCAGTGCAGCTTCTTTCATTTCCTTCGGATTCTTTATTGTTTCCTAAAGAATTATCGCCCAGATCTCATACCAAAAGAAAATTTGAAGGAGATGAGTTCGCCCTGAGGGCTCTAGAGAATTTATAGGACTTTTAGACATTAAAGAGATCAGGGAGAAACAAGAAGACTGGGTCTTTTGGACGGTCTCACACGAAACAGAGATAGACTAAGATAGCATTAATGATGTAGGCTACTGTCATTGGAAGTGGTGCAACATCCATCAATGACTGGACAAGTGAAGCGCTGATAGTCATGGGGAACCGTGTTGTTAATGTTGATTTTTTCAAAATAAAGTTTTTCAATAAAAACTTGTCTTTTCAAATATTTTAGAGTTGAAAATAAGTTTTTAGTAAGGGAGTACTAAACGACAAGGAAATTTTATGAAACGATTTTTACACAAATTTAATTAAGCACAGAGATGAAATGATATTACTAGTTCGGATGCTTTGCTGATTTAGAGGATATTTATCCGCTGAGACTCAATATTATTGTCTCCAAGAACACTCTTGTTGTTTCTGTTGATCACCTTCATGAATTCTTCTCAGCTTGTTACGATTTTCCATCTGGATTTTCTTCTTCATCAGGAAGAACAACAATCATCATGGCCTGTAGGCTTAGTGACTTAAGTAACAGCCATCTCAACAATCCTGACCCCCAATTTTAGCAAATTCATTGAGAACTTTTTGAACAGGTTCAGAAGCTAGGGGTGATGCCACATCGTCCACCTTTTTAGACGATGCTTTCTTCTAACGATCTGCTTTTTAAGTTTTTCTTCAAAATTTGTTTGCTGAAACATACACAAACTAGAATACCCTTCAGCAACATCTGAATTTTCTCAATCAAGTTTGTTAGTAACCAATAAAATTAATTTTGATCATAATTTTATCTTTCTCTAAACACTTTATTTTTCTTTGAAAGAGCTCCCCCTGATTTTGGTATTTCTTTCTGACAATTACTTGGTTTAAGAATTTTTCTCTTTAAGTACTCCTTCCCCTTTTTAAGATTGCGTTATTTATGTCCAAGGGAGTATATAACGTAAACAGTTCAGACATAAAAGCGCAAATCTAACTTAGACATCTGAGTTGGGGAATATGAAACAGTTATAGGAACATTATGATAGAAGGAAAGTATGAATTTTATCAAAATGCAAGGAGTAAGAGTGTTCAAAGAAAAAGAAATGTTTCTAAACAAATATTTTTTTTATTAAACAAATTGTAAAATTTATTAACAAGATTATAATAATTTTTGACAAGGATGATCAGGAAGACTGGCTATTACTGAGCTCATCTTTTTCATTAATCCCCCTTTTTTCTTGCAGCCTCAGCAACGCCCTCTGGGTTCTTTCTAAGTCTTCGCGGAGGATGGTGTTCTCCATCTTCAGCCTTTTGACTTCAGCATGCTCCAAGGATGGTCTTCTTTCAATTGCATCATTTCGACCACCAACCTTGAGGATGCTGTGGCGCCTGTGACCATACAGGTGTTCAATAGGGATGTCATTTTGCGCAAGAATCCTCATGATCGAGTGTTATGAGGCATGATGTCGGCATTCTCCCGTTCTCTTCTGATCATACTGTAAAAGATGATCCAAGGCAGATTTATCTTCTTTTGCAGAAGGTTGATGGCACAGAATCTTTCTACCTCAGAGAGATGGTTATCTCCCATTCTTGGGATCACACAATATTTTAAGATTTTGAAGAGAACTTTAGGAATATCCTTCATCACATCTTCGCCGTAGATTAGCTTGTTTAACCTCCCTGCGCCATCATTGTGCTGTTCCCAGATGGGTGTGAATTTTTCTCCTTCATATTTAACTCCAAGAGCCTCTCCCAGAGAGTCATTATTTACTATGATTTCATGACCCATCACTTGGGCCATCACATAGATTCTTCTCGGTTCCTCCACCACTTTCATGGTACTCCAGAATTCTCGAACACTTGCCTTATGCCATTTTCAATCAATGGCTTCAAAGACTGGTAGCCACCCAACACTTTCAAATATATCAGCAAAATTGTATCCATCCTCAGAAAAACTTTTTAAATCCAGAACTTGTGTTTGAAAGATGGTAGTGGAGGACGCCATAAAAGGGAGAAGGGAGAGATGAATCTTCAGGAGATTTTGAGAGGAGTTGAGAGCTTGAGATAGCTGATGTGAAGTTGTAGAGGGACTGAGATGAGGTTCAACTACTTCTCACGTCATGAATTTATAGGCTTAGATTGACTCAGATAACCTTTAATGATAGCACTTGCAGCGCCGATATAGGGTATCGTGTGTCATGCAGCAGACTGTTGAAGAGCCATCTCCTTTAATCACCCAAGTCATTAATTTTTACAGTTATAAAAGACTTTTGAAATTACAACTTTTCAAAATGCCGGTTGTGAAGTTGGCTGAAAGTCTCTAGAAGGGGGGGTTGAATAGAGACTTGAAAATATTGTACCTGAAAATATGCACTTAAATTCAAGCTGAGACGTGATCTCAAGTCTGACACTTGGAGTCTCAAATAGGTTAGATGAGATGTAGTCACAACAGTAATTTTGTAATCAAGTAAAGATGATTCGTTAATTAATGAATCTTGATTATCTCTGAATATATATGATTTATTTTAGCAAACAGATTTGAGATATAATTAACTCAGCAAATGTTAAGACCTTAAACGAGAATGAGTGAGACCACTGATTGATCACATGTTGAGATGGGATCTGAGATGAGATCGACTTGATATGTGACATGAGATGCAGTGACAGATCTTAGTTGTGCAGAGATTTAATCAAATGCAATTTGTTTCAAACAGATAAGTCTCAGGTATTAGAGATGTGCTATGTAAATAAAGAGATAAGGGGGGAGAGATGCACACAAAGATTTATACTGGTTTACCCACAACCTTGGGCTACGTCCGGTCCTCACAACTCGTGAGATTTCCACTATTGACAAACCCGTCAATTACAAGTATTCTTACAGCCTCTTCAGGACGTCCCTCACACCAAGCATAGGCACTCCTACCTTGGTTGAGCCACAAGTATTCTTTGTTCTCAATTGCCTCTTCAGGCAACTCATGCAGTATTCCTTGTTTTCAACTGCCTCTCCAAGCAACGTATGCAATATTCTTTGTTTTCAACTGCCTCTCCAGGCAACGTGTGCAGTATTCTTTGTTTTCAACTGCCTCTCCAGGCAACTCAGTGAGTATTCTTGTTACAGTGCCTCTCCAGGCTTTACAAACGCTTATACTAAGCTCAGGCACCTCCGGACTTAGTTGAGACTTGGTGGTATGAGATGAGATGTGATTGATCTACCTTAGACTACATACAAAGTATGGATAAATCGTGAGCTCAGCTAGATGGTAGCTCTCTAAATCACTCAAAGAGTGTATATAAAACAGTACAAAACAAGAGCTAAACCTACTACATGATATTGGCTAAGATAACATAGGTAGGTACGTTGATATTCACTTGAGACTTAGATTTTTCTGGTTGTACAACAACATCTCTGCTGAGTCTTACTATGTCTCTCACACGTCTCATCACAATGAGACCTCCCTTTTTAGTCTTCAGAAAACTAGCCGTTAGATGAGAGAGAGAGAGCTTTTCACTTTTCTGACATGAGATAGGTGCTTTTATGATGCTGTCTCTGCTGTGATAGTGTACTTGCGTTGACTTGCTTTTGCTGCTGATACTCTGTTTGCATCTCAAGTCTGAGTCTGATGTCTGCATCTCAAGTCTGAGTCTCATGCTTGAATCTGATCTCTGTGTCTCATGTCTGAGTCTCATGTCTGTATCTGATCTCTGCGTCTCAAGTCTGTGTCTCATATCTGCATTTGATCTCTGCGTCTGAACTTGAGAGTGTGTCTGATCTTGAGACTGCATCTGATCTTGAGACCGTCTCAAGTCTGATTCTGCATCTCAAGTTGAGTCTACATCTCAAGTTTGATTCTACATCTCAAGTGAGTATGCATCTCAAGTCTGACTTTGAATCTCATCTTTGCTCAACTTCATATTTCAAAGTGCTTATTTGGCATGCTTGGAGTGAGTATGATCTTACAATGAATTTGGGCCTGTCTCAATCTGACTTTATAGTTTGAGCTTGTCTCAAGCTGACTTTGAATCTCTTCTTTGTTTAGCATCTTCTATTCTGATCTTATCTCTTGATTCTGAAGCTAAGTTAGAGTCTCATCTCTTGGCAGATCTTGCATCTGACTTTTGATCCTTCCTTTTAAGTTTGTACATGAGTCTCTTCTTTGAGCATTTGTCTCAAGTTGATTCTTAGACTGAGTCTGCAACTAAACATGAGATAGCATCTGTGATTGAGTCTGCGTCTCATCTTGAGTCTCAAAAATTGGTCTTCTTGATGCTTGGCATTTCTTGTAGAGACTCTTTCTGACTGTAGCTTAGACTTCACTCTGATGTGCACCTCTCTCAACTTAGGCTATCTTCCATTCAAAGCTTCTGAAGACTTTCTGATAAAGGGTATGTCTTGAGGCCTTCTTCTGAAATTACCTTCAGCATATAGAATTTCTAAGCTTTTGCCCATACTCCATAAATGATTCTGAAGTCTGATGCTTCATAACATTAGGATTCTGATCTTTCTGAATCTCATGAAAGACTTGCATTAATTGCTCAATCTCAGGCTGACTTTTATCTTCATCTTAAGTCTGAAGATTACTACCAATCTCAATTTGTGGTTGCCTCTCAATCTCAGTCTGAGCTTGGTCGTGGCTTATCTTTCTGAGTTCCTCATGAGAACCCTGTCTTTCTAAGATCTTACATACAAAACATCAAGAACATAAAACATTAAGTTTGATCAAAAGGTTTGTTGTCATTAAAACCAAATCTGAGAGGGTTTTTGCGCTAACAATCTCTCCCTTTTTGATGATGACAAACCTATTTGAACAAAATTAAGTTTTCATATATAATAGCATATAAGGGATGATGAGAGTCTATATATTTTTCATAGTATTGTCCACTCAATTGAACTCCCCCTGAATTCATGCGTATAACACTGTTTCTCATTTCAATCAATAACATAACATGATTCAGAAACTATAAAGATGCAGATTTTATAGATTTTGTTCTTTCCAATTTCTCCCCCTTTTGGCATCAACAAAAAGATGGAAGGAGAAATATATCAATTTTATAGCATCAAATTCTTAACTTCTTCTCTATTAAAATCTGTCAATTAATCACTGCATATTGATTTTCATCTGTACTAATGGCATCAAAGACATGATTTTCACTTATCAAGCATATGGGTGATCTCAACAGAGGGTTTTGAGCAAGAGATATATGCAATAATATTCTCAATTTCCCAAGAGTAATATGATAAAGCAATAGATCACACATATGGTTATAACAATGATCCCAAGAGTTCTAGATAAAGCAATATGATATAGAAAGGGATAAATGCTCCAACAAGAATAGTTAGAACAGAAGAATCAAAGACTAAAAATAAGAGTATTTAGAGTCTAGATTCTGGAATTTTTCTTAGTATTTTGATATTCAGATTCTCCTTTCTAAGCTCAGAATCTTCCTAAAAACTCTTTCTTAATCATTTGCTTACATTTTTCTCTTTGATCTTCTTTCTCAATTGAAACTTTGAGAGAGCTATTTTCCCATTCTATTTTCTTTAACATTTTCCTCTCCAAAAGAATAAAGAGTGGTTTCTAGATTTGTAGAGGAAAGAGGTATGTGCATTCATGAAATACTATAGATGATCACTACCCAACAGAGTCAACATATATGGTTAGCTCAGTAGCAATCAATTTGACTAACTGCCCCTCAAAATGAAAAGGTTCTGCTTATATTTCCAAAGTTGCAGGTTTAGCAACTTTTCAATGACTTATGCAGAATTTGTAGAAAGATCATTTGAAAAGGGGATGCAGTTAGGATTGATCATTAGAAAACAAAACTCAATCTTAAACCAGAACAATGATTTATTCTGTTTACATACTTGATTGAAAGATAGGAATTTCATTTGATGCATGATCAAGCAGAAAGAATACATTCAACACATGGATAAAGGCATAAAAGGTCAAGATTAAAGGCTTGGACAGCAGGGGAACACAGAACAGAAATATGATTTGCAGATAAGATCATAATCATTGCATATTTTTCAGCATTGAAAAACTGTTTTGATAACATTTCAAGGATTGCGATATTTCATGTTAAGTTCTTCTTCATATTCATTCATTCACCCAATATTCCAAAACATAATTTGCACATCAATTTGATGTAGCAATTCATTTTTGATATGCCAAAGTTTATCACAGATTTGGGAATCAAGGGTGCTTTGTCAAAGGTATCACTTTCAATGGATCAAGTTTTACTACTTTTCAATCACATAGCCTTAATCATTAACAAGTACTGCTCCTATCATAGATTGATCTAGAAATTTATATTCTATCACAATAGACCAAATCATGACAATCTTTCCAATGCCACTAAAATCAACTCATTTGGATTGGTACAATTAAAGATATTTTGACTTGAAGCTTCAACACCAAACCAGAAAACATCCATTGACTTAGCTACTTTAATCTGAACTTGTGAGTTATTTACAGTTCATAAAAATATGAAATTTCAACAAAATAAACTAGACATCACAAGCTTTCAAATGGTATAAAAGTCATTCCATTTGGAGTTTTCTATAATAAGATATGAGTGATTAAAGTTTACAGTTCTATAATAGAGTGCTTACTGTGACAAATCTGGTTTTTCTTTCACTATGATCAATCTATGTATCCAAAAATAGTGAGAATTAATACTGCTAAACCATTGAACAACATCTTTCAAATCCAACTGGTTTCAATTGAAAAGGATTTTCCTAGCTCTAGATATAAGCATTCAAAACAGATGTGTTCAGATTTGATCAAATAAGAGATCAGTCAACTTGAAGTATTTGCTGGGAATTATGCAGATGATGAAAAATTCTGAAACATTCCAGTCAAATACTTATATGAGCTAGCTTTCATACAGAATTGGTTTCACTAAAAAATCATGTCTGTAGCTCCAGTTATGATAAATTTAAGTGAACAGGTTTACATCAGTCTTTGTATTAGTGAGACTATGTTCACGAATTTACATGAACTATTGTGGTTAGTATAAAATCATAAAAAATTTCCAGTTTGGTACTATTTTAAATTATCTTTCCAATAAAATTGGTTTCACAGAAAAATAATATCCACAGCTCCAGTTATGATGATTTTAAGTGGACAGGTTTCTATGAGCTTTTGTAAAACTGCAGTTGTGTTAGCAGATTTTCTGGCACTTCTGTGCTTAGTGTAACAGCTTCAAACTTTCCAGTTTTTCATTCTTATAAATTAGCTTTCTAACAAAATTGGTTTTACTCAAAAATCAATTTTGCAGCTCATGTTATGATCATTTTAGTCAGGCTATATCAGAAACATTTCTGCATATTGAAGAATAACCTCTTTGCCTTCAACTTTCACTTATTTCAAAATCCTTTTATGAGCCTTCAATCATATAATTTCTTTTTCATATCAATTAATTAGAATATTGACTTGATTAAAGAAATGGAGAGCATATAGGCTTGGCTTGTAGAGATGTTTCTCCTAACTAATCAATTCAATCTTTCCAAGTTCTCTTTTCTCAATTTTCATGAAATTGACTCAAGGACATATTTTCTCATAACCAACTCATGTTTCATTATAGATAGATTTCAAACCCAAATTCTCACATGATGCAGGATCATAACATAGGCATATGTTGTATTGCAGCATACTCACAATAGTTAAGATTCAAAACTGTATTAAGATCATGATAGAAAATCACTGTGAGTTCTAATTATCCAAGCAACATAGAATCATTCAAATAAGCATGTTTGCCATTGAAAACTGAATTATAAGTTCTGCATAGTACCAACACACTTAAATCCTATCTTCAAAACGAGAATAGTAAGATTTATCACATATGCATAGAGTTTCAGAGTACCTCATGAAGTAATCTTCAAGTTAGCATTTGAACCTCATGACTTAAGAATTTGCAGCTTGATATAGACTCAGCTTCTGCATTTCCTTTTTCAATCTTAGTCATTTCCTTGTGCCTTCTTCTTTTAGAAGCTTCTTTCTCTTTTTAATATTGTGGGAAATCACAAATCACTTGCCCTTTTGTGGAGTAGCCATTATATAAGCTAACTGTGATTCATGGATTTCCTTTTTGTGCTGTCAGAAACATAGCTGCAGTAGGAGTCTCACTTGGCTGTTCTTTCTCATATATTTCCATCTAAGTCTCAGTCTAGTCTCAACCTGAGACTCGGATGTGTCTTCCCCAAGTGCAGCCACAGATTCTGATTTCTTTTATCTTTATCATTTCTGAACATCCTTTAGACTTGGATATGCTCTTTTTGAAGATTTTCCCATATATTTCTTGTTGAGATCCAAGCATTCCACTTTGTCTACAATTCTGCAAGCTTTCTCATCTCAAGTGTAGGATTAGTCTTATCAAATTATCATGCATGCTTTCTTCTACACATTGTGTAATGAGACTGCAGACTCTATAGTTACTTTATAACATGTTCAGAAAATTTTTAGATTTTAAAGATATGAATATATTAGGAACTTTCCAACAAGAAGATATTTATCATTTGATACTCCAAACTTTAGGTAAGCATATGAGACATCCAAAAATATAATTTTTCTGCTGTTTAAAATTTCAAATAAGAACAGTGATGATCAACCAGATTTTCATGCCTTTTGCAAACATGGTCTCTACAAGTCTATCATGCTTATATATTAAAGCACTTACAACCATGATGCCATTAAAACAAGTAGAGACATATAACAGAATTTATCAATGATTTGATCAAGTATGTTTTGGTCCAAGTATAGAGAGGGATAAGAGATTGATATCACTAATGGGTCTTCCTTGTATAAGCAACCTCTAAGCTTCAAGCATTTTTAGACAACATCTATTCCCCATTGCTTATCTTTGATAAGTTCCACTTTATGCATTAAAGAGGCTTTGATTAAAAGTCTTATATCCTCTTTGACTAGACCAATGAGAATTTTTTTTGCATAATCAAATCACTAGAGGAATATTCTAGTACCCATTTAATCTTGGGTCCAAGTGGGTTAGTAGTTAAATATTTACCATTTCAGCAACTATATGATGTTATTATCTTTATATTATTATTACAAAATAAAATGAAACTTACAAGCTGTTCCAAATGAATAACATTTTTTTTAAACTAACATTTTGGAAATGTCATTTTTAACGTGAGCGCTGTCATTTTCCAGAAAAAGTGAATAACCATTTGCAATGCTATCTAACTTTATTCAAATAATAGAAAGGATCAGGAATATGTTTATTTACGCACTGACCTGGGCCCGTAAGTTCTTTTTGTGCATTCACTTTCGAGGATGGTTTCATGCATCTAGCTGCTCCTTTAAAATTTTCATGTCTTTATATGCTTTTTCTTCCATAAGTACCCATCTCCCAAATTTGTATACAACAACTCTCTTGCAATTAACTCATTTGAGAACAATATTACCCTTTGAAGACAATGTTTCTAGGAGTTCTAATGTCTTGCTGCTGAACCACATGTTGTTTATATGATGTTGTAATGTCACTGAGCTTTGCAGCATTAATATGAACATCATCAGCCCCTGAGCCTTAAGAGCCGCTGCAGTCTCTGTACCAACATTTGTCGTGTCTTGAACAACCTTATTTCCTCTCTCAATGGCTTTGATCTGTCTCATCCATCATTTGATGACCATTTAACTGTTGATACGTCATTGAGGAAGCTAGCAAGATGTTTTCTTCTGCACAATCTTCATTGGGCCCCTCAAAGAGGTCAATTCGCTTATTCTCAATTGTAGGATAGGAATTTAACTCTGCTTTTTCTCATTCAGAATTTTGTTGGTTTCTCTATCAAAATTTCCCTCCAAAGCTTTGACTTTTCTTGTATTCACATGTAACTACCAATTACGCAGTAGCATTTGGAATTCAACGCATCTTTCAAGCTCTGTATTCTGCGCAACCTTTGCCATTTACCTTTTCCATGAATGGTGACATGTTTGGAGAGGGTTTGATCTTTTAGCACATCCTTTTTCACTTTTGCTGAAACTTCCATCTTGATGTTTCCTTTTCCTTCTTTTGATTCTGATTGATCCAACAAGTGCTACTTACTCACCGCCACTGAAATTTTTTGACATGGCTTTTAGAGCTAGAGCTGAGTATATCATGGCAGCAATATCTGTGGGCATATGGCATATTTTTGTAGTGCTTCAGCCATTCTTTTTTCTTGGATCTTTCTCCTCTTCACACGTTGGTGTGCTCAACCCCAAGAGGCCAAGCTCTGATACCAACTGAAGTTGGCTGAACGTCTCTAGAAGGGGGGGGGGGGTTGAATAGAGACTTGAAAATATTGTACCTGAAAATATGCACTTAAATTCAAGCTGAGACGTGATATCAAGTCTGACACTTGGAGTCTCAAATAGGTTAGATGAGATGTAGTCTCAACAGTAATTTTGTAATCAAGTAAAGATGATTTGTTAATTAATGAAACTTGATTATCTCTGAATAGATACGGTTTATTTTAGCAAACAGATTTGAGATATAATTAGCTCAACAAATGTTAAGACCTTAAACGAGAATGAGTGAGACCACTGATTGATCTCATGTTGAGATGGGATCTGAGATGAGATTGACTTGAGATGTGACATGAGATGCAGTGACAGATCTTAGTTGTGCATAGATTTAATCAAATGCAATTTGTTTCAAACAGATAAGTCTCAGGTATTAGAGATGTGCTGTGTAAATAAAGAGATAAGTGAGAAGAGACGCACACAAAGATTTATAATGGTTCACCCACAACCTTGGGCTACGTCCAGTCCTCACAACTCGTGAGATTTCCACTATTGACAAACCCGTCAATTACAAGTATTCTTACAGCCTCTTCAGGACGTCCCTCACACCAAGCATAGGCACTCCTACCTTGGTTGAGCCACAAGTATTCTTTGTTCTCAACTGCCTCTTCAGGCAACACATGCAGTATTCTTTGTTTTCAACTGCCTCTCCAAGCAACGTATGCAGTACTCTTTGTTTTCAACTGCCTCTCCAGGAAACTCAGTGAGTATTCTTGTTACAGTGCCTCTCCAGGCTTTACAAACGCTCACACTAAGCTCAGGCACCTCCTGATGTGATACCCCTAGTTACCACTAAAAGTACCACATGCATTACACATGACCAACGAAGTAGAACGTCAAAAAATGCGGAAGTTTTTTTTTTTTTTGAAAAGGGTTTAGGTGTCATTGACCTATTGCCTCTCTAGCTGCTTTATTTTAAGTACTTATGAAATATCCTTTCCTTCACTTTCAAAAAACTTATCTTTCCGTAAGCGTCAAAAGAATTACACCTTACGCGCATACACAACATACACATGGTTAAAGACCTTGAGAGAACATAAAACAGTGTGACATAAATACATACATACATATTAAGTAGCATCGATGTACCTCTCGAATACCCACATCACCACCTTAAAACATGAGTTCCGGTAGTAAAATAAATGAGACCTCTAACAGAATACAAAAGAAGAGATTCCTAAATCAGAGCTGCGTACTACCTAGACTCAACACAACCTAGTCCTTTTCAGGTACAAGAGGAAGTTCGGGGTGCGTGATGATGACACAGACTCCCCCCCATAGAACTCACACCTGCGCGGGATACCTGTCACCCTCCGGGTGCCCCTCGGCAACCATTTGATTCGCACTTGCATTGTCGTCATGACGGAAGTCCTCGATACCGACTATCAACGTGACGAGAAGAGCATAGAAAGAAGAGATAGAAAAGAAGGGTGAGAACATCGCATGAACTCACAACATGTAGGATACAGCGACTAGAGCACACACATAGAGACAATCCACATTGTCGAATCAATAAGCAATCACGACATCTCATCATGGTGTACTCATATGAACGCAACTTTACTATTATAATGCAATATCTAATGCATGCGGGCCCAGGGAAACATCACCATCTGCAGTGCACATAGCAGCTGCCCGACCATATATACACAACGCATCAGGAGTTAGAGTCTGTACTAGCATTGGTACAAAGAGCATTGCTCAACAGGATAGTCAAGCTTGTACCCCGTTTGCTCGACAGTAGGGAGCGAGCCTACGTCACCTGAGCCATTTCGGGACCTGACTATCCTCAGGGCTGGCATCCCCACCCGAGGACCCTCTGGCGTTCTTTGCAAAACCCAGTGCCCAGTCCCTACCAGTTTCACACTGTACCGAGTGTTACTGCTATATAGGCCGTAAGGTTTTCAACCTCGAACATCAACGACGCTTCATGATGCATGTCACACAACAATGCTAACAACATTCACATCCTTACAGGCAAAACCCATTGAACCATTCAATGTCACCACATCCCCGTGGCACGGCCCGAATTCAATGTCTTTCCTTCATAAGGAAGGCCATACCGCACTCTCTCGCCAAGCTTCTCAAGTTTTATGTAGAAAGAGTGTGTTGGTTATAACCTTTTAAGGTAGTTTGTACTAATGTTCTTGATAATCATGTCCACTTAAGTCCTATAATTTACTAAAACTTATGATTGTATTTTATGGATTGTATTACTTATCCTAATTCTCCTTGTATGACTAATTAAGATTAGGTTTAATTTTTAATCTTAACTAGTCTTCATTAACTGGATTACAATTAATCTCAATCCTCTTTAATTAAATCTTAATCCTTACTTAAGATCCTAATTAATTCTTAATCATCCCTTAATCTCTTCCTTAATCTTGGATTAGGATTTTAAATATGTTTGATTAAGGTTAATCATAATTAATTAGTTCTTAATCATCATTATTGGTTAATTATTTAATTAATACTTTCATTAAGGTTAATTAACTCTAGACTTAATTAATCACTCTTTACTTAATCGACTTAAGTGAATTAGGTTGATTAACTTAGGTAATTAAATTAGTTAAGCCCACTAATTAATCCTAAGTTTTAACTTTTAATTACTTGGATTAGAGTTAAAGTCCAACCCTAATCTAAACCCAAATCTATAAATAAATGTTGGTTGACTTTTAAATGAGTATTTGACTCTCTCTCTGTTTTTTTTTTGAAGGTTTTGGGCCCAAATCAAAGGCCCAAAGGTTGGATGACTCATGGGAGCCCATTCTTACTCATAACAAGTCAAAAAGTTGACTTTTATGTTGACTTTTATTTTGGTGAAAATAGGAATCCGAATTTTAGTCTTTTATTATTTTAAAAACTTTCTTTATTTGCATTTTAACCCTTTTACTTATAAATTTATTTCTTAGTCCTTTTTGAACCATCAAGCCCATAAACACTTTTTTTAACTTACCCTTGACCTTTTCAAGATCAAAAAGGTATTCTTGATGAGTTTCATCAAGAACAACTCATGAACATCAAGAACAACTTGAATGTTCATCAAAACATCAAATTTTTCCACAACATCCAATCTTCACCAAACTTTCATACAATCATCAACAACCAATTTAAATATCAAATATCATACTAATTCACCCAAAATCATCCACATGCACATTTAAGTTCATAACTTCATTTTCAACTCATAAACACCATTTTTTTCAAAGAGCAATCATCCAAAACAATTGTATACATCCAACCAACTTCATGCATGTTCATGGATTCATCATACAAACATATTCCAAGTGCCAAAAAAAATTTTGAAACACATGCAGCCCCTGAAACTCTCTAGGCCGAGAGCTATAGGAGGAAAAAGGGAGAATTTTTCCAAAATTGTTTCTTGACTTGCATGCATCAACAATCAAAATCCAAGCACATTCCAAGCATCATAATAAACTTAAAAACATGTAAACAACCCAACTCCAAAAATCCAAAACATTTTCTCAAAGAAAAGCTCAAAAGGTGATTTTTTTTCAAGGAAAAACAAGAGTAAAAACAAGGATTTTAAGGGCAAATCCTTGACTCTAGTTACCAATCCTACTAGAGTTCAAGTTCTCCCCCCCTTTACCTCAAATTTCCTAGAAAATGAGTGCAGAATTCTGGTCCCAAAACAGCCCCCAAAGATGCCTCCTTTAGTCACCAACAAGGATTTTTCAAGGCTAGAAGGCTTAGAAATGGAAGCTTTGGTTCAAAGATGGAACCTTGGCTTGATTGTGTTTAAGGAAGGATGAAAATTTTTGAGAGAAGTTGATGGAGAGTTCACGACCAAGAGAGAAAAGGAAGAGAGAAAATGAGAGTTCCTAAGCTTGCATGTAGGAAAAGTGAGAGAGAAAGGTGAGTTGATGTGCCATAAAGGCTTGCTTCTTTTTCAAGTCTTGGACAAAAGAAAGAAAAATACAAGTGGCTTCCATGCATCAAGGCTGCACTATGCACGAACTTCTAGGAGGAAAAAGGGAAGGTTTGTGCAATTTTTCTGGCCCGAATCAAGAGTATTCGGGCCCGGTTCAAGGGACAGGAAGGGCAAAAAGGTCATTTTCACAGAAAAACCCCAAAAATTCCCAGAAATTCCCTAAAAATAGGAAATTAAATTCTAAATCCAAAAATATAAATTTTGGTGATTAAAAATAATTTTAACAATCCAATAAAACACGAAATGCGGTAAAACGGTAAGAAGCGGGCGTTACAGTAAGCGGAGAGAGAAAATTAAGGTTTTAATTACAAAGATTGTATAGAATTATAAATATCATTTTAAATCATCTTTTAAGGTTCAAAATATATTTTCCATATTTTTCTACAATTTTTTTTTTATGCTGGCTATGGTTATACTGTTAACTGGGGGCATTTTGATCTTTTTGCCCAAAAGTGCCAGAAAAATTCTAAATAATTTTCTAAAACTCATCACTAATTATATTAAGAGTATTTTGAATAAAGTTATAGATCCCTTAGAGTTTTAGCTATTTTTAATAATTAAATCTATATTTTCCTTAACTGTATATTCTCAAACACCTCTCTAGAGAAATTTACTTATAATTGTGGTTGGGTATTATAAATTTGGCTGTCTATTAAAAGCTACTAAATACTTTATAATTAAATGATTATTACTATTTTAAAATTTTCTTTATTCTATTTATACACCAGTAAGAAAAATTGCGGATGTTACACCTGACTTAGTTGAGACTTGGTGGTATGAGATGAGATGTGATTGATCTAGCTTAGACTACATACAAAGTATGGATAAACCATGAGCTCAACTAGATGGTAGCTCTCTAAATCACTTAAAGAGTGTATATAAAACAGTACAAAACAAGAGCTAAACCTACTACATGATATTGGCTAAGATAGCATAGGTAGGTAGGTTGAGATTCGCTTGAGACTTAGATTTTTCTGGTTGTGCAGCAGCATCTCTGCTGAGTCTCACTGTGTCTCTCACACGTCTCATCACAATGAGACCTCCTTTTTTAGTCTTCAGAAAACTAGCCGTTGAACTAGCCGTTATACTAGCCATTAGAAGAGAGAGAGAGCTTTTCACTTTTCTGACATGAGATAGGTGCTTTTCTGATGCTGTCTCTGCTGTGACAGTGTACTTGTGTTGACTTGCTTTTGCTGCTGATACTCTGTCTACATCTCAAATCTGAGTCTGATGTCTGCATCTCAAGTCTGAGTCTCATGCTTGCATCTGATCTTTGTGTCTCATGTCTGAGTCTCATATCTGCATGTGATCTCTGCGTCTGAACTTGAGACTGTGTCTGATCTTGAGACTGCATCTGATCTTGAGACCGTCTCAAGTCTGATTCTGCATCGCAAGTTGAGTCTACATCTCAAGTCTGATTCTGCATCTCAAGTGAGTCTGCATCTCAAGTCTGACTTTGAATCTCATCTTTGCTCAGCTTCATATTTCAAAGTGCTTCTTTGGCATGCTTGGACTGAGTATGATCTTACAATGAATTTGGGCCTATCTCAATCTGACTTTACAGTTTGAGCTTGTCTCAAGCTGACTTTGAACCTCTTCTTTGTTTAACATCTTCTATTCTGATCTTATCTCTTGATTCTGAAGCTAAGTTAGAGTCTCATCTCTTGGCTGATCTTGCATCTGACTTTTGATCCTTCCTTTTAAGTTTGTACATGAGTCTCTTCTTTGAGCATTTGTCTCAAGCTGATTCTTAGACTGAGTCTGCATCTGAACATGAGATAGCATCTGTGCTTGAGTCTGCGTCTCATCTTGAGTCTCAAATATTGGTCTTCTTGATGCTTGGCATTTCTAGTAGAGACTTTTTTTGACTGTAGCTGAGACTTCACTCTGATGTGCACCTCTCTAAACTTAGGCTATCTTCCATTCAAAGCTTCTGAAGACTTTCTGATAAAGGGTTACCTAACCATTGGGCCTCTAGTTTAGGCCCAACACCTTCATAGAAACTCATCAAACTCACCATAAGGCCAAACAAAAATAACAAATGCATATTGGGCCTGGATTAGTGTTGGGCTTCAACTCTAATCCTACTCATCAAGATCAAAGACTTAAAACTAAATTAGTGGGCTTACTAATCCAACCCACTTAAGTTCAATAAACTAATTCACTTAAGGTAATTAAGCAAGGAAGAATTAATTAAGCTAAAGTTAATTAACCCTAATGGAGATTAACCTTAATCAAACGTAATTAAAAGCTTAATCCAAGATTAAGGAAGAGATTAAGGGATAATTAGGGATTAATTAGGATCTTAAGTAAGGATTAAGACTTAATTAAGGAGAATTAAGATTAATTATAGTTTAGTTAATGAAGACTAATCATAATTAATGGTTAAATCCAATCTTAATTAGACATACAAGACACAATTATAAGTCTTAGTAAGCTATAAGACTCAAGTGAAAGTGATCATCACTTCAAAGAACGAAACATTACTACAAACTAACATAAAAATTTATAACCAATACACTCTTTTTGCATAAGACTTGAGAAGCTTAGTGAGAGAGTGCGGTCTTAACCCGAGATGGGGTTTGGTTTTCCTTGTGAAGGGAAGACATTGAATCGGGCCGTACCACGGGAAAGTGGTGACGTAGAATGATTCGATGGGCTTTGCCTGTAAGGATGTGTATGCTTTGAAACCTTGATGTGTGTCATGCATCATAAGCATTGATGATATTCGAGGTTGAAGACCTTACGACCTATATGGCAGTAACACTTGGTACAGTGTGAAATCGGTTGGGAAGGGTGCAACTGGGTTTTGCAAAGAACGCCAGTGGGTCCTCAAAAGGGACGCCAGCCCTGAGGATAGCCTAGCTCCCGGAAGATCTCAGGTGACGTAGATTAGCTCCCTACTGTCGAGATTGGGGAATCCAGCTTAGCTATTCCTGTCGCTCTCATGATTTTCGGGGTCAGTTGAGATTGTTTGGAAGAACGCTTAAATGATTTGGCCAAAATGTATGAGCAATGCTCTTTGTACCAATGCTAGTACAGACTCTAACTCCTGATACGTTGTACATATATGGTCGGGCAGTTGCTGTGTGCACTGTGGATGGTGATTTTTCCCCAGGCCCTCATGCATTAGTTATAGCATTGAAATTGCAAGGCATGCAATAGTTTGAATGCGTCATGATGATGTTATGTGTATTTACTTGTTGCTTGAATTGTGTGAAATTCCTGTGTGTGTGCTCTAGTACATCATATCCTATGTTTTGTGAGTTCATGTGATGTGTTCTCACCCCTTCCTTTCTACTATCTGGTTGTTGTGTCTCTTTCGTTACGTCGATAGCCGGCATTGGAGATCCTCGATATGACGTCAATGAGGGTGGAGCTACGCTGGATGCCCAGGGGTTCCTGGAGGGTGACGGACATCCTAGAAGATGTGTCTTCACCGGAGAGGTCCGAGTCATCATCACTCACCCTGGCCTCCCGTTAGTACCTGAAGTAGACTTCGTTGTACCGGTGACTCTCGAGTTCCAGACACCACCTAACTTAGTGCGTTATACTACCTTTCGTCCTTCGCGTCACCGTCCTGCATCGTCTGTGGCATCACGGTCATCCAGGATTGAAGACTCGGTTGGGCCAGACTCCCCCAGATACTCACCCACTTCTGAGGCTTCAGGCCCACAACCTTTGCGTGCTGATGCGCAAGGCCGCTCCCTCTCGGATGAGTTAGAGTTGATTATCATTGATGATACGTCAGAGGAGGAGGAGGATCCAGAGGAGGACCCCTCTAGCGACGAGTAGGATAGTGTTGTTTGAGTCTAGTTAGTGGCAGCTCTGATTTGGCGACCTCTCTTTTGTATTTTATTGAGGTCTTATTTATTTCAGTTCACTTCTAGAACTCTTATTTTGATTTTTGCTATTGTATGGCTCGAGAAGTACACTATTTCTGTATATAACTTTATGCACTGTGTATTTCCATATGTTGACTTGCAAATGTATGTATGATGTACACTTACGTGGCGTGATGATTACTCTCGACGTTTTATGAAAACAGGTTTCACAAGTAAGGAAAGAATATTTGATAAACACTTAAAACAGAATTAGAGATGTAGTAGGTTGACAACTACTAATCTATTTCAAAAAAAAAAAATCCACATTTTTAACAACCCGCATATAGTACTTTCGTTGGTCACGTGTAACACATGTGGCATTCTTAGTGGTAACTAGGGGTGTCGCAGAAGAGGCTTGGTGGAAGAAACAATACTTGTTGTAGAGCCTGAAGAGGCTTGACAGAAAAGAATACTTGGTGTAGAGCCTGAAGAGGCTTGACAGAAAAGAATACTTGGTGTACAGCCTGAAGAGGCTTGACAGAAAAGAATACTTGGTGTAGAGCCTGAAGAGGCTTGATAGAAAAGAATACTTGTAATCTTGCAAGATTAGTGGAAATCCAGTGGTGGTTTGCCCTGGGACTGCACGTAGCTCACAAGTGGTAGTGAGTGAACCAGGATAAATTCTTGGCTAAGTTTCCTATTCCTTAAACTCTTTCAATTCAGTTCTTAAACTAACAAAGGGGTTTAGAAAAGTTTTCAAGAGCGAAAGTCTTAACATCAGACAAAACTATTTATCAAAACTGTCTTTGTGTCTGAACCAAGGTTCAGAAGGCAGTAACTAACGTCAAACAATCTTTATCATCTGAAGTTTTACAGAAACTTTTTAAAGTATTCACTAAAAAGAAAAAAGTTTCCTTTGAAACACTATTCAACCCCCCTTCTAGTGTTTCCCTGTTTTTCTCACAGTTGGTACCAGAGCTTATCCTCGGGGATAGCACCTAATCAGTGCAGAGGACAGAGATCCAATGGAAACTTCTACTAGCAACAGACAGTATATCACTGAAGGAGCCTCTATCACGAGACCCCCAACATTCAATGCAGTAGATTACCACTATTGGAGGGATCGTATGAAGTTGTTTATTGAAAGCAACAACATTGATGTCTGGGATGTAGTTACTGATGGAGACTACGTGCCCATGCATGCTGGAGTGCCCATACCTAAGGCTGAATGGACCTTGGAGCAGAAGGATCGAGTTCAACTAAATGCCATGGCCAAAATTTATCTGATATGTTCCTTGAACAAGTCAGAATATGAGAAGGTTCATGATTGTTCGTCTGCCAAGGAGATCTAGGATACGCTTGCAGCAGCCCATGAAGGGATAGAGACTGTGAAGCAATCCAAGATCAACATGCTTGTACAACAGTATGAGATGTTCAAAATGGAAGAATCTGAAACTATAGACCAAATGTTTGGGAGGTTTCAGAGGATAACCAATGGACTCAGGTCATTGGGAAGAACCTTTGAATCTGGAGATAACATTCAAAAGATTCTAAGGAGTTTACCAAAGTCCTGGAGACCCAAGGTTACTGCCATTCAAGAAGCCAAGGATTTAAATTCTTTTACAATGGAGGAACTACTGGGCTCTCTCAAAGTCCATGAGCTTGAACTTGGGGAGGATGACACCAAGAAGAAATCACTGGCATTAAACTGCAAGGTCAGACAGTCTAGGCATGATAGCATGAAAGCCATGCAAGCAGAGGACACTTCAGAGGATGATACTGAGTCTGAAGACTGTTCAGAAGATGATGATCTTGCTCTTCTCAGCAAGAAGATTAAGAAAATGCTGCAAAGAAAAGGAAGATACAGAAGATCACAACCTTCTAATGTCAAACAAGGTAATTCAGGTAAAGAATTTACTATCACTGACAAAATTACCTGCTTTGAGTGCAAACAGCCAGGTCACATGAAGACGAATTGTCCCAAGTTAAGGAAGCCAACCTTTCAGAAGAAGTTTTTCAAGAAAAAGAAAGGATTGATGGCTACATGGGAAGACTTGAATGATTCCACTTCAGAGGAAGAGAAGGACACTTTAGAAGAAGCTAACCTCTATCTGATGGCAAGTCTACCATCTTCAGATAGTTCAAACTCTGAGGTAATTCCTCAAACCTTACAAGATTAGTATGATGACCTTGTTGAAAGTACCAGAGAGTTATTTAATGAGTTCAAGGAACTTTCAAGAGCTTTTACAGAAGCTGTTTTAGAAAATGAAACATTACAAAAAGAAAACCTTGCTCTCAAAGAAAAGCTACTTCAGCAAGATCCAAGTAGTTCTGATAATCTTGTCAAGGAGAACAAAAAACTTAAAAACAAGGTTAGAGAATTAACTTTGGATCTAGCCAAGTTTGTCAAAGGAACTAATAATCTGAATAAATTATTGGGCTCTCAGAGGCATTCCCTTGACAAGAGTGGCTTAGGTTATTCAGAAACATCTTCATCTGAATCTTTTATATTTAATATGCCCGATAAAGGACCTAAGAAAGGTAATGGGTGTTCTAACTGTGGAAAGCCTGGACACGTTGAGTCTCAGTGCAGACACAGAAGGAAAGTAAGACCCAAAGCTAACAAAAAAGGACCCAAGAAGGTATGGGTACCTAAGAATTTGATTGTTCCTGTTGCAGATGTGTTTAACAGGACAAAAGAAACACCACAAATGGTACCTGGATAGTGGGTGCTCACGACACATGACGGGAGAAAGGTGTTTGTTCCAAAGCCTTAGACCCAAGGCAGATGGAGTGGTCACCTTTGGTGGAAATCAGCAAGGGAAGATCACTGGTATTGGGACTGTAGGTATGACTCCTCTATCCCTCATTAAAAATGTGCTTCTGGTTGAAGGACTACAACACAATCTTCTAAGTATAAGCCAATTATGTGACAGTGGATATGTTGTGTATTTCACTAAAGAAGGATGTATAGTCAAGGATACTTCAGATCATATCCTCTTCTCTGCTAAGAGACACAATAATGTGTACAAAGTTGATCTAGAGGAACTTGCAAATCAGAATGTGAAGTGTTTTGTTTACATCGAAGATGAAAAACATATTTGGCATAAGAAACTTGGGCATGCTAGCCTGAGATTGATCTCAAAGCTAACTAAACACAACTTAGTTAAAGTCTTGCCCAAGCTCTCATTCAAATATGATATTTTATGTGAAAATTGTCTGAAAGGGAAACAAACAAGACACTCATTTAAGAGTAAAAATGTTGTTTCAACCAGCAGGCCTTTAGAACTACTTCATTGTTGATGACTATACAAGATTCACATGGGTTATATTCCTAAGAAGCAAAGAGGAAACCTTTGAGAATTTCACAAAATTCTGCAAGAAGGTGCAAAATGAAAAAGGAATCTGCATATCTGCTATCAGAAGTGATCATGATGGAGAGTTTGAAAACTCAAGCTTCAGACTGTTCTGTGATGAGAATGGGATCTCACACAATTTCTCTGTGGCTAGAACACCTCAGCAAAATGGGGTTGTTGAGAGAAAGAACAGAAGCTTGCAAGAGATGGGAAGAACCATGCTCATTTCAAGCAATCTACCTAGATCCTTTTGGGCAGAAGCTGTTCACACAACATGTTACATTCAAAACAGAATTTTGGTAAGACCAATTCTCAAAAGAACCCCATATGAATTGTGGAAAGGAAGAAAACCCAACATTTCCTACTTCCATATCTTTGGATGTGAGTGTTTTATACTCAACACAAAAGATGATTTAGGAAAATTTGATGCTAAGTCTGAAAAAGGTTTCTTTATTGGATATTCTGAATCTTCTAAGGCTTATAGAGTGTAGGAACCAAATGGGTGTTCAAAAACAAGTTATCAGAAGAAGGAAAAGTAGTCAGAAACAAAGCAAGACTTGTTGCTCAAGGCTATAATCGACAAGAAGGTATTGACTTCACTGAAACTTTTGCTCCTGTAGCGAGGCTTGAAGCCATTAGAATTTTACTAGCTTATGCAGTAAATAATGGCATCACCTTATATCAGATGGATGTTAAGAGTGTCTTTCTCAATGGGTTTATTGAGGAAGAGATCTATGTTAGACAACCACCAGGTTTTGAAGACACTACTTTTCCAAAACATGTTTTCAAACTGAAAAAGGCTCTTTATGGTCTGAAACAAGCACCAAGAGCTTGGTATGACAGATTGAGCAACTTTTTAATCAAAAATGGTTTTCAAAGAGGAAAAGTAGATACAAATCTTTTCAGAAAAATGTCCAACAAAGAGTTCATTCTTGTTCAGATATATGTGGATGACATTATATTTGGTTCTACTGATTCTTCATTATGCAAGGAATTTTCTGAACTTATGCAATCTAAATTTGAGATGAGCATGATGGGGGAACTTAAGTTCTTCCTAGGACTTCAGATTAAGCAACAATCTGATTGTATATGGATCCATCAAGAAAAATATACAAAAGAAATGCTTAAGAAATTCAATATGAGTGATTGCAAGTCCATGACTACTCCCATGCATCCTTCTTTTGTTTTGAGCAAAGATGAAGGGGAGGAACCAGTAAATCAAACTTTTTATATAGGAATGATTGTCTCATTATTGTATCTAATAGCAAGCAGACCTGATATTATGTTCAGTGTATGTCTTTGTGCCAGATTTCAATCTACTCCAAGAATTACTCATTATAAAGCTATAAAAAGAATTTTCAGATATTTAAATGGTACTACTAATCTTGGTCTTTGCTATAAGAGAAGTAAGGATTGCAGGTTAGCGGGATTTTGTGATGCTGATTTTGCTGGAGATAGAATTGATAGGAAATCAACCAGTGGAGGTTGTCATTTCGTTGGTAACAACATGATCAGCTGGTCCAGCAAAGGCAAAGCACCATTACTCTTTCCATAGCAGAAGCTGAATATATTTCTGCAGCCAGTTGTTGTTCACAACTGCTATGGGTAAAATATCAGTTAGAAGATTTTAACATTAATGTATCTTCTATACCTGTAATGTGTGATAACACAAGTGCAATTAATTTATCCAAGAATCCCATTCAACATTCTAGGGCAAAGCATATAGAAATCAAGCATCATTTTATTAGAGACTATGTTCAGAAAGGAGTTTTGGAAATAAAGTTCATTGATACTGAGCATCAATGGGCAGATATATTCATAAAAGCCCTGACTGAAGATAGATTTAAGTTCATAAGAAATAATCTGAATATCTTGGCTTTATCTGAAATATAGTTGTTGCATCTAAATATGCATCTGAAGTTGTTGCATCTGAACATGCATGATTGTCTGAATAACATGTATGTGTGAAGCAACTCAGTCTGATGACGTGGCAAGCTGAAACGTTTGGTCTTCTTCTTTGAGTAACTACTCTAAGCATGTTTGCACGATCTCCGAAACTTCAGCTGTCATCATTACTATGTGTGACGACTATTTAAGAGACGTATTTGCTACTGTTACTGGCTACTGCTCTCTCTCTCTCTCTCTCCAAGTGCAAACTGCTGCTTTTCTTGTTCCCTAAGTTCCTTGAAGCCTCTCTGTATTCTTCGTCTTCTTGATAGTTCATAACAATGACTTCTAAGAAATTGGCTGGTGGTTAGATTGTTCCTTCCAGGACTGTAGACCTGGAGATGCTCCGAGCTGGTGGCATTGATCTCACTAACACCTTCGAAGCATGTGGCTGGATTAATTTCTTCTCTGCCATTGACTGTGCATGGCATGAACAGAGTGTGGTGGACTTCTGGAAAAATGCTCGAGATATTTCTTCTCAGGATGGAAGGTATCAAGGTTTTGAAACTAAGGTGATAGGTATAAAAATCTTTGTGGATGCTGACACCATTGCTGCTGTAACTGGTGTTTCCAATACTGGAGATACGTTCATTTCAGAATGGGAAGTAAAGAATGGTGGAGTTAAGAGATTTACCCAGAAGTTGTACGGGATTGAAGACCCAGGTGATCTAAGAAGCTCTTACATGCATCTTAAGGCAAGCATTCTTCATTCCATCTTGGGATGTTGTATTTTGCCCAAACATGGAAGTAAGAATCATGTGCCTGAGCTGGAAAGATTCTGCATAATCCATCTTTTGGACAAAAAGCCTCCTTCATGCCATCTTGTTTTGATTGATTGTGATACTTTATTTACCTAAATGATTGAATGACATGTTTTGCTCTGTATGTGTGGGTTGGATTGTTAGTTCGTTGAGTCAAGATTCGCTTGGTCAGGCACCTTGTCAAAATTTGATAAAACTAAGAATAATGTAGTTAGCATAGATCGGAATAGAAATCTTATCTAGAGTAAACCAATTTTTTGTTAGGGCACAAGGGAAGGAATAACACAAATAAGATTCACTAGAGTTGAGTATTGGAACACGGGTTAAGTAAACCGAGACCTCACCTAAGGATAGTAAATTAGTATGAGCAACGTAGGCACCTCAGTATCATCTAGGAAGGGCTAGAGATCGGAATCCAATCAGGTGAAGATTAGGACAAATGAATTTCCCGAACCACCTTATGGCTATTCAGGGGACTTGTCGAGCTGCTAGTGATGCCTTTCGGATACCCAATACTTTTGCCTTATGCATTAGCCGTGTGAATGAAATCCTTAGACCCTACCCGGATGGGTATGTTGTCGAGGTTAGCGACCACACACTTACCCTTTCAATCTAACGCCTAGAGAATATCGAGCGACCTTTAAGGAGAAGTGTGAGAATGCCCTGGAGTGTAAATCTTATTCAAGTAAGTTTTTGACCATTGAAAGGTGAGGGAGCAATGACTTATTCCTTAGATAACCTAGAATTTCCCAAGTATGGATACCCTATCCAGGCCTTAGGAATAATCGCATCGGTAGTAACTCGTGATGACTTAGAGACACATTTAAGAATGATTGAGGTAGAGACCTTTAGTGGCCTTAGAGAACATGATCAAGAAGGGCACCCAAGTAAGAAACCCTTATGGGGGTAATGAGGGAAACCATAATTTCTAAGGACAAGCACCCGAGCTGGAGCACCACCTAGGTGCCCAACACAGATCTACTGATACCTAAGGAGGGAAGCCCTTAACTACAACTTCCGTGGGGGACAGGAATTGTAATCGAGGGAGCGTGGGAGTCGAACTTAGATAGTGGGAAGTAGCGATAATATGTTAACACACTGGTTAGAAATAGGGAGTCCTAGTTAAACTACCCTTAGAAGTAGCTGTAGAACCTTAGCTAGGAGAACACGATTGAGTTTTGAGCTTAGAGCTTAGACTTAGGAGCTCCAATGGATGGAGGAAGATTGGGAGAGTTGAGGGTTATTTAGGGGGATTCTGAGTCCCTAAGGGGGGTAGCCCTTCAAAGTAGGGGTAGAGGGAACCCACGAGGAGAGCTCGGTACACCATGGCACATCCGAGGTGAACCCGGTCTAAGAGTAGATTTAATGGTAGGTAGTTAGTCACGAACGGATGGCCAGGTTTAATTTGGTCATATGGAACCATTAGACTAGTGGGCCAGGGTAGAGTACCAAAACCTTCAAAAGTCCTCTGTTTCATAGGAAAAACCTGAGTATGGGTAATCATATATAGATCGACTCAAATTCCAGTTGGGACTTAAAGCCAGGCCAGGTGGAAGCCATGTCCCTTAAGGGGTAGCTTGTGGTAGTGGTAAGAGTGTTGCATGTTAGGGTCATCAACGTTTCCTTAGTACGACATGTTTCATTTCGTTGCATGTCAGGTTGTTGATTCTGCATGTATTACTTTTGTCGACCTATGTTCTGTAGGTGCGACTCTAGTGTTGGTTTACCCCGCCGGTGCAAGTTCCATGATTCAAGGGGTTTAGTGATTTCATGTGATTGTGTTAACAACACTAATTTCAGGGGAACCATAGAATGGGAAAGAAACCAATTAGAAACACTCAGAGTAAGGCTAGATTATTAATAACACAAAATTTTAGGTCAAATTGTAATTATCAAGAGTTAGGGTCACCAGTAGTTTACGTAACTCCTAGTTAACTCCAAGGTGTGGTGCGCAAGTTAAGAATCGAGTTAGAAACCATAGCCCAGAGTTTTATGAAACCCCTTTATATTACAACCCTGTTGGTAGCATAGGAATTTGGTACTTGTTATGGATGGTAGAGAGATAGCTACTCTGTACGTCCCCTCAGAGCGTTACAATTTTTCATTTGAATAGGAATCGTTGTTAGAGCGTCCTTGACTTGTTTAGTAGCATAATTGTCCAAAGTAGTTAAGCCTTACCAGAGTGAAGAAAACCAACGTGAGGTCACCTGGGAAAATTTGTTTGGATTGTGGTGGAAGGATGCTTAGTGACGGGGTGCTTACCAAGAGGAAGAGTGGGAATAGATTTGTCTTAGCATAATCTAGGCTTAGACAATTTAGGGAGTAACGGCATTCCAAACAATGACCTGTGAGTATAGAATCACAAAAATGGGGTATGGAGTGAATCTCACCCATATTTTCCCTTTCACTACCTTGAGGAATATAGGTATTGATAATCGAACGATAATTTGGGAAATTTCAGAGTGCACCAACATAGTTAAGAATAGGAGTGTGATCTTGAATTGGGGGTAACTGGACAAATTTTGGAGACAATTTATTTAAGGGGGGTAGAATTGTTACATCCCAAAAATTAGGGCCTAGAAAGTATAGTGAAAGCCTTAGACTGTGAATTTGTCCAAGAGAGGAATATTAGAAGTAGGAGGAGAATTTGGGGATTAGAATATGAATTTAGACAAGAATTTGGCAAATATACTAAGGGCCATGAGTTTTAAGAGATTTTAGGAAGACAAACCAAGTGTTTAATCAAACACAACTATAGACCAAGCTTAGAGGAAATCATACCCTGAGACGGAGAGAATTATAATGGTATAAAGATGAGAAAAAGAGGTTAGATGAAGAGGAACAAAGTTGCAAAGGTTTGTTGTCGGGTAGAGTAAGGAAAAATCGTAGGTGGAATTAAGTTAGAAGTGGTTAGAAGTGAGGATCAGGATTTCAAGTTCTAATACTCTCGCTCAAGCGAGAAGGGCTCGCTTGAGTGAGCATATCAGTAAAATTGAGGAATTTGTAATCTGGTTTTCTCACTCAAGCGAGAATGTTCTTGCTCAAGCAAGAAATAGGGGAGGTAGGGAATGCTCTCTCGAAGGATTTCGCTTGAGCGAGAAGAGCCTCCTCAATCCTTGTGAAGGATTTCGCTCTAGATAGAGTCATACACTTGGGAATGGAATCGATTACATTCAATCCTAATGGAGAGTTAACTACACAAGGTAGCCATACAAACCACCGAAGATGTTGTCACCATCTTCAATCCTTGTGAAGCGCTCCTCCTCTCCTACTCTAAAATTAGAACCGGTGCATTATCACTGGAATATAACTAAATTACAATAATCGTGCACACCTGATCTGGTGCAAGAGGTTCCTATTTATAAGCTAAGGAAAGACAAAGAAAATTGGGGAGAAATCTATCTAAAAACCGCAACAGGGCAAGAATCAGCGTGATCTGCGCTTCACCCTGCGCTACAGGGCAGGTTGCAACGCAGAAACCAGAGGGCTGCGCTTCACCCTGTGCTACAGCACTGGTTGAAGCGCGCAACTCGTCCTGCAGCTTCAATCTTTCTCTTTTTAACTTGATCTCTCCCCGAGACTGGTTTTGGTTGATTTGTCTTTCCTTGTTTCCCTTTTCTTGATGAAATCTTGCATTTATTGAGCATCTTGGATTTAATTGGGAAGGTTGTCTGCATAATCCTTGTTTAATAATCTTCAAATCTTCATTATTGCTTTCAATTAAACTTCAAATCTTGCAGGCATCTCCCTTATTTAATGCTATCTTTCCTTCAAATCAAATCCTTGCAATATTCTGCAAAAATCAGCAATATTTCTATCAAAATAGCATCAAATTCAAATCTAAGATTAATAAATATAATTTATCTAATATTAAATAAAAGGGATTAAACTGGGGCAAAAATACCATTTTATCCTTGATAAGTGAACTAAAAAGTGCTCTTATTTATCATATAATTTTCTCTTATCAGCATACTCATAATCATCAGAAAGGGTCGAACCATATTCAAGGGAAATACATTCGCACATTCCAAATTTTAATAAAGAAAATGGAAAAGAGAGGAGGGCCAACGGTCACCCTCACTCTAGTCACCAATCCTACTAGAGATTCAAGAGTTCTCCTCTCCTTACCTAATGAAGTTCAAGCTTCCAACAATTGTGGATGGGAAATTTCAAATTGTACAAAATGTGATGATCAACCCCTCTTTCTCTTCCTCTTAAGCTCTACAACAAACTTTTCTGAAAGGACTACGGTGAAAATCTTTGGATTAAAAGCTAAAAAATGGATCCTTTAATCAAGGTAAGAAAATGAAGATGGAGAGGATGAAGGGGAAGGGTATTTGACAGCTAGGGTAAAATGAAGGGGAAAGGGAAATGTTGTTTTTAAAGGGAGATGGGACAAAGTTACCTTTAGGGTACCATGGTGAGGTAAGCATGTTCCCTCATTTTGTTTTGGCTAATAAAGTGTGCTTTATGAGTTAATGTAGGCTTTAATCAATACTAATAATATGGGGATACTATTAATTAGGGAATAAGGTGTTAGGTTGGAGGGAAATTCAAAATTTAGGGGATTTGTTTTTTTTTTAATTCGACCTATAGCAAAGTTGTAACATCCCACTGTTTGAAATAATATTTATAATTAAAATTAGAAGTGTAATAGGTTTTTATAAAAGAAAGTAGGAAAAAGAAGGAATAAAATTGAATTAGAAATGGTAAGTCTGGAGCATTGTCGCTCAAGCGAGAAGGCTCTCGCTTGAGCAAATCTATTAATAAAAATCAGTGTCTTGGTTACTGATATTCTCGCTTACGCGAAATTGGTCCATAAGTAGGGGGTTGCTCTCTGACTTGATGTCTCTCAAGCTAGAATCTTCTTGCTTGAGCGAGACAAAGTCAAAAAGGGTGTGGTTTTTCTTAAGCAATTTCACTCAAGTGAGAAGGCTCTCGCTTGAGCGAGAATGCGAGAAAAAAATCACTTAAAACCTCTTGCTCAAGCAAGAAAACACTCACTGGAGAGAGAGAATGCAAAATTGGTTTTAAAAGCATTTAATGAGTCATTTGACTCATAACTTCTAAATCCCTCTATTCACCCTTTCTTGTCCTAGCAACCCTTGTGAGAAGAAGAAGAAGAAGTTTGTTGGAGATTCCACCAAGTGAAGGAGGCTCAAGACACCATCCTTCTCCTTTCTCCTACCTTTGTGCTACTGTTGAGGTGAGTGTGGTTCACCCAATCACTCCATTTCATATGCTTTCTTTGAATGCCCCCTTCTCTATCTCCCTATTCTATCTTTCTCGTATTTGTTTTGGTTGTTGTAGTTATTATTGAAATATTTGAATGGATTGGGTGTTAGGGTTTTGTAAAAGTTAGGGTTTGAGGGAAAAGGAATATAAATTGTTATGCCCATGCTTATTATCCTTACCCACTTGATAGAACACTTGAGGAATATGCATGACTTAAATTCACCCTTATATTACGAACTTGATGCATATGGTTGTATAAGAGGAAAGTTTATGGGTCTTTGGACCAAGAGGAAAATGGGTCTTTGACCTAAGAGGAATTATGTAGGTTACAAATGAATACTTGACTTCTAAACTAAGGCAGGACGTTAAAAGGCCTCAAGGAAGACGTTCCTTGTATGTACTTAATTGTTATATGATTCTTCCGCTATGCATTTACATATGTATGAATTCATACACTGCTTGCATGATCACTCTCACCAAGACTTTAGTCTCACCACACGTTTCTGGCTTATTCCAGATGTGCAAGGTTCTCAACCTGGTGCTTGATCAGGAATTTCTGAAGTCTTTAGTTAGGCCATTCTTGGTTGTCCTTATTTTGATGTATTTAGACTCTTCTGTATAGGCATTATTATTATTGTATTATTTTGGCGGGATATCAAGGTACATGTGATGCCCTCTGGGGTTTTATTTCACCTTGTTATGACTCATGTAAGATAGTATCCCCTCTATGCCTATATTTATGTATTCTCTTAGGTTATGCCACCCTTTGAGCATTGTATACTGAATGATTATTTAACTATTTTTATATTAAGGCTTATGTGACGTTGGAACGCCTAAGCGTACACGTAATGTGATTGTATGTTGATACTCATAATCACGCGAAATAATTTTATAAACTTGGGAATTTATCTCCAACGGACATTAATTCTAAGTCCACAAAATTAGGACGTTACAAAGGTGGTTTTCATTTTCACTTTATTTTTGGTTTAGCTAGTTTTAATAGTTTTGAACCAACCCTAAAGCTCGAGGATAAGAATTCAAGAAATGATAAAAAAATTATCAAAAAGGAAATTATTTATTACACTTTTTATATTTATGATGTAATAAATATTTCCTTATACACATAAAAGCGTTTCATTTATGATGTTCATATCTTTAGTTCGTAGGGTTGATATTATCAAAACCATAATTTTAAATTCTCATATAAGTATATAGTAAACAACTTTAATATTTGTACACCCAAATATAATCTCCACCTTTACTTTCTTTCTATCTTTCTCATTCTCTTCATTCACATCACTCACTTTTTCTTTCCATCATTCTCTTCCCTCTGTCTCTACACCTCAATTTGGATGTACAATGATTATTTCCCTATAATAATTAAAAAGTATTAAAAATTAATAGTTTATTTAAATAAAAATAATAAGTATGAAATACAAAGTAACAAATATGATAGTTTTTCAAAGAAAATGATTAAATATTAATATTATAAAAAAGATGACAATCTTATGATGTCAAAATTGGTAAGAAACACATTAATTAAACAATAATGATGATAAATAGTAAAGTGGTATTTTGTGCTAATTATTTTTAAAATTAAAAATTTTAATATTAAACAAACATTACTTTTAAAAGATAAAAATAATGAAATCAAAAGCCAATCTAAGAATAAAGTATAATAATGATTATAGAAAAAGTATAGAATGACAACAATAATTAAAACTTGGAAAAATTGAATAATAGTAATAATATAACAATATTATTTTAAGACTTAAAAAATTAATAAAACCATTAATTATATTATACATTATATAACTTGTGTAATGTCTTGATGAAATAAAATTAATAGACAATAATAATATATGATGATCATATTAAAGAAATAGTTTTTATTTGGTAAGTAAATTAAATCCATTAACTTTTACTATTTTTTTTTTTTGTTCTTAAGTTCTTTAGGCACCTCTCACATTCAAAATTCAGTCAAGCCCACTGGGCCAAACCCGATTCGCCTCTTTATTCAGATCTATAAAATACAAAGTTAAACTGAAAAAGGTTCAGCCCTTTGCAAGAACCATAGAACCCTCGCCGTCGATCTATGCTGTTGTGCCCTCATCTGTGGCGCCGATCTGTCCAGCGAAAAATTGTGTCCGAGTTGTCGATCTGTGCAGCGAAGCCCCTTATCCGCGCAACCATTCTGTGCGGCTAAGCACCTTGTTTGTGAATCTTATCTCCATAGCAAAGCCGGTAGTTTGTAAACACACATTTGTGTAGGAATTGAGCATCCTTTCAAATTGTTTGCTTTCTAGGGTAACCTTTTCTCCCCTTTGTCAATTCTTATTATTTTCATTACTAAAATTCATCTAGTTGAATCTTGATTTCCTCCATGAACATCTTTTCAATCTAAAGCATAAATTGAATATTTCAATTCCAATTCGAAAGAAAGAAATGATGAGTTCTTCATCCATAAAAGTTCACAAGGTATATCTGACTTTATATCCCTTGGATCTTAATTTTAGGAATATTTAGAAAATCCTTCTTCATCTTTGATATTTTGTTGACTCTTTTAATACTCTGCATCTTCATTAAAATATATTTTGTCAATGGAGTATTTTTGGAATACAATTTTTTAAATTGTTAGTCTATCAAGATTTGGGAAAGCATCAAGAGAAAATAGAAATACCAAATATTTTTGTTATTCTTTTATCAATCTCTCTCTTCATTATAAATTTTCTGTAATTGAGTGTTGTTAGAAGACAGCGTTTTATTTTTCATTTTTAGTGTTTTTTATGCTAGGTAAACCATCAAGAAAGAAAAAAAACACAATTTTTTTTAACAATTTCCCTCTTCATTATATAGCACTCTATCAATGGAGTGTTGTTAGGAGACAACTTTTTTAATGGTTAGTGTTTCTTAAACAAGCTAAACCATCAAGAGAGAAGAGAAATACAAACTATTTTGTTTATTCTTTTAAAAATCTCCCACTTCATTAGAAAAATTTGTCAAAGCAATGTTGTTAGAGACACCATTTTACATGGTTAGTGTTTCTGATCCCGGGTAAGCAATCAAGAGGGAAGAGAAATACAATTTTTTGTATTCTTTCAACAATCTATTCTTCATTATGGAAAAATTATGTCAATGGAGTGTTGTTAGAAGAAATTTTTTCATGGTTAGTGTTTTTTATTCTGGGTAAACCATCAAGAGGGGAGAGAAAAACCAAGGTTATTTTTTAACGCAATTAAATTAATTTCTAATAAGGAAATGGCTTAGAGTGACTGATGATCACATTTTTGTTCACACTTTGCATAATTAATCTTAGCTTTATTGGACTATAATTGTGATTAATTCCACTGTTTTAATTGGAATTTACCAAATTGGGCTTAATTGGGCTTTAACTGGAAATGCTGTTTAAATTTGGATTATTAAGCCTACTGACCTACTTGTCTCGTGTTGATCATATCTAGAGTTGTAGGTGGAATTTTTGGGTGATTCCAGTGGCATTGGAAAGCTAAATCCAGGGCTTTAATTTGATATGCTATATGGCTATATTCCCATGAAGGAATTAGGAGCAGTAGCTATTTCAAAATCACCTATTGATGTTGTATGTTGCAAATCCGAATTTGCTTAGTTTTGTAATTAGTCTGTGGGCCTATTTTAATAAATTTCGGCCCAATTAAGGCCTAATCAGATTGTTAGTGATTTAGGCATTATAAATAGGTGTGTTGCTGAATAGTTAAACCACTTTTTCCTCATTTTTCAGAATTTAGAAAAGAAACTTTTCATTTTCCCTCTTTTTTCTCTCTTCTTCCATTTTTGGTTTTCCCTCTTCTTCTTCCTCTTCTTGCAAATTCGGATTTCACCTCTATGGAAATGGAAAGGTAACTTCTCTGTATCAATGCTAGCTTGGATCTTGAGGTTTGATTGTAATTTGAATTCTATCTCTCACATCAATTCCAATTCCGATTTTGTTTTTCTTCCTACATGAATTTCAGTTTTGCTTAAAATTGTGAATTTAGGGATTGTAGAATTGAATTCAAGTATGCTTTATGCTTGAGGATTAGAAATTTGAATTAAATTCAGATTCAATTAGAATTAGGGATGCTTAATCACTAACCTAATTGATGAACATTGCATGCTTAATGAAAGAACTTGAATCATGAGTTGTTGATGCTTATTGATTAATTCATGGTGAAATTCGGATTCATACATGTTTGATAGAATTGTCTCTTGATTCCAGTGATAGATCCACGTTATGCATGTGCAGAGGATTGATCTAATTGTTCATTGGTTAATATCGAATTTTAGTTTCTGTGGTTAAGGATTCTGAAAAGTACAATCAAAACCCCTTGAGTGTGTGTGTGTTGCTTTGAATTTGAAATTCTGAATTTGTGATTGATTCCTTGAAAGACGACTTTGGGTTAACCAGCCCTCACTACACTTTAATTCCTTTTATTTGATTGAGTACGACCTCGATCAGTGACCATATTATTGAAGATTGTTTCTCAGATTATATGCACATGACTAGAAAGAATTTTTTTTTTAATTAAACATCTCAGACATGTTCTGCTTCTCCATAAATTACTTTTTACCTAATGTTTAACTTCAAGTTGACTTTACAATTCATGCACTCATCTTTCTATATTTTGACATGGAATAAGTTATTCTCATTGTGGGTTGGACTAAAAGTTAAAAATAAGAGAGTGCTTATATCTATTGTTGCTGTGTGTATTCTTTTTTATCTGTCTTCATGAAGATAAAAAAGAAATAGCAACTCCGATAGGCAGCAAAGTGAGTTTGGACAAATCGAAGCACCAAATGTAAAGAAGTACTTTTCCAACCACACAATTTCAAACATTTAAGCAGGCAATCCAAATTTTATATATAGGACAGGAAAAAATAATACAAAATACAGGATGGAAGTTATAGAAAATATAGAAGGATGAGTTATGGTTTCTTTCTATAACTTTCCATGTAAGCTTTACTAACATGTCTTATATTGTAGGAAGAGCAAATGGACAAAGTGTGTGAGCCGAAGTGGCTTGAGGATTTTATGAGGAAAACATATTTTGACACATGTACAACTCATCGTTTACATAGAAATGAGTTAAGCCAATACTGTATAAACTGTAATCTGGCAGTTTGCAAACACTGTTCATCACCAGAAACTCACCACCAACACCAGATACTGAAAATTTATAGATATAGTTCAAAGGAGGTTGTCCCTCTTGATGCTATTCAAAAGCACATTGACTGCTCACAAATTCAGGTACAATATCTCACCTTGACTTTATGACTGAATATTTCATGTCTAGTATATAAATCTTATGATAATTTACCCACTCTTTTGTTTATGTGATTAGTTTATTATGCTAATATTATTGGCTTAAATTCATGTGCAGGAGTTGTAGTATATCATTATCGATTTAGTAAGTTTGGATTGCTTATCTAAAATATACTAGAGAATTGATTTTAAGTGCATTATTTATTATATTTTCTTTTATTTGTGTTGTTGTTTGATACTCTTTTTCATATTGGATATAGCTTGCTAGATTTATCTGAAGTCACTATTTCTATTACTTTATAAAAGATTCATACTATCTTCGACCTTAGAAATAATCATGCAATTGATCATTAGGCCAAATCTATAGAGTGGGGCAATGAAAATCATAATGGTAGACAAATACATCATTGATAATCACTAAATCATTTGCTAACTGTCAGGTTGTTCTTCTATAGTTAATACTTGATATTAGCTCTTAGAGATCATTTAATTTCAAACCACATCATTTTTTTGTTGTCCTATTTTCTTGCATTGCACATAAACAAATAAAACTGCATCAATTGGTTATATTCTTAGAAGAAAAAATGTTCGAATCACATCTATAATTATTCTGATGGAATAACTCGGTTGCTATTTTTATTCTTTTCTTAACAAGACAACCTAGTTGAACTCAAAATGGTGTCCATGCCTCTATTACACCACAACAAAATCTTTGCAACCAAAACCACTACTAAGCTTTTTATTTGATTCCATTTTCGTTGCAACTCTTCATATGCAATACAAAATGGGTTATTTCTTTGAAGCCTCTTCCACACAAAGGTTTAGAAAAAGGGAATGAGGATTCATCATGTAAAATTTGTAATAGAAGGCTGGTTGGGTCTGATTCATATCGTTACTGCTCCATTACTTGCAAGGTGGTTAAAGTCCTCTTTCTCCTTTCTACTTTCTCCCTAAACTACTAAATTGATTTCTTAGCTAGTATTTTCTAACTATTTTGTACAAACTTTCTCAGGTTGAAGCTGTTTTAAGGAAGCCTGATGATTCAGCTGCTCCCTTCATTTCCCTCCAGGGTCTTTGTCAAATAAAAAGGGAGGAAACTACTGAACCCCCAAAGCGGCGTAACAAAAGAAAGGGAACACCCTATAGAGCTCCTTTGTTCTGAAAGCATCATGTAAATGTTTACATAAACAAGAAAGTTAATCTATTTGTCTTGTTGTAATGTGATCCTTATATATCAAGAATTATGGTCTTTTGTTGCTTCTGTTTCCTGATTATTACGTGGCACTACATTGTCTTACTTTGTATCACATTCTAGCCAACTTGTTGATATATATTTCCCCTCTTTGCTGTGAGGATTGTCAATTCACATTATATTTCTTTCTAAATGTTTGGACAACCTAAATGTCATTCATGAAAATAGTTACAGATTATTTAAGTTGTAGGTCAAAGTGCTTATGGACAAATATGAAGGGGTTACAAATTGAATATGAATGGCTCACATTTACTATGTGCACTAAAATGTCCGAGTGACGTTGGGTGAACTCATACTCTCATGTGCTAAAAATTCATAATGAAAACATAGTTTGTGAAAGAAGATATAAACTTGTATTGGCCAAGTAATGTACATGTAATTTTATTACGAGGGAAAACATTAGAATGTGTTCTGCTTAAGTTTTTTGGTGAAATCAGTTTCTTATGTACTAAGGGAATTTTAGCCTTGTCATTTTATTAAAATGGATAGTCATTAGACATAGGTTTAGCGAAGTTTGATATTTCTAGTTCACTATATAATAAAGAAGAGGCTATTTGTAGTATGCTAGTCTTTCAAAGTTGGCTATTGTAATGAAGTTAATCCATTAGCACCGTTTGGGATTTGTTTTTTACATTTGTCCTGTAGCAAAGTCATTTTTATTTTAACTTTATTTTTGGTTTAGTTTTAATTATTTTGATAATACCAACCCTAAAGCTCGAGAGTAAGAATTCAAGAAATGAAAATAAATAATCAAAAAGGAAATTATTTATTGCACTTTTTATATTTATGATCTAATAAATATTTTCCTTATACACATAAGAATATAGTAAACAACTTTGATATTTGTACACTCAAAAATAATTTCCACCTCTATTTTCTTTCTATCTTTCTCATCCTCTCCAATCATATCACTCACTTTTCTTTCCATTGTTCTCTTTCCTCCGTCTCTACCCCTCAATTTGGATGTATAATGATTATTTGTTTGTAGTAATTAAAAAGTCTTAAAAATTAATAGTTTATGTAAAGAAAAATAATATGTATCAAATACAAAGTAACAAATATGATAACTTTTCAAAGAAAATGATAAAATATTACTATTATAAAAAAAGATGATAATCTTATGGTGTCGTTGTTGGTAAGAAACAAATTAATCAAGTAATAATGACGATAAATAGTAAATTGGTATTGTGTGCTAATTTTTTTAAAATTAAAATTTTTAATGTTAAACAAACATTACTTTTAAAACATAAAAATAGCGAAATGAAAAGGCAAGCTAAGAATAAAGTATAATAATGATTATAGAAAACGTATAGAATGACAACAATAATTAAAAGTTGGAAAAAAATTGAATAATAGTACTTATATAAAAAAATTATTTTGAAACTTCAAAAATTAATAAAACCATGAATTATATAATACATTATATAAATTGTGTAATGTCTAGATGAAATAAAATTAATAGACAGTAAAAATATATGATGATCAGATTAAAGAAATAGCTTTTATTTGGTAAATAAATTAAATCCCTTAACCTTTACTATTTTTTAGTTCTTAAGGCACCGCTCACAATTACAACTCATTCTAGCCCATTGGGCCCAACCCAGTTCACTTCTTTATTTAGTTCTATAAAATGCAAAGTTACACTCAAAAGGCCTCATCTACCCCTTTGTAGGAACTCTAGAAGCCTCGTCCATGTCGTCGATTTAGGCATGCAGGCAATGTAGGGAAGATAGGCATATGCTATGCAACAGTTATAATTCAATAAATACATACACTGGCTAAACACAACTCATCATGACACATAACTACACATAACCTGTTGTTAATCTGGCAAAAGGGGTCTTATCACTTAACTAGGCTAGACCTTAGCTCAGACTACAAGGAATGTCTTCCTTGGGGACTATCCCCGCCATTAACTGGACCGAAGTCAAATCTTAATACATGATTAACTGGGCTGAAGCCAATATTCATTAACTGGGATGAAGCCAAACTGATTTCCATGTTTTCTGGGCTGAAGTTAAGCTTGATTAATTAAAGGTTTGTTGGGCTGAGGCCAAATTTAATTTTCGTACTAACTGGAACGAAACCAAAGAGCATTTAACATCTACATGACTAGTATAATTGGAAGCACAAGCATTCATAGAAAGAACAAGAATATGGGCAAAGCCCTAAATTAAAATGACCTTAGCTCAGGCTCCTAAGAAAATACAACCATAGAAATTGGTACAAATAGGGAGAATACAATCAATCAACCACATACAAGTCAAAGGAAGAGGGAATAGAATAATAGGGATCATTGGGGAAGATTCAAACAAAATGGGTGGAGGTGTGTGAGTTATACTCACTTGGAATCAACCAAAGATGAAAAATAAGTGAGGTATTTAGAATGTGGATGGGCAAGTCTCCTTCTCTCCTTTTTCTCCAAGTTGGGCCCCTCTTCCTATCTTTAACTACAGTAAATGAAGTATATATGAGGGCCAAGCCCTAAATGATCTGCTTTTTAAAAACCTGTGTTTGCGTATTCTCTCTCAAGCAAGACTTTCTTTCTTGAGCGAGACTTTTAAAAAGCCTTAGAAAATGCGTTCTCGCTCAAGCGAGGGCCTTCTCGCTTGAGCGAAAACCCTGCTGAGATTACCCCCCCCACTCTCTGGACTTTTCTCGCTCAAGCGAGACCCTCATCGTTTTAGCGAAATTCTTCTAGACAAAATCCTAATCCCAGACCATTCTCACTCAAGTTAGACTCTCCTCGCTTAAGCGAGAATTGTCTAGAGAGCACCCCTAACTCTAGAACATTTTCACTTGAGCGAGAACATCAGTAACTAAAATTTCTTTTTTTGTCTTATTTTCTCGCTCAAGCAAGGTCCTTCTAACTTGAGCAAGAATGCTCTAGAGTTATACCCTTGAATTCAATTTTAAGCCCTTTTCCACCTAGTTCCTTTTATGAAAACCCCTTACATTTCTAAATTCACATATAAAATTGTTTCTTCATGAAATTTTGGATGTTATAACTCTACCCTCCTTAAATTAATTTTGTCCTCAAAATTGGTTATGCAAAAACTTAAGTTTACCTCAAGAAAACAACTCCGGATACCGAGTGTCGATATCGTCCTCCTTCTCCCAAGTTGCCTCTTCAGGTGACAACATCTCCTTTACCTCATGGTTTTGACCCTTCAGTCAATAATCTGTGCAGGCCTAGTGGGAACTGTGAGGTCTTCCCTAAATTGTACCGATTCAGAGCTAATGATGTGAGAAGGGTCATGGACATACTTTCTAAGCTGGGAAACATGAAAAACATTATGGAGTCTAGACAAATGGGGTGGTTAGGCTATCATGTAAGCTAGAGGACCAACCCTCTATAGGATTTGGAATGGTCCAATGAATCTGGGGTTGAGTTTTCTGGCTTTGATGGCTCTTTCGATACTTGTGGCGGGAGTCACTTTCAAAAACACATGATTACCCTCCTCAAACTCTAGGTCTTTCCTCCTCCTATCAGCATAGCTCTTCTACCGACTTTGGGCAGTTACAGGCTTTTTCCTAATCCTCTTGATCTGATCTGTGGTTTCCTGAACCAACACTGGACCTAACAAGTTCCTCTCACCCATCTCATACCAATAGAGTGGGGACCCACACTTCCTACCATACAGCGCCTCATAGGGTGTCATGTCTATTCTGCTATGGAAACTGTTGTTGTCAGCAAACTTTATAAGTGGTACCTATCCCAATTACCTTTATCCTCTAACACATACTCTAAAGATGTCCTCTAAGGTCTGGATGGTCCTCTCAGAATGATTGTCAATCTAAGGATGGTAAGCGGTGCTAAACCTCAGTTTAGTCCCGAAAAGCTTAGTGAAGTGAATTCCAAAACCTAGAGATGAACCTATGATCTCTATTTGAAATGATGTTAGAGGGTAAACCATTCATTTTTACAATCACCTTGATATACAAGTCTGCTAACTTACTCAGGGGATAGGTGGCCCTAATAGGTAGGAAGTGGGCCGACTCAGTCATCCAATCCACAATAACCCAAATGGAGTCATGCCATGCTGGGTCTCTTGGTAGCCCCATCACAAAGTCCATAGCTGACCCCTCCCTTTTCCACTCTAGGATCTCTAAAGGCTAAAGGGTTCCTAAAGGTTTCTGGTATTCTATTTTGACTTTCCGACACACTAAACACCTAGAAATGAACTCGGCTACCTCATCCTTCATACCATCCCACTAAAACATCCTCTTCAAGTCCTGATACATCTTGGTAATACCAGGATGCACCGTGAAATTACCCCTATGGACCTCCTCCAAGATCTGCTACCTCAAACTACCCCCTTTAGGGACACAAACTCTTCCTTGGAAGAGAATCATCCCATCACCCAACTCAGAAAACCCTGGTTGTCCCTTCCTAGCTTAGAGGACTAGGTTTAAACCTTGGGCCTTCCTAATTTGAGCTTTAAGCTCGCTGGTGACCTTTAACTTGTGCAACTTCAAACTGTTCCTTCCAATCTCCACATCTAGGCTGAGGTTGCAAAAACTCCTCCAACAATCCCAACTCATGAACCATCATGGTGGATATATGCAGGGATTTCCTACTGAGGGAATAAGCCACTACATTAGCTTTGCCTGGGTGGTACTTCAACTCAAAATCATAACCCTTTAAGAAATCCATCCACCTCCTTTGCCTCATGTTTAGCTTCCTTTGGTCAAATAGGTATTTAAGGCTCTTATGGTCGCTAAACACCTCAAATCTCACTCTATACAGGTAATGCCTCAAAGTCATGGGTGGGGTAGTTCTCCTCATGGTTTCTCAATTGCCTAGAGGTGTATGCCACTACTTTTTTTTTCCTGCATCAACACATATCCTCTCACACTTCTCGTCCCACACAAAAGCATGTCACTTTCGGGTCAACCTGGTGAGGGGCATGACCAGCTGGGAGAATTCCTTGATGAATCTCCGATAGTAGCCCGTCAATCCTAGGAAACTCCTAATCTGTGTTATGGTCTTTGGTCGCTCTCACTCAAGGACGACTTCTATCTTAGTAGGGTTGTAACACCCGCGTTTTTACCGTTTTGCCGTATTTTGCGTTTTATTGAAATTTGAGTGATTAAAATTATTTTTAATCATCAAAATTTATATTTTCGAGTTTAGGAATGAATTTCCTATTTTTCTAGAATTTTTGGGAATTTTTGGGATTTTTCTGTGAAAAATGACCCTTTTGCCCCTCCTGTCTCTAGAACCGGGCCCGAATACTCTTGATCCGGGCTAGAAAATTTGCACAACTCTTCCTTTCCTCCTTCTAGAAACCGTGCATGTGTGTGTGTGTTGCATGGGAGACACTTGTCTCTTCCTTCCTTCCTTCCAAGACAAGTGTCTAGCCTAGGAAAATTATGGTATTAAACATTAAAACATTTATTCATTTTCCTTTCCTAACATGCAAGGTCTCCATTTCATTCTCTCATTTCTCTCTTTCTCTTCCTCTTGAAGCCGTGAACTCTCTCTCTTTAATCTCAAATCCTCCATTTTTCTCCAAACACTTTCAAGCCTAAGGTTCCATCTTTGAACCCTAAGGTTAAACACTAAGCCTTCTAGCCTTGCAAAGCTCTTGTTGGTGACTCAAAGGAGGGATTTTTGGGCTGTTTTGTGAGCTGTTTCTGCACCTCATTCTTGAGGAAATTTCTTAGGTAAAGGGGGGAGAACTTGAACTCTAGTAGGATTGGTGACTAGAGTCAAGGATTTGCCCTTAAATCCTTGTCCTTGCTCTTGTTTTTCCTTTGAAAAAAATCATTTCTTTGAGCTTTTTTTTGAGTAAATGTTTCGGATTCTTGGAGCTGGGTTGTTTATATGTTTTAGAGTTTATTTTGATGCTTGGAATGTGTTGGGATTGTGATTGTTGATGCATGCAAGCCAAGAAACAATTTTGGAAAAATTTTCCCCTTTTTCCTCTAATAGCTCTCGACCTTGAGGGATTTTGGGGCTGCATGTGTTTCAAAATTTTTTTGGTGCTTGGAATGTGTTTGTATGATGAATCTATGAACATGCATGAGGTTGGTTGAATGTATACACTTGTTTTGGATGATTGATCCTTGAAAAATAGTGTTTATGAGCTTGAAAATGAAATTATGAACCTAAATGTGTATGTGGATGATTTTGGGTGAATTAGTATGATATTTGACATTTAAATTGTTTGTGGATGATTGTGTGAAAATTTGGTAAAGTTTGGATGTTGTTGAAAAATTGGAGTTTTGATGAACATTCAAGGTGTTCTTGATGTTCTTGAGTTGTTCTTGATGAAACTCATCAAGAATGCTTTTTGATCTTGAAAAGATCAAGAAGTTTTGGAAAACATGTTTTTGGACTTTGGTGGCCCAAAAGGACTAAGGAAAAATTTTATAAACAAAAAGGGTTAAAGTGCAAATAAGGAAAAACATTTACAATAATAAAAGAACTAAATTCGGATTTTTAATTTAACCCAAGTAAAAGTCAACCCAAAAGTCAATGTTTTGAGTTGTCATGAGTAAAATGAATTTCTAAGAGTTATCAAACCTTTGGGCCTTTGGTTTAGGCCCAAAACCTTCAAAAAGGTGAGTCAAGGACTCATTGAAAGTCAACCAAAAATAATTTATGAAATTGGGCTTAGATTAGAGTTGGACTTCAACTCTAATCCAAGTTTTTAAAATTAAAACTCAAGAATTAATTAGTGGACTTGGCTAATTTAATTATCTAAGTTAATTAACCTATTCTACTTAAGTTAATTAAGTAAAGAATAATTAATTAAAGCTAAAATTAATTAACCTTAATCAAATATAATTAAGGTTTAATCCAAGATTAAGGAATAATTAGGAATTAATTAGGATTTTAAATAAGGATTAAGACTGAATTAAAGAAGATTAAGACTAATTATAGTTCAGTTAATGAAGACTAATTATAATTAAAGGTTGAACTTAATCTTACTTAGTTATACAAGAGGAATTAGGATAAGTAACGCTATCCATAAGACACAATCATAAATCTTAGTAAATTATAGGACTCAAGTGGAAATGATTATTGATTCAAAGAAGAACATTAGTACAAACTACCTTAAAAGATTATAACCAGCACACTCTTTCTACATAAGACTTGAGAAGCTTAGTGAGAGAGTGCGGTTCCAACCCAAGATAGGGTTCGGTTTTTCCTTGAAGGAAAGACATTGAATCAGGCCGTACCACGGGTAAGTGGTGACGTTGAATGATTCGATGGGCTTTGCCTGTAAGGATGTGAGTGCTTTAGGAATTGTTGTGTAACATGCATCATAAAGCATTGTTGATGATCAAGGTTGAAAACCTTGCGACCTATGTGGCAATGACACTCGGTACAGTGGGAAACTGGTTGGGACGGGTGCACTGGGTTTTTCAAAGAACGTCAGCGGGTCCTCGAGGGGGGGATGCCAGCCCTGAGGATAGTCAAGTTCCAGAAAGGCTCAGGTGACGTAGGCTCGCTCCCTACTATCGAGTTGCAAAAGGGATCAGGCTTGACTATCCTGTCGCTCTCAAGGTTTCGGGGTCAGTTGAGATTGTCTGGAAGTCGGATAAAATTGGCCAAAAGAAAAATATAAGTACCACGCTAGTACAGACTCTAACTCCTGATACGTTGTGCATATATGGTTGGGCAGTTGTTATGTGCACTGTGGATGGTGATGTTTCCCTGGGCCCGCATGCATTAGTCTATATGCATCATGATGATATAAACTGTATTCATTATTGGTTGAATTGTGTGGATATCATGTGTGTGTATGCTCTAGTTTACTGTATCCTACATGTTGTGAGTTCATGCGATGTTCTCACCCTTCTTTTCTATCTCTTGTTGCTGTGTTCTTCTCGTCACGTCGATAGCCGGTGTCAGAGACTTTAGCTATGACGTCAATGCAAGTGCGACTACGGTGGATGCCGAGGGGCACCTGGAGGGTGACGGACATCCCTCCCAGATGTGAGTTTTCGGGGGAAGTCCGTGTCATCATCTCTCATCCCGGACTTCCGCTTGTACCAGAGTTGGATTTCATTGTGCCTGTGACTCTCGAGTTCCTGACGCCACCTAACTTGGTGCGCTACACTACCTTTCGTCCTTCACGTCGTCGCCCCGCTTCTTCTTCATCGTCGCGGTCATCTCGGATGGCTGACATGGTCGGACTAGACTCTCCTAGGTACTCACCTTCTTCTGAGGCGTCAGATTCTCAGCCTATGCGTCCTGATGCGCAAGGCCGCTCTCTCACAAGTAAGTTAGACCTGATTGTGATTGACGACACCTCAGATGAGGAGGAGGCCCCGGGAGAGAATTCAGAGGAGGATCCAGAGGATGAGGAGCCGGAGGAAGATCCGTCTAGTGACGAGTAGGACTAGTGAGGTTTTGAGTCTAGGTAGTAGCAACTCTGATTTAGTAACCTCTTATTTTGTATTTTGTTGAGGTCTTGTTTATTTTGGTCTACTACTAGAACTCTTATTTTGATATGGATATCTGGATAGCTCGAGAGATACATTGATGTTATGTTGCATGTATATATTCATGTTGTTTCCTTTTCTTATGCTGGTTTTATAACTATGTGTATGTTGTGTATGTGTGCGAGGTAATAATCGTTTAGATGTTTTCGGAAACGAGTTTTAGATTGAGGAAATGATATTTTATAAATACTTAAAATGAAATTAGAGATGTAATAGGTTGATGACGACAAAACCCTTTTCAAAAAAAAATTTCGAATTTTGACGTTTCTGAAAATAGTAATTTCGTTGGTCACATGTCATATATGTGATGTTCTTAGTGTTAAAACTAAGGGTGTCGCAAGGGTCAACCATCCCACCCTTTCTAGATACACATGGCCTAAGAAATGGACCCTATCCATCCAAAACTTTAACTTCTGTAGGTTGGAAAATGACTTCTTCCCTCTCAACACCACCAACACAGGGTTCATTTGGATTACAGTTGAGTAGAATTGATTTTGGAAATCAATGGTTGGAATGAGTGATGCACACTTTACAAAGCACGTTGGACGGAAGTGATTTAAAATCAATTATGCAAAACCATGGTTTTGAGTTTTTCAACTCCAAACCAAACAGGCTAACAATCTTGAGGTGTAGCTCATGTTCTTCTAAGGTCTGGGAGTACATAAGGATGTCATCGATGATTACAATGACAAACTTATCCAGGTACGGCTGAAAGATTTGGTTCAAGTAGTCCAAAAACATAGCTAGAGCATTGGTTAAACCAGACGACATCACCAAGTACTCATAATGCCCATATCTAGTCCTAAAGGCGGTCTTTGGGATATTCTCACCCTTGATCTTAGTCTGGTTGTAGCCTGACCGCAAATCTATCTTAGAGAAAACTGACTCTCCCCTAAGTTGATCTGACACGTCATCTATCCTTGGTAGAGCATACTTATTCTTAATGGTGACCTAGTGATGAGCATATTTTTATTCATACTCAGCACCTTTAATATTAGCTTTATTGGACTGTATTCATGACTAAATCCACTGTTTTAATTGGAATTTGCCTAATTGGGCTTAATTGGGCTTTAATTGTAATTGTTGTTTAATTTCAGATTTTAAGCCCATTGACCTACCTGTCTTGTTTTGATGATATCTGGAGTTGTAGGTGGACAATTTGGGTGGTTCCTGTTGCATTGAAAAGATAAGATCATAGGCTTTAATTTGATATGCTACATGATGGTATTACCATGAGGGAATCAGGAGCAGTTCAATTTTGAAGTTGGGCTACAGAAACTGACATGGGGACAACATTGTTTTAAGACTTGTATTAGTGTATAGGGCTTGATACTTGTTAATCTAGGCCCAACCATCATTTAGGTTTGATTAATCATGTGGTTAGGAGTAGATCTAAAAATAGGGGCAGTTACTCTTTTGAAGGGAGCTCTCTCTCATTTTCAAAAATTTCAGATTTTGAGTCTCTTCACTTTCTCTCTTCTTCTTCTTAGTTCTTCCTCTTCTTCTTTCATTTTAGTTCCAACTAAATGAACCTACAAGGAAGGATAGGCTTTAATGGTTGATTCTCAAGTGTTCTTAGTATTGGATCTTGAGGTTTCATCTATGCAATTTCATTTTTCAAATTTCTGCACATTTCTCCCTTCTCCTAATGTCCAGAATTCTAGGAATTTGAATATTAAATTGGAATGCATGATTCATGGTTTTTTCTCCTCTTAATCCTAAATTCAAATTTTAGTTTGCTTAATTTTGAAATGAATCTACTATTTGCTTAATTCAGTAGGTTACAGATTAGAATTCTCACACAAGTTTGCTTAATCCTTGTATGAGATAATTTATGAATTGATTGATGCTTAGTTTGTTGATTCAAATTTGTGATGGAATTGATAATTTTCTGCAAACCAATGAAAGATCCTATGTGAATGACCTTGAGAACTAATCCATTTTCTTGCATATTTTTTGAATTTTTAATTTTGCAATTTTGTTCTTGAATTCTAAAAAACAACCAAACAAAACCCCCTAGATTCTGTTGAACTAACAATTCTTGTGAGTAAATTCGGATTTACTATTAAATTCCTTCGGAGACGACTTTGGTTAAATCTCCATTAACTACATTTTCTGAATCTTATTATTTGGTTGAGTACGACCTTTGTCAAATTTGGCGCCATTGCCAGGGAATTCAATTCATTTTCGGATTCACTCTCATAGTGTTGTTAATTCTGTTTCTTGTAAATACTTTGTGTATTATGTGTTAGAAATTGTGTTGTGTTTTGTTTTTGTGTAATATTTGGTAATTGAGTCATGTTATATATATTATGTGTTCTATGTGTAGTTAGAAAAATCCAATATAGGAAATTTGTTAGGTAATTATATTAGGGTGTGTTTAGAGAGGAGGGAAAGGGAAAGATTGGAGAGAGAAGAGAGGGGGAGAAGAGGAGGAAAAGACTTTGTAAAATACTCAAACTCACAAACACAAAGGGGGGAAGGACTTCCAATAAACCCTTCCCTTCCCTCCCTTCCCCTTCAAAATTCAACTCACAAACATACCCTTTGTGAAGTAGGAAGTCTGAATTTCTGAGTTTGTGTTCATTTGATTCTGTAATTTGATTCTGTATTGTGTTTCAGCGTTTAGAGTCATTTTTCATATTGTATTTTTGTTAAACTAACATTTAGTTTGTGAAGATTTGAGAAAGTTTCCACAATTCAGTTCTTTGGTAAGAATTTTGTTACCAACTGTGCTGCTGAAACTGAGTTTATGAGCCTTGATCTATAATCTGTTTTTGAATCATTGTAAGTAGTTTGTTTGGTTATAAATTAGTGTTCTAATATCATTGTAATTAAGTTAGAATTGATTTGGTGAGAATTGGATTGAATTGCATATTCTAAGATTACTTGCTAAACAATCCTATTGACATTTCTGTTGACTTTCTAGTATTGAATCTAAGTTATTTGGTTAATATAGTTAGAGGCAGAATTTTTGCACCAATTTTTGTATCCACATTTCTTTGAATTAATAATGAATTTTAGATTCCTTGGCTGCACTTAGATAGCCCCAGATTGTGAGATTACACTTTGTACTGGCTCATTTTCAATTCCAACTTGAAATATGCATAACTTGAGCTAGGAAAGTCAAAATTGGATGTATTATATATCTATTTGGGGTGGAAAAGGCTATTTGAGGTGATTGGCCAATTGACCAAAGTCCATTAGCCGCGCTGATAAGAGAAAAAAGGTTATTTACTATTTCTTTTTTATTTTTGAAATTTTATTGTTTGATTTTTCCCATTTTGTCTTAGGAAGTTTGCATAGCTAGGCTTTGAATTTTGTTATGATATTTTTTGTGGTTCATTCCTATGATATTAGAGTGTTTTCCATGTATCCCTCTTATTAGTTTCTTCTCATTTGATATAGGCTACCTTTATATGCTACCATGTTATATGTATCATTTTGTACATTTTTGTGTGCATTTAGTGTATGACTAGAGAAAACCCAAGTTTCCTATATTCATTTGATCCATAAATTGATAAGACATTTTTGTGTGCATTTAGGTAACCTAGGATTACATTTGTGCATAATTCTATTCGTGATAGTGAGACTTTGTTTGATAGTGTCTAGTTTGTTGATTGTGAGTCTAGGTCTGTTTCTGTTCCTATTTCTTTTTCTTTTTCTTCCTTTTCTTTTCATTATGACTTTATTGATTCTAATTCTAACATTATGGACAAATTGACTTTGAGAGAACTCATTGAGTACATGGCTTCAAATATTTAAGAATTTAGTACTAGAAGCAACTCAATGATTGTTCCTAGAGGAGTTCATGAGGAGTAGACATCATATGTTGTTGATCATAGACATTTAGAGAGAAAAATGGATGATTTAGCTTCTTTGGTCAAACAATTAGCAATATCGCAGAAGCCTGTGAAGTTGTGTTGGATTTGTATATCACCTGAGAACCCCACTGATTCATGTCCTACTTTGCATGATTTTGAAGACGATTTCTCTCCTCAAGCACATGCTTCAGATATTTATGGTAACTATAGACCTCCTCAGCCACAGGTTTATATGCCTTACCAGTCTCATTCCTATGCTTCTAAGCCAAGCTGGCCATACCATCCCCCATCATTGCAGCAGCAAAACCAACAGTATCCACCACAAGCTTCTGCACCTTCCATTGGTGAGCCTTCTCTGGAAGGGTTGATAAGGAAAATGGAAGTTAACAATCTGAATTTCCTGTAGTGAATAGAAGCAACATTTCAAAAACTGGAAAGTCAGATTGGGCAGCTGGCTACTATTATGAATCAGATTTAGTCATAGGATTCAGATGCTATGAGGCATCCTATTGAGGACCATTCTGTATTTCCTAAATAATTGCTTGTTGAACCTTTTGTTGATAAAAATTTGTCTGAGTTTATAGGAGAGGTTATTTTCCATTCTTGTCTGATTTCAATGATGGTTATACTTGTGATTCATGTACTGATTCTTTTACGTGTAGTGTGTGTGCTAAAATTGACAAGTTTATAAATACTAATTGTGATTTTACAGATTTTGAGTTGATACAGTAGCTACTAATTCAATAGAGTCAGAATGCACATGCTTGATTACAACAATTACATATAAATCTGACATTGTTAATGTGCAGGTTGCAGAATCACCTCCTAGTACCACATTGCTCCAATCTGTTGTTCAACTACCATTATTGGAGAAGCCACTGCCTAGCCAGCTAGAGCATGTAGCGTGGAGGATGAACAGAAGAATAACTTTCTGCTGCAAGTAATAATGGGGATCACCACGTTGCTGCATATCGACATTTTATATTCTATTTCAGAAAGTACTTGGATGAGCCTGTTACAAGTGGTACCGAATGATTTAAGCATTCCCAGGACGGGAGTTGGTTAAGAAGGAGTTTCTCTTTTGCCACATTTTCATTACACTATGTTTGTTGATCCATAATTTGCTTATTTTTACATTGAGGACAATGTGTGATTTAAGTGTGGGGGAGGAGATTTGTAATTTTACGTTTTTATTTTTAAGTTGTTTAGTAATTGGATTTTAATTTTTAGGTTGTTTAGTGATTTTAGGTTTGTTTTAGGATTAAAAAAACAATTGTTGTTTTTACTGTTTACTTTAGGTTATTTTGTTGTTTTTCATTTGTTCTTTTTGTTGTTTCATAGTTATCTTGTAGTTATTTCGTAGTTGTTGTTACTGTTTTATGCTGTCTGTAATTACTGTAAACTATCTATTTTGCTTTTTTAATATTGTTGTTGTTGTCTGTGCGTTTACTATAGTTGTTGTTGCATTTTTACTATTGCTGTTTACAGCAGAATTTTCGACAACAAGATTTTTCCCCTACGGAAGAATTTTGACAGTAATTCAATTTTTACAGCAATACCAGATTTTTAATAGTAAAAAATACATATAGTATATTTTTAATTTGATTTTTAGGATTTGTATTAGTGTTTGGCATTTTCATAATTCTTGGATAATTGGTTTCATGATTTGTGTTGATTGGATTCCTTGCATTTTTGTGAATAAGTTGGTTTTGAGAATTATTGGGTTGAATCTTTTATGATAGAGTTGTCCTTGGTGAGATTTTGAGTCTTATTGTTGGATGGACCATTCTATGTCATTCTCTCTTTTTCTAGTGTGATTTCACTCATGTTTGCTTGTGCTCTAGAACTTGTTTTGACTCTTTAATTTGCAACTTGGTTCACCTGCAAGTATTGAGATGATTGAGGCATTCTTTGTTGATATTGAGCAACTAGCCATATGAGCCTACCTTGATGTTAATCCACCTGCTTTCCCATTTGAGGCTATATTTCCCATTTCTTGTTTTCAAAAGCTCATTACAAGCCTTAAAAGAGAAAAACCATGATTTGTCCCTACCTTAGAGGATAAAGGAGCTTTGGAATTGTTTTGGGAATAGGTTCTTAAATAAGTGTGGGGGTGTACTTCATTTTCTTATCTCCTCATATGGATAGTTCATTGTTGACCTTTGTCTAGTTCCAAAAGAAAAAGAAAGAAATGGAAAAGGAAAGCAGGAAAAGAAAAAAAAGAAATAAAATATTGCGTCCAAAGGTAGAAAAAAGAGTTAATTGCATTCTTAAGGGGTATTCTACTTGCATTTATTTTTGGATTTATTCCTCATTGCTCCTATATTTTCTTTGGTTTATAGCTTCTTATCCTTCATTTTCCCTACCTTACCTTGGCTCCATTACATCCTATATAAAGTCCTCTTAATCTTTGCTTGCATGTGATTCAATTGTGAATATTAGAGTCTTGCCAAGCTTATGGCAGTGTTTGCTTACATGAGTGCTTTGAGTGTATATACACAAGCTTAAACACTTGAAAGTTGGAGAGTATGTCTTGTGAGGATTCTATAACCTTTGACTCACCCGTTGAATTTGATTGACTCTCTTCGTTGCTAAACTGTAAGGAATGTCATTCATATTTTCTTGATTCCCTGGATGTTTTGTATTGCCTACTCCTATGCATTCCTAGGATGTAACATCCTAATTTCTAAATCCGAGAATTTATCCCGTTGGGAGCCAAATACACGAATTCCTGAAATTATTTCGCGCCATTTAGATACCACAATTACATACATCATATAACACTTAAGTCTGAATGACTACTTAAACAATATATGGAGAAAACAATTGGGAGTTATACATATGGTTGCCATCAAGGCCGCATAATCATCCAATATACAATAATCATTTGGTATACCCCCATACATGATCCCTAACAAAAGAGAAGGGCCAAAAGCCACACATTTACGGTCATATACCTCAAAAGAATAGAAATACAATTTATTATAATCTAAACAAGTACAGAGCTACACAACTAAAGCATGACGTCCTGGCCCAGAACAAAATACACTAAAATAGCTCCTCGAGCTCCACGCTCACTGACCTATGCGGGGAGGAACCTGTGCATTTAGAATATAGTCCACAGAACGTGCGGTGAGACAAATGCTCAGTGAATATAACTATGCAGCATGTTGTGTGGGTACGGAAGGCTGTTGAATGCAACAGAATAAATACAACCAATTCATAACATTCCATTTCATCTTAACATAAACATAAACATGAACATGCATGACCTGCATTGCCCGGCAGACGGGGTCTTATCACTAGACTGGGGCTAGACCTGAGCTCAGACTACAAGGAACATCTTCCTTGGGCATAACACCACCAATTACCTGGGGGCCAAAACCCGTGTTTTAACTGGGGACTGAAGTCGAACTGGGGACCGAAGTCCAATCTTATTTAATTAAGGGTGAATTGGGGCCGAAGCCAAAACTGGGGCCTAAGCCATTTTTACTGGGGCCGAAGCCAAATTCATTTTCTCATTATTAATTGGGGCCAATAGCCATAAATGAAATGCTCAGCACAGTTCAGTCTAAGAATCATACAATAATATCATAATCCATGAGTATGAGGAAACCTTAACTTGGGGAAATCCCCTATACATACTCCTACTTCATACCACAATCTAATGTACCAATATAAAGAAAATACACACTCAACAATCATCCACAAGATTTAAAGAAGGGGAAAGAGAGAATGGGGCACATGAAGGAGAAACAAGCCAAATAAGTGTTAGTGTGTGAGTTATACTTGTAGGAACACAGGAAAACACTAGAAGGGGAGTTGAATAGTGTTTTTATAAACTGTAAAGAGTTTTGGAAGCTTTTTTGCGAGAAAGTGTTTTTCAGCAAGTTCGTAGAGAACTCTCTGAAGTGCCTTCAGAGGGTTGTTTTATAAAACTGAAACTAGTTGATAAAACCACTTAGAGTTGTATAAATTTAAGTTCAAATCCCCTTAGTTAGTAATATTTAAATTTACGAGAGATAAGGGTTCAAAAGACTTAGCCATAGATTTATACTGGTTCACTCACAACCACCGTGAGCTACGTCGAGTCCCAATGCAACAACAGCAAAGGAGTTCCACTATCTGATCAAAGATACAAGTATTCTTTTGTCACAAAGCCTCTTCAGGCTCTAACACCCAAGTATTGTTTAAACAACAAGCCTCTCCAGGCTCTAATCCCAAGTATTGTTTATCAACCAAGCCTCTCCAGGCTCCAACACAAGTATTGTTTATCAACCAATCCTCTCCAGGCTTAAGCCAATTATTGTTTAACAACCAAGCCTCTCCAGGCTCAAACCAAGTATTGTTTAAAAGGAGAAAATCTAAGCTTATAAATTACACAAGTTTAAAGCTTAACCTTCGTAAATGTACAAGATAATTGAGGTAGACTCAGAATATAAAAGTTTTTGTATAATGAAAATACACAGATAATTTTCTCAGAGAATATTTCAGCGTTTCAACATTTTAGTGTTTCAGCGAGTTGGCTTCTTCTCTTTAATTACATGAGCTCTATATGGGTATTTATAGAGCTGGATTTGAAATCCGTTAGACTCTATTTAATTCCCGTTGAAATAGCATTAAATGCATTCTCTCCCGTTGAGACACAAAGCTCAGATAGCTTGTTCTACGGTATGCAGTAGGTGTACAGAGCTGACTTTTCTTTTCTGAACAATTATACTTGCAGCAGACAAGACTTCCTCTTTAAGGTATCCTTTTTTAAAACAACTTGAGAAAGATTTCTGCGTTCACAGCTGAGAGTAGAGAATGTGCAGAGATATCTAAGCAGCTTCAAACCTTGACAAGGTCTTCAAGAGGTCTCCAAGATTAAAGAAGTTGGTACAGGGACCAAGCCACGTCAGATAGCATCAGAGATTTCCTTTCAGAGAGTTGGTCTCTTCAGCATGTTGTATAAAAAATGTTTTCACCATTCTTGCTGAAAACAAATGAAACACTTTACGCATAAAATGTGTAAATTACTTAGCCAAATTTGTTGTTCATTAAAACTCAGGATATGAGAGACTTAAAACATTATTAAATGCTTAATAGTATTTTTGAGACTCAACAATACTCACCTTAAGAACTAAAGTGGAAGAGGGAAGAAGTTGAGGAAGGTGAGAGGATGAGGTCCTTGGCTTTGAGCTCCTTTCTTCAAGCTTTAATGGAGTCTTTCTCTCTCTAGAACTTCTCTCTCTCTAAAATGGTAGGTGGAAGAAATGAATGAGGGCCAAGCCCTAAAAATGTGGTTTTAGGGTGTTCTGATTTCACGCTCTCACTCAGGCGCGCTTGAGCGAGCCTGAGCAAAAGGATCAGAATTCCTACTCGTGCGCGCTTGCTTAGAGCTCGCTCGAGCGAGCCTGAGCGAGAAGCCTTCCTTGATCGAGCTCGCTCTGAGCAAGCCTGAGCTAAATTTCACACAGAAAGTCCCTATTTCTCTCTATTTTTCTCGCTCAGTCCTCGATCGAGCGAGCTTGAGCGAGAAAACCAGAATGAGAATTCTCCTGTTTGCTTATATCCCCGCTCAAGCAAGCCTGAGCGAGAATATCAGGTTCCATTACTAATTTAATTCATAAAAATGGTTTAGAATTTGGGATGTTACAATTCTACCCCCCTTAAAATAATTTTGTCCTCAAAATTGGCTATGAAAAAAAGGAAAAAGTTGGTTTTACCACGAGAAAATAACTCAGGAAATTGAGAGCGGATATCCTCCTCCTTCTCCCATGTCGCCTCGTTTGGTGACTGACCCTCCCAGAACACCTTCACCAAGGGGATTGTCTTATTCCTCAATGTCTTGACACTCCGGTCGATAATCTGTGCATGCCTCGTGGGAACTATGAGGTCCTCCCTTAATTGTACTAAGCAAAGCTGATTATGTCAGAAGGGTCATGGACATATTTTCTAAGATGAGGGACATGGAAGACATTATGGACACGGGACAAATGAGGTGCCAAGGCTATCCAGTAAGCCAGAGGGCCAACCCACTGCATGATCTGAAATGGTCCAATGAACCTGGGATTGAGCTTTTTGGCTTTCATGGCTTGTCCAATGCCTGTGACAAGAGTTATTTTCAAAAATACACAATCCCCCACCTCGAGTTCTAGGTCCTTTCTCCTCTTATCAGCATAGCTCTTCTACCGGCTCTAGGCAATAACAAGCTTTTCCCAAATGACTCTAATCATATTTGTGGTCTCCTGCACTAACTCTGGACCAAACAAGGTTCTCGCACCCACTTTATACCAACATTGTGGGGATCTACACTTCCTATCGTACAACGCCATATAGGGTGCCATGCCTATACTACTATGGAAACTGTTGTTGCAAGCAAACACTATGAGAGGTAGGTACCTATCCCAACTACCTTAATCCTCTAACACACAAGCCCTAAGCATATCCTCTAGGGTCTGGATGGTCCTCTCAAACTGACCGTCAGTCTGAGGATGGTATGTGCTACTAAACTTGAATTTAGTCCCAAAAGCCTCGTGAAGTGCACTCCAAAACCTAGAGGTGAACCTAGGATCTCTATCTAAAATGATGCTAGAGGGAATGTCATGGAGCTCAACAATCTCCTTGACATACAAGTCCGCTAATTTGCTCAAGGAATATGTGTTCCTAAAAGGTAGGAAATGGGTCGACTTCGTCAGCCGATCCACAATGACCCAGATGGCATCATACCCTGCTTAGACTCTAGGTAAACCCACCACAAAGTCCATAGCTATACTTTCCCACTTCCACTCAGGGATTTCTAATAGCAAAAGGGTTCCTAATGGTTTTTGGTGTTCTATTTTAACCTGCTGGCACACCAAACCCTAAACCCTAGAAACAAAGTTTTCTATCTCACCCTTCATACCATCCCACCAAAACATCTTCCTCCAGTATTGATACACCTTAGTAATTTCTGGATGTATCGAGTACTTGCTTCTATGAGCCTCTTCTAAAATTTGATGCCTCAGATTACCCCCCTTAGGGACACAAACCCTATGCCTCCCTAATCTGATGGCATATGTCAGTGGTCTTCTGTGCTGACAGATGGGAGCTGGTGAGCTGATAGCTAGCTTGGGCCTGCTATGAGAGCCTGGAGCTGAACCAGGCATGGGTCAACCTCTTATTGGTCAAGCCATTGACTTTTGACCTTGAGACCCAGGTCAACATGCAAGACTTCATCTAATTAGGATTTAATATAGTAGGATTAATTTGAGCTTTAATGGTAATTAGGACTTGAATGTAATTTTCCTTTTTCTTTCGTAAGTGGGGCGCTAATTTTGATGGTTTATTGGCTTAGGTGTTTGCTTAGCTAATTAACCATAGGACCATGGGTTCAAGACACACTTTAGATAGTTTTACTCATCTTTTATTTTCATTGTATTTTTCCTTCCTTTGGTCACCCCTCATCACCTATATATAGGGGTAAGCTCTCTTGCATTTGTAACTTGAATTTGATTAGTAAAGTGACTATGCCAAAATTCCTCCTCATTGTGAGTAGACAAGGCTTTGTGGATCTTGCTCAAACCAACCAGAGACTTATCTGATTCTCCTTAATCAGGTGCGTCTAGCACTAGGACTTATCTATTGCGGGGGTTGCCTGCTTCAGTGGCGTCCCTTCCATCTCTTTCTCTTCCACTTTTTCCTTTAATTTCTCTCATTTTTACCCATACAAGGTTGTGGCCTTGCTGCACCCATTTGTTTCAATTTCACCGATTGTTTGCTTGTTTACAGCTGCCTGGCTCCAATTATAGATTCGGGCGTGCTATCAATTGGTCATCAGAGCTTCTTAAATTTGGAGCTGTTTGGAGTCCTTTTCACCATCATTTGGCCGCGGGTTTTGCACCCAAGAGGTGCATAATTTTTGGTTCATTTTCTTAGTTTTCCCCTATATTCAAGATCAATTTTCTTGTAATTGTTAGACTCTTGAATTGTTCTGAGCCCGAGGTGCTCTTCTGCTGCACTGCAGCTTCTGTTTGCCTGCCCTGTTTGCTTGATTTGAGCTAGTATAGGGGTTGTTTGGGTCACGCATTACCCACCCCTCTAGGTGTTTGATTATATGCTTGATCAAGTTTCCATAAGTGTTCATACTTGTTCTTGAACTGCTTGAGTGTTTTAACTGTTGTTTGTGGTGGAGTGTGGTAAGTGGAGGCATTGTTGTCCTCATTTTCCAAAGATAGTTTACCTACATTTTCTCCCCATTCTACATCTTAATTGTTCATCCCCATATTTTGTTCATCCATATTCATCTCTTTACTTTCCGCTTTTAATTTTCTACCATTTAATTTCAGCTTCTCCCCATCCTTTTAATTTTTGTCATCCCCTCTACTTTCTGCCATTTACTTTCTGTCCTCCCCATCCTTTTAATTTCTTCCATCCCCTTTACATTCTGCCATTTACTTCCTATCCTCCCCATCCTTTTAATTTCTGCCATCCCCTATACTCTCTGCCATTTACATTCTGTCCTCCCATCCTTTTAATTTTTGTCATCCCCTTTACATTCTGCCATTTACTTTTTGTCCTCCCCATCCTTTTAATTTCTACCATCCCCTCTACTTTCTGCCATTTACATTCTATCCTCCCCATCCTTTTAATTTTAGTTTTCCCCTTTACAATCTTGATCTTAATTTTGCGCAATTTTTCTCTTTATTTTTACCATTTTTTGCATTTTTTGGTACTGTCTTGTTCAAGTTTCTACTCCTGTTCTATTTGTCCTTTTGCCATTTTGATTGCTAATTTGAATTGATTGCTATTACTACCTTGGACTTTCCCTGTTTGATTATGAAAAACGCTCACCATTAGGCTGCTTTTTGGTTCATAGAGTTGGAAGAAATTCAACAAAATTCCAGTTGTTGAATTTCCTTCAAAAATTAATTCCCATCTTAAAATTGAACCAAACGCGTTTTAAACATCGTTTTGTGTTTGTTTGATCAACAAGGAAGAGCTAAACAATTTTTTTGGGTAAATTTTGAATCAGGTTGCCATTCCGTTTTATTTTACAGTTTTTAGAAAAAGGACAGACCTTTCTGTTGTTTGGTACCGTTTTGGACCAATTTTTAGGCAAAAATCTTGAAAAAAATATTTTAGGTAGATTTCTATTTTCTGTAATTTTGTACAAATTTCTGTAAATTTCTGTTGGGGCAAAACGAAAAGATGCAAAAAGAATTAAAAAAAATACATAGCCAAAAAATACAAAAAGAGGTGCAAAAGGCAAAATGGGTTCAAAAGTCAAAAAGACACCCAAAAAGTCAAAAATAAAAAAAATAGAGAAAAAGCAAAAAGAAAAATAGTAAAAAGTAGCCCAACAGTACAATTCATCATTTTACTACAATTTTTCATTTCATTTCCTTGTATATAGTAATTTTTTGAGTTGTAATAGCTGTTTTCCCAAAAACGACTGTCTGGAAACTCTTTTTCAAAATTAACCAAAAACAATTCTCTTTCAAATTTCTTTCTGTCTTGTCTTGATTGTTTTCTACTCTTGTGTATAAGCTTTGTTGAGTGCTTCCTTTTCTTGCTTGTCTCATCAATTTTTGAGTTTTGTCTTAGGAAATTTCCTAGCTTTCCAATAGTTAATTTCATGTGCTCGTGCACTTCGATTTGGGTAGAGTTAAGTTTGAGTCTCGCTATTGGTCTTTGCAAGATCAAACCAACCTTAACCAAGTAGAAGAGGCAAGAGTGCTTCATTATAGAAAATGCCTAAAAACAATGACAAACACGAGTAGATACATTCTTGAGTGTAAACACTTGAGTTGAGTGGAAAGGTCCTTTAAAAAAAATAAAAACTTAAAAACAATGGGTAGTAGGAACTCACCACCTCCTTCACCTGGGACTCTAAGGTATAGGGTCGAGTTAGAGACTATGTCTCAAAACTTGGCAAGAATGATTACGAATGAAATAAATAACCTTAGGCAAGAGTTGAGTGGGAATAGGAGGGAGAGAAGACATTCTTCTTGAGAAGGAGGAAGTGAGAGTAGATATAATGTGGTTAGAAGTGAAGATAGGTACCATGCTGAGAGTAGTGAGGGAGAGAGGCATTCAAGGGATGAAGGGAATAAGGGGCATAGGAGGCCTAGGAGGCGCGAGAAAACTAGGAAGCATAGGGAAGAATACTATGAAGAGGAAGCTAGGGGATATAAAGAAGAGTACTATGAGGATGTACCTAGGAGGCATAGGAGGGAAAAGGAGCCTCAAAGGGGACAAGGGTTAAAAGGAGTGAAGATAGAAGTCCCAACCTTCAATGAAAGGAATTATGTAGAACAATACCTACAATGGGAACTTAAAATTGAACAAATTTTTAGTTGTCATAAGTATAGGAAGAGGAGAAGGTTAAGTTAGCTTTACTTGAATTTAAGAACTATGTTTTAGTGTGGTGGAATTAGCTTCAAGCTGATAGGAGAAGGTGCAATGCTCCCTTTGGTTTCCTCTTAGGAGGAAATGAAGTCCATCATGAGAAAGAGGTTCATACCTGAACATTATACAAGGGAGTTACACACTAAACTCCAAACACTTAAGAAAGGGGCTAAAAGTGTAGATGAGTACTTTAAGGAAATGGAACTTGCTTTAATAAAGGCTAACATAATTGAAGATAATGAAGCCACTATGGCTAGATTTACCAATGGCCTTAATTTTGACATAAGGGACATAGTTGAATTGCATCCTTTTGTTGAAATGGAGGACTTGGTACATCAAGCCATAAAGGTAGAAACCCAACTTAAAAGAAAAGGAAGCTATAAAAGGAACAACTCTAGTTATTCAACTAGGAGTAAAGAGGTCCCAAAGAAGGATGAGGGAAAGAGTCAAGAGAAGGAAGAGCCTAAGGGCCCTAGGATTGCTTCGAATCCTACTCCTTCCAAAAACACCAAGCGCAAATCCTTCAACTTCCACTAGAGACATCAAATGTTTCAAGGGTGCTGGGAAGGGACACATTGCTTCCTAATGTCCTAACAAAAGGACAATGTTGATCAAATAAAATGGGGAGTATACTAGTGCAAGTTCACATGCATCATATAGTGAAGATAGTGAAGAATAGAGTGAGAAAGAAAAAGTGTATAGACCAAATGGAAATCTTATGATGAACAAAAGGTCTTTAGGGATTCAATCAATTAGAGATGATGATCAAAGAGAGACAATCTTCCACACTAGGCTCTTAATTGAGGGGCGACTTTGTTCCCATGTTGATAGTGGAAGTTGCACTGACATAGCAAGTGCAAGGATGGTAAAGAAACTCGATTTATTTACCACTCCCCACCCAAAACCTTACAAGTTATCTTGGATAAGTGATCATAGGGAAAATGAAGTCACAAAACAAGTCCTAATCTTCATTTCCATATGTGCTTATGATGATAATTTTTTATGTGATGTAATCCCTATGGAAATGACACATATACTATTGGGTAGGCCATGGCAATTTGATAAGAGGATCATCCATGATGGTTACTTTAATCAAATCACTTTTAAAAATGATGGAGTCAAATTAACTTTGATGCCTATGTCAACCCAAGAAATATGTGAGGACCAAGCTCTTATGAGGAAAGAGCTTTAGCTTGAGAAAATAAAGAAACTAAAGATAGGAGGTGAAGATAAAAAGAAAAAGAAAGAAGAAACCTTAAAAACTAAGGTAGAAAAAATGAAAAGCAAAGAAAAACAAAAGAATAAAAGGGAGGCAATGCTATTAATTCATTCTTTTAAGATTGTTAACCTTAAATGTTTTGAAGGTAAACTTAAGGAGGAGAAACTGCTCAAGGAAGAAGAAGGGAACATAACTTCAAGGGAGTCTTCTTCACCCTCTCTTTCTTCTTCTTCTACTACTCCTTCTGTCTACATGATTCCCAAGTATTTTAGCTATGAGAATTAAAATTAGATTGCTTGGGAATAACACTAATGGGTCTTCTTTTGTTGGCTATGGTTCAAAGGAGATGCTCCTAATTTGAGGAAATTAAGCATGGACTCTACATTTTCTAAGGAAAGTTCCTACCTAGCTCTCTACCTTATCATCCATTCTGTACTTTCTCTTATTCTCCTTATGGATTCTTTTTCTGAATTTTCAGATTTGATGTCAAATCCTCTCCAATGGGGAGGGAATGATGGCATATGTCAATGGACTTCTGTGCTGACAACTGGGAGCTAGTGAGCTGATAGCTAGCTTAGGCCTGCTAGGAGAGCCTGGAGCTGAACCAAGCATGGGTCAACCTCTTATTGGTCAACCCATTGACTTTCGACCTTGAGACCCAAGTCAACATGCAAGACTCCATCTTATTAGGATTTAATATAGTAAGGATTAATTTGAGTTTTAGTTGTAATTAGGACTTGAATGTAATTTTCCTTTTACTTTCTTAAGTGGAGCACTAATTTTGATGGTTTATTGGCTTATGTGTTAGCTTAGCTAATTAATCACAGAACCACCAAGGCTTTTATTTTCATTGTATTTTTCCTTCCTTTGGCCGCCCCCATCACCTATATATAGGGGTAAGCTCTCTTGCATTTGTAACTTGAATTTGATTAGTAAAGGCACAATGCAGAAATTCCTCCTCATTGTGACTATAAAGGCTTGGTGGTTCCTGCTCAAACCAACCAAAGACTTATCTGATTCTCCTTAATCAGTGGCGCCTAACACTAGGACTTATCTGTTGTGGGGGTTGCCTGCTTCAGTGGCGTCCATTCCATCTCTTTCTCTTCCACTTTTTCCTTTAATTTCTCTCATTTTTACCCATACAAGGTCGCAACTTTGCTTCTTGGCTCCAATTCTAGATTCGGGAAAGGGAGTCCTATCAATCAAAGCTCTAAGCTCACTACTAACCTCTAGCCTATAGAGCCTCAAGCTACTCTCTCCGACCTTAAAATTAAGGCTTAGGTTCCTAAATTCATCTAACACTCCCATCTCATGCACCATCAAGGATGACACATGCAGGAACTTCCTACTGATAATGTCAGCCACTACATTGGCTTTGCCCGGGTGGTACTTCAACTCAAAATCATAATCCTTCAGAAACTCCATCCACCTCCTTTGCCTCATATTATGTTCTTTCTTATCAAAGAGGTACTTAAGACTCTTGTGATCACTGAAGACCTCAAACCTCACACCATACAGGTAATGCCTCCAAATTTTAAGGGCTAATACCACAACCGTTAAGTTGTTGATAGGGTAGTCTCCTCATGGGGCCTCAACTTCCTGGAGGCGTAGGGCACTACTCTCTTCTCCTGCATCAACACACATCCTAGCCCGTTACCAGAGGCATCACTATAGACCTCAAAGGTCTTGGACAAATCCGGTAGCACAAGTACCGGGGCGGTGGTCAACCTCTCCTTGAGCTCCAAGAATTACCGCTCACACTTCTTGTCCCACATAAAGGCTTGTCCCTTACGGGACAATATAGTGAGGGGCAAGACTAGCTGGGACAATCCCTTAATGAATCTATGATAGTAGCCGACCAATCCTAGGACTCTCCTAATCTCCATTATGGTCTTAGGCCTTTCCCATTCAAGGACGACTTTTATCTTGCTAGGGTCAACTGACACAGCCTCTCTAGAAATCATATGCCCTAAGTAATGGACCCATGTCCATCCAAAACTTGCACTTCTCTGGGTTGGCAAACAACTTCTCTCTTAAAATCCCTAAGACAACCGTAAGATGTCGCTCATGCTCTTCCAAGGTCTGGGAGTAGATCATAATGTCATCGATGAACACGACAATGAACTGATCAAGGTAGGGCCGGAAATCCGGTTCATGTAATCCATGAACACGACTGGAGCATTGGTTAAACCAAATGGCATCACCAAGTACTCATAGTGCGCACATCTAGTTCTAAAGGCAGTCTTGGGTATATACTCACCGCTAATCCTAATCTGGTAGTAGCCAGATGTCAAATGCATCTTAGAGAAGACCGAAGCTCCTCTAAGTTAGTCTAGGAGGTCATCTATCCTGGGTAAGGGATACTTGTTATTGATGGTTACCTTCATAAGCTGCCTAAAGTCTACACACAACCTCATACTTACATTCTTTTTTTTTACTAAGAGCACTAGGGCTCCCCAGGGTGACACACTAGGCCTAATGAACTTCTTAGCTATAAGGTCTTCTAATTGGGTCTTATGTTCACTAAGCTCTAGTTGGGACATTCTATAGGGTGCCTTGGAAATGGGCCCTGTACCCGGCACCAAGTCAATGGTGAACTCAATTTCCCTATCCAGAGATAAGGTTGTTACCTCACTAGGGAAAACATCTTGAAACTCCCTAACCGTGGCTACGCTGCTAAGATCAATACCGGAGTCTAGAATTGAGGAAAGTAATAAAATAAAACAACCACTCCATGTAACGCCCGCGTTTTACCGTTTTTGCCATTTTGCCGTTTTTGCTGTTTTAAGTGTTTTATTGGATTTTGAGTGATTAAAATTATTTTTAATCATCAAAATTTATATTTTTGGATTTAGAATTAAATTTCCTATTTTAGGGAATTTTTGGGAATTTTTGGGGTTTTTCTGTGAAAATGACCTTTTTGCCCCTCCTGTCTCTTGAACCGGGCCCGAATACTCTTGATCCGGGCCAGAAAAATTGCACAAACCTTTCTTTTCTTCCTTCTAGAAGCCGTGCATGTGGGAGAGCTTTGCATGAGGAACACTTGTCATTTTCTTTCTTTTCTCCAAGACAAGTGTTAAGCTTAAGCCTTATGGCATTTAAAACACCAAAATTCATTTATTCTTTCTTTCCTTCCAACATGCAAGCTTTAGTTTTCTCTCATTTCTCTCTTTCTCTACTTCCTTGGCCGTGAACTATCCACCATATTCTCTCAAAATTTTTCATCTCCCCTTAAACACATCAAGCCAAGGTTCCATCTTTGAACCAAAGCTTCCATTTCTAGGCTTTCTAGCCTTGAAAAATCCTTGTTGGTGACTAAAGGAGGCATCTTTGGGGGCTGTTTTGGGACCAGAATTCTGCACTCATTTTCTTGGAAATTTGAGGTAAAGGGGGGGAGAACTTGAACTCTAGTAGGATTGGTAACTAGAGTCAAGGATTTGCCCTTAAAATCCTTGTTTTTACTCTTGTTCTCCTTGAAAAAAATCACTTTTTGAGCTTTTCTTTGAGCAAACGTTTTGGATTCTTGGAGCTGGGTTGTTTATATTTTTTTTAGTTTATTTTGGTGCTTGGAATGTGCTTGGATTGTGATTGTTGGTGCATGCAAGCCAAGAAACAATTTTGGAAAAATTTCCCCTTTTTCCTCTAATAGCTCTCGGCCTTGAGGGATTTTGGGGCTGCATGTGTTTCAAAATTTTTTTGGTGCTTGGAATGTGTTTGTATGATGAATCTATGAACATGCATGAAGTTGGTTGAAGGTATACAATTGTTTTGGATGATTGATCTTTGAAAAATAGTGTTTATGAGCTTGAAAATGGAGTTATGAACTTTAATATGTATGTGGATGATTTTGAGTGGATTAGTATGATATTTGGCATTTAGATTGTTTGTTGATGAATGTGTGAAGTTTTGGTGAAGATTGGATGTTGTGAAAAATTTGAAGTTTTGATGAACATTCAAGTTGTTCTTGATGTTCATGAGTTGTTCTTGATGAAACTCATCAAGAATACCTTTTTGATCTTAAAAAGGTCAAGGGTATGTTGAAAACATGTTTATGGGCTTTGGTGGTCCAAAAGGACTAAGCAGCAATTTTACAAGTAAAAGGACTAAAGTGCAATTAAGACTAAGTCTTTAAAAATAAAACAAATTCGGATTTCCAATTCCAACCAAGTAAAAGTCATCTTAAAGGTCAATATTTTAGGTTGCCATGACTAAAAATAAGTTCCTAAGAGTTATAAAACCTTTAGGCTTTTAATTTAAGTTTAAAACCTTTAAGAAAAGGAGTTAAAGACTCATTAAAAGTCAATCAAGATTAGATTATGAAATCAAAAGTTAGATTGTAGTTGGACTTCAACTCTAATCCAAGTTATTAAGAAATTAAAACTTAGAAATTAATTAGTAGACTTAGCTAATCTAATTACCTAAGTTAAATTAACATAATCTACTTAAGTTAATTAAGTAACGGAAGATTAATTAAGGTTAAAGTTAATTAACCTTAATAAAAGTATTAAGTAATTAATTAGTAATGATGATTAAGAATTAACTAATTAATTATAATTTAACCTTAATCAAGCATAATTAAAAACCCTAATCCAAGATTAAGGAAGAGATTAAGGGATAATTAGAAATTAATTAGGATCTTAAGTAAGGATTAAGACTTAATTAAAAAAGGATAAGATTAATTGAAATTCGATTAATGAAGACTAGTTATGATTAAAGGTTAAGCCTAATCTTAATTAGTCATACAAATAGAATTAGGATTAGTAATGCCTTTCATAAGACATATCCATAAGCCTTAGTAAATTGTAGGACTTAAGTGAATATGATTATCAATAAAGCTAGCACAAGCTACCTTAAAAGATTATAACCAATACTTTCTCTCTACATAAAACTTGAGAAGCTTGGCAAGAGAGTGTGATTTGGTTTTCCTTAAAGGAAAGACCTTGAATCTACGAGGTTGCACCACGGTAAAGTGGTGACGTAAAAAGATTCAATGGGCTTGTCTGTAAGGATGTAATATTGTAAGTGTTTGCGGTGTGACATACATCATGTGCATCAATAATGATTAAGGTTCAAAAGCCTTACGACCTATATGGCAATACCACTCTAGTACAGTGTGAAACTGGATGGGACGGGTGCACTGGGTTTTGCAAAGAACACCAGCGGTCCGGTAAAGGAGACCAGCCCTGAGGATAAGTCGGGTCCCGAAATGGCACAAGTGACGTAGGCTCGCCCCCTACTGTCGTGTAAGCGGGGTACAGGCTTGACTATCCTGTCGCTCTCAAGTTTTCATAATCAGTGAGTTTGTCTGGAAGTCGGAAAATCGTCTTGGCCAGATATTGAGCAATGCTCTTCGTACTATTTGCTAGTACAGACTATACTCCTGATATATTGTACATATATGGTCGAGCAGTTGTTGTGTGCTCTGCTTTTGGTGATGTTTTCCCGGGCCCTCATGCATTAGTTATGTACATCATGATAGCATCAATTACACACTTGTGATTGAGATTATGTGAATGTCTGTGAATATTTTATGGATGCTCTAGTTACTGTATTCTACTTGATATGAGTTCATGTGATGTTCTCACCCTTCCTTTTCTGCTTCTGTTATTTCCTGTCGTCGTACTTCTTCGCCACGTCGACAGTTGGTATTGGAGAGCTTCAGGATGTCCACTATGAGGATCACGTTGAGGTGGGAGCCACGGGGCTAGTGGCGGATTACAGACGTCCCTAGGCGATGTGTTTTCACGGGGGAGGTGCGCGTTACCATTTCTCACCCCAGCCTTCCCCTGGTACCGAAGATAGATTTCACAGTGCCGGTGATCCTTGAGTTTGAGACTCCACCCAGACTCCGTCGCTACACTACTTTTCTCGACCGTCGTCATCGCCCCTCTCCATCGACATCGTCACAATCCTCACGGATGGTGACCATGGGCGAGCCAGATTCCCCTCGTTACTCTCCCGGTCCAGAGGTGTCACCTCCACAACCCGTATATCCTGACGCATTTGGCCGTTCCCGTCCGAGTAAGCCAGACATGATCGTGATTGATGACACTACATCTGAGGAGGAGGACCCAGAGGAAGACCCGAAGGATGACTCTGAGGATGAGGAGCCGGAAGAGGATTCTTCCAGTGACGACCCTTCAGAAGACTTTGGGATGATCAACCTCGGGGGTACTGGAGGGAGGAGTTGCGGGTGGATTCCTGCTGAGACGGATGACGACGAGTAGGATAGCGTAACTGGGGGTAGTCACGAGTCTAGTTAGTAGCAGCTCTAATTTAGTGGCTTTTGTTTTGTTTCGTTTTAGCTGAGGTCTTATTTATTATAGTCTACTACTAGAACTCTTGTTTTGTATGGTGGCATTGTTTACTCCTGGATTACTTTGACACTATGGTTCTGTATATATGTTATGATGTTTCCTTTCCATGATCCCATTTATATCTGCGTGTATGTTGTGTATGTATGCGGAATGATTGAATCGTCTAAGATGTTTTTAGAAAATGAATTTCAGACTTAAGGAAAGGACGTTTTCATGAATACTTAAAATGGAATTAGAATGCGATTAGTTGATGATGATTAAACTCTTTTCAAAAAAAAAAAAAATATTTTCGTATTTTCTAAGTTTTAAAGCAGTAAATCCGACAGTTCGTTTTGCAATGTGATATTCTTAGCAGTATAACTAAGGGTGTCGCACTCCCATTCTTCAAGCAATTAGACACTTGGGTGACACTGGATAAGAGTACAGGTGGTCTCTTTCTCGGAAGAGGAGGAAAAATTGGAAAAACAACCTCCTTGTTGAAACAATCAAGCATGAATTGGTTTTGAGATAACCAGTTCATGCCAAGGATTACATATATGCCCCTCAATGGTAAACAAATTAAGTCAACCTCAAAGGCCCTCCCTTGTACAACAATGGGGCACTTAGAACACACAAGGGAAGTGGGGATTGCCTCCTTGGCTGGGGTGATGACATTTAAGTTATAGGGTAAAGGGGTGGCATGCAATCTTAATTTCTCCACACAATCGTATGCAATGAATGAATTTGTGGCTCTCGAATCGTAAAGTACAACTACAGAAATTCCTCCTAGGTTACACAACCTCTAATCAGATTATCAGCTGATGTTGTTGCCTCTCCACTGTGTGTAAAGACTATCCCAGTGGCTTGAGGTCTGGTGGCCTCCTTCCTCTTGCAACACTCATTCTTCATATGGCATGGATCCTTGTAGAAAAAACAAAGACTCTAGCCCAACAAGCATTGGCCCTGGTGTCCCTTCTCACACTTAGGGCACGGGGGTACTCACCCTTGCCCTAAAGCAGGTCAAGTGGATGGGTTGGCATTACCATGCCACTTGGGCCTAGAGCTCTTACCCTGACTGGGATCCTTCAGCTTCCTCTTACCTTTTTGATCCATTGGCCTGAGGGTCTCATCAGCAATTCTCTTCTCCACCAAGAGGTACTTGTTGCGAGAGAGGGAAAGTCCCTCGGCTCCAAAGCATTCACACTCCTCCTCAGCTCGGGCTTCAGACCTACTTCGAAATGGTTGCACTTCCATCCCTCTTAAGGAATGTGGAATACTTGGCAAGGCGCTCAAACTTGGCCGCATACTGGCCCACAGATAAACTCCCTTGCTCCAGTTGCAAGAACTCCGCCTCCTTTTCCCTACGAATGGTGGCGGGGAAGTATTTCTCCAAAAACACCGCCTGAAAGCTCACCCATTTCATAGGAGTACGCAGGGAAGCCAGACGGGCTTTAGCTCCCTTCCACTAGTCCTCGGCGTCTCCCTAGAGCATGAACGTCGCAAACCGAACCCTAAGGTTGTCAACACAACTCATGACCTAAAAAATCTTCTCTAGGGCATTGAGCCAGGAGTCAACCACCTCTGGATCATAAGTTCTGGAGAATGATGGGGGATGATGCTTCCGGAACTTTACTAGGCCTTGGACAAATGGGTCTGTGGCCACAACTGGGGTAGGTGGAGGTGTCTCCCTTAGATGCTCCCGGAGCTCCTGAAGAACAGCCGCATTGGGGGTGGTCTGCTCCCCGATAATTGTCGTCAGCATCCTGAGAGCAGCTACTATGGGGTCGGGGTCTGATGTTGGCGTTGGGGAACCTCGGGGGCGGCCTCGTTGTCCGTTATCCATAATCCTAAACACATCATTAATGAAACATTAAGGTGATCAGTCTCCACATTTCACAACAATGCATGTAAGATTACAATTAACTTTAGACAATCCTAACTATCCACAGTCCAATTGGATTGAACTGCTCTGATACCAAAATTTAACGTCTTAATTTCTAAATCCGAGAATTTAGCCCGTTGGATCCAAATACCCGAATTCCTGAAATTATTGCGTGCCATTTAGATACTGCAATTACATACATCATATAACGCTTAAGTCCCAACGAATACTTAAACAATATATGGAGAAAACAACTGAGAATTATACATATGGTTTCCATCAAGGCCACATAATCATCCAATATACAATAATCATTTGGGATACCCCCGTACATGTGCCCTGACAAAAGAGATCGAGGGGCCAAAAGCCACACATGTACGGTCATATCCCTTAAGAGAATAGAAATACAATTCATTACAATCTAAACATCAACAGGGCTACATAACTAAAGCATGACGTCCTGGCCCAGAACAAAATACACTAAAATAGCTCCTCGATCTCCACGCTCACTGACCAGTGTGGGGATGAACTTGTGCATCTAGAATATAATCCACAGAACGCGTGGTGAGACAGTTGTCTCAATGAATATAACAATGCAGCATGCAGTGTTGGTACAACAGGTAGATGAATGCAACAGGATAAATACAACCAATTCATAACATGCCATTTCATCTTATCATAAATATAAACATGAACATGCATGACCTGCATTGCCCAGCAGATGGGGTCTTATCACTAGAATGGGGCTAGACCTGAGCTCATACTACAAGGAACGTCTTCCTTGGGCATAACACTGCCAGTTACCTGGGGGTCGAAACCCGTGTTTTAAATAGGGACCAAAGTCTAATCTTATTTATGTAAGGGTAATCTGGGGCAAAAGCCAAAACTGGGTCGAAGCCATTTTTACTGGGGCCGAAGCCAAATTCATTTTCTCATTATTAACCTGGGCTAAAGGTCATGAATGAAATGCTCAACCATAGTTTAGTCCAAGAATCATACAATAATGTCATAATCCATGAGTATGAGGAAACCCTAACTTGGGGAAAATCCCCTACACATACTCCTACTTTGTACCACAATCCAATGTACCAATATAAAGAAAATACACACACAACATTCATCCACAAGATTTAAAGAAGGGGAAAGTGAGAATCGGGCACATGAAGGAGAAGCAAGCCAAATAAGTTTTGGTGTGTGAGTTATACTCACCTCAAGAACTAAAGTGGAAGAGGGAAGAAGTTGAGGAAGGTGAGAGGATGAGGTCCTTGGCTTTGAGCTCCTTTCTTCAAGCTTTAATAGAGTCTTTCTCTCTCTAGAACTTCTCTCTCTCTCTTTAAAATTGTAGGTGGAAGAAATGAATGAGGGAGAAGCCCTAAAAATGTGTTTTTAGGGTGTTCTGATTTCGCGTTCTCTCTCAGCCGCGCTTGAGCGAGCCTGAGCAAGAGGATCAGAATTCCTGCTCGCGCGTGCTCGCTCAGCCCTCGCTCGAGCGCACTCTGAGCAAGCCTGAGCTAAATTTCACACAGAAAGTCCCTATTTCTCTCTGCTTTTCCCGCTCAGTCCTCACTCGAGCGAGCCTGAGCGAGAAAACCAGAATGAGAGTTCTCCTTTTTCCTGATATCCTCGCTCAGGTGCGCTCAAGCGAGCCTGAGCGAGAATATCAGGTTTGATTTTCCTGGTTTTTACTCCTTTTTTATCCTAACTCAATTTCTCCCACTCAATCCTAGTTCCTTTTTATAAAACCTATTCCATTACTAATTTAATTCATAAAAATGGTTTAGAATTTTTGATGTTACATAGGATCTCTTAATAATTATGACATTTGTATTTGCATTGTGCTCCCTAGTTGATTTTTGAGTTCATGTGGTGTTTTGCCCGGAGTTCAAAAGGGAAAGTGTGTGGGAATTTAATGAGCATATATTTATTCACACTTAGAACCTTTAATATTAGCTTTATTGGATTGAGTTTGTAACATCCAGTAATTCAGAACTTTCATAATTTTATAAGATTAAGATAGGGAAATGTATGTTTAATAACTATGAAAAGAAGGTTTAGAAATTAGGAAATAAGACATAGACAAAAAACCAAGTTTTTTGAAGTTTCAGTATTCTCGCTCAAGCGAGAATGTCTCGCTTGAGCGAATTATACAGCAGAATGTGGAAAAATGAGTTTCTGCATATCTCGCTTGAGTGAACGCATCTCGCTTGAGCGAGAATCAGGGGAGTTTTGGGAGACTCTCTAGACAATTTTTGCTTAAACGAGAAGATCTCGCTTGAGCGAGAATCGTCTAGAGAGGGGATCTATTCTAGATGATTCTCGCTTGAGCGAGACAGTTTCGCTTGAGCGAGAATGTGAAGGAAAAGCATGCAACCGACACACTCGCTCAAGAGAGAATATCTCGCTTGAGCGAGAATTCACTTAAAGGCACTAAATCCCTAATTTAGAATCAGAATTTCACTTTCTTCTTCCTTCTTCTTTAGTTTAGAGAGAGAGACTTTGAGTTTTAGAGAGAGGGAGTTTGGATTGAAGCTTGAAAAGGGTTTTGGAGCAAGGGATCTTCAAGTGTTGGATCTTCATCCATTCTCCTTCCTTCAAGTTTCAAGTATAGGTGAGTACAACTCACACACTATCACTCTCTATGGTTGTGAATCTTGAGAGTGATCCCAATTCTCTCAATTCGCCTTCTTTATGCCTAAAATGTTAATTGTTAAGGATTGAGTGTATTTGATGAATTAGGAAGGATTGTCTTTTGATTATGGAAACCCTAGGTTACGAAACTTACGAAATGTGATGTTATTGTCATATGATCATTATCAGTTGTTAATTCATTGAGATTATGTGCATTGAGCAATTTAAGTCGGTTTCGACCGTGAGTTAATATAATCCGGCTTCGGTCGTGAGTTAAAATAAGTAATTATGTGAAAACTTGACTTCGGTCCAGTAATGGGCGGGATTCATCCCTGGAGGAGACGTTCTCCGTAGTCTGAGCTCAGTTCTAACTCTAGTTTCAGTGATAAGATCATGCCTGCTAGGCACAACAGTGAGTTGCATCATAAGTTACATATATTTGAGTTGAATGTCATTTATCTTCTTATGTTATAACTGTTACATATTATTGAATTGTAATTCCTACACTGCATTTTCATAAGTTGTGCTTCACTAAGACAATTGTCTCACCACATGTTTCGTGGATACAATCTAGATGTGTCGGTACCTCCTCGCAATGATTCTTGATGTAGAGAGCAAGAGCATGCTTCGAGCTGGAGTTTTAGTTTTTAGTTGTTGGATTGTATAGTTGTATATATATATGTATAGGCTAACTCTTACTTCAAATGTTAACTTTGTAGCCTTAGTGGCACGTCATATATATGTAAATGTATATAGTTTGAGTTTCACAAATTGTTTAAGTTAACAAGTTGTGAGTGTTTTCGATATTCAAAATGATGCTGTTAATTTCTGAAATTTGGGGTTTGGTTTCCAACGGACTACATCCTAAACTAGAAAATTAGGGTGTTATAGTATTCATGATTAAATCCACTGTTTTAATTGGAATTTACCTAATTGGGCTTTATTTGTAATTGTTGTTTAATTTATGATTTTAAGCCTATTGACCTACCAGTCTTGTTTTGATGATATCTGGAGCTATAGGTGGACGATTTGGGTTATTCCAGTTGATTTGGAAAGCTAAGATCTAGGGCTTTAATTTTATATGCTACATGATGGTATTTACACGAGGGAACTAGGAGAAGTTTAATTTTGAAGTTGGGATACAGAAACTGATGCGGTAACAACATTGTTTTAAGACTTGTATTAGTGTAATGTGTCTGATACTTGTTAATCAAGGCCCAACCATCATTTAGATAGGATTAATCATGTGGTTAGGAGTAGATCTATAAATAGCGGCAATTACCCTTTTGGAGGGAACTCTCTCATTTTCTAAAATTCAGATTTGGAGTCTCTTCACTTTCTCTCTTCTGCTTCTTCCTTCTTCCTCTTCTTCTTTCATTTTTGTTCATACTGAATGAACCTCCATGGAATGATAGGCTTTGAAGGTTGATTATCAAGTGTTATTAGCATTGGATCTTGAGGTTTCATCTATGCAATTTCATTTTTCAAATTTCTGCACATTTCTCTCTTCTCCTAATCTCTAGAATTCAGGGATTATAAATCTTGAATTGGAATGCATGCTTCATGGTTCTTTTTCTCCTGTTAATCCTAAAATCGAATTTTAGTTTGCTTAATTCTAGAATGAATCTACTTTCTTAATTCAGTAGGTTAGGGATTAGAATTCTCACACAAATTTGCTTAATCCTTGTATGAGATAATTGATGAATTGAAAGATGCGTAATTGGTTAATTGGAATTTGTGAAGGAATTGATAATTTTCTTTAAACTAATGAAAGATCCTATGTGAATGACCTTGAGAATAAATCCATTTTCTTGCATATTTTCTGAATTTCAAATTTTTCAATTTTGTTCTTGAATTCTAAAAAAACAAACAAAACCCTCTTGCTTCTGTTGAATTAACAATTCTTGTAAGTAAATTCAGATTTGCTATTAAATTCCTTGAGAGATGACTTTGGTTATTTCTCCATTAACTACATTTTCTGAATAGTAATATTTGGTTGAGCACGACAACGATCACCTTGTTCAACTGCCTAAAGTCTACACACAACCTCATACTCGCATTCTTCATTTTAACCAAGAGCACCTGCACTCCCCAGGGTGACACACTAGGTCGATGAATTTCTTCTCAATTAACTCCTCTAACTGGCTCTTAAGTTCACTCAACTCTAGAGGTGACATCCTATAGGGGGGCCTTAGATATATGTCCTATGCTCGGTATATGATCTATAGAAAACTCAATCTCTCAGTCTAGAGGTAAGGTGGTTAACTCACTAGGGAAAACATCTTGAAACTCCCTAACACTGGCTACACTACTCAAGTTGGGACTAGTCACTAAAGTAGAGGAAATTTGTAAAATAAAACAACTACTATTCCCATCAAATAGGCATTCAGAAATCTGTGTAGTGCTAGAAAATAAAACGGATAATTTCTCCCTCAGAGGAAGAGGAAGAATTTGAAAAACAACTTCCTTGTTAAAACAGTCAAGCATGATGTGGTTTTGGGATAACTAGTTCATGTCGAGAATCAAATCAGTGCCCTTTATTGGCAAAAAAATTAAGTCAACCTCGAAGCCCCTCCTTTGTATTACAATTGGGAATTTAGAACAGACAAGGGAAATAGGGATTACCTCCTTGGATGGGGTTATAACATTTAAGTTGTAGGGTAAAGGGGTAACATGCAATTTCACTTTCTCCACACAATCATATGCAACAAAGGAATGGGTTGGCCCGAATCATATATCACAATCAAGATACTACCTCTTATAATACACGTACCTCGCATTAGGTTATCGGACAAAGTTGTCGTCTCACCATTAAGGATGAAGACTCTCCCGGTAGCTTGGATTTGGGGGCCTCCTTATTTTTCTGGAACTCCTTCTGCATGTGCCTGGGCTCCTTGCAGTAGTAACACAACTTCTACCCCACAAAGAACTCTCCCGAATGGTTCTTCCTGCACTTGGGGAACTTGGGTACCACCCCTTCGAGTTGTGCGGGACGGGTGGCAAAGGTGGTGTTGCCCTGCCACTTGGGTCGTGAGCCCTTGCCCTGGTTAGGCTCCTCCGGCTTCCTCATGCCCTTTTGTCAGCCTGTCGCGGTTTCCTACTTCCGCCTAAGTTCTTCTTAGAAATGTAATACATGTTGATCAAGGTAGGGAAATCCCTGATCTCAAGTGTTCCAACACAGTCATTGATGTCTGGTCTCAAGCCATCCTCAAACTGAGTGCATCTTCACTCCTAATCTGGGACTACCTAAAGGCACCTCGAGCACTTAGCCAGCTCCTCAAATTTGACCCCGTATTGTCCCACCGTCATGCTCCCCTACTTGAGTTGTAGGAAGTCTGCCTCCTGACCGATTCCGGAAAATACTTCTCCAAGAATTCAGTCAGAAAATCTCCCCAAGTGAGTTGAGTTCCTATAGTAGTAATCTAGAAACTAGCCCCTTTTCCACCAGTCTTCAACCTCCCTTCTCAACATGTAGGTGGAAAAGCCCACCCTGAAGTCATCTGCACATCGCATCACCTCGAAAATCCGGTTGAGATCGCGGAGCTAATTGGAAGCCACCTCCGGATCATAGGCCTCAGTAAACTGTTGGGGACTATGTTTTCGAAACTCTGTTAGGCCTTGGATGAAGGGATCAACCGTAGGTGGGGGAGGTGTCTTCGTTGGTCGCCAACGTAACTCTTACAGCATGGCAGCGTTTGCAACAACCTGCTCACACGCCGCTACAGCCTGCTGGCGGTTGGCCTCCACCTGCTTCCTGTTTTTAGCCACTTTCTCTCCCATCATCTTGGTGAGCATCCAAAGTGTCGCTACCACGGGATCTTGGTTTTGACCCGGTGGTGTAGGTGGCGTAGGGTTAAAACAAGGTCTACCTCTTTTGCCGCCAGCCATAATCCTCTACACATCATTTACAAAGCATAAAGGTGATCAGTCTCGATATTTCATAAGAATGCATATAAGATAACAAATAACTTGCAAGAAAAGACTATTGGATTAAACTGCTCTTATACCATAATGTAATGTCCTAATTCTAAAAACTCGGGATTTATGCCCGTTGGAGACATAAGTCCTAAATTTAGGAAATTATTTTTCATTACATTAACGATATCGATAAACATGACATTGACATGCTTAAATAATCTAGCGTTCACTTAAACATAATCAGAGTAAACTAAATACATGACGTGGCATGGATATTACAATAGATGTGTCCTCAACAAATTAGAAAAGCTTAACTTGGGTAAAACATGTATAATTATCCATCAAAAGAATACAATGACAATGTACTAAATATCTCAAAATAATAGAGCACTAAATACATCAAAAAATATAAAGTCTCCATAGCTCCAGCTCCAGCTCCCTCATTGTCCGGCCTGAGGGGGACCCTATGCATCTAAAAGATATCCACAAACATGTAGTGAGACTTGTTGGGTCTCAAGACTTTGAAAGTCTAAGACACCCCTATGATATAATTTTGATGAGTATAAACTTAAAATAAACTCCTTAAGACTTTACAATTTTAATGATGTTTGTTATGTTATTCCAGACATGATAAGCATCTGAACCTTAAACACTGTCTGAAGTACATCAAGGGACTAAAGGAAGCTTCGTCTAAAGTTTCCAAGTCATTTTCAAGAATCTGGTTCTGAAGCATCTTCTGAAGTTTGAAGTCTGATATGAAGACTGAAGTATTGTCTAAAGCCAATACCTTTTTTGACATGGAATGTCAAAGACTGGTTTATTCCTTCATGCAACCTTAGAATACAAATAAGGAATGACAAAAGATCACTTTTGGCTGAGATTTGAAAAACAAGCACAAATGAGGAAATACTGCGCTGAAAGAGTTGTAGAAGTCAGATCAACTCTGCAACCTTGTACTGTGTCAGAGTTGTGTCTCAACAGGATGAAGAGAATTAAATGTTATCTCTTAATGGACTTCTCAATTTCATTCCTCTGCTCAAAGCCTATAAATACTCGTGGCCTTTGTGAAGCAAAGAAGAAGCAACATACGCACAAATTATTTGAAAAGAAACGCTGCCAAAATCTTCTTTGATTAAACTCTTATTTCTTTGTACAAAAATTTTCATATCCAGTGTTAGATTATTGTTCTATTTGCACATCCTTCTAAACGAAGAACTTTGTATTCAAAGTTCATCTTTTCTTGTAACACTTGTTGTTTGGAGCTTGAAGAGGCTAGGTTAGAAAACAATACTTGTAAGAGCCTTGAGAGGCTAGGTGAGCAAACAATACTTGTTGTTAGAGCCTAAAGAGGCTTAGGTGAAAAAATATTTGTAATATGTTTCATATTAGTAGAGAAAATTTAGAAGCTAGTTGGCTCTGGGACTAGACATAGTTCACAGTGGTAGTGAATGAACCTGGATAAATCTTGGTTGAGTGCTTCTCTAACCCTTATCTCTTTACATTCAGTTTTAACTAAGAAGAAGAGGGTTTTGAACTTGAGTTTATATAAAACACTTGTGAAAATCTGTTAAGAAAACATTATCAGATCCACTGTTCAGACAAAGCACTAACTCTCAGACACTCCTTAAACCTGTCTGATGTTTTATAAGCACAATCCATTATATCACAGAAGGATCATCTGTGAAAAGGCCTCTAGCTTTCAATGGTGTTGACTACCATTACTGGAGAGATCGTATGCAACTGTTCATTGAGAGAAACAACATAAATCTATGGAATATAGTCACTGATGGTGATTATGTTCCCATGCATGGTGGAGTGCCTATACCAATGTCTGAATGGACAGGTGATTAGAAAGCTCGTGTTCAGCTTAATGCCAAGGCTAAACTCTACTTGGTTTGTTCTTTGAATAAACCTGAGTATGAGAAAGATCTTTGGTGCAACGCTGCTAAGGAAATCTGGAACACATTGGCATTAGTCCAAGATTAGCATGCTTGTTCATCAATATGAGATGTTAAATATCTATGAGTCAGAAACCATTGACCAAATGTTTGGTAGGTTTCAGACAATAACAAATGGACTGAAGTCCCTAGGAAGAACTTATGAATCTGGAGATAATAATCGAAAGATTCTTAGAAGCTTACCCAAGGCTTGGAGACCCAAGGTTACTGTTATCCAGGAGGCTAAAAACCTTAATACCCTGATAATAGAGGAACTATTTGGATCTCTTAAGGTCCATAAGTTAGAAATTGTTTAGGATGTATCCAATAAGAAGTCATTGGCACTAAACACCAAGGCCAAACAAACAAGGCATGGAGCCATGAAAGCCATGCAAGCTAAAGAAACTTCAGAAGCAGATGAAGAATCTAAAGAAAGTTTTAAAGATGGTGATCTTGCCTTTCTAAGTAGGAATATCAAGAGAATGCTTCAGAAAAATGGAAAATTCAGAAAAGATCAACCCTTTAGAAGTAAGAATGGTAAGTCAGGCAAGAAAGCTTCCAGCACTGAAAAATTTATTTCTAAGAATGCAAACATCTAGGTCACATGAAGGCTGATTGTCCCAAGCTGAAGAAGCCTACTTTTAAGAAGAAGTTCTTTAAGAAGAAGAAGTGGCTGATGGCTACCTGCGAAGGCCTGGATGACTCTAATTCAGAAGAAGAGGAGTCAACTGAAGAAGCAAACCTATGTCTGATGGCGGGCCTACCTTCTTCAGAATGCTCAGACTCTGAGGTAAGACCTCAATCTGATTTTTTATTTACAAGAGAGATTTGATGATTTACTAGATAGTTCAAAAGAAATCTTCCAAGAATATGAGGATCTTTTAAGGGCATATACAGAAATGTGTAATACGAGTGAAGCTCATGAGAAAGAAAACCATGTACTCAAGGAAGAACTTGAGAACTGCAAGAGAGGTGGTTTTGAAGACCAATCTGAAGAAGTTTCAAAACTTCAGAAGAAGGTCAAAGAACTCACTTTAGACCTTGCCAACTTAGTTAAGGGAATTGAAAACCTAAACAAGTTGTTAGGAATTCAGAAAAGTTTCAATAACAAATGTGGGCTAAGATACTCTGAAAGTGAATCATCAGATACCTCTGATGTTAAAGCTAAAAATCCCAAAAAGGCTTTCAAGAAAGGTAAAGGGTGTTCTCATTGTGGCAAGCCTGGACACCATGTGTCTAAATTCAATCACAAAGGGAAATCAAAACCCAAAACTAACAAGAAAGGACCCAAGAAGTTATGGGTACCTAAATCTTTGATCATTCCTGTTGCAGATGTGTTTAACAGGACAACGGAAACCCAACAAATGGTACCTGGACAGTGGCTGCTCGCGACACATGTACATGATAGGCGAAAGGTCATTGTTCCAAAACCTTCTATCAAAGGATGGTGGAGTAGTCACCTTTGGTGGAAATCAACAAGGGAAGATCATTGGAGTAGGTAGAGTAGGTATGGAACCTCTGTCCTCTATTAAAAACGTTTTACTTGTTGAAAGACTTCAACACAACCTACTGAGCATAAGTCAATTATGTGACAGTGGTTATGTATCCTTCACCAAGGATGGTTGCATAGTCAAGGATTCAGATGATCAAATCCTCTTTACTGCTAAGAGACATGACAATGTGTACAAGATTGATCTAGAGGAACTTGCAAATCAAAATGTGAAATGTTTTCTCTCAGTTGAGGATGAAAAACATATTTGGCATCAAAGACCGTGGAATTCCATCTTGAGATTAATCTCAAAGATAACAAAGCATAACCTTGTTAAAGGATTACCCAAACTTTCATTCATATATGATATTTTATGTGAAAGTTATCTGAAAGGGAAACAAACAAGAAGCACATTTCAGAGCAAGAATGTTGTATCAACTAACAGACCTCTTGAACTTCTTCACATTGATTTGTTTGGTCCAACTAGAACTGAAAGTCTTAGTGTAACGTCCTAATTTCTCAACTCAGAAATAGTGCCCGTTGGAAACACTATTCCTAAATTTCTGAAATTATTTCGCGCCAATTTTGATATCATCAAACAATTGCTTAAGCTATCCAACGATTTGCTTAAGTTGTTACTAAATACATACATCAATATCTCATTACAAATCGGAAGCTTAATTAAACTTAAGGAAGGAACCTACACTTGGAGTGTTATGGTTCACGAAACTCATACCGGAAATCCAGCAGAGTCTCCCCTAAAAACTGAATGTTTACCAATTTCAATCTTAACCTGAAAATCACTAAAAACCACCAATACAGTTTAACATCACAATTACACTAACATCTATGACTAAGCCTCCGTGGCCAATCAAAATATATACACAACAATAATTAGTTAACTATCAATTACATAAGAATATACTACTAAGCAGGTCTTCCCACTAGGAGTAAAACTCAGCTCCACAGTTCCTTTCCACTGCTCCACAATAACGTGGAGTTCCCTGCACAACTAGAATATATCCCCGAAACGTGGGGTGAGACTACAGTTTCAGCGAACACAACTATGCAAATGTAGTGTGGGGATCAATTATATGAGATGCATCACATAATACACGTCAACATTAAGCTCATAACTCAATTCCAATCCATTACATAGTGAAAACTTCTATTAGCTCATTATAAGAATACATGTACTTATACTCAAGATAACTATACAACAACTTCAAGTGAATACAATTAAACATTATACAACAGTCATGGCATAAACTTATACATTACAATCAATTCAAAGTAAATGCAATTTATGATGCAACTCACTGTTGTGCCCAACAAGCATGATCTTATCACTTAACTGGAGTTAGAACTGAGCTCAGATTACGGGGAACGTCTTCCCCGAGGAAGAATCCCACCCATTACTGGACCGAAGTCAAGTTTTCACATAATAACTTATTTTTAACTCACGGTCTGAAGCACCCGCATTTTTACCGTTTTGCCGTATTTTGTGTTTTATTGAATTTTGAGTGATTAAAATTATTTTTAATCATCAAAATTTATATTTTCGAGTTTAGGAATGAATTTCCTATTTTTCTAGAATTTTTGGGAATTTTTGGGATTTTTCTGTGAAAAATGACCCTTTTGCCCCTCCTATCTCTTGAACCGGGCCCGAATACTCTTGATCCGGGCCAGAAAATTTGCACAACTCTTTCTTTCCTCCTTCTAGAAACCGTGCATGTGTGTGTGTGTGTGTTGCATGGGAGACACTTGTCTCTTCCTCCCTTCCTTCCAAGACAAGTGTCTAGCCTAGGAAAATTATGGTATTAAACATTAAAACATTTATTCATTTTCCTTTCCTAACATGCAAAGTCTCCATTTCATTCTCTCATTTCTCTCTTTCTCTTCCTCTTGAAGCCGTGAACTCTCTCTTTTTTCTCTAAAATCCTCCATTTTTCTCCAAACACTTTCAAGCCTAAGGTTCTGTGATCCCCCTAGTTACCACTAAAAGTACCACATGTATTACACGTGACCAACGAAGTAGAACGTAAAAAAAATGGGAAGTGTTTTTTTTTTTTAAAAGGGTTTAGGTGTCATTGACCTATTACCTCTCTAGCTTTATTTTAAGTACTTATGAAATATCCTTTCCTTCACTTTCAAAAACTTATCTTTCCGTAAGCGTCGAAAGAATTAACACCTTACGCGCATCCACAACATACACATGGTTAAAGACCTTGAGAGAACATAAAACAGTGTGACATAAATACATACATACATATTAAGTAGCATCGATGTACCTCTCGAATACCCACATGACCACCTTAAAATATGAGTTCCGGTAGTAAAATAAATGAGACCTCTAACAGAATACAAAAGAAGAGATTCCTAAATCAGAGCTGCGTACTACCTAGACTCAACACAACCTAGTCCTTTTCAGGTACAAGAGGAAGTCTGGGGTGTGTGATGATGACACAGACTCCCCCCCCATAGAACTCACACATGCGCGGGATGCCCGTCACCTTCCGGGTGCCCCTTGGCAACCATCTGATTCGCTCCTGCATCGACGTCATGACGGAAGTCCTCGATACCGACTGACAACGTGACAAGAAGAACATAGAAAGAAGAGATAGAAAAGAAGGGTGAGAACATCGCATGAACTCAAAGCATGTAGGATACAGCAAACTAGAGCACACACACAGAGGCAATCCACACAGTCGAATCAATAAGCAATCACGACATCTCATCATGGTGTACTCATATGAACGCAACTTTTACTATTATAATGCAATATCTAATGCATGCGGGCCCAGGGAAACATCACCATAGGCAGAGCACATAGTAGCTTCCCGACCATATATACACAGCATGTCAGGAGTTAGAGTCTGTACTAGCATTGGTACAAAGAGCATTGCTCATAAAGTTTGGCCAAATAAATTTAAGCGTTCTTCCAGACAATCTCAACTGACCATGAAAACTTGAGAGCGACAGGATAGTCAAGCCTGTACCCCCGTTTACACGACAGTAGGGGGCGAGCCTACGTCACTTGTGCCATTCCGGGACCTGACTATCCTCAGGGCTGGCATCCCCACTCGAGGACCCTCTGGCGTTCTTTGCAAAACCCAGTGCCCAGTCCCTACCAGTTTCACACTGTACCGAGTGTTACTGCTATATAGGCCGTAAGGTTTTCAACCTCGAACATCAACGACGCTTCATGATGCATGTCACACAACAATTCTCACAACATTCACATCCTTACAGACAAAACCTATTCAACGTCTTTCCTTCACAAGGAAGGCCAAACCGCACTCTCCTCGCCAAGCTTCTCAAGTTTTATGTAGAAAGAGTGTGTTGGTTATAGCCTTTTAAGGTAGTTTGTACTAATGTTCTTGATAATCATGTCCACTTAAGTCCTATAATTTACTAAAACTTATGATTGTATCTTATGGATGGTATTACTTATCCTAATTCTTCTTGTATAATTAATTAAGATTAGATTTAACTTTTAATCAATCTTCATTAACTGGGCTATAATTAATCTTAATCTAAGTCTTAATCTCTTCCTTAGTTTTGGACTAAGCTTTTAATTACATTTGATTAAGGTTAATCATAGTTAGTTAATTCTTAATCATCATTACTAATTAATTACTTAATACTTTTATTAAGGTTAATTAACTTTAACCTTAATTAATCATCTGTTACTTAATTAACTTAAGTAGATTATGTTAATTTAACTTAGGTAATTAGATTAGCTAAGTCTACTAATTAATTTCTAAGTTTTAATTTCTTAATAACTTGGATTAGAGTTGAAGTCCAACTCCAATCTAACTTTTACTTTCATAATCTAATCTTGATTGACTTTTAATGAGTCTTTAACTCATTTTCTTAAAGGTTTTAAACTTAAATTAAAGGCCTAAAGGTTTTATAACTCTTAGGAACTTATTTTTAGTCATGGTAACCTAAAATATTGACCTTTAAGTTGACTTTTACTTGGTTGGAATTGAAAATCCGAATTTGTTTTATTATTTTTAAAGACTTATTCTTAATTGCACTTTAGTCCTTTTACTTGTAAAATATCTTCTTAGTCCTTTTGGACCACCAAGGCCCATAAACATGTTTTTAACATACCCTTGACCTTTTTAAGATCAAAAGGTATTCTTGATGAGTTTCATCAAGAACAACTCATGAACATCAAGAACAACTTGAATGTTCATCAAAACTTCAAATTTTTCACAACATCCAATCTTCACCAAAACTTCACACATTCATCAACAAACAATCTAAATGCCAAATATCATACCAATCCACTCAAAATCATCAAAATACACATTAAAGTTCATAACTCCATTTTCAAGCTCATAAACATTATTTTTCAAAGATCAATCATCCAAAACAATTGTATACCTTCAACCAACTTCATGCATGTTCATAGATTCATCATACAAACACATTCCAAGCACCAAAAAAATTTTGAAACACATGCAGCCCCAAAATCCCTCAAGGCCGAGAGCTATTAAAGGAAAAGGGGAAAATTTTTCCAAAATTGTTTCTTGGCTTGCATGCACCAACAATCACAATCCAAGCACATTCCAAGCATCAAAACAAACTTAAAAAACATGTAAACAACCCAGCTCCAAGAATCCAAAACGTTTGCTCAAAGAAAAGCTCAAAAAGTGATTTTTTTCAAGGAGAACAAGAGTAAAAACAAGGATTTTAAGGGCAAATCCTTGACTCTAGTTACCAATCCTACTAGAGTTCAAGTTCTCCCCCCTTTACCTAAGGAATTTCCTCAAAATAAGGTGCAGCAACGGCCCTTGAAACAGCTCCCAAAAATGCCTCCTTTAGTCACCAACAAGGATTTTCAAGGCTAGAAGGCTTAGAAATGGAAGCTTTGGTTCAAAGATGGAACCTTGGCTTGATTGTGTTTAAGGAAGGATGAAATTTTTGGGAGAAAAATGATGGAGAGTTCATGGCTTCAAGAGGAAGAGAAAGAGAGAAATGAGAGAAAAATTTCAAGTTTGCATGTGTGGAAGAAAAGGAAGAATAAGTGGTTTTAGTGTTAAAATGCCATAAATGCCTACACTTGACACATGTCTTGTGAAAAGGAAGGAAAATACAAGTGTCTCTCATGCACCATGCCTACACATGCGCGGCTTCTAGAAGGAGGAAAGGAAGAGTTGTGCAAATTTTTCTGGCCCGGATCAAGAGTATTCGGGCCCGGTTCAAGGGACAGGAGGGGCAAAAGGTCCTTTTCACACAAAAAAACCCCAAAAATTCCCAGAAATTCCCTAAAAATAGGAAATAAATTCTAATCCAAAAATATAAATTTTGGTGATTAAAAAAATAATTTTAACAATTCAATAAAACACGAAATGCGGTAAAACGGTAAGAAGCGGGCATTACAATAAGCGGAGGAGAGAAAATTAAGGTTTTATTTACAGAGATTGTATAGAATTATAATTATAATTTTAAATCATCTTTTAAGGTTCAAAATATATCTTCCATATTTTTCTACAATTTTTTCATATGCTGGCTATGGTTATACTGTTAATTGGGGCATTTTGATCTTTTTGCCCAGAAGTGCTAGAAAAATTCTAAATAATTTTCTAAAACTCATCACTAATTATATTAAGAGTATTTTGAATAAAGGTATAGATACCTTAGAGTTTTAGCTATTTTTAATAATTAAATCTATATTTTCCTTAACTGTATAATTACTAAAGGTATCTTAGGTTATTTTCTCAAACAACCCTCTCTAAAGAAATTTACTCATAATTGTGGTTGGGTATTATAAATTTGGCTGTCTATTAAAGGCTACTAATACTTTATAATTAAATGATTATTACTATTTTAAAATTTTCTTTATTCTATTTATACAACCAGTAAGAAAAATTGCGGGTGTTACATTTCTCCCCTCCTTAAGAAATTTCGTCCTCGAAATTTGGAGTCCTACTGCTGAATAGGGATAAATCCAATCTTCTTAAGATTAAGAGCTAACCCTCCTAATTAGATCATATAAGACCTTAATGGTTCCCTAAAAGTTGGATAATTATTCTTCTTAACATTTCCTTCTAATTCCCAATGTCCTCTTACGATATCTTATTTTCTTATCACTAGGCACACATATCCTACCCTTGAATCTAACAGTTCCATCAGCTTTCCTTACAAAAACTCAGATTGTCCTTTCTTAGGGACTAGATTCCTCAAATCTTGCAAAGATTGATCCACTCCCTGTGTTACACGAACTTGTTCCAAGAAATCATTTGAAATCCTCAATGTTCCCAATCTTACACTCTTAGGACCAAGTTCAACGTCTAGGTTAAGATCTCTAAACTCTTCTAACAGTTCTAGCTCCTTAACCATCATTGCTGACATATGCAAAGATTTCCGACTTAACGCATCAGTTACGACATTAGCTTTTCCAGGGTGGTACTGCAGACTAAGCTCATAATTCTTCAAAAACTCCATCCATCGTCTCTGCCCTACATTAAGTTCCTTCTGGTCAAACAGATACTTCAAACTCTTATGATCGCTAAAACTTCAAACCTAGCGCCATACAGATGGTGTCTCCAAATCTTCAAGACAAAAACTACTGCCTCCAACTCTAGATCATGCGTAGGGTAGTTCACTTCGTGTGTTCGCAATTTCCTAGAGGCATAAGCCACTACCTTTCCTTTTTGCATTAACACACAACCTAATACTTGTTTTGAAGCATCACAGTATACTTCAAAACTCTCTTGTGGGTCAGGTAAAACTAACGCAGGCGCAGAAGTTAACCTCTTCTTCAATTCCTGAAAACTATCTTCATACTACTACTGGCTCCACACAAAAGGTTGGTCTTTCCTAATCAAACGGTTCAACGGAGTTGCTATCCTTGAAAAATTTTCAATAAACTTATGGTAGTAACCAGCTAACCCCAAGAAGCTTCTCACTTCCGTTAAAGTCCCAGGTGCTTCCCACTGTAACACAGTTTCTACCTTAGCTGGGTCTACGCTAACTCGTCCACTATAGATCACATGACCTAGGAAATTCACTTCCTTTAACCAAAACTCACACTTAGATAGCTTAGCATACAACTTCCTATCCATCAAAATTATTCCAAAGAATGCCATACTCCCAATTGGATCCTAGAAATAGGAGAGAACATTGCACGAAAGAATGAGGATAAGTTGGCTTAAATGAGGTTAGAAAACTGGATTTACTGAGGAGGGAAAGGAACACCAATGACAACCAATCCAGATGGAATTACTAGACACCTGTAGCATCCGTGGTAAAGTCCAAAGCAGATTGTAGATTACCTATAGTCTCAGTATATAGATAGAGGCAATCTATCTTTAAACCTATCTTTGGGAATATTATTATCATTCCTTATGGTTATCCTACTTCCACGAATTGTATTTGTCTCCTAGGGCATCCTTACGCGAAACGTCACCTACTTATCTAGTACTATTCCAATCCAATCTTTAAAATCCTGCCTAGATATTTACTAATTTATATACCTTTCCTTGAGAGTCTAAGTCCATTAAGATTAATGTACAAACTAATCCTGTAAATTGGTATAACCATACTAAACCAACGTGTCATAATTCTTACCAATTCCAATCTTAATCGTTTATGAGATTCCATTCACATACCTTATTCAATCTATAGGAGCATCAATCAAGTACTCTCAGTCATCAAAATCAACACATACGATAATCGCTCATTATTTGACATATCTATTATTTCTACTAACCTCATGGAAGTGTTGTCCTTACTTAGTCATACCATTGTAGCTCTTGTAGTGCTTACTCGTGCATATAATTCTCCATCACATGATCTCTTTCTTCAATTTCCTGCGTAATCTTGATACTAACAGATCATTTTCTTAGTCATATCCTACCATCCGACTAAAATTTCTTAAGAACTACACCTTGTGCTATTGGCCTCAATACTTCGACATCCTTTGTCTTAAATCGAGTTTTCCACTTGTTTCTATAAATCCTTATTCTATCAATCCGTTAGAGATAGCGATCATACTCTAGTGTATCTATCAAACTTCAATCATGACACTCATTCCACAGTCAAACCCTTTAGACTTCAAGTTCATCAACAGGGTATCCAAATATGCCTTAACTGTTAAGATCAAACCCCAATTCGTGTGTTTGTCATTCTTTTCTAAACTCCATTATTATTTATCCTGAGTATACCCCAAGCCGTCGATTATTTCTAACTTGCCTTGCCAAATTATATATTTTCAATAACTGAATCCTCAAGAGCTATTAGTACAAATCCCCAAATCTCAAAACCTTAATAATTAAACATCAATGATCAATCATCTTAACCTTGAATTTACAGCCTCGAATCCATTATCGATCCCTTAGGTTACTCATCTAAAGGAATGGGAATCTAACCTTAGTGGTCATCCTACTCTAACTTTTAACGTCTCACTCATCACTTCAAACCACAAGCCAAATCAACTATTGGCTACACTAATGTACAACCTTAGGACCTAGAGGTCTTAGCAGTAGGGGTGCAAACTACAAGATCATAGGGCAGTCCAGTAACAAGAAATTTTATTTATTTTTTTTTTTGACATTCCAGAGGAATGAAAGAATGCGTCGCACCCGAATCATATAATACAATTAAAGGAATCCCACTTATGACGCACTTACCTTGGATTAGATCTTTGGATTCAGCAGCTCCAGTACCGCTACCACTTCCCTTCCGAGCAGGGCAATTCCTCTTGATGTGGCCAGTTCGTCCACAATGAAAGCATGCACGTTCGTTAGACTGGTTTGAGATCGGGCTCTTGATCGGGCGGTCCCTCAGGAAGTGACTTCTCTTACTGTGTGGACAACTACCATCGTTGTTGCCGACACTGTTTGCAGGATTTTCCCCACTAGCAACCACTGAATGCGGTCTCGCAGTGCCCCCAGATGATGAGACAAAATTGTTTCTTGGAACGAAATAAGGCTTCCTCCTTTCTCGTGCAACCTTGGGTTTGTTCCTCTGTGGGCCGGAATTCTTCCAATGAGCTTGGCTCTCCTTGGTGTCATTTTCAAGGATATGGCACACGCTGACCAATGCCTGCTGCTGATTTTCTAGAATGTTCACGATCTTCCCTAGAAGATCGTTCGTCCCAGGATTACCTCTCCCTGCCATGGAATCCTGCATTCGCAGAACAAGTCAACTTCTTCCGTTTCATGCAGAACCATTCAAGCAAGAATAAGCAACGCTACACACAGATCCTCATATTACTAAGATAGTAAGATGAGAGCAACCAATTCACACAAGGCAAACAATCAACACAAACAAACAATCAACACAGAGTAAACACAGAGAGAAGGGTATTGCAGACCATACCCGAGGCCAAAAGGAAAGAACAGCTCTGATACCACCAAATGTGATACCCCTAGTTACCACTAAAAGTACCACATGCATTACACGTGACCAACGAAGTAGAACGTAAAAAAATGCGGAAGTTTTTTTTTTTTTTTTAAAAGGGTTTAGGTGTCATTGACCTATTACCTCTCTAGCTTTATTTTAAGTACTTATGAAATATCCTTTCCTTCACTTTCAAAAACTTATCTTTCCGTAAGCGTCGAAAGAATTAACACCTTACGCGCATCCACAACATACACATGGTTAAAGACCTTGAGAGAACATAAAACAGTGTGACATAAATACATACATACATATTAAGTAGCATCGATGTACCTCTCGAATACCCACATGACCACCTTAAAATATGAGTTCCGGTAGTAAAATAAATGAGACCTCTAACAGAATACAAAAGAAGAGATTCCTAAATCAGAGCTGCGTACTACCTAGACTCAACACAACCTAGTCCTTTCAGGTACAAGAGGAAGTCTGGGGTGTGATGGTGACACAACTCCCCCCCATAGAACTCACACATGCGCGGGATGCCCGTCACCTTCCGGGTGCCCCTTGGCAACCATCTGATTCGCTCCTGCATCGACGTCATGACGGAAGTCCTCGATACCGACTGTCAACGTGACGAGAAGAACATAGAAAGAAGAGATAGAAAAGAAGGGTGAGAACATCGCATGAACTCACAGCATGTAGGATACAGCAAACTAGAGCACACACACAGAGGCAATCCACACAGTCGAATCAATAAGCAATCACGACATCTCATCATGGTGTACTCATATGAACGCAACTTTTACTATTATAATGCAATATCTAATGCATGCGGGCCCAGGGAAACATCACCATAGGCAGAGCACATAGCAGCTGCCCGACCATATATACACAGCACGTCAGGAGTTAGAGTCTGTACTAGCATTGGTACAAAGAGCATTGCTCATAAAGTTTGGCCAAATAAATTTAAGCGTTCTTCCAGACAATCTCAACTGACCATGAAAACTTGAGAGCGACAGGATAGTCAAGCCTGTACCCCGTTTACACGACAGTAGGGGGCGAGCCTACGTCACTTGTGCCATTTCGGGACCTGACTATCCTCAGGGCTGGCATCCCACTCGAGGACCCTCTGGCGTTCTTTGCAAAACCCAGTGCCCAGTCCCTACCAGTTTCACACTACCGAGTGTTACTGCTATATAGGTCGTAAGGTTTTAAACCTCGAACATCAACGACGCTTCATGATGCATGTCACACAACAATTCTCACAACATTCACATCCTTACAGACAAAACCCATTCAACGTCTTTCCTTCACAAGGAAAGCCAAACCGCACTCTCTCGCCAAGCTTCTCAAGTTTTATGTAGAAAGAGTGTGTTGGTTATAGCTTTTAAGGTAGTTTGTACTAATGTTCTTGATAATCATGTCCACTTAAGTCCTATAATTTACTAAAACTTATGATTGTATCTTATGGATGGTATTACTTATCTAATTCTCTTGTATGACTAATTAAGATTTGGTTTAACTTTTAATCAATCTTCATCAACTGGATTATAATTAATCTTAATCTAAGTCTTAATCTCTTCCTTAGTTTGGACTAATTTTAATTATTTGATTAAGTTTAATCATAGTAGTTAATTCTTAATCATCATTATAATTAATTACTTAATACTTTCATTAAGGTTAATTAACTTTAACTTAATTAATCATCTTTACTTAACTTAAGTGATTAGTTATTAACTTAGGTAATTAGATTAGTAAGCCCACTAATTAATCTAAGTTTTAATTTTAATACTTGGATTAGAGTTGAAGTCCAACTCCAATCTAACTTTTAATTTCATAATCTAATCTTGATTGACTTTTAATGAGTCTTTAACTCCTTTTCTTAAAGGTTTTAAACTTAAATTAAAAGCCTAAAGGTTTTATAACTCTTAGGAACTTATTTTTAGTCATGGTAACCTAAAATATGACCTTTAAGTTGACTTTTACTTGGTTGGAATTGGAAATCCGAATTTGTTTTATTTATTTTTAAAGACTTATTCTTAATTGCACTTTAGTCCTTTTACTTGTAAAATCTTCTTAGTCCTTTTGGACCACCAAGGCCCATAAACATGTTTTAACATACCCTTGACCTTTTTAAGATCAAAAAGGTATTCTTGATGAGTTTCATCAAGAACAACTCATGAACATCAAGAACAACTTGAATGTTCATCAAAACTTCAAATTTTTCACAACATCCAATCTTCACCAAAACTTCACACATTCATCAACAAACAATCTAAATGCCAAATATCATACCAATCCACTCAAAATCATCAAATACACATTAAAGTTCATAACTCCATTTTCAAGCTCATAAACACTATTTTTCAAAGATCAATCATCCAAAACAATTGTATACCTTCAACCAACTTCATGCATGTTCATAGATTCATCATACAAACACATTCCAAGCACCAAAAAAATTTTGAAACACATGCAGCCCCAAAATCCCTCAAGGCCGAGAGCTATTAAAGGAAAAAGGGGAAAATTTTTCCAAAATTGTTTCTTGGCTTGCATGCACCAACAATCACAATCCAAGCACATTCCAAGCATCAAAACAAACTTAAAAACATGTAAACAACCCAGCTCCAAGAATCCAAAACGTTTGCTCAAAGAAAAGCTCAAAAAGTGATTTTTTTCAAGGAGAACAAGAGTAAAAACAAGGATTTTAAGGGCAAATCCTTGACTCTAGTTACCAATCCTACTAGAGTTCAAGTTCTCCCCCCCTTTACCTCAAATTTCCAAGAAAAGTGCAGAACTGGTCCCAAAACAGCCCCCAAAGATGCCTCCTTTAGTCACCAACAAGGATTTTTCAAGGCTAGAAGGCTTAGAAATGGAAGCTTTGGTTCAAAGATGGAACCTTGGCTTGATTGTGTTAAGGAAGGATGAAAATTTTTGGGAGAAAAATGATGGAGAGTTCACGGCTTCAAGAGGAAGAGAAAGAGAGAAATGAGAGAAAAATTTCAAGTTTGCATGTGTGGAAGAAAAGGAAGAATAAGTGGTTTTAGTGTTAAAATGCCATAAATGCCTACACTTGACACATGTCTTGTGAAAAGGAAGGAAAAATACAAGTGTCTCTCATGCACCATGCCTACACATGCACGGCTTCTAGAAGGAGGAAAGGAAGAGTTGTGCAAATTTTTCTGGCCCGGATCAAGAGTATTCGGGCCCGGTTCAAGGGACAGGAGGGGCAAAAAGGTCATTTTCACAGAAAAACCCCAAAAATTCCCAGAAATTCCCTAAAAATAGGAAATTAAATTCTAAATCCAAAAATATAAATTTTGGTGATAAAAATAATTTTAACAATTCAATAAAACACGAAATGCGGTAAAACGGTAAGAAGCGGGCGTTACAGTAAGCGGAGAGAGAAAATTAAGGTTTTATTACAAAGATTGTATAGAATTATAAATATCATTTTAAATCATCTTTTAAGGTTCAAAATATATTTCCATATTTTTCTACAATTTTTTTTTGCTGGCTATGGTTATACTGTTAACTGGGGCATTTTGATCTTTTTGCCCAGAAGTGCTAGAAAAATTCTAAATTATTTTCTAAAACTCATCACTAATTATATTAAGAGTATTTTGAATAAAGGTATAGATACCTTAGAGTTTTAGCTATTTTTAATAATTAAATCTATATTTTCCTTAACTGTATAATTACTAAAGGTATCTTAGGTTATTTTCTCAAACACCTCTCTAAAGAAATTTACTCATAATTGTGGTTGGGTATTATAAATTTGGCTGTCTATTAAAAGCTACTAAATACTTTATAATTAAATGATTATTACTATTTTAAAATTTTCTTTATTCTATTTATACACCAGTAAGAAAAATTGTGGGTGTTACAAGTTCCATCTTTGAACCCTAAGCTTAAACACTAAGCCTTCTAGCCTTGCAAAGCTCTTGTTGGTGACTCAAATGAGGGATTTTTGGGCTGTTTTGTGTTGCTATTGTTTTTTTCCTTGAAAAAAATCATTTCTTTGAGCTTTTTTTGAGTAAATGTTTCGGATTCTTGGAGCTGGGTTGTTTATATGTTTTAGAGTTTATTTTGATGCTTGGAATGTGCTTGGATTGTGATTGTTGATGCATGCAAGCCAAGAAACAATTTTGGAAAAATTTTCCCCTTTTTCCTCTAATAGCTCTCGGCCTTGAGGGATTTTGGGGCTGCATGTTTTCAAAATTTTTTTGGTGCTTGGAATGTGTTTGTATGATGAATCTATGAACATGCATGAAGTTGGTTGAATGTATACACTTGTTTTGGATGATTGATCCTTGAAAATGGTGCTTATGAGCTTGAAAATAAAGTTATGAACTTGAATATGTGTATGGATAAATTATCATGATATTTGTTGTTTATAATGCTTGTTGATAATTGTGTTGAATTTTGGTAAAGTTTGGATGTTGTTGAAAAATTGGAGTTTTGATGAACATTCAAGGTGTTCTTGATGTTCTTGAGTTGTTCTTGATGAAACTCATCAAGAATGCTTTTTGATCTTGAAAAGATCAAGAAGTTTTGGAAAACATGTTTTGGGCTTTGGTGGCCCAAAGGACTAAGGAAAATTTTTACAAACTGTAACACCCGTATTTTTCCGATTTACCCGTTTTTCCCGTTTTTGCTGTTTTAAGCGTTTTAATGGATTTTAAATGATTAAAATTATTTTTAATTGTCTAAATTTATTTTTTGGATTCAGTATTAAATTTCCTATTTTTAGGAATTTTCTGGGAATTTTTGGGATTTTTCTGCAAAAATTGACCTTTTTGCCCTCCGGTACCCCCACCCGGGCCCGAATACTCTTGATCCGGGCCAGAAAAATTGCACAAACCTTATTTTCTCCTCTGAAAATTGCGCTGCACAGCATGGTGCATGTGTGCCACTTGTCCATGTCTTCCTTCACACCATTAAGCCTATATAAAGGAGAAAACTCCACTTTTTGGCCATTTTTCACTTAAACCATTTCCTTCACCTAACCATTTCTCTCTTCTTCTTCTTCTTCTTCTTCTCTCTCCTTGCTGGCCGCGCACCACCACCCTCTTCCTCCCCAAAATTTCTTCATCTCCACCCAAATCACCAACCAAGCTTAAGTCCCATTCTTGGATTTAAGCTAAAGAAAAAAAAAATACATACTTTCTACCAAAATCCACTTGTTGGAGGCTTGAAGGAGGAGCTTGAAGGGGCTGTTGGAGGAGGAAAAATCTGCACTCATTCCTTGAAGATCTAAGGTAAAGGGGGGGAGAACTTGAACTCTTGTAGGCCATGTAACTAGAGTCAAGGATTTGCCCTTGAATCCTTGCTTTTTCTCTTGTTTTTCTCTTGAAAAATCAAACCTTTGAGCTTGTTTTTGAGAAATATTTTCGGTCTTGATGAGCTGGGTTATTGTGGTTGTTTGCATGTCTTTGATCTTGGTTGGATTGTTGTTGATGGTTGGGTTGTGTTGCATGCAAGCCAGGAAGGATTTTTGTTGAAAAATCCCTCATTTTTCCCCTTAAGCTCTCGGCCAAGAGAGGAAGAAGTGGCTGCATGTGTGCAAAAATTATTTTGATGGTTTGGATGAGATTATATGATGGATATATGTACATGCATGTGGTTGATCTTAAGTGGAAAAATTGATTTGGTGATTTATCTTGAAAATAATGATGTTTTGAGCTTGAAAATGGAGTTATGAATTTTAATGTGCATGTGAATGATTTGAGTGGATTAGTATGATATTTGGCATTTGGATTGTTTATTGATGAATGTGTGAAGTTTTGGTGAAGATTGGATGTTGTGAAAAATTTGAAGTTTTGGATGAACATTCAAGGTTGTTCTTGATGTTCATGAGTGTTCTTGATGAAACTCATCAAGAATGTCCTTTGATCCTAAAAAGATCAAAAGAATGTTTAAAACATGTTTTTGGCTAAATTGGCCCAAAAGGACTAAAGAATAATTTTGTAGCAAAAAGGACTAAATTGCAAATAAGATAAGTTTTTAAATTAAGTAATTAAATTCGGATTTTTTTTAACAAAAATAAAAATCTATTTAAAAGTCATATTTTTATTTATTATGAATAAAAATGGGCTCTCATGGGTCCAATAACCTTTAGGCTTTTGTTTAGTCCCAAAGCCTTCAAAAAGAAAGTCAAAACTCAATTTAAAAGACAACTAAAAAAAATAATTTATGGGCTTAGGTTTAGATTAGGGTTGAACTTCAACACTAATCTAAGTTGTGAAAATTAAACTTAGGATTAATTAGTAGACTTAACTAATTTAATCACCTAAGTTGATTAGCCTAAATTACTTAGTTAATTAATAATTAATTAAGTCTAAAGATAATTAATATAATATAAGTGTTAATTAAGTAATTAATCCCTATCGACGGTAAAAAAACTAATTAATTATAATTTAACCTTAATCAAGCATAAATAAAAAACCCTAATCCAAGATTAAGGAAGAGATTAAGGGATAATTAGAAATTAATTAAGATCTTAAGTAAGGATTAAGACTTAGTCAAAGAAGGATAAATTAATTGAAATGCGATTAATAAAGACTAGTTATTATAAAGGTTAAGCCTAATCTTAATTAGTCATACAAATAAAATTAGGATTTGTAATGCCTTTCATAAGACATATCCATAAGCCTTAGTAAATTGTAGGACTTAAACAAATATGATTATCAATGAAGCTAGCACAAGCTACCTTAAAAATTAAAACCAACAACCTTCTCCCTTACATAAAACTTGAGAAGCTTGGCAAGAGAGCGTGATTTGGTTTCCCTTAAAAAAGGACCTTGAATCTACGCGGTTGCACCACGGTAAAGTGGTGACGTGACAAGATTCAATGGGCTTGTCTGTGAGGATGTAATATTGTAAGTGTTTGCGGTGTGCATACATCATGTGCATCAATAATGATTAAGGTTCAAAAGCCTTACGACCTATATGGCAATACCACTCTAGTACAGTGTGAAACTGGATGGACGGGTGCACTGGGTTATGCAAAGAACACCAGCGGTCCAGTAAAGGAGACCAGCCCTGAGGATGAGTCAGGTCCCGGAATGGCATAAGTGGCGTAGGCTCGCCCCACTGTCGTGCAAACGGGGTACAGGCTTGACTATCCTGTCGCTCTCAAGTTTTCATAATCAGTGAGAGTTGTCTGGAAGTCGGAAAATCGTCTTGGCCAGAGATTGAGCAATGCTCTTGTACTATTTGCTAGTACAGACTATACTCCTGATATATTGTACATATATGGTCGAGCAGTTGCTGTGTGCTCTGCTTTTGGTGTTGTTTTCCCGGGCCCTCATGCATTATATACATATAGCATGGTAGTATCAGCTGCATACTTGTGATTGAGATTATGTGGATGTTTGTGAATATTTTATTAGTGCTCTAGTTACTATGTTCTACTTGTTATGAGTTCATATGATGTTCACCCTTTCTTCTTCTCTGCTTCTATTCTCTGTCGTCGCGCTCTTTCGCCATCGCCAGTCGGGTTTGGGGAGCTTCAAGATGTCGGCCATGAGGGTTATGCTGAGATGGGGGCCACGAGGACAGTGGCGGGTCACCGACATTCCTAGACGCTGTATATTCACAGGGGAAGTACACGTCACGATCTCTCACCCTAGCCTTCCTTTTGTGCCAGAGGTCGTCTTCACTGTGCCCGTGATCCTGGAGTTCGAGACACCACCAGGACTTCGTCGTCATACCACTTTCCTTAACCGTCGTCATCGTCCCGTTCCATCTGCTTCTTCCCAGTCCTCTCGGATAGCCACTATGGGAGAGCCGGATTCCCCCTCACTATATTCCTGGACCAGAGTCGTCATCCCCACCGGCCATGCGTTTCAGTGCATTCGGTCGTCCTCCTACCGCCATTGAGCCTGATCTGGTCGTCATTGATGATACTTCATCCGAGGAGGAGGATCCAGAGGAGGATCCAGAGGAGGACCCTGAGGAGGACCCCGAGGACGAGGAGCTGAGGGAGGATTCTTCTGACGATATTCCTTCAGAGGAATTCAGGATGATTACCCTCCCGGATGCCAGGAGGAGGAGTTGTAGGGTTGTCCCTGCTAAGTCAGATGACGACGAGTAGAGGAGTGTGTCTGGGGTAGTCATGAGTCTAGCAGTAGTAGCTCTGATTAGTGACCTCTTATTGGTTGTATTGATAGAGGTTTTATTTATTTTACTGCCAGAACTCTCATTTTGTATAATGGTGTGGCATCTCGGGGATCACTTGACACTGTGGTTATGTGCATGTATGTTTTTCACGCTTCTTCCCTAGTCTCTACTTTATATTTGTGTGTGTGTTGTGTATGTATGCGGAATGATTGAATCGACTAGATGCTTTCCGAAAACGTATTTCAGAATTAATGGAAGGGATGCTTTCACAAATATCTAAATGGAATTAGATGAGATTAGTTGATGATGATTAAACTCTTACTTTCAAAAAAAAAAAAAAAATATTCCCGTATTTTCTAAGCATACATTTGACATAAACGAGAGTCATCAGTTACGTTCGTAATGTGATACTCATAGCGGTATAGCTAAGGGTGTCGCACAAACAAAAAGGGTTAAAGTGCAAATAAGGAAAAACTTTTACAATATAAAGAAACTAAATTCGGATTTTAATTTAAACCCAAGTAAAAGTCAACCCAAAAGTCAATGTTTTGAGTTGTCATGAGTAAAAATTGAATTTCTAAGAGTTATCAAACCTTTTGGGCATTTGGTTTAGGCCCAAAACCTTCAAAAAGGTGAGTCAAGACTCATTGAAAGTCAACCAAAAATAATTTATGAAATTGGGCTTAGATTAGAGTTGGGCTTCAACTCTAAATCCAAGTTTTTAAAATTAAAACTCAAGAATTCATTAGTGGACTTGGCTAATTTAATTATCTAAGCTAAGTAACCTAATCTACTTAAGTTAAGTAAGTAAAGAATAATTAATTAAGGCTAAAATTAATTAACCTTAATCAAATATAATTAAAAGTTTAATCCAAGATTAAGGAAGAGATTAAGGAATAATTAGGAATTAATTAGGATCTTAAGTAAGGATTAAGACTGAAATTAAAGAAGATTAAGACTAATTATAGTTCAGTTAATGAATACTAATTATAATTAAAGGTTAAACTTAATCTTAATTAGTCATACAAGAAGAACTAGGGTAAGTAATGCTATCCATAAGACACAATCATAAGTCTTAGTAAGTTATAGGATTCAGTGGAAATGAATACTGATTCAAAGAGGAACATTAGTGCAAAACTACCTTAAAAGATTATAACCAACACACTCCTTCTGCATAAGACTTGAGAAGCTTAGTGAGAGAGTGCGATTCCAACCCAGATAGGGTTCGGTTTTCCTTGAAGGAAAGACATTGAATCGGGTCGTATCACGGGTAAGTGGTGACGTTGAATGATTCGATGGGCTTTGCCTGTAAGGATTGTGTATGCTGAGAAAGCATTGTCTGGTTTTCCTTGAAGGGAAGACATTGAGATGGGGCCGTACCACGGGTATAAGTGGTGACGTTGAATGATTGCGATGGGCTTTACTGAAAGGATGTGAATGTTGTAGGCATTGTTGTGTGACATGCAATCATAACGCATTGTTGATGATCGAGGTTGAAAACCTTGCGACCATATTGGCAGTGACCCCCGTACAGTGTGAAACTGGTAGGGACGGGTGCACTGGGTTTTGCAAACAACGCCAGCGGGTCCTCGAGGGGGGATGCCAGCCCTGAGGATAGTCAGGTCCCAAAATGGCTCAGGTGACGTAGGCTTCGCTCCCTACGTCGAGTAAATGGAGTACAGGCTTTGACTATCCTGTCGCTCTCAAGTTTTTCAGGGTCAGTTGATATGTCTGGAAGTCGGATAAATTGGCCAAAAGAAAATATAAGTACCCGCGCATAGTACAGACTCTAACTCCTGATACGTTGTGCATATCTGGTCGTGGCAGTGTGGTGTGCACTGCGGATTGGTATGTTTCCCTGGGCCCGCATGCATTAGATGTTGCATTATAATAGTAAAGCCGCATTCATATGAGTACAATATGATGACATGTTTTGTGTTGCCTATCGATTGGACTGTGTTGGCTGTCTGTGTATGTGTGCTCTAGTTTACTGTATCCTACATGCTGTGAGTTCATACGATGTGTCTCACCCTTCTTTTCTATCTCTTGTTGTTGTGTTCTTCTCGTTACGTCGATAGTCGGTACCGAAGACTTCAGCTATGACGTCAATGCAAGTGCGACTACAGTGGATACCGAGGGGGCACCTGGAGGGTGACGGACATCCCCTCGCAGATGTAAGTTTTCGGGGGAAGTCCGTGTCATCATCTCTCATCCCAGACTTCCGCTTGTACCAGAGTTGGATTCATTGTGCCTGTGACTCTCGAGTTCCCGACACCACCTAACTTGGTGCACTACACTACCTTCCGTCCTTCACGTCGTTGTCTCGCTTGTTTCTTCGTCGTCGCGGTCATCTCGGATGGCTGACATGTCGGACTAGACTCTCCTAGGTACTCACCTTCTTCTGAGGCGTCAGATTCTCAGCCTATGCATCCTGATGCGCAAGGCCGCTCTCTCACAAGTAAGTTAGACCTGATTGTGATTGACGACGCCTCGTGATGAGAGGGAGGCCCTGGGAGAGGAATTCGTAGGAGGATCCAGAGGAGGAGCCGGAGGAAGATCCGTCTAGTGACGAGTAGACTAGTGTGATTTTAAGTCTAGGTAGTAGCAACTCTGATTTAGGAACCTCTTATTTTGTATTTTGTTGAGGTCTTATTTATTTTGGTCTACTACTAGAACTCTTATTTTTGATATGGATATTTGGATAGCTCGAGAGATACACTGATGTTATGGTGCATGTATATATTCTGTTGTTTCCTTTTCTTATGCTGGTTTTATAACTATGTGTATGTTGTGTATGTGCGCGAGGTAATACCGTTAAGATGTTTTCGGACAACGAGTTTTAGATTAAGGAAAGGATATTTATAAAATACTTAACATGAAATTAGAGATGTAATAGGTTGATGACGACAAACCCCTTTTCAAAAAAAAATTCCCGAATTTTGACGTTTCTAAAAACAGTAATTTCGTTGGTCACGTGTCAATATGTGATGTTCTTAGTGGTAAAACTAAGGGTGTCGCACGGTCGAAGCGGCTTATATTAACTCACAGTCGAAACCCGGCTTATATTAACTCCACGGTCAAAACCGGGCTTAAGTGATCTCAATGCTCATAATCTCAATGAAATTAACAATTAATAAGAATCATGTTGACAAATACTAATTCAATAGATTAAATATATATCATGTTATTTCAACTTACTAATTTCATATGCATAACCCTAAATAGCATCTTTAACATTACATCACATAATTCCTATCTTCATCTTTTAATCATAATAGTTATAAACTTAACAATCAATATAAGAACAAAACCCTAACTTCCCTAAGTTTCATAACCTAGGTTCCATAAAAATCCAATGCATATACCATTCATGATCTACAAAACATACCTAATCCCTAATAACCAATATTTACAAACATAGAGAAGGGGGATTAGAGAGTAGGGATCATGCACCCAGCATACAATCAAAGAAGGTGAAAGTGGGTGAGTTGTACTCACTCAAAATAGACAATGGAAAGGAATAGAAGGGATGGGAGGATGATGAATGATGAGTTCGTGGCTTAGAATCCTTCGTCGAGCTTCAAACGAACGTTTCCTCTCTCTAGAACCAGAGTCCCTCTCTCTAGATTTGAGAAGAAGAAGAGAAGAAAGTGTGAATTATGAAACTGAATTAAGGGTTTTGAACCTATGAATGAATTCTCGCTCAAGTGAGATATTTCTCGCTTGGGCGAGCGTGTCGGTTGCATGCTTTTCTTCACATTCTTGCTTAAGCAAACTGTCTCGCTCAAGCGAGAATGATCCCAAAAAAAGCCGCCCCCCCCCCCTCTCTGCACGATTCTCGCTCAAGAGAACCCTTCTCTCTTAAGCGAAAATTGTCCAGAAGCCTCCCAGACTCCCCTGGATCTCGCTTAAGCAAGCTGGCTCGTTCAAGCGAGATATGCAGAAACTCAATGTCTTCCTTTCGCTACATATACGCTGCTTGAAGGTGCAAAAATAGATCAGAACCCTATCATATAGCATATCAAACTGAGCACAGGATCTTAGCTTTCTAATCCAAATGAAATCACCTCAATTGGACACCTATAACTCTAGTATTTTCGAATTAGTGAGCAAAGATCATAGGCTTAAAACTCAAAATTGAGCAACAACCTCGGTTGAAGTCCAACGGGGCACACTCCACATGAACCATGATGTATCTCATCAATTCACTTCAATAAGACTAAGACTAAGGTTCCTAATTGTTCATGAGGTTGTGCTCCTCTATTCCCTTGTTCTTTCCACTTCCTTACTCACCTCTTCACCATGCCATCCTTTCCACCATTAGGTGTGACTCCTCCTAAGTTAACTCTATGGTCAAGTTTGCTTTTATACTTGGTTCTTTTCTCCCCTCTTATTTCCCTTACAACTCACAACTCTTAACCGACTTCTCTAACTCTTTTCTTATTTTCACCATAAATCCCTACGTCCTCATCTTATTTCTGACTTCCTTCATGCAAAGGGATTCCCAGCCTAAGACTTTGTTGTATTCTCTAGATCCAAATTTTTGGGATGTTACACTTAGTGGAAAGAAATATGGTTTGGTCATAGTTGATGACTATTCTAGATACACATCGTGATTTTCCTCAAAAGCAAGGATGGGACTTTTGAGAATTTCACAATATTTTGTAAGAATGTACAAAATGAAAAGGGTTCTATATTTCTGCTATCGGAAGTGATCATGGAGGAGATTTTGAAAACACAAACTTCAGACTATTCTGTGAGGAGAATATGATCTCTCACAATTTCTCTGTTGCAAGAACACCTCAACAAAATGGGGTTGTTGGGAGAAGAACAAAATTTGCAAGAGATGGGAAGAATCATGCTCATTTCAAGAAATCTTCCTAAATCATTTTGGGCAAAAGTTGTTCACACAACATGTTACCTTCAAAACATAATACTGGTAAGACCAATTCTTAAAAAGACTCCCTATGAATTGTGGAGAGGAAGGAAAGCCCAGCATATCATATTTCCATATCTTTGGATGTGAGTGTTTTATACTCAATACAAAAGATGATAAAATTCGATGCTAAGTGTGACAAAGGATTTTCCATTTGTTATTTTGAAACTTCCAAGGCATACAAGGTTTATTAACTCTAGAACCTTAGTAGTTGAAGAATTAATCCATGTAGATTCAATGACAAGAAAAAGACTGATAGTTACCTACCAGGTCTAGAGGATGACTTTGCAGGTGTGCATCTGAACTAGCAATCTGATCAGATCAAGGATGAAGACCTGACTGAACCTGTGTCTGAAGGACCATTTGAAGCCAAACCACTTCAGACAACCAATGTTGAGTCTCAGACTGAAGGCATATCTTTAATAAAAAATGCTTGGAGAGACAGACCTCATCATCCTAAATAGAAAATTATAGGTGATGCTTCAGAAGGAGTGAGAACAAGATCAAGACTCAGAGAAGTCAACAATCTTGCACTTCTGTCTGAAATTGAGCTTAAGAATATTGATGAAGCTCTGCATGTTGAAGGGTAGATCCTAGCCATGCAAGAAGAGCTGAATCAATTTGTTAGGAGTGATGTCTAGATTAATCTAGTTCCTGAACCCCATGGGTAAACTATTACTTGAACCAAATGGGTGCTTAGAAACAAGTTGTATGAAGATGGTAAGGTTGTCAAAAACCAATCCAGACTTCTTGAACAGTATTGATTTTACTGAAATCTTTGCTCCTGTAGCTAGGCTTGAAGCCATTAGGATTTTCTCTAATGCGGCGATTATTGACATCAAACTATAACATATGGATGTTAAAAGTGCTTTCCTTAATGGGACTCATTGAGGAAGAAGCATGTGTTAGGCAGCCCCCTGGTTTGAAGATGTTAATTTTCCAAATCATGTTTTTAAACTGAAAAAGCTCTCTATGGTCTGAAACAAGCTCCAAGAGCTTGGTATGACAGATTGAGCGGCTTCTTATCAAAGTGTGTTTTGAAAGAGGAAAAGTTGACACAACTCTTTTAGAAAATCTGCTAACAAAGACTTTAGCTTGGTTTAGATATATGTTGATAACATTATATTTGGTTCTACAAATTTTTCTTTATGGAAGAATTTTCTAAACTTATGCAATCTGAATTTGAAATGAGCATGATAGGAGAAATAAAATATTCCTAGGACTTCAGGATTAAGCAAGAATCTGATTGTATATGGATCCATCAGGAAAAGTATACAAAAAAATGCTCTAAGAAGTTAAACATGAATGATTGCCTATGTCAACTCCAATGCATCCTTTTGCTATCTTTAACCAGAGATGAAGGAGAAGAACCTATTGACCAAACATTGTATATAGGAATGATTGATTTATTATTGTATCTTACATCAAGTAAACCTGGACATTATATTTAGTGTTTGTTTGTGTGCAAGATTTCAGTCTGACCCAAGAATTACTCATTACAAGGCTGTAAAGGGAATTTTCAAATATTTTAAATGGTACTACTAATCTTGGTCTTTGCTATAAAGAAGAGTAAGGATTGCAGGTTAGTTTGGTCACATAGATATATATCAAGCAATTCACACAAAATAAACAAAGTTAAGATACTGTTCTGAAATTCTCATCATATTTAAGATAGTGTGTTTTAAAGATGACAATGATCTACACATCATAGACGGTAAATAATCATTTCTTCATTAAGGCTTCTTTCATGGCTTCAAGCAGTGAGTCCTTGGTCCTTGGAGATCTCAGACAACACATCCATCTTGAAGACTTCATTATCAACACGTATTCTTTCTATCTGAGCTAGTAGCATTTCTCACCTCTGAATTAGATGTGCATGAGCTCTTTCTATTTCTTCAACACTTCTCCTTAAGGCAGAGTTCTATTCAACCAAATCAAGATCAGGCTCATGGAAGACAAGGTTGAAGAAAAGGGGGATGAGAATCTGAAGTAGGTTGTCTCTTTGGGAAATCCTAAACAACCAGGCCACTTGATCAAATAGAAGTGCTAGTTGTAGGATTTCTTCAGCAGCTCCCATTCTCCATCATGTAAAAACTCTCCCATAGGAAAATTTCCCTTGTGATGTATGAAGTTCATCCATTGTTGAGCAAAGGGTCCCTTTCTCACAACAATAGAGGAGTCTTCAATCCTCATAAGTTCAGCTCCTGGGACATCAACCTCTGGATCTAGATAAGAGCATTCTCCAGCTTCTTCTCTGATCTTCCAATACGATTTCCAGAACCACTGAATCTCAGTATAATCCAATTCTTCCTTCTTCATAATCAACTGCCACTGTTTGGGAATGAGTGGCTTCAAAGGTCCAAGCCTAACTGATCCAGTAATGAACTTCTTCTCCTTCTGAGTGAACAATGGGTTCAAAGGGATCCTTGGAACAATTTTATCAGGAACCACTATTAGCTCGGTGTTGTCTTGTACATTGCAACATAAATGAAGCCTGTAGAAATGACTTCCAAAGCACTTCTTATGCTGAGTCACAACATCTCCTTCAGCTTTCCAGTTTCTTTAACAGAAACCAGTCTTCTTCATATACCAAGTTGTTTGTTTAAACCCAGGGTGCATAAGGATCAAGCCTTCTCTGTCCGTGGTTTGGAATAGGTGCTCCATATCTTATTTTATGCAGTTCAAAGCTTGACTGCAACTCACTCTTGGGCCAGTTAGCATACCATCTTTGAAATGTTTCTCCAGGAGACTCCATATCCAACCTTAGCTTCAGACCAATCAAGGGTTTTTCATGTCTTAAGTAGGCTAACTCATCCCTCAAGAATTTAAACTTGGGAATTCAGGTCCTGTCCGCCAGGGGAATGGAATATGGTATATGTGGAACATCTTTAGACAACTCCAAAGCCCTTTGAGAATTGGGGTGAGAGCAAGATCATAGGTTCTGCTAGCAAACTCTATCTTAGTAGCTTTAGAAACATATTCCATCCTTATTCCTCTAGTAATGCAAGGAATATCATCCATATCAGAATCAAGTCTTCTTCAGAAGGGGGGACTTTAGTGTGGTGTGTATGCCCTAGAGGTCAATGGTATATTGACCCCTTTTAGCATACAATATATATCATGTTAATTATAAAAGGCATTATTTATTATATTAATTAATTAATATGTTAAAGTCCTTAGAATGACATGTTCGTGATGTAAAATATCAAGTTTGACTTGATTGTGAGACTCTATAGGCTACTTCACAACGTCATTCTCAACTCATCCCTAGTCAAAGTATTATTATGAAAAGGGACAACAATAATACGTCGAGACTAGTATGTGAGTAGATTGATGACTATGTCTCACTAGTCATGGATGTCTGATATCAAATCTTTCACATGGGTGGATATTAAAAGGTTTTAATGGTGTACAGGATTGACCCACAATGAGAATGCTACATGGATTATTATGTATGTCATTAGCGATTCTCATAGTGAAATGGTGTATGTGGTCCTTTGACCTGATGTCACTACGGTTCCCAACATGAGGAGTCGTATGCTTTGGTGCCATCAAAAGTCATGCCTAACTCGGTGACTATATAGGTGGTTACCGAGTATGCCACAAATTATGTGGAGGGATGGGAGTGAATATATGACATTTGTCCCTCCCACATAATGGGAGTTATAACTTTGGCCCCTTGATTGAGTGAGACTAAAAAGTGCATGGCCGTGCCCAAATAATATTAGTATGAGATATTAATATTATTTGTTAGAAGTCTACTAGGGAAATCAAGAAACCGAGATTGAACTATACAAGGATGACACATTTCGTGCCCTGTGTTCAATCTAGATATGTGGACAAAGGGACTATACATACATGGTAACATTGGTCGCAGATTGGTTATATGTTAAATCACATTGATATTCCTATTATTTGGGTATTAGCGATGTTTTGCTAGATATCATTCGCTACTTGTAATATTAAAATAAGATTTTAATGTTACTGCCCACATAATGGGAACCTACAGGGTCACACACTTAGAATGGGCTAACTTGGACACCGAAGCCATAAGATTGTTTTAATTGGGCTTTTAAATAGATTAAAGGTCCATGTGATGTGAAGCTCATTTAGTAAGACTAAATGGGCCAACCCATTAGTTTGGGCCTACACATGGGTAGGTATCACTAAAGCCTAATGCTCACTATGAGGGTTAGCCATTGCAATATATAAATATATTGATGGTTGCTAATAGGTGATTACTCTAATACTCCAGACACGAAAGATAGAAAAAGGTTTCTCTAAATCATATCACCATCCCTCATAATGAGAGAAGAGGCAATCATCCCTTCGTCGCCGCTAGCACTGCCAAAGAGGGAGTCCTAGTATCGCGTTCGTGTGGATATCGGTTGAGGCATAGCTATTCTTGCATGCCCGTGGTTTGGAAAAAAAGGAAAGTATTAAAAGGTATACTCTATAACACAATTTATGGTTTTTGCATGGATCCTTGGAGGGTTTTTGATATGTTTAAATTTTAAAAGTTTAGTTCTTCCGCTGCGTTTGACCTTCTAAAACCCAACAGTGGTATTAGAGCCACTTGCAATACCATAAGTTGGTTATTATTTCACTTAGTGTGTGTTAATGTGTGATATTAGTTGCGTAATAAATAAATGTTCAACCTTTTGCGTTAAAATTCAATCTTTGCAAGTTGCAATATAAAGGTTTTACCTTTTAAAGAAAGATAAATCCTTTTACAATAAAAATTCTATCTTTGCAAGAGTTGCAATATAAAGGTTTGACCTTTTTCAAGAAATATGAATCCTTCTTCAAATAAAAGTTCAATCTTTCCAAGAGTTGCAATGTAAAGGTTCAATTTTTGAATCCTTTTGGTATTTTACTAAATCAGTATTTTTTTTAAAAAAGGAATCTTTATTAGTAATAATAGGATTTGTAAAATTTTGTATATCGAAGATTTGATCTTTCTTAAATTTAAGATGATTTGTAATTGTTACAAATTAAAGATTTAATCTTTATTAATTTGATTATGATTTGTAATTGTTAAAATCTAAAGATTTTATCTTTATTAAATTTAATATAATTTATAATGGTTACAAATTAAAGATCTCATCTTTATTAAAATGATTATTATTTGTAATCGTTACAATTTAAAATTTGATCTTTATTAAATTTAATAATATTTGTAATTGTTACAAATTAGTGAAATGGTCTTTATTAAATTGATTATTATTTGTAAAGGTTACAATTTAAAGATTCAATCTTTATTAAATTTAATAATATTTATAATTATTACAAATTAAATATTTGATCTATACTAAATTTAATATGATTTGTAATGACTACAAATTAAAGATTAGATTTTTATTAAATTTAATAAGTTTTGTAATCAAATTAAAGATTTGATCTTTATTAAATTTAATAAAATTTGTAAAGGTTATTATTAAAGATCTTTTTTTATTAAATTTAATAGGATAGGATTTGTAAGAGTTACAAATTAATAATATTATTTTTATGAAATTTTATAGGATTTGTAAACGTTACAAATCAAAGATTTGATCTTTGTTAAATTTAATACGATAAGTGAAAATTATAAATGAAATATTTGATCTTTAATAAATTTAATATGATTCATAAATTAAAGATTTGATCTTTAATAAATTTAATATGAATAATAAATTAAAGATTTGATCTTTATTAAATTTAATAGGATTTGTAAAAGTTACAAATTAAAGATTTTTTTTTAAAATTGGAAATGGTTTCCGAATAAGGATTGTAAACAAGTGTTGTTTGGATATAAAGAGTTGAGTTGAGGATATTGCAAAGGGTTATCTTTGATTTGAAATCAAAGAGAATTTAAAAAAAATATATATTAATATTAAAATTATTTAATATGTGTTGATTCTTGGATGGTTAGTGCATGGTTATGGTCCTAATTCTTGTGTAAGTATTTTATGTTGCATTTGGGTTTTTCGAATACGACCTGCGTGTCGTGCCTATCTCTCAATCCTCTACTTGTACTTCTTTTCTCATCCCATGGCCCTCTATGTGAAAAAGATTTCTTTATATTAATTTAATGTAAAATAACAGTCATGTAATGGAAAGTCAAATGTAAGGAGGTGTTAGAGGCAAACGTTAGAATGACATATGAGGACACCCAAAGGAAAACACTTGGAGAAGATGCTTGTACCTTTGGTTTAATTACTTATTTCCCCATTGGCTTGGGAGAATCAGTCTTTTAGGGACCATAACCATGTCACACATATTTATATTTATTGTATGTATGAGATGCATATTATAGATGTGTGTATATACACACACACACACATATATTGCGATAATGTTAAAATTGCTAAGATAAATTAAAATATAAATCCCTCAAATAAATATTAAGTCGTGATCAAATGTCTTCCAATGCATGACACTCGTCAAAGCTAGAATCGATTAAGTGTAGGTCTGCCAAAGGAGGGTGCCTTTATCTATTCTAGTGAGGCGCGATGGGATAAAAGTAATATCCAATTGTCAACTATTGGGTTTTGACTTAACTAGGTATATTCAATAGGATTGAAATACTAGAGGCACTAAGTTAGGCATTAATTCATAAGATGAATTAGAATGAGAGTTATTCACCTAGCTATCCAAGAGTTGTATATGATACATTTGGAAATTGTTTCCTACCTAAATAACCTATTTTTAAGCGATCAGCCAAAGATGACTTAGAATTAAGTGAAATATGGATCTCGGCCCACTAGAAAAATCTAGCAATGGGATTTTTCTGAATCAATGTTGAGGGTAGTTGATTTGAATTAAAATAGTGGGAGTAATATTTAATAAAAGTCCTTATTAAAATATTTAATAATATGATATTATTCTGCGATATTATACGTACGTTGCAATGTTAGAGGGTTCCATAAAACATGAAAGGTTCATGCCTTTGGGTGTCAAAGGGTCCAATCATTGAAGCTTTATTCGTCGCCATTACAACGTGAAAGGTTCACGATGAGATAAAAACCTCGACTCAAATATTGGTTGCGAGAAACATATCGGTTATCAATTTGCTGACAATAACGTGTTCAAATGATGTGAGAGACTTACTTGTTTATCGGTTCGGGAAGCATTCATTTGATGCGAGACACATATTGCTAATTGGTGATGCGATATCTAATTTTGAGTTGGGACACTACCTCATACCCTGCTAAAGGGTGGCCTCCCTTTGAAAAACATGTCTAGTTATTTTCTATCATTGTGATTAGTCCTAAAAAAATTGAGTTTTTTCCTCTTGACTAAGAGTTGGCGAAAGACTTGTCCTACAACTGTTGTTGGACATGTATAGTTAGTTTATCATGGATTATAACATGAACTAAATTGACAAACCTATGCCAGACTAACTTAGTATGTTGAGAACAACTAAGGAAGATATTCGTGAGGGAAGAGCCATAATTATGGATCAAGATAAGGGGGAGGACAACACAAGAAGCCCAAGGGCAATGTGGTCAAGGAAAGTAGTTCCCTTGTGATGTAACTAGGCATTGAAAAGGAATTACTTAATGTACCTAAAGGAGTTTAAAAAAAAGAGAAGTGAGACTTCTACTTCATGTATTTTGTTATAGAATTCAATTTTCTATTTCTTTACCTTGAGTATTTGATACTTGATGAAGAAATAGAGCATTGACAATGGGCAAAATGGATGTACATGTTCACGTTGGAGCAAGAATTGTTGGCTTTGTTGTAGAACTTGTTATCTTTGCTCATTGGACTTGTTATTGAGATAGAGAAATTTATTTCTTGTACAGAAAAGAGAATTTTTTAAAAAAAAGTTATTTGATTCATTTAATTTATGATTTTATGTTCTTATTCTCAATATTTTCCTCTATAATGAAATATTTAAAGGTTCAAATCTAACGATAAGAACTTCTTTTAACTTTAGCATTATTGTTTAGGACACATAAATGAGAAATGCACTTCAAGATTCCATAAAGATGGATTCTTGAACTCATTTGATTTGGAATCATATGAGGTAAGAAAATATTGTTTATTTGAAAGATGAATAAGACATCATTCTCAAATAAAAGTGAGAGGGGAGGTAATCTTTTAGGCCTTATATATAAGGATGTATGTGGGCCTCTGAACACAATTGCTAGCTTGGTAAGAGTATTAAGAACCTTTAAATTAGATTGAAGACGTAAATACTTCAACCAAGAAATTTAATGGCTATCTCCAAATGTGTGATGTAATATCACACAACATTTTGAATGTTGTTTCTAAGATGAAAAATTAGATTATACCGGACATGATCTAGTTGATGATAGTCATAAGAGTATTATAAACTCTTTATGGATACATGCTATATATATATATATATATATATATATATATAAAATTACTTCCACTTAACCACATTCTATCTAGCATCAGTTCAAAAGACACCATATGAGATATGGACTAGGAAGTGGAAGTGTTCTAGTATGTCATTCAAGAAGATTTGGGGTTATAACGCCTATGTTCGACATATGGTATTTGATGATCCTAAATATTTTAGGTTCACCTTTGGTCATTCAAGGGAATCCAAAGGATACTTATTCTATAATCCCACACAAGACAAAATGTTTGTCAACAGATTTGTTATTCTCTTATGAAGAGATTTATCTCCATTGGAACTAGTGGGAGGAGTTTGAACTTGAAGAAATTCATGGTTCAAAAATTAACACTGAACTGGTGATGGAAGGAGACTAGGATCCACAAGGTATTGTGGAAGAGCAACACATTTTGCAAACATAAGGTTTATATGAGTCTGGTAGGATAGATCATCAACCTGAGAAATATGGATTTCTCATGACAAAGGAAGATGATATTTTATGTGTCGAATAAAATAAGCCTACGACTTATGAGGAACCTAGATATAACGAAAGATCCAAACAAATGGTTATGTGTTTCCATTGATATCTGACAATATGCGAAATACCAACAGATGATTCAATCATCAAACCAGTAAGAAAGCCTCTTGCACAATAGAAGCTCGAAGGGCACATTATGCCTTTTAGGATAAAAGTTAAACCCTATTGGCTCTAGTGCAAGTGGGAGATTGTGGGTATATGCCCTAGAGGCCAATGGTATATTGACTCCTTTTAGCATACAATATATGTCATGTTAATTATAAAAGGCATTATTTATTATATTAATTAATTAATATGATAAAGTCCTTAGAATGACATGTTCGTGGCTGTAAGTTATCAAGTTTGACTTGATTGTGAGATTCTATAGGCTACTTCACAACGTCATTCTCAAATCATCCCTAGTCAAGTATTATTGTGAAAAGGGACAACAATAATACGTCGAGACTAGTATGTGAGTAGATTGATGACTATGTCTCACTAGTCATGGATGTTTGATATCAAATCTTTCACATGGGTGCATATTAAAAGGTTTTAATGGTGTACTGGATTAACCCACAATGAGAATGCTACATGGATTATTATGTATGTCATTAGCGATTCTTATAGTGAAATGGTGTATGTGGTCCTTTGACCTGATGTCACTACGGTTCTCAACATGAGGAGTTGTATGCTTTGGTGCCATCATAAGTCATGCCTAATTCTGTGACTATATAGGTGGTTACCGAGTATGCCACAAATCATGTGGAGGGATGGAAGTGACTAGATGGGACTTGTCTCTCCCACATAATGGGAGTTATATCTTGGGCCCCTTGATTGAGTGAGACTAAAAAGTGCATAGCCATTCCAAAATAATATTAGTATGAGATATTAATATTATTTGTTAGAAGTCTACTTGGGAAATCAAGAAACCGAGATTGAACTATGCAAGGATGACACATTCCATGCCTTGTGTTCAATCTAGATATGTGGACAAAGGGATTATACATACATGGTAACATTGGTCGCAGATTGGTTATATGTCAAATCACATTGACATTCCTGTTGTTTGGGTAGTAGCGATGTTTTGCTAGATATCATTCGCTACTTGTAATATTAAAATAAGATTTTAATGTTACCTGCCAACATAATGGGAACCTACAGGGTAACACACTTAGAACGGGTTGTCTTGGACACTGAAGCCATAAGATGGTTTTAATTGGGCTTTAATTAGATTAAAGGTCCATGTGATGTGAAGCTCATTTAGTTAGACTAAATGGGCCAACCCATTAGTTTGGGCCTACACATGGGTAGGTATCACTAAAGCCTAATGCTCACTATGAGAGTTAGCCATTGCAATATATAAAATATATTGATGGTAGCTAATAGGGGATTACTCTAATACTCAAAACACGAAAGAGAGAAAAGGTTTTCTCTAAACCATATCACCATCCCTCATAATGAGAGAAGAGGCAATCATCCCTTTATCGCCGCTAGCACTGCGAAATAGGGAGTCCTAGTATCACGTTCGTGTGGATACCGGTGGAGGCATAGCTATTCTTGCATGCCTATGGTTTGGCAAAAAGGAAAGCATTAAAAGGTATACTGTATAACACGATTTATGGTTTTTGCATGGATCCTTAGAGGGTTTTGGATATGTTTAAATTTTAAAAGTTCAGTTCTTTCGCTGCGTTTGACCTTCCAAAACCCAACATTCAGATCCCTTCAAGACCTCAGATCCCTTCAAGACTTCATATTCCATTATGACCTTAATTGGTGGGGGCTCTTCATCTGAAGAGGTCACATTACTTAAGACCAATTTAGGTCTCTTGGCCTTGTTGGTTTCCTATTCCTCTGAATCCTTCTTCAGAAGATTCATCTTCCTTTCTTCTCTATTTTTCTTATTTACTTCAGCAGCACCAGTAGCTTGGACTTGGGCAGCTTCAACACTTTCCCTTCTGGTGATTCTCTTCTCAACAGGTTCATCAACAAGGTTGATGATACTAGGTCCCTTCTTTTGAGCAAACCTCTTCTGTTTCCTCTTCCTCTTCCTTTGAGCAGCTTCTTCCTCCTTTTGCCCTTGTCTTTATCAAAAGCTTCCTGTGCAGCTTTGGCAAGAATGAAGTCAAGATCTTCTTGCTCCTTCTTCTTTTTCTCCTCTTCTTGTTTTTCTTGTTCTTCTATGGTATTGGCAATAGCAGCAACTTGTTGCATCTCTGGATCTAGGTAGCTTTCTGCAATGGGTTGCACATCCAGCACAACTTCTGGATCAACAAAAATTGTTACACACCCTTCTCAATTGGTTCCTTTTGGGTATTTGCTTGTCCCTCTGATGTTAAGGTAGGCAAAGTTCCAGTAGGAATAGTTTCCTCAGAAGTCATCTAAAGTTGTTCAGATTTCCCTAAGGCACCTGTCTTAACTTCTTCATACGTTATGAGTTGTGTAACTGGAACATATTTTTGAAGATCCAGTTCTTCAGTGGTTTTCAACAAAGGTTTCACCACTGTAGATTTCAGCTTGTGCTTCACCAGTTTCAGCTTCTGGGGTGGTGCAGGCTCTTTAGAAGTAGCCTTAGTCTTCTCGAATTTTGCTTTTCTAAGGTCTCCTTTAGCTCATTTTCAAGAATATTCAGAGCGCTTCTCCCAGTTGTTTGAGCTTTCATGTTGGCCAAACCAACCTTGATTGAGGGCTCTGGTGCAAGAGTTATCACTTTAATCACCATAAATTTAACATTCTATGCATCAAAGTATTTTGGTGCTTTGTGCAGAGTAGTCTGATGAATAGGAACCTTAAAGTGATAAAAGATGCGTTGGATTACGATTGCGTGAGGGAGACCGGAAACTGAGTCATTTATCCTCTTCACCATGTGAGAGATGATCAGCTTGGGGAGATGAATCTTTTCCTTTTTCAGTAGGTTGATCATACATAATCTCTCCATTTCAGAAACATGATCTTTGCTTCCTAACTTTGGCAAGATCAGACACCCTAAGATGGCATGAATAATCCTAGGCTTTTCCATCATAGACTTGGAATTCCTTTCCTTTGAATCTTCAACGCCATAAAGCAGGGGGTTGAACTTCTTGGCTCTTCTCCCAGCTAGTATAGAACACCTTCCCAGCACATTTAACTCCAGTGATAGTAGAGATAATACTATCATCAACAAAAATATTCACTCCTAACACCTTGGTGGTAATGGAGCATAGGTAGAGTCCTTCTTGCTGAAACCAACTTTGGCGTTCTTCGAGAATTCTATAACACCAGATTCAGATCACTCACCATCTACCTTCTCAAGGTAGGGAATCCAACCAGCAGACTCAAACTCTGAGACAAGATCAACACCTTCATCTCTGGAATTGTAAACATTAACAACCTTGCTTTTCACAATGTTTCCTCCAGTAGCTTTCTTGGATGCCATTGAAGAATTGATGGCATACTGTTAGAAGCTTGGACCTGCAAGACCTACACTGGAGGAAAGGCACCAACTTCAAGCCAGAACTTCAAGCAAGGAAGAGTTGGAGAATTTAGTGTCTTACAAATAAAGGTCACTACCCTACAAAATAAGGGTCACTACCCTACAGAAGGACACCTTGACCCTGGATAGGACCCTTGTCCTATGGACCACCCTTTATTAGGACTCTTTTGTATTTTCTTTTTATTTTTGTAATTTTCCTTTTATTTTCCTCCTACTTGGGCGCCCACATGTATGGGTTTATTGGCTAGTAGGTTGCCTTGCTAAAAGGATTAGGAGTCTTGGGTTCAATTCCCACATAGGATAGAATTTTTATTCATCTTTTTATTTGTTTTCATGAGTGGGGTGCCATTTTGAGAGGTTTATTGGCTTAAGACTTAGCTTAGCCATAAACCTTGGGGGTCATGGGTTCAAGACCCACTTAGGAGTGTTTTCACTCACCTTTTATTTTCTTTCCTTTTTACTCTCCTAAAAATCTGCCCCTCCCCCCCTCTTTTCCTATAAATAGGAGTCCTCTCCTCTTTTAATTCACACATTGAATTTTGAAGTAAAGGCATTATGCCAAATTTTCTCCTCCCTTTGTGAGTTGAGTGAGGCTTGGTGGTTGTTGCTCAAACCATACTGAGACTTATCTAATTCTCCTGAATTAGTGGCGTCTGGCATTGGACTTATCTGCTGCAAGTGGATTCTTGCTTCAGTAGCGTCCTTCCCATTTCTTCCTCTCCACTTTTTCTTTCATTTTCTCTCATTTTCTATCACTTTCTTGCGCAAAATAAGCTGCTGCCCTGCACCTTATTTTCACAATTTATTCACTATATTTGATTCTAATCGGTTGGTTTTGCTCAATTCTAGATCCTACACCTATCCGGCTATCAATTGGTCATCAGAGCTTGTTGAATTTGAGCAAATTGGGGCTGTTTTGGGCGCTGCATACTGCACCTATTTAGTGCAGATTTTTCATCATTTTGGTGTAATTCCATCCCTCTTTTCAATTGTAATTTAAACTTGGACTGTTTCCCGGGCCCGAGGTGCCTTTCTGCTGCTATTAGCACTTGTCTGTCTTGATTGAATTGCTTGAATTTTTGCTAGTTTGGGGGCTGTTTTGGGGGGCTGTTTTGGGCCGCTAATTCCCACCCCCTAGGTGTTTGTTTAAATGCCTCTTTAATTGCTCATACTTGTTCTTGAGTGATTTTCACAATTAATTGCTATAAACTACTTGTTTGTTGGTGAAGTGTGGTAAGAGGAGGCATTGTTGTCTTCATTTTTCCAAAGATCGTTCACCTACATTTTCTCCCCTTCACCATTAATTGTCATCCCCCATATTCATCTCTTTACTTTCTGCCATTTAATTTCCGCCATTTAATTTCCGCTTCTCCCCATCCTTTTAATTTCCGCTCTCCCCTTTACTTTCTGCCATTTACATTTCTGCTCTCCCCATCCTTTTAATTTCCGCTTCCCCCTTTACTTTCAGTCATTTACTTTCAGTCTTCCCCATCCTTTTAATTTTCGCTTCCGCCTTTACATTTCTGCTCTCTCCATCCTTTTACTTTCTGCCATCCCCTTCTACTTTTTGCCATTTACATTTTTGTCCTCCCCATCCTTTTAATTTCAGTTTCCCCCTTTAATTTCTTGCCATTTATTTTGCGCAATTTTTCCTTCTTATTTTTTCCATTTATGCGTATTTTTGGGCTCTTGTGTTGTTCAATTTCCTACACTTGTTATGTCTGTTTGATTGGCATTCTGATTGCAAATTTGGATTGACTGCTATCTCTACCTTGGACTTTCCCTGTTTGATTATGCAAAACGCTCACCTATAGGATCTTTTTTGGTTCATAGTATTGGAAGAAGATCAACAAATTCTAATTGTTGATTTTCCTTCAAATTTTAATTCCAATCTTAAAATTGAACCAAGCGCGTTTCTGTCACCATACCGATTTTGTATAATCAACAAGGAAGTGCTAAGCAATTTTTTTGGCCATTTTTGAAATCAAGTTGTCATCACGTTTTTACAGTTTTTAGAAATCAGTTTATTCATTATTCTTGCTTTTCTGGGCCACTTGGATCAGTTTACTATCAGAAAATTCCAAAAATATTACAGTAGGTACAGTTAATTTTCTTTTCATTGTGTACAAATTTCTGTGATTTTCTGTTGGGGAAAAAGACAAAAAAAGAAAGAAAAGGCAAGAAAAATACAAAAAGTACGTACGTGCCAAAAATAGAAAAAGAGGTGTAAAAAGCAAAAAAGGGTGCAAAGTCAACATCAAAGAGGAAAAAGTCAAAAGACACCCAAAAAGAGTCAAAAATTCAAAAAATTCAGAAAAATAGAAAAACAAAAACAAAGAAGTATCCCAACAAGACAGTGACAGTTTTACTGTAATTTTCTGTTTCATTTCCCTGTATACCGTAATTGAGTTGTATTTGTTGTTTTTCTTAAAAACGACAATTTTGGCAACTCTTTTTCAAAAATCACCAAAAACAATTCTCTTTGCAATTTCTTCCGTCTTGTCTTGTCTGTTGTCTGTTCTTGTGTATAAGCTTGTTTGAGTGCCAACTTTTCTTGTTTGTCATATCAACTCCATTGTTTTGTCTTAGGATTTTCCAATCTTCTTCCAGTAGGTATTTTTCTTTGTTAGTGCGCTTCTATTTTGGGTAAGGGTTAAGACTAAGACTCACGTTGGTCTTTGCAACTTCTAATCAACCTCCAACCGAGTAGAAGAGGCAAGAGAGTTTTCATTCTAGAAAAAGTCTAAAAAGAGTGACATACACGAGTGTTAACATTCCTTTGAGTGTAAACACTTAGTTGAGTGTAAAGGTCCTTAAAAGTTTTAACATAAAATCAATTAGGAGAACGGAAGGAAGGAGGCAAGGGGAAAGGGCAACCATGTTGTTTAGGAAAGCCTTAGAAACATCTTTGGGTGAAGAAGAGAGCCAAAGAGAGAACCTATTCCACACTAGGTGCCACATTGAAGATAGGGTTTGCTTAGTGATTATAGATGGAGGAAGTAGTAGCAACTTAGCTAGCCTTAGGTTAGTTAACAAGCTAAACTTACCTACTACCCCACATCCAGAACCTTACACACTTCAATGGGTGAGTGATGAGGAAGAATTTATGGTGGATAGGCAAGTGAGCTTAAGTTTCAAAATTGGGGATTACCAAGATGAAATGACCTTTGATGTTGTACCCTTAGAAGCCTCTCACATCCTTCTAGGAAGACCATGGCAATATGAGAGAAGGGTAAAATATGATGGGTTTGCCAATACCTATAGGTTCCGCCACCAAGGAATAAAATTCACGCTCATGCCTATGACCTCTAAGGAAATAAAAGAAGATCAAACCACACTTAAGAGGTTAATAGAACAAGAGAAAAGAGAACAAATAGAAAAAGAAAAAGAAAAAGAAAAAAAACTACAAAGAGAAAGTGAGGAAAAGAATTAAGAGTGCAAGAAGAGAAAGTGTGTTTATCTTGTGATCATTTGAATGCTAACTCCTCTAGTAAAAGCATGAATAGGTTGATGGAAAATACTTCTAGTGTTGCAAAGAGTACAATTCAAGTTTTTGAAAGGGAGTTTCCTAAACTTACTTTCTTTATGCATGAAATGCCTCTCTCTATGCACAATTTTATGCCACAAAGCATTACATGTTTGAAAGAAATAAACAATTTTGATAATGCTTTGAATGTGCTATGCGACTTGCTATCAGTTTATGACATTAGTTTGTATGAGTAATTTCTTTGTATATTGTGTTAGAGTGTAAGTGTTTGTTAGGTAGTAAATCATATAGTTAAAGTTTCCTTAAATGTAAACACCTATTGAGGTTACATTAGAGGGAATATGGGAATGTTAATCTAGATTAGGATAACTATCCTATTTAGAGTGAACCAAAGCTTACATAGGTATGCAGAAGGGATATGAACATTTAGGAGGGTTTGTAGAGATTGAAAATTATATAGGTCCAAGATCTACCCTAAATTAGTAACATAGTGCGAATAACATAGACATTTAAAACATAAGTTAGGAAGGGTTAAGGAGTGAGATTTATTTTGGGATGATATGAGAATAGGTGTATTCCTTAAGTCATCTTGGAGTAGTTAGGGGACCTGTCGAACGGGTAGTGAGTTTTCAGTTACCTAATACTTTTACCCTACCATGAGTTACAATTAGTAACATCTTTAACCCTACCGAGTGGGTAAGTTATTTCAGGAGAATCATACTTCCGCTCTTTCTATTCTACCTTTAGAAGACACTTAGTAATCTTAGGAGGTAAGGTCTTATAACCCTGTAAATCTAGAATTTGTCAAATGTGAGCACTTCATCCATACCTTCAGTCTAACCATATCGGTTTTACCCTCGAGGACACGGAGAAGTACTCGGGAGAGGAGTAGGCTAAAGGTCTTTAGCCAGGGTAGTGGGAACAAACCAGATTTTTCCACGGAAATCCAACTTAACTAAAACACCATCCAAGAAACTGTTGGGATTTGATTTTTAATTATTTCGAATTCCACAAGTGACAAGGGTATGATGCCATATAGAATTTACAGAAGAGGTAAAATCACCTAATTTTGAATTTTGATAATAAGCCTGTTAACTTAGAGAAAAATTCTTGATTGAAGTCAAGGCAAAAAGACTTTAGGAATTCGAAAAGAAGACAAGTGTAAATTCGAGAAATAATACATTGCAGGTATTTCAAAAGGCAAGTGATAGTTCTTTTATTCATGATCCAAATTCGAATCACATTAGTTCGAATACATTGGAAATATATTAGAAAGGAAGCTATCCTAAGTGCCCAATACATTAGAAAGGAAACTATCCTAAATTATAATGAGTCCTTGACTCATGTCTTCCACACCTCTTTCTCTTCTTCCTCCCCCACAAGCTTTGATAGAGCCAAGGCAAAGGAGAATATGTTTTCCAATTTGTTGAACCACCTTCGACCTGGGGAAGAAATCAAGGTCAGCATGGGAAAACAATAACATATTCATTTATTATATAAATGAACCTATATTTGGCTATTACGTACAATCCAAAAGAAAACCTTCAAAGAGAAAGGTTGGAAAAGTCAATAGCTTTGGCTATTTCGTCAATCCCATAAAAAATGGAATCATTCCAGATCGGATTATACGCAATAGCCAAAGGGATTAACTTCTTCATATTCTTTGAAGAGATTATTTAAGAGAATTTAGAAGAAAAGGAAGAAGAAAGAATGAAGAATTGTGAAAGGATTGTGCAAAAGTATTCGTATTTATAGGAGTGAAAAGGTTTTAGTGTCATTAATAAGACCATTTTAACGTCCAATGAGAAGAAATCTCATAATGAGATTGAGTGAAGTAGAATGGACGGTGGCCGGTGGTCTTCATGACCATTAACTCAACCAAATGAAGTTTGACATGTGGCACATGAAATAGGATGAACAAGTCTCGAAATTTGAAAAGATTTAGTGAATTCAAGTTTTAATAAAGGTTAAGTTTCAAAAGAAGAAGATTTCGAAATTCAGAAAGATGATTTCGAGATTCTGGAAGCAGAATTCGAGTACAAGAAGTCAGAATTCCAGAAAGAAGATTTCGAGTAATGGAACAGTAAAATCTCGAGATGAACAAAGAGCAGAAACTCGAAAACAGAATGTTTGCAGACTTGGTAGATTTCTGAATCTGAAAGTGATTTTTCGAGGAAACAGAAGATAGCAGAAAACAGTTACTGGAAGTTACAGAAGTTTATTGATCAAGGACAGATGGCAACATTTCAGTGAAAGCATTTGAAAAAGTTCAAAGGAGAAAGGTAGTTTTCTGGTTAGCAGATAACGTGGCAAGCGTGCAGGCTGCCAGCACATAAGGCTAGATGATGTGTCATATGTACATTATTTAGCCGTTGGGATTAGGAAATTATAAATAGGTGAACTCTTGATGTAATAAGGGTTGGCAATTCATTACACTCATACCCTTAAACACCTTCACGTCCGATTACACTGCGACTAACAGGTTTACAAGGATTGACTGTATGTGATGAACCCATCCACTTTTATCTTTATGCAACTTTTTTCTTTCAATTCATTTACTTTCTGCGATTTACATTTTGTATTCTTCATTCCATGCACTTTTATCTCTTTGCTTTGAATTATGTATTCTTACAGACATTCTGAAACTGTGATTTTCTTTAAGTTTAAAAGAAGTAAAGTGAAAATTTAGAACTTTTGATAAAATTCTGAATCAAGTGGTTCTAATTCTTAGTGAAAGATAAGTTTTTGATAGAATTCTAAATCAAACTCTTTGAAATTTATCATTTTCGGATTTCTGAAACTTAGCATTTGATTTGGTGAAATTCTGTACCAAACAACCATTTTTTCAAAAAACTTGAACTTTTGAAAGTCTTTTATAAATCAGAAACACCATAAATCTACTTTTTAAAGAGTCCCGTAAGAGGATCTGATTCTAATCCCCAGATTGTTCGTAGAATCAAAGTGATTAAAATTTAATTTTTGAAATTAGATTTTTTCACCACAAACAAATTGGCACGCCCGGTGGGACAAATTTTGCCAAAAGTAGTTTGTGTTATGATTTTCTAAAAAAAAAATTTGTTCTTGCATGCGTTTGAGAAGTGGAAGAACAATATCTGTTCAAATGGCTAATAGTTCAAGACAAACCGGAACTGGAAACAACAATAGGGATATAACAACTAATGCTACGAATTCTGAGAATTCACCATCCCAAATAAATGAGTCTGTGAATAACAATGAGAATGGATTGAATGGAAATAGTAGTGTTAACAGAGAACAATCAACAACTACTACTACTATGCCAGAACAGTCTGTAGTAAGTCAAATTGGTTCTATTATCCCTATACCCAATTTTGTTTCTATGTCTCAAAATGGACAACCAGTTTATGGGTTGCCGTATGGATTCGTCCCAAATTCTGGGACAGCCCCACCAACTGTTAACAGTAGGTCCTACAGTAACTCGTGGACCCATTTTTAATCCCTTTGTGGGAAGTTCTTCTTCATCTATTACAAATTCTACGTTGCAAACTTTAAGGCAACAAATGGATGAAAGTAATCATGAAATGGTAAATATGTTGACAAGACAAATGGCCATAGTGTTTGATCCACTAGTACAAACAATAAATACTAATTATAATTTGTTGGCTAGGCAAATGGAAAGGATTGTGGATGTGTTTGGAGCACCCACAGATCCTATAGTAAGACAAGTGGCTAATATGAATCCCCTTGTGAATCAAGGGGATCAAAATAATCAAATACCAAATCCTATTAATCCTGCCGAAAATAGGGAAGAAAACGCTCCTAGAATTATCCTGAATAGAATTAGAATGCTGATAAAATTCTCGAAAGGATAAGAGCAAATAACTTAGGGGGACAACAAAATGTTGTTGGAATTGTTGAACAAGTCCTAAATAGACATGGGTTTAATGTAGGATTTGCGAATCATCCTTATGTAGTGTCTCCTTTTTTCCCAGATGGTGTTGCAAACTGAATTGCCAAGGGGATGGAAAGTTCCCAAATTTACCAAATTTTCTGGAGAAGTAGGAGAATCTATTGTCGAACACATTGCTAGATATCATATCGAAGCAGGCGATTTGGCAAATAATGAAGAGTTGAAAATGAAATATTTTCCTAGTTCTTTAAGCAAGAATGCTTTCATTTGGTTTACACCTCTTTCCCCGAATTCTATTCATTCATGGAATCAATTAGAAAGAAGTTTTCATGAACAGTTCTTTAGAGGGGAAACAAAAGTTACTCTTATGGATTTAGTGAACATTAAAAGATTTCCGAATGAATCCATAGACGATTATTTGAATAGATTTAGGCAAATGAAAGCAAGGTGTTTTACCCAAATTCCTGAATATGAGTTAGTCCAATTGGCTGCTGGAGGGTTGGATTATTCAATTCGAAAGAAATTGATTAATCAACAACTTAGAGATATGGCCCAATTGGCTGATAAGGTTAGACAAATTGAACATCTTAAGAAAGAAAAAGAGAGATTTTGAAAACCTGAAAAGACTTTTCGAAAAGATAAAATATCATATTTGGAAGTATCTGATGATAGTGATTTCGAATATGACATAGAGGATAATGTTGTTCATGTGGCAGAACTTAAGCCCGGATCTCCTTATATTTGGAAATCTTTGAAACCTAGTGGAAATACTAATAATGATACTAAAGATAGGTTTCCTAAGAAAAATTATGGTTTTGATATTTCGAAAGCAGATCAAATTTTCGATATATTGGTAAAAGACAAACAAATAACTCTAAGTGATGACCATAAAATTCCTTGTCAAGAACAAAGAAGAGGTCGAAAGTATTGTAAGTATCATCATACTTATGGACATTGGACTAATAGCTGTGTTCGTTTCAGGGATATTATTCAAGAAGCTATCAAACAAGGTAGATTGAAATTCGAAGAAAAGGTTCCAATGGCCATGAAGATTGACTCTGACCCACTCCAGGTGAATGCCAACTACGCTGAACCTGCAAGTGTGAACATGGTCGAACTGGAAGATTCAAATTCTGTGGGACAGGCCACAGAGATGGCCCTTGATGGAGATCAGGAATTACATGATGTTTATCCAAAAGGGGGTGAATCCTTGTTGGAATTTCTGAATCGAAAGAAGGCAGAAGATGCCTCAATTGAACTTTGTCCAAGGTGTCATGCTGTATTCGATAGGTCTGCAGCCAAAGCTTTTCGTGGATCAGAAATGAAGACACACTATCAGCAAGTGACTGCCCAACATCAGCAGAAAGAAAATAAGCAGAAGAAGCCTCATCCTTCTTATGGGGGTTGGATTTCGAAGTCTGAATCCATTTCTGGAGGAAAGGCACCTGTTAACATGAATAGGTTTGATAAGGGAAAACAACCCATGAATCCAAAATTTCATGAAGACAGGAAGCCTCGAACTTTTGTACCATCATCGTCAATTCTCCCGAATCAATGGGTTCGTCCTGGCTACATGAAATATCAGAATAATTTCCAAGGTTTTCACCAGAAACCTTATTATGGAAATAAGCCTCAAATGACGAAGACCCAGTGGAGAAAGGCACAAAGAATGAGAAAGGCCTCTTTCGAGGAACAAGGAAAGAGGAACATGATTATTGAACAAAACAATCAACAACCTAAGCCTATGCAAGCAAAAAATGCTCAAGTAATTCAAGTCCAAGCAAATTCGAATCAACCATCTTATGCTCAAGTGGTGAAAAAGAAGCCTTCATTCCAAGTTATCGGAGGTTTTGATGAGAATGAAGATGAATTATTAACAGAAAATTTTGAAACTGGATTTGCAGATGGTCTAGATGACATCTGTGCAGTTGTTTTTGTATTACCTGCTGAGTATGCTGAAGAACTTGAAAAAGGCTTAGAAGATGAAGACTTTGAGGAAGATGATATAGGTGAGGATCCAATATGTTATACTTACATTGGCAAATAGATTTGCCAGAATACTTCTGCAGTATTCGAAAAACCAACTGAGGATATGCAACTTCATATGAAGCCTTTGTTCATTAGGGCGTTAGTTGGAGATGTAAGTATTGGAAAGGTCCTCGTAGATTCTGGTGCAACAGTAAATCTGATGCCGAAATTTATGATGAAAAAATTGATGAAGACTAAGTTTGATCTGATGCCTCATCAGATGATTATTACTGATTTCAGTGGGAAGACTTCGAAATCAGAAGGAGTCTTATGTTTAGAGTTAACAGTAGGAACCATCATGAGACCCACTATGTTTGTTGTAGTTGATTCGAAAGCAAACTATAACTTACTTCTTGGAAGAGAGTGGATCCATGGCGTAGGTGTTGTTCCATCTTTAATGCATCAGAGACTTTGCATGTGGACTAAAGAAGGTGTACCCATTTACGTTGATGGGGACAAAAACTATTTTAAAGTCTAAGAGGATGTTGTGGATGTGAGGAGTACTGAAAAGAAGTTTATGAAGACAAGACCATATGAAGTGATTGATAAGTATATGTTGGTGCCTACAAAAATACCTTATTCACTAAGATTGAATCCAAATTGTGGGTTTATGTTACAATGTGATGTTGGTCCTTTCGAGGCCACAAAAATTGTTGAATGGTCAGACCCAGAATAGATTCGAGCTTTTGGGCTCGAATATCGGCCTATGTGGCCGAAAAGAAGGTAGAGGCGGCTCTCGAAGCCGAATCTAATCAAAATAAACAAAATAAAGAGATAACGACCCCTAAGGCCGAATGGCAAGAAGGTAGAATAGTCATTGAGGAGATAATAGAAGAAGAAATCTCTTTAGAAACGAAAGGTAAAAATTTTGAAGATGTTTCTAAGGAAAATAGAAATGCTGAAGAGGTTTCTGGAGGAAGTAGAGATTCTGAAAAGAAGTATCTTGAGGAAATGCTCAAAAAGGTTGAGACATATGTTCAAGAGACACAAGGGTTTGAGTTCGAAAGGTTATATTGCATCTATGATGACTCTCCTTTGGGTTTCGAAGGTATTCTGTCTCAAGGCATTAAGAAAATGGAAGCTCAAGACCCTTTAGAGGAAATAAACTTGGGAACGGAGAATGAGAAAAGACCAACGTTTATAAGTCAGAATCTCGAAGGAGATTTCAAGAAGAAAATCATTGACTTGTTAAAAGAGTATAAAGATTGTTTTGCTTGGGATTATCATGAAATGCCTGGTTTGAGTCGAGAACTGGTGGAACATAGACTTCCAACTTTTCCAGAAAAGCGACCAGTAAAACAGGCTCCAAGAAGATTTGCTCCAAAAATAGTTTCAAAAATCAAAGAAGAAATAGAGCGTCTTCTAAAGGCTAAGTTCATTCAAACTGCCAGGTATGTAGATTGGATTTCTAACATAGTTCCTGTTATTAAGAAAAATGGAACTTTAAGAGTTTGCATTGATTTTAGAGATCCTAATGATGCAACTCCTAAAGATGAATACCCAATGCCAGTTGCTGATATGTTAATAGATTCGGCGGCAGGAAATGAAATTTTAAGTATGTTAGATGGGTATTCAGGTTATAATCAAATTTTTATTGCCGAAGAGGATGTTTCAAAAACAGCTTTTCGATGTCCTGGGGCAATAAGCACTTATGAATGGGTTATGATGCCCTTTGGTTTAAAAAATGATGGTGCCACTTATCAAAGAGCCATGAATTCAATTTTTCCTGATTTAATAGGAAACTTTATGCAAGTTTATATTGATGATGTTGTGGTTAAGTCTGAATCAAAAGACTTCCATTTAGATCATTTAAGACAAGCTTTCGAGAAAATGAGAAAGCATGGTTTGAAAATGAATCCTATTAAATGTGCTTTTGGTGTATCTACAGGAAATTTTTTAGGATTTCTTGTACACAAAAAAGGTTTTGAGATTGATAAAAACAAAGCTAAGGCTATTCTTGAATCATTTCCACCTACTACCAAGAAGCAATTGCAATCTTTTCTTGGAAAAGTGAATTTCCTTCGAAGGTGCATCTCGAATCTGTCAGGAAAGACAAGGGTGTTTTCCCCATTATTGAAATTGAAGAAAGAAGAAAACTTCAAATGGGAAGATGAACATCAAAGAGTCTTCGAAGAAATCAAGAAATATTTGACAACTCCTCCAATTATAACTCCTCCTTTGCCAGGAAAACCTTTGAAGTTATATATTTCTACTTCAGAAGCCACAATTGGAAGTATGTTGGCTCAAGAGGACGAAAATGGCGTAGAAAGAGTTGTTTACTATTTGAGTAGAGTCCTTAATGATGCAAAAACTAGATACTGTGCTATAAAAAAGTTGTGTTTATGTTTGTACTTTTCTTGTACTAAACTTAGATATTACATCAAACCCCATGATGTATTTGTGATTTCTCATTTTGATGTAATAAAGCACATGTTGTTGAAACCTATATTGCGGAGTAGAGTTGGAAAATGGGCGTTAGCATTGACTGAGTTTTCATTAAAATTTGTCCCATTAAAAGCAATGAAAGGACAAGTAGTTGCAGATTTCATAGTTGATCATCCCCCAATTCCAGTTGAGGAATCAATATATGTAGGCTTAGAGCCTTGGAAACTATATTTTGATGGATCCAAACATAAGAATGGATCAGGGATTGGAATTCTACTAATTTCACCCAAAGGATTCCCAACTCGAATGATATTTGAAATAAAACATCCTTGTTCGAATAATGCAGTAGAGTATGAAGCTCTTATTGCTGGTCTCGAAATTCTAGTTACCATGAATTCGAGAAATGTTCATATTAATGGGGATTCTCAATTAGTTATCAAACAGGTAACTAAGGAATGCAAATGTTTAGATCCAAAATTGGCTAAGTATTTGGTTCATGCCAATAAACTTCTGGAAATGTTTGATGAAGTAAAAATTGAACATATTCCAAGAGGTTAGAATTTCGAAGCCAATGAATTGGCTCAAATAGCTTCAGGATATAGAATTTCAATTGGAACTCTCAGAAAAATTAGTGATATTCAAAAAGAGGCTTCCAATGAAGGAAATTGATATCCATAATATAAATCTTCTAGATCAGAATGATTGGAGAAGAGAAATTGTGAATCTGATACAAAATCCTTCCCTGATAAATAAAAAACACTTGAAATATAAAATTCTGAACTACTGTGTTTTAGGTGAAGAGCTTTATAAGAAAGCTATTGATGGGAATTTACTTCGATGTTTAGGAGAAACTGAAGCATACATAGCTTTGGTCGAAGTACATGAAGGTGCTTGTGGAGCTCACCAAGCAGGAAAGAAAATGGAAAGGATTTTGAGAAGAAAATTATTCTTTTGGCCTTCAATGGCCAAGGATTGTCACAATTTCGCTAAGTCTTGTGAAGATTTTCAAAAGCATGGAAATGTGCAACAAGTTCCAGCAAGTGAATTGCATTCAATAATAAAACCTTGGCCTTTCAGAGGATGGGCTTTAGATTTGATTGGAATGATTCACCCAACTTCTTCGAGAAACCATAAGTTTATTCTAGTAGGAGTTGATTATTTTACTAAGTGGGTAGAAGCAATTCCTTTAAGGGAAGTTTCTCAAAAAGATATCACTCGTTTTATTGAAGAAAATATCATATTTCGATTTGGCTTACCAGAAACCATTACCACAGATCAAGGAACGATGTTTACTGGGAGAAAAATGGTTAGGTTTGCTGAATCGAAAGGGATAAAATTACTTTCTTCTACTCCTTATTATGCACAAGCCAATGGTCAAGTTGAAGCAGTTAATAAAATTATTATTGCTTTGATTAAAAGACATATTTGGCAAAGACCTAGAAATTGGCATGAAACTTTGAATCAAGTTCTGTGGGCCTATAGAAATTCACCAAGAGAGGCTACTCGAACTACCCCTTATAAGTTGGTTTATGGTCACGATGCTATATTACCAGTAGAAATAAACTTGCAATCAATAAGGGTTCAAAGGCAATTTGAGTTACCTTCTCAAGATTATTGGAATTTGATGTTTGATGAATTAAATGAACTTGATGAGGAAAGGTTACTTGCTCTCGAAAATATCATTAGACAAAAAGAGAAAATTTCTCGTTGTTATAATAGAAGAGTTAAGAAAATGGAGTTCCAAGTTGGTGATTATGTTTGGAAGTTAATTTTACCAATTGATAAAAAATCTAAGAGATTTGGTAAGTGGTCACCTAATTGGGAGGGACCTTTCGAGATCGAAAAGGTTTTTTCGAATAATGCGTATTCAATTCGAGAATTGCTTGGTGATTTACACATAATGTCAATAAACAGGAAATACTTAAAGGAATATAAGCCAAATTTGCAAGAAATCGGAATTGTGCATAAAGAAAAATAAATTGTTCAAAGGACAATTGAATTTGAACCCATGCTCAACAAATAAATTCGAAATTACATAGTAAAGATTCGAAAAGAGGCAGAAGCAACTAAAAAGGAGAATTATTCTTCATCTTTGCGAAGTCATGCATTAGGTCTTCATATTGGATCTTCAGGTTGTAGTCAGATTTTTCCAAATTACTAATATCTTTCGAAACGTCTACAACACTTCTCGAAATTCCTTTAACAGAATTGAGAATTTCAGTTCGAGAAGATGTCTGCCTCGAGATGGTGGCTTCCAGCTCTCTTTGTTGTGACTTCACTCTGATGGCATCCTCCTGAAGTTTTTGAATTGCTGCCTCAATTCGAAGATTTTCTTTTTCGAGATCCTCAACCTTGGATAAATTTTGCTTGATGGATTGCTCGTATTTCTGAACTTTTCCTTTGCTATCCTGAAGCTTATCCATCAGCTCAGCCTTCTCACCTTTTTGAATGCTTAAACTCGAAGTAGTCTCTTCAATTTGATCAAGAGTGTTGAGGGCATTCTGATATAATTTTGAGAAACCTTTGATATATTCTTGTTGAGATTCAGAAAATTCTTTTTGTCTCTTATCGAAAAGAGTTAAGTAACATTGAATCTCTTCTTTGTAATGAAGCTCCTTAGGGATCATTTTCAACATAGGTTTCTCGAAAACTAACTTCTTGAAGTTTTGAAGAACTGCTTCCATTGAATCTGCTTCGTTCAAAGGGTTCTGTATAGTTGCTTCAGAGTGGGCTGATGATAAAGAAACTTCCCCAGAAAGGACTTCGAAAATTAGAAATGGATTTTCATCCAAACTTTTGAGGCAATGATCTAAGTCTATAGGAGTGTATACAGGAGTAGACCTAGATGAATCCCTCGAAAAACTTGGGACTTTTTCTGGAGTCTCTGATTCTGATTGGACATTTGAAGTCCCTTTCATGGGAGTTTTCTTCTCTTCTTGAGGGGTAGGTTGAGGAGAAGGCACAGGATTATCTTCTTCCATAGGAGAATCTTCTTTATTTGGATCAGAAGGGGATTGTACTTCTTCTTCTTCCTTCTCTTCTTGTTCTTCGATACTTTCTTTAATATTGTCCATGACTTGATCTTTCAAAAGTAATTTCTTCGAAGAAGTAGCCTGAAGTGGACTTTCAATAGTCTTTTCTTCCCGAATCACACTCTCAGTTTGAGAGCTAGAAGATATGTTTATCTGAAAACAAAGGAATTTTGAAGTTAGACAAACAACATGAACAAGAAATATTTTGGTTCTACAAAAGAAAAGAGAGTAAAAATTACTTGTTCCACAATTCCACTTGGGATTGAGTTTTTATGGGCCTTAACTTTGAATCTTTGGCCAACCCTATGAGTTTACATGAAGGCAATGTATTTCGAATTAGAAAAAGAAATTAAAGCTAAAAGAAAAGCATAAAACTGAGAAATGAAATCTTACAGCTCCAATGGTTTTCCCCGGTGGAATTACAGAAAGAATTTTCTTCTCTTTTGGAGCCTTCTTCTCTTTTAGTACATTTTTTGCTCTCGGAGGTATAATTTTTTTTCAGGAGTAATTTCCTGTGAAGAAAGAAAATAAGTGTTAGTACAAATTTGAAATTCATAAAAATTTTGAATTCAAAAGAAAATTTGAGTTTACCTTCGAGAAAGATTGTTCATCAGATTTTTCAGATGGACTCTTCTTTTGACCTTTCACCGCTTTCTTCTTTGAAGTATTTGAATCATCTGCTTCATTCTTCTTGCCCATAGAAGCAGAAGGACTCTTGTCAGAAGGTTCGTCATTCTTTTTGACCTTACTTGACGTGGTTTTCTTTTGAGATTTAGAAGCAGCAGTCTAAAAAAAAAGGTATCGATAAAGGAATAAGAAGTTAGGTTTTGAAATCTAAATCTAAAATAAGTTCAGATTTTCGAAATAAAACTTACAGAGGGTTTTTGAGAAGAGGATAGAGCCTTCCTTTTCTTAGATTTCTTTTCTTCCTCTTTGTCACTTTCCCAGTCTTCTTCAACATCCTTCGAGAGCTTGCACTCTTGAGCTGGAAAAGAAAAGAAACTTGTAAGTATAAGATTGGGATAAGTTAGAAAAAGAAAAGAAATGTTTATGTTATTAACTTGAACCATGAAGTTCTTAGAAACTATTCTCACATGTTCTATATCCAAATGAGGTATGAAAGGGTAATTATCCAAAGTATATTTGACATGCGTACTGCGACACCCTTAGTTATACCGCTAAGAATGTCACATATGACACGTGACAACCGAACTTACTGTTTTCAAAAACGTCAAAATACAGATTTTTTTTTTTTGAAAAGGGTTTAGGTGTCATTGGCTTATTACCTCTCTAGTTTTATTTTAAGTACTTATGAAATATCCTTTCCTTAAATTTAAAACTCATTTTTCCGAAAACATCTAGACGCTTATTACCGCGCCTACCTACACAGCATACACATAGTTATAAAATGAATCATAAGGAAGGAAACATCATAAATATATATATTTTATACATACATACATCATGGTGTCGATGTACTTTTTGAGCCAACAAGGCAACCACGCAAAACATGAGTTCCAGTAGTAGACTAAAATAAATAAGACCTCAACAAAATACAAAACAAGAGGTCGCTAGATCAGAGCTGCCACTACCTAGACTCAACACAACCTAGTCCTTCTCAGGTACAAGAGGAAGTCTGGGGTGCGTGATGATGACACAGACTCCCCCTCCATAGAACTCACACCTGTGCGGGATACTCGTCGCCCACCGGGTGCCCCTCGGCAACCATCTGAGTCGCACCTGCATTGACGTCATGACGGAAGTCCTCGATACCGACTATCAACGTGACGAGAAGAGCATAGAAAGAAAACATAGAACAGGAAGGTGAGAACATCGCATGAACTCACAGCATGTAGGATACAGCAAACTAGAGCACACACACAGAGGCAATCCACACAGTCGAATCAATAAGCAATCACGACATCTCATTATGGTGTACTCATATGAACGCAACTCTACTATTATAATGTAATATCTAATGCATGCGGGCCCAGGGAAACATCACCATCGGCAGAGCACATAGAAGCTGCCCGACCATATATACACAGCACGTCAGGAGTTAGAGTCTATACTAGCATTGGTACAAAGAGCATTGCTCATACATTTTGGCCAAATCATTTAAGCGTTCTTCCAGACAATCTCAACTGACCCGAAAATCATGAGAGCGACAGGAATAGCTAAGCTGGGTTCCCCAATCTCGACAGTAGGGAGCTAATCTACGTCCCCTGAGATCTTCCGGGAGCTAGGCTATCCTCAGGGCTGGCGTCCCTTTTGAGGACCCACTGGCGTTCTTTGCAAAACCCAGTTGCACCCTTCCCAACCGATTTCACACTGTACCAAGTGCTACTGTCATATAGGTCATAAGGTTTTCAACCTCGAACATCAACAATGCTTCATGATGCATGTCACACAACAATGCTCACAACATTCACATCCTTACAGGCAAAGCCCATTGAACCATTCAACGTCACCACATCCCCGTGGCACGGCCTAAATTCAATGTCTTTCCTTCAAGGAAAAATCGAACCCTACCTTGGGTTGGAACCGCACTCTCTCACTAAGCTTCTCAAGTTTTATGAAGAAAGAGTGTGTTTGTTATAGCCTTTTAAGGTAGTTTGTACTAATGTTCTTGACAATCATGTCCACTTAAGTCCTATAATTTACTAAGACTTATGATTGTGTCTTATGGATAGCATTGCTTATCCTAATTCCTCTTGTATGACTAATTAAGATTAAGTTTAATCTTTAATTACAATTAGTTTTCATTAACTGAACTATAATTAGTCTTAATCTTCTTTAATTAAGTCTTAATCCTTACTTAAGATCCTAATTAATTCCTAATTATTCCTTAATCTTGGATTAAGCTTTTAATTATATTTGATTAAGGTTAATTAATTTTAGCCTTAATTTATTATTCTTTACTTAATTAACTTAAGTAGATTAGGTTAATTAACTTAGATAACTAAATTAGCCAAGTCCACTAATTAACTCTTGAGTTTTAATCTTAATAACTTGGATTAGAGTTGAAGTCCAACTCCAATTAACTTTAATTTCATAATCTAATCTTGATTGACTTTTAATGAGTCTTTAACTCCTTTTCTTAAAGGTTTTAACTTAAATTAAAAGCCTAAAGGTTTTATAACTCTTAGGAACTTATTTTTTAATCATGGCAACCTAAAATATTGACCTTTAAGTTGACTTTTACTTGGTTGGAATTGGAAATCCGAATTTGTTTTATTTATTTTTAAAGACTCATTCTTAATTGCACTTTAGTCCTTTTACTTGTAAAATTGCTTCTTAGTCCTTTTGGACCACCAAAGCCCATAAACATGTTTTCAACATACCCTTGACCTTTTTAAGATCAAAAAGGTATTCTTGATGAGTTTCATCAAGAACAACTTGAATGTTCATCAAAACTTCAAATTTTTCACAACATCCAATCTTCACCAAAACTTCACACATTCATCAACAAACAATCTAAATGCCAAATATCATACTAATCCACTCAAAATCATCCATATACACATTAAAGTTCATAACTCCATTTTCAAGCTCATAAACACTATTTTTCAAAGATCAATCATCCAAAACAATTGTATACCTTCAACCAACTTCATGCATGTTCATAGATTCATCATACAAACACATTTCAAGCACCAAAAAAATTTTGAAACACATGCAGCCCCAAAATCCCTCAAGGCCGACAGCTATTAGAGGAAAAAGGGGAAAATTTTTCCAAAATTGTTTCTTGGCTTGCATGCACCAACAATCACAATCCAAACACATTACAAGCATCAAAATAAACTTAAAAACATGTACACAACTCAGCTCCAAGAATCCAAAACATTTGCTCAAAGAAAAGCTCAAAAAGTGATTTTTTCAAGGAGAACAAGAGTAAAAACAAGGATTTTAAGGGCAAATCCTTGACTCTAGTTACCAATCCCACTAGAGTTCAAGTTCTCCCCCCCCCCCCTTTACCTAAGGAATTTTCTGTAAAAATAAGGTGCAGTAACAGCCCCAAAAACAGCTCCAAGATCCTCCTCTTGATCACCAACAAGGACTTCTACAAGGTTGGAGGCTAGGTGTTTAAGCTTAGGTTCAAAAGTGGAACCTTTAGCTTGAATGTGTTTGGAAGAAAAATGGAAAAATTGAGAGAAAATGGGAAGGAAGCTCACAGCTGCAAGTGGATGAGAATGAGTGAAATGAGAGAAAAAAATTCTGGTTTGCATGTGAAAGGAAAAGGAAGAAAGTGGAGTTTTTGCTTTAGGAAACATAAATGACACATGGCTTATTTGCTTGCACACTTGTCTTGTAAGGAAGGGGAAAATTTACAAGTGTCTCCCATGCACATTATTCTGCATGCGCGGCTGTTATGATGTGTCAAGGTGAGTCAGTGTAAATTTCTCTGGCCCGGATCAAGAGTATTCGGGCCCGGTTCAAGGGACAGGAGGGGCAAAAAGGTCATTTTCACAAAAAATTCCCAAAAATTCCCTAAAAATAGGAAATTTAATTCTAAATCTAAAAATATAAATTTGATGATTAAAAATAAAATAATTTTAATCACTCAAAATCCAATAAAACGGCAAAAACGGCAAAACGGTAAAAATGCGGGTGTTACATCTCTCCCCCTCTTAAAAGAAATTTCGTCCTCGAAATTTGTGCGTACCTTCTTGAAATAAATGAGGATGGGACTTCTTCATTTGCTCTTCCAACTCCCAGGTTACATTCCCCTCATCGGTTGCACTCCAAATAACTTTCACCAATGGAATCTCTTTTCCTCTCAACTGCTTGATCCTTCGGTCTCCGATTCGCACAGGTAATACCTCATAAGTCAAGTTTTCTTTTAATTGTATTACGTCGGGTTCTATTACGTGCGAAGGGTCAGGAATATACTTTCGGAGTTGTGACACATGGAACACATTATGAAGATTAGAAAGAAAAGGTGGCAAAGCAATTTGGTAAGCAACAAGACCCATTCTTTTCAAAATTTGGTAGGGACCAATGAATTTAGGCGTAAGCTTTCGAGATCGCATTGCCCTACCAACCCCAGTCGTTGGTGTAACTCTCAAAAATACGTGATCTCCTTCTTTGAATTCAAGGGGTTTCCTCCTCCGATCATAGTAACTCTTATGCCTGCTCTGCGATATTTTCATCCCTTCCTGAATCATCTTGATCTTATCTGTGGTTTGCTGAATCATCTCAGGCCCCAACACTAGGCCATCGCCAGATTCAAACCGATACAAAGGTGTTCTACACTTTCTACCATACAGGGCTTCATATGGTGCCATTCCAATACTAGAATGAAAACTATTGTTGTAGGTGAACTCGATCAGTGCCAACAACTGATCCCAACTTTCCTTGTGTTCTAACACACATGCCCTCAGCAAATCCTCTAGGGATTGGATAGTCTGCTCAGACTGACCATCTGTTTGAGGGTGATATGATGAACTAAGCCTCAACTTGGTTCCTAAAGCTTGTTGCAGACTACCCCAAAATCTGGATGTAAACCTAGGGTCTCTATCTGACATTATGCTAGACGGAAGCCCATGTAGTCTTATTACTTCCTTAATATACAATTGGGTCAACTTTTCTAGAGAAAACTTAATGTTAATGGGCAAGAAATGAACAGATTTTGTTAACCTATCAACAATTACCCATATAGCATCAAAACCTGCAGAAGTTCTAGGTAAACCTACCACAAAATCCATAGATATGCTATCCCATTTCCACTTAGGGACATCTAAAGGTTGTAACTCTCCTGATGGTCTTTGATGTTCAATCTTAGTTTTCTGTCAAACCAAACAAGAAGCTACATACTCGGCTACTTCCCTTTTCATTCCAGACCACCAAAACATCTTCTTCAGATCTTGATATATCTTAGTTGTTCCAGGGTGAATACTCAATCCACTCTTATGAGCCTCTTCTAAGATCAGTTTCCTTATTCACTTATCATCAGGTATACATATCCTATTTTTGAATCTAATAATCCCATCAGTTCCCTTACAAAACTCAGATTCCCCTTTCTTAGGGACTAGATCCTTCAAAACTTGCAAAGATTGATCCACTTCCTGTGCTACGTGAATTTTCTCCAAGAAATTACTTGAAATCTTCAAGGTTCCCAGTCTTATACTCTTAGGACCAAATCCAACATCTAGGTTCACGTCTCTAAACTTTTCTATCAACTCTAGCTCCTTAACCATCATTGCTGACATATGCAAAGATTTCCTACTCAAAGCATCAGCCACTACATTGGCTTTCCCAGGGTGGTATTGCAGACTAAAATCATAATCCTTTAAAAACTCCATTCATCGCCTTTGCCTCATATTCAATTCCTTCTGATCAAACAGATACTTCAAGCTCTTATGGTCACTAAGACTTCAAACCTAGCGCCATACAGATGGTGCATCCAAATCTTTAGAGAAAAAACTATGGTTGCCAACTCTAGATCATGGATAGGGTAATTTACTTTGTGTGTTCGCAGTTGCCTAGAGGCGTAAGCCATTACTTTTCCTTTTTGCATCAACACACCGCCTAATCCTTTTTTTGAAGCATCACAGTATACTTCAAAACTCTCTTGTGGGTTAGGTAAAACTAACGTAGGCGTAGAGGTTAACCTTTTCTTCAATTCCTGAAAACTATCTTCATACTACTGGCTCCACACAAAAGGTTGGTCTTTCCTAATCAAACGGTTCAACGGAGTTGCTATCCTTGAAAAATTTTCAATAAACTTACGGTAGTAACCAGCTAACCCCAAGAAGCTTCTCACTTCCGTTAAAGTCCCAGGTGCTTCCCACTGCAACACAGTTTCTACCTTAGCTGGGTCTACACTAACTCGTCCACTATAGATCACATAACCTAGGAAATTCACTTCCTTTAACCAAAACTCACACTTAGATAGCTTAGCATACAACTTCCTATCTCTCAAGATTATTCCAAAGAATGCTATACTTCCCATTGGATCCTAGAAATAGGAGAGAACATGGCACGAAAGAATGAGGATAAGTTGGCTTAAATGAGGTTAGAAAACTGGGTTTACTGAGGAGGGAAAGGAACACCAATGACAACCAATCCAGATGGAATTACTAGACACATGTACCATTCATGGTAAAGTCCAAAGCGGATTGTAAGATTACCTATAGTCTCGGTATATAGATAGAAGCAATCTATCTTAGGGAATATTATTTTTTTTGTTTCTTATGGTTATCCTACTCCCACGGATTGTATTTGTCCCCTAGGGCATCCTTACGCGAAACGTCACCTACTTATCTAGTACTATTCCAATCCAATCTTTAAAATCCTGCCTAGATATTTACTAATTTATATACCTTTCCTTGAGAGTCTAAGTCCATTAAGATTAATGTACAAACTAATCCTGTAAATTGGTATGACCATACTAAATCAACATGTCATAATTCTTACCAATTCCAATCTTAATCGTTTATGAGATTCCATTCACATACCTTATTCAATCTATAGGAGCATCAATCAAGTATACTCTTAGTCATCAAAATCAACACATACGATAATCGCTCATTATTTGACATATCTATTATTTCTACTAACCTAATGGAAGTGTTATCCTTACTTAGCTCATACCATTGTAGTTCTTGTAGTGCTTACTCGTGCATATAATTCTCCATCACATGATCTCTTTCTTCAATTTCCTGCGTAGTCTTGATACTAATAGATCCTTTGCTTAGTAATATGCTATTACCCAACTAGAATTTGCTTAAGAATTACATCTTATGCTATTGGTGTCAATATTTTGACTTATTTTATCTCAAATCGAGTTTTCCACTTTTTTCTATAAACCTTTATTTTATCAATCTGTTAGAGATAGCGATCATACTCTAATGTATCTATCAAACTTCAATCATGACACTCATTCTGCAGTCAAACCCTTTTAGACTTCAAGTTCATCAGCAGGGTATCCAAATATGCCTTAACTGCTAAGATCAAACCCCAATTCGTGTGTTTGTCATTCTTATCCTAAACTCCATCATTATTTATCCTGAGTATACCCCGAGTCATCGATTATTTCTAACTTGCTTTACCAAATTATATATATATATATTTATATATTTTCAATAACTGAATCCTCAAGAGCTATTAGTACAAATCCCCTAATCTCAAAACCTTAATAATTAAACCTCAATGATCAATCATCTTAACCTTGAATTTACAACCTCGAATTCATCGTCGATCCCTTAGGTTACTCATCTAAAGGAATGGGAACCTAACCTTAGTGGTCATCCTACTCTAACTTTAACGTCTCACTCAGCACTTTAAACCACAAGTCAAATCAACTATTGGCTACACTAATGTACAACCTTAGGACCTAGAGGTCTTAGCAAACTCGTTTTAGGAGCTTGATCACTTGGTTCATTCATACTATCTTAATTCTAATTAGGGTGTTAAGTTAATTCTTTTATGAGGTGTGATTTTATGCTACCCCCGTCTCCTTCCCAGGAGATCGCCCATCTCAGGGTTGCCTCTTTCTGCCATGGAATCCTGCATTCGCAGAACAAGTCAACTTCTTCCGTTTCATGCAGAACCATTCAAGCAAGAATAAGCAACGCTACACACAGATCCTCATATTACTAAGATAGTAAGATGAGAGCAACCAATTCACACAAGGCAAACAATCAACACAAACAAACAATCAACACAGAGTAAACACAGAGAGAAGGGTATTGCAGACCATACCCGAGGCCAAAAGGAAAGAACAGCTCTGATACCACCCAAATGCGACACCCTTAGTTATACCGCTAAGAATGTCACATATGACACGTGACAACCGAACTTACTGTTTTCAAAAATGTCAAAATACGGATTTTTTTTTTTAAAAGGGTTTAGGTGTCATTGGCCGATTACCTCTCTAGTTTTATTTTAAGTACTTATGAAATATCCTTTCCTTAAATTTAAAATTCATTTTTCCGAAAACATCTAGACGCTTATTACCGCGCCTACCTACACAGCATACACATAGTTATAAAATGAATCATAAGGAAGGAAACATCATAAATATATATATTTTATACATACATACATCATGGTGTCGATGTACTTTTTGAACCAACAAGGCAACCACGCAAAACATGAGTTCCAGTAGTAGACTAAAATAAATAAGACCTCAACAAAATACAAAACAAGAGGTCGCTAGATCAGAGCTGCCACTACCTAGACTCAACACAACCTAGTCCTTCTCAGGTACAAGAGGAAGTCTGGGGTGCGTGATGATGACACAGACTCCCCCTCCATAGAACTCACACCTGCGCGGGATACTTGTCGCCCACCGGGTGCCCCTCGGCAACCATCTGAGTCGCACCTGCATTGACGTCATGACGGAAGTCCTCGATACCGACTATCAACGTGACGAGAAGAGCATAGAAAGAAAACATAGAACAGGAGGGTGAGAACATCGCATGAACTCACAGCATGTAGGATACAGCAAACTAGAGCACACACACAGAGGCAATCCACACAGTCGAATCAATAAGCAATCACGACATCTCATTATGGTGTACTCATATGAACGCAACTCTACTATTATAATGTAATATCTAATGCTTGCGGGCCTAGGGAAACATCACCATCGGCAGAGCACATAGTAGCTGCCCGACCATATATACACAGCACGTCAGGAGTTAGAGTCTGTACTAGCATTGGTACAAAGAGCATTGCTCATACATTTTGGCCAAATCATTTAAGCGTTCTTCCAGACAATCTCAACTGACCCGAAAATCATGAGAGCGACAGGAATAGCTAAGCTGGGTTCCCCAATCTCGACAGTAGGGAGCTAATCTACGTCCCCTGAGATCTTCCGGGAGCTAGGCTATCCTCAGGGCTGGCGTCCCTTTTGAGGACCCACTGGCGTTCTTTGCAAAACCCAGTTGCACCCTTCCCAACCGATTTCACACTGTACCAAGTGCTACTGTCATATAGGTCATAAGGTTTTCAACCTCGAACATCAACAATGCTTCATGATGCATGTCACACAACAATGCTCACAACATTCACATCCTTACAGGCAAAGCTCATTGAACCATTCAACGTCACCACATCCCCGTGGCACGGCCTGAATTCAATGTCTTTCCTTCAAGGAAAAATCGAACCCTACCTTGGGTTGGAACCGCACTCTCTCACTAAGCTTCTCAAGTTTTATGAAGAAAGAGTGTGTTTGTTATAGCCTTTTAAGGTAGTTTGTACTAATGTTCTTGATAATCATGTCCACTTAAGTCCTATAATTTACTAAGACTTATGATTGTGTCTTATGGATAGCATTGCTTATCCTAATTCCTCTTGTATGACTAATTAAGATTAAGTTTAATCTTTAATTACAATTAGTTTTCATTAACTGAACTATAATTAGTCTTAATCTTCTTTAATTAAGTCTTAATCCTTACTTAAGATCCTAATTAATTCCTAATTATTCCTTAATCTTGGATTAAGCTTTTAATTTTATTTGATTAAGGTTAATTAATTTTAGCCTTAATTTATTATTCTTTACTTAATTAACTTAAGTAGATTAGGTTAATTAAATTAGATAACTAAATTAGCCAAGTCCACTAATTAACTCTTGAGTTTTAATCTTAATAACTTGGATTAGAGTTGAAGTCCAACTCCAATTAACTTTAATTTCATAATCTAATCTTGATTGACTTTTAATGAGTCTTTAACTCCTTTTCTTAAAGGTTTTAAACTTAAATTAAAAGCCTAAAGGTTTTATAACTCTTAGGAACTTATTTTTTAGTCATGGCAACCTAAAATATTGACCTTTAAGTTGACTTTTACTTGGTTGGAATTGGAAATCCGAATTTGTTTTATTTATTTTTAAAGACTCATTCTTAATTGCACTTTAGTCCTTTTACTTGTAAAATTGCTTCTTAGTCCTTTTGGACCACCAAAGCCCATAAACATGTTTTCAACATACCCTTGACCTTTTTAAGATCAAAAAGGTATTATGCGACACCCTTAGTTATACCGCTAAGAGTATCACATTACGAACATAACCGATGACTCTCATTTTTAAATATATGCTTAGAAAATACGGGAATTTTTTTTTTTGAAAGAGTTTTTTTTTAATAAGAAACTTAGTCATCAACAACTAATCGCATTCTAATTCCATTTTAAGTATTCATGAAAACGTCCTTTTCTTAAGTCTGAAATTCATTTTCTAAAAACATCTAGACGATTCAATCATTCCACATACATACACACAGATATAAAGGGGATCATGGGAAGAAAACCTCATAACATATATACAGAACCATAGTGTCAAAGTAATCCCGGAGTAAACAATACCACCATGCAAAACAAGAGTTCTAGTAGTAGACTATAATAAATAAGACCTCAGCCTAAACAAATCAAAACAAAAGGCCACTAAATCAGAGCTGCTACTAACTAGACTCGTGACTACCCCCAGTTACGCTATCCTACTCGTCATCATCCGTCTCAGCAGGAATCCATCCACAACTCCTCCCTCCAGTACCCCCGAGGTTGATCATCCCAAAGTCTTCTGAGGGGTCGTCACTGGAAGAATCCTCTTCGGCTCCTCATCCTCAGAGTCATCCTTCAGGTCTTCCTCTGGGTCCTCCTCCTCAGATGTAGTGTCATCGATCACGATCATGTCTGGCTCACTCGGACGGGAACGGCCAAATGCATCAAAATATACGGGCTGTGGAGGTGACCTCTCTGGACCGGGAGAGTAACGAGGGGAATCTGGCTCGCCCATGGTCGCCATCCGTGAGGACTGTGACGATGCTGATGGAGAGGGGCGATGACGACGGTTGAGAAAAGTAGTGTAGCGACGGAGTCTGGGTGGAGTCTCAAACTCAAGAATCACAGGCACGGTGAAGATGACCTCTGGCATAAGGGGAAGGCTAGGGTTAGAGATCGTGACGTGTACTTCCCCTGTGAATATACAGCGTCTAGGAATGTCGGTGACCCGCCACTGTCCTCGTGGCCCCATCTCAGCGTAACCCTCATGGCCGACATCTTGAAGCTCCCCAAACCCGACTGGCGATGGCGAAAGAGCGCGACGACAGAGAATAGAAGCAGAGAAGAAAGGGTGAGAACATCATATGAACTCATAACAAGTAGAACATAGTAACTAGAGCACTAATAAAATATTCACAAACATCCACATAATCTCAATCACAAGTATGCAGCTGATACTACCATGCTATATGTATATAATGCATGAGGGCCCAGGAAAACAACACCAAAAGCAGAGCACACAGCAACTGCTCGACCATATATGTACAATATATCAGGAGTATAGTCTGTACTAGCAAATAGTACGAAGAGCATTGCTCAATCTCTGGCCAAGACGATTTTCCGACTTCCAGACAAACTCACTGATTATGAAAACTTGAGAGCGACAGGATAGTCAAGCCTGTACCCCCGTTTGCACGACAGTAGGGGGCGAGCCTACGCCACTTATGCCATTCCGGGACCTGACTCATCCTCAGGGCTGGTCTCCTTTACTGGACCGCTGGTGTTCTTTGCAAAACCCAGTGCACCCGTCCCATCCAGTTTCACACTGTACTAGAGTGGTATTGCCATATAGGTCGTAAGGCTTTTGAACCTTAATCATTATTGATGCACATGATGTATGTCACACCGCAAACACTTACAATATTACGTCCTCATGTACAAGCACATTGAATCTTGTTACGTCACCACTTTACTATGGTGCAACCTCGTAGATTCAAGGTCTTTCTTTTAAGGAAAACCAAATCACGCTCTCTTGCCAAGCTTCTCAAGTTTTATGTAGAGAGAAAGTGTTGGTTATAGTCTTTTAAGGTAGCTTGTGCTAGCTTTATTGATAATCATATTCATTTAAGTCCTACAATTTACTAAGGCTTATGGATATGTCTTATGAAAGGCATTACAAATCCTAATTTTATTTGTATGACTAATTAAGATTAGGCTTAACCTTTAATAATAACTAGTCTTTATTAATCGCCTTTCAATTAATCTTATCCTTCTTTAACTAAGTCTTAATCCTTACTTAAGATCCTAATTAATTTCTAATTATCCCTTAATCTCTTCCATAATCTTGGATTAAGGTTTTTAATTATGCTTGGTTAAGGTTAAATTATAATTAATTAGTTTTTAACCGTCGTTAGAGATTAATTACTTAATTAACACTTATATTAATATTAATTATCTTTAGACTTAATTAATTATTAATTAACTTAAGTAATTTAGGCTAATCAACTTTAGGTGATTAAATTAGTTAAGTCTACTAATAAATCCTAAGTTTAATTTTCACAACTTAGATTAGTGTTGAAGTTCAACCCTAATCTAAACCTAAGCCCATGAATTATTTTTAATTGTCTTTTAAATTGAGTTTTGACTTTCTTTTTGAAGGCTTTGGGACTAAACAAAAGCCCAAAGGTTATTGGACCCATGAGAGCCCATTTTTATTCATAATAAATAAAAATATGACTTTTAAATAGATTTTTATTTTTATTAAAATAAAAATCCGAATTTTATTACTTAATTTTAAAAAACTTATCTTATTTACAATTTTAGTCCTTTTTGTTAAAAATTTATTCTTTAGTCCTTTTGGGCCAATTTAGCCCAAAAACATGTTTTAAACATCCTTTTGATCTTTTTAGGATCAAAAGGACATTCTTGATGAGTTTCATCAAGAACACTCATGAACATCAAGAACAACCTTGAATGTTCATCCAAAACTTCAAATTTTTCACAACATCCAATCTCCACCAAAATTTCACACATTCATCAATAAACAATCTAAATGCCAAATATCATACTAATCCACTCAAAATCATCCACACACACATTAAAGTTCATAACTCCATTTCCAAGCTCAAAACATCATTATTTTCAAGGTAAATCACCAAATCAATTTTTCCACTTAAGATCAACCACATGCATGTACATATATCCATCATATAATCACATCCAAACCATCAAAATAATTTTTGCACACATGCAGCCACTTCTTCCTCTCTTGGCCGAGAGCTTAAGGGGAAAAAGGAGGGATTTTTCAACAAAAATCCTTCCTTGGCTTGCATGCAACACAACCCAACCATCAACAACAATCCAACCAAGATCAAAGACATGCAAACAACCACAATAACCCAGCTCATCAAGACCGAAAATGTTTTCTCAAAAGCAAGCTCAAAGGTTTGATTTTTCAAGAGAAAAACAAGAGAAGAAGCAAGGATTCAAGGGCAAATCCTTGACTCTAGTTACATGGCCTACTAGAGTTCAAGTTCTCCCCCCCTTTACCTTAGATCTTCAAGGGAATGAGTGCAGATTTTTCCTCCTCCAACAGCCCCTTCAAGCTCCTCCTTCAAGCCTCCAACAAGTGGATTTTGGTAGAAAGTATGTATTTTTTTTTCTTTAGCTTAAATCCAAGAATGGGACTTAAGCTTGGTTGGTGATTTGGGTGGAGATGAAGAAATTTTGGGGAGGAAGAGGGTGGTGGTGCGCGGCCAGCAAGGGAGAAGGAAGAAGAAGAAGAGAGAAATGGTTAGGTGAAGGAAATGGCTTAAGTGAAAAATGGCCAAAAAGTGGAGCTTTCTCCTTTATATAGGCTTAATGGTGTGAAGGAAGACATGGACAAGTGGCACACATGCACCATGCTGTGCAGCGCAATTTTCAGAGGAGAAAATAAGGTTTGTGCAATTTTTCTGGCCCGGGTCAAGAGTATTCGGGCCCGGGTCGGGGTACCGGAGGGCAAAAAGGTCAATTTTTGCAGAAAAATCCCAAAAATTCCCAGAAAATTCCTAAAAATAGGAAATTTAATACTGAATCCAAAAATATAAATTTTGGTGATAAAAAATAATTTTAACAATTCAATAAAACACGAAATGCGGTAAAACGGTAAGAAGCGGGCGTTACAGTAAGTAGAGAGAGAAAATTAAGGTTTTATTTACAGAGATTGTATAGAATTATAATTATAATTTTAAATCATCTTTTAAGGTTCAAAATATATCTTCCATATTTTTCTAAATTTTTTTTTTCATATGCTGGCTATGGTTATACTGTTAATTGGGCATTTTGATCTTTTTGCCCAGAAGTGCTAGAAAAATTCTAAATAATTTTCTAAAACTCATCACTAATTATATTAAGAGTATTTTGAATAAAGGTATAGATACCTTAGAGTTTTAGCTATTTTAATAATTAAATCTATATTTTCCTTAACTGTATAATTACTAAAGGTGTCTTAGGTTATTTTCTCAAACACCTCTCTAGAGAAATTTACTCATAATTGTGGTTGGGTATTATAAATTTGGTTGTCTATTAAAAGCTACTAAATACTTTATAATTAAATGATTATTACTATTTTAAAATTTTCTTTATTCTATTTATACACCAGTAAGAAAAATTGCGGGTGTTACATATTCTTGATGAGTTTCATCAAGAACAACTTATGAACATCAAGAACAACTTGAATGTTCATCAAAACTTCAAATTTTTCACAACATCCAATCTTCACCAAAACTTCACACATTCATCAACAAACAATCTAAATGCCAAATATCATACTAATCCACTCAAAATCATCCATATACACATTAAAGTTCATAACTCCATTTTCAAGCTCATAAACACTATTTTTCAAAGATCAATCATCCAAAACAATTGTATACCTTCAACCAACTTCATGCATGTTCATAGATTCATCATACAAACACATTCCAAGCACCAAAAAAATTTTGAAACAGATGCAGCCCCAAAATCCCTCAAGGCCGACAGCTATTAGAGGAAAAAGGGGAAAATTTTTCCAAAATTGTTTCTTGGCTTGCATGCACCAACAATCACAATCCAAACACATTCCAAGCATCAAAATAAACTTAAAAACATGTACACAACCCAGCTCCAAGAATCCAAAACATTTGCTCAAAGAAAAGCTCAAAAAGTGATTTTTTTCAAGGAGAACAAGAGTAAAACAAGGATTTTAAGGGCAAATCCTTGACTCTAGTTACCAATCCCACTAGAGTTCAAGTTCTCCCCCCCCCCCCTTACCTAAGGAATTTTCTGTAAAAATAAGGTGCAGTAACAGCCCCAAAAACAGCTCCAAGATCCTCCTCTTGATCACCAACAAGGACTTCTACAAGGTTGGAGGCTAGGTGTTTAAGCTTAGGTTCAAAAGTGGAACCTTTAGCTTGAATGTGTTTGGAAGAAAATGGAAAAATTGAGAGAAAATGGGAAGGAAGCTCACAGCTGCAAGTGGATGAGAATGAGTGAAATGAGAGAAAAAAATTTTGGTTTGCATGTGAAAGGAAAAGGAAGAAAGTGGAGTTTTTGCTTTAGGAAACATAAATGACACATGGCTTATTTGCTTGCACACTTGTCTTGTAAGGAAGGGGAAAATTTACAAGTGTCTCCCATGCACATTATTCTGCATGCACGGCTGTTATGATGTGTCAAGGTGAGTCAGTGTAAATTTTTCTGGCCCGGATCAAGAGTATTCGGGCCCGGTTCAAGGGACAGGAGGGGCAAAAAGGTCATTTTCACAAAAAAATTCCCAAAAATTCCCTAAAAATAGGAAATTTAATTCTAAATCCAAAAATATAAATTTTGATGATTAAAAATAAAATAATTTTAATCACTCAAAATCCAATAAAACGGCAAAAACGGCAAAACGGTAAAAACGCGGGTGTTACATCTCTCCCCCTCTTAAAAGAAATTTCGTCCTCGAAATTTGTGCGTACCTTCTTGAAATAAATGAGGATGGGACTTCTTCATTTGCTCTTCCAACTCCCAGGTTGCATTCCCCTCATCGGTTGCACTCCAAATAACTTTCACCAACGGAATCTCTTTTCCTCTCAACTGCTTGATCCTTCGGTCTCCGATTCGCACAAGTAATACCTCATAAGTCAAGTTTTCTTTTAATTGTATTACGTCGGGTTCTATTACGTGCGAAGGGTCAGGAATATACTTTCGGAGTTGTGACACATGGAACACATTATGAAGATTAGAAAGAAAAGGTGGCAAAGCAATTTGGTAAGCAACAAGACCAATTCTTTTCAAAATTTGGTAGGGACCAATGAATTTAAGCGTAAGCTTTCGAGATCGCATTGCCCTACCAATCCCAGTCGTTGGTGTAACTCTCAAAAATACGTGATCTCCTTCTTTGAATTCAAGGGGTTTCCTCCTCCGATCATAGTAACTCTTATGCCTGCTCTGCGATATTTTCATCCCTTCCTGAATCATCTTGATCTTATCCGTGGTTTGCTGAATCATCTCAGGCCCCAACACTAGGCCATCGCCATATTCAAACCAATACAAAAGGTGTTCTACACTTTCTACCATACAGGGCTTCATATGGTGCCATTCCAATACTAGAATGAAAACTATTGTTGTAGGTGAACTCGATCAGTGCCAACAACTGATCCCAACTTTCCTTGTGTTCTAACACACATGCCCTCAGCAAATCCTCTAGGGATTGGATAGTCTGCTCAGACTGACCATCTGTTTGAGGGTGATATGATGAACTAAGCCTCAACTTGGTTCCTAAAGCTTGTTGCAGACTACCCCAAAATCTGGATGTAAACCTAGGGTCTCTATCTGACATTATGCTAGACGGAAGCCCATGTAGTCTTATTACTTCCTTAATATACAATTGGGTCAACTTTTCTAGAGAAAACTTAATGTTAATGGGCAAGAAATGAGCAGATTTGTTAACCTATCAACAATTACCCATATAGCATCAAAACCTGCAGAAGTTCTAGGTAAACCTACCACAAAATCCATAGATATGCTATCCCATTTCCACTTAGGGACATCTAAAGGTTGTAACTCTCCTGATGGTCTTTGATGTTCAATCTTAGTTTTCTGTCAAACCAAACAAGAAGCTACATACTCGGCTACTTCCTTTTTCATTCCAGACCACCAAAACATCTTCTTCAGATCTTGATATATCTTAGTTGTTCCAGGGTGAATACTCAATCCACTCTTATGAGCCTCTTCTAAGATCAGTTTCCTTATTCACTTATCATCAGGTATACATATCCTATTTTTGAATCTAATAATCCCATCAGTTCCCTTACAAAACTCAGATTCCCCTTTCTTAGGGACTAGATCCTTCAAAACTTGCAAAGATTGATCCACTTCCTGTGCTACGTGAATTTTCTCCAAGAAATTACTTGAAATCTTCAAGGTTCCCAATCTTATACTCTTAGGACCAAATCCAACATCTAGGTTCAGGTCTCTAAACTTTTCTATCAACTCTAGCTCCTTAACCATCATTGCTGACATATGCAAAGATTTCCTACTCAAAGCATCAGCCACTACATTGGCTTTCCCAGGGTGGTATTGCAGACTAAAATCATAATCCTTTAAAAACTCCATTCATCGCCTTTGCCTCATATTCAATTCCTTCTGATCAAACAGATACTTCAAGCTCTTATGGTCACTAAAGACTTCAAACCTAGCGCCATACAGATGGTGCATCCAAATCTTTAGAGGAAAAACTATGGTTGCCAACTCTAGATCATGGGTAGGGTAATTTACTTTGTGTGTTCGCAGTTGCCTAGAGGCGTAAGCCATTACTTTTCCTTTTTGCATCAACACACCGCCTAATCCTTTTTTTGAAGCATCACAGTATACTTCAAAACTTTCTTGTGGGTTAGGTAAAACTAACGTAGGCGTAGAGGTTAACCTTTTCTTCAATTCCTGAAAACTATCTTCATACTACTGGCTCCACACAAAAGGTTGGTCTTTCCTAATCAAACGGTTCAACGGAGTTGCTATCCTTGAAAAATTTTCAATAAACTTACGGTAGTAACCAGCTAACCCCAAGAAGCTTCTCACTTCCGTTAAAGTCCCAGGTGCTTCCCACTGCAACACAGTTTCTACCTTAGCTGGGTCTACACTAACTCGTCCACTATAGATCACATGACCTAGGAAATTCACTTCCTTTAACCAAAACTCACACTTAGATAGCTTAGCATACAACTTCCTATCTCTCAAGATTATTCCAAAGAATGCTATACTTCCCATTGGATCCTAGAAATAGGAGAGAACATGGCACGAAAGAATGAGGATAAGTTGGCTTAAATGAGGTTAGAAAACTGGGTTTACTGAGGAGGGAAAGGAACACCAATGACAACCAATCCAGATGGAATTACTAGACACATGTACCATTCATGGTAAAGTCCAAAGCGGATTGTAAGATTACCTATAGTCTCGGTATATAGATAGAAGCAATCTATCTTAGGGAATATTATTTTTTTTTGTTTCTTATGGTTATCCTACTCCCACGGATTGTATTTGTCCCCTAGGGCATCCTTACGCGAAACGTCACCTACTTATCTAGTACTATTCCAATCCAATCTTTAAAATCCTACCTAGATATTTACTAATTTATATACCTTTCCTTGAGAGTCTAAGTCCATTAAGATTAATGTACAAACTAATCCTGTAAATTGGTATGACCATACTAAATCAACATGTCATAATTCTTACCAATTCCAATCTTAATCGTTTATGAGATTCCATTCACATACCTTATTCAATCTATAGGAGCATCAATCAAGTATACTCTTAGTTATCAAAATCAACACATACGATAATCGCTCATTATTTGACATATCTATTATTTCTACTAACCTCATGGAAGTGTTATCCTTACTTAGCTCATACCATTGTAGTTCTTGTAGTGCTTACTCGTGCATATAATTCTCCATCACATGATCTCTTTCTTCAATTTCCTGCGTAGTCTTGATACTAATAGATCCTTTGCTTAGTAATATGCTATTACCAAACTAGAATTTGCTTAAGAATTACATCTTATGCTATTGGTCTCAATATTTTGACTTATTTTATCTCAAATCGAGTTTTCCACTTTTTTCTATAAACCTTTATTTTATCAATCCGTTAGAGATAGCGATCATACTCTAATGTATCTATCAAACTTCAATCATGACACTCATTCTGCAGTCAAACCCTTTTAGACTTCAAGTTCATCAGCAGGGTATCCAAATATGCCTTAACTGCTAAGATCAAACCCCAATTCGTGTGTTTGTCATTCTTATCCTAAACTCCATCATTATTTATCCTGAGTATACCCCGAGTCATCGATTATTTCTAACTTGCTTTACCAAATTATATATATATATATTATATATTTTCAATAACTGAATCCTCAAGAGCTATTAGTACAAATCCCCTAATCTCAAAACCTTAATAATTAAACCTCAATGATCAATCATCTTAACCTTGAATTTACAACCTCGAATTCATCGTCGATCCCTTAGGTTACTCATCTAAAGGAATGGGAACCTAACCTTAGTGGTCATCCTACTCTAACTTTTAACGTCTCACTCAGCACTTTAAACCACAAGTCAAATCAACTATTGGCTACACTAATGTACAACCTTAGGACCTAGAGGTCTTAGCAAACTCGTTTTAGGAGCTTGATCACTTGGTTCATTCATACTATCTTAATTCTAATTAGGGTGTTAAGTTAATTCTTTTATGAGGTGTGATTTTATGCTACCCCGTCTCCTTCCCAGGAGATCGCCCATCTCAGGGTTGCCTCTTTCTGCCATGGAATCCTGCATTCGCAGAACAAGTCAACTTCTTCCGTTTCATGCAAAACCATTCAAGCAAGAATAAGCAACGCTACACACAGATCCTCATATTACTAAGATAGTAAGATGAGAGCAACCAATTCACACAAGGCAAACAATCAACACAAACAAACAATCAACACAGAGTAAACACAGAGAGAAGGGTATTGCAGACCATACCCGAGGCCAAAAGGAAAGAACAGCTCTGATACCACCCAAATGTGACACCCTTAGTTATACCGCTAAGAATGTCACATATGACACGTGACAACCGAACTTACTGTTTTCAAAAACGTCAAAATACAGATTTTTTTTTTTTTGAAAAGGGTTTAGGTGTCATTGGCCCATTACCTCTCTAGCTTTATTTTAAGTACTTATGAAATATCCTTTCCTTAAATTTAAAACTCATTTTTCTGAAAACATCTAGACGCTTATTACCGCGCCTACCTACACAGCATACACATAGTTATAAAATGAATCATAAGGAAGGAAACATCATAAATATATATATTTTATACATACATACATCATGGTGTCGATGTACTTTTTGAGCCAACAAGGCAACCACGCAAAACATGAGTTCCAGTAGTAGACTAAAATAAATAAGACCTCAACAAAATACAAAACAAGAGGTCGCTAGATCAGAGCTGCCACTACCTAGACTCAACACAACCTAGTCCTTCTCAGGTACAAGAGGAAGTCTGGGGTGCGTGATGATGACACAGACTCCCCCTCCATAGAACTCACACCTGCGCGGGATACTTGTCGCCCACCGGGTGCCCCTCGGCAACCATCTGAGTCGCACCTGCATTGACGTCATGACGGAAGTCCTCGATACCGACTATCAACGTGACGAGAAGAGCATAGAAAGAAAACATAGAACAGGAGGGTGAGAACATCGCATGAACTCACAGCATGTAGGATACAGCAAACTAGAGCACACACACAGAGGCAATCCACACAGTCGAATCAATAATCAATCACGACATCTCATTATGGTGTACTCATATGAACGCAACTCTACTATTATAATGTAATATCTAATGCTTGCGGGCCTAGGGAAACATCACCATCGGCAGAGCACATAGTAGCTGCCCGACCATATATACACAGCACGTCAGGAGTTAGAGTCTGTACTAGCATTGGTACAAAGAGCATTGCTCATACATTTTGGCCAAATCATTTAAGCGTTCTTCCAGACAATCTCAACTGACCCGAAAATCATGAGAGCGACAGGAATAGCTAAGCTGGGTTCCCCAATCTCGACAGTAGGGAGCTAATCTACGTCCCCTGAGATCTTCCGGGAGCTAGGCTATCCTCAGGGCTGGCGTCCCTTTTGAGGACCCACTGGCGTTCTTTGCAAAACCCAGTTGCACCCTTCCAAACCGATTTCACACTGTACCAAGTGCTACTGTCATATAGGTCATAAGGTTTTCAACCTCGAACATCAACAATGCTTCATGATGCATGTCACACAACAATGCTCACAACATTCACATCCTTACAGGCAAAGCCCATTGAACCATTCAACGTCACCACATCCCCGTGGCACGGCCTGAATTCAATGTCTTTCCTTCAAGGAAAAATCGAACCCTACCTTGGGTTGGAACCGCACTCTCTCACTAAGCTTCTCAAGTTTTATGAAGAAAGAGTGTGTTTGTTATAGCCTTTTAAGGTAGTTTGTACTAATGTTCTTGATAATCATGTCCACTTAAGTCCTATAATTTACTAAGACTTATGATTGTGTCTTATGGATAGCATTGCTTATCCTAATTCCTCTTGTATGACTAATTAAGATTAAGTGTAATCTTTAATTACAATTAGTTTTCATTAACTGAACTATAATTAGTCTTAATCTTCTTTAATTAAGTCTTAATCCTTACTTAAGATCCTAATTAATTCCTAATTATTCCTTAATCTTGGATTAAGCTTTTAATTATATTTGATTAAGGTTAATTAATTTTAGCCTTAATTTATTATTCTTTACTTAATTAACTTAAGTAGATTAGGTTAATTAACTTAGATAACTAAATTAGCCAAGTCCACTAATTAACTCTTGAGTTTTAATCTTAATAACTTGGATTAGAGTTGAAGTCCAACTCCAATTAACTTTAATTTCATAATCTAATCTTGATTGACTTTTAATGAGTCTTTAACTCCTTTTCTTAAAGGTTTTAAACTTAAATTAAAAGCCTAAAGGTTTTATAACTCTTAGGAACTTATTTTTTAGTCATGGCAACCTAAAATATTGACCTTTAAGTTGACTTTTACTTGGTTGGAATTGGAAATCCGAATTTGTTTTATTTATTTTTAAAGACTCATTCTTAATTGCACTTTAGTCCTTTTACTTGTAAAATTGCTTCTTAGTCCTTTTGGACCACCAAAGCCCATAAACATGTTTTCAACATACCCTTGACCTTTTTAAGATCAAAAAGGTATTCTTGATGAGTTTCATCAAGAACAACTTATGAACATCAAGAACAACTTGAATGTTCATCAAAACTTCAAATTTTTCACAACATCCAATCTTCACCAAAACTTCACACATTCATCAACAAACAATCTAAATGCCAAATATCATACTAATCCACTCAAAATCATCCATATACACATTAAAGTTCATAACTCCATTTTCAAGCTCATAAACACTATTTTTCAAAGATCAATCATCCAAAACAATTGTATACCTTCAACCAACTTCATGCATGTTCATAGATTCATCATACAAACACATTCCAAGCACCAAAAAAATTTTGAAACACATGCAGCCCCAAAATCCCTCAAGGCCGAGAGCTATTAGAGGAAAAAGGGGAAAATTTCTCCAAAATTGTTTCTTGGCTTGCATGCACCAACAATCACAATCCAAACACATTCCAAGCATCAAAATAAACTTAAAAACATGTACACAACCCAGCTCCAAGAATCCAAAACATTTGCTCAAAGAAAAGCTCAAAAAGTGATTTTTTTCAAGGAGAACAAGAGTAAAAACAAGGATTTTAAGGGCAAATCCTTGACTCTAGTTACCAATCCCACTAGAGTTCAAGTTCTCCCCCCCCCCCTTTACCTAAGGAATTTTCTGTAAAAATAAGGTGCAGTAACAGCCCCAAAAACAGCTCCAAGATCCTCCTCTTGATCACCAACAAGGACTTCTACAAGGTTGGAGGCTAGGTGTTTAAGCTTAGGTTCAAAAGTGGAACCTTTAGCTTGAATGTGTTTGGAAGAAAAATGGAAAAATTGAGAGAAAATGGGAAGGAAGCTCACAGCTGCAAGTGGATGAGAATGAGTGAAATGAGAGAAAAAAATTTTGGTTTGCATGTGAAAGGAAAAGGAAGAAAGTGGAGATTTTGCTTTAGGAAACATAAATGACACATGGCTTATTTGCTTGCACACTTGTCTTGTAAGGAAGGGGAATATTTACAAGTGTCTCCCATGCACATTATTCTGCATGCACGGCTGTTATGATGTGTCAAGGTGAGTCAGTGTAAATTTTTCTGGCCCGGATCAAGAGTATTCGGGCCCGGTTCAAGGGACAGGAGGGGCAAAAAGGTCATTTTCACAAAAAATTCCCAAAAATTCCCTAAAAATAGGAAATTTAATTCTAAATCCAAAATATAAATTTTGATGATTAAAAATAAAATAATTTTAATCACTCAAAATCCAATAAAACGGCAAAAAACGGCAAAACGGTAAAAACGCGGGTGTTACACGTACCTTTTGGTTTCTTTGTTGATTTCTGTGTATAAGCAATGTCTTTTGTTAGTCTTGTAAAGCAGGTGGCTTCATCAACTTGAATAGCATTATAATAATGTGACCACCATTCCTCGAAAGACAATGTGCAGTAATAGGAAAGCTCGAAAGGAACTGGGCATAAAGACAAAGGTTTTTCACCCTTTTTATTTTCTAAGTCATTGAAGCCCTCTTCGCCATTCACCATGTCTTCTATCAGGATTTAGGATTTGGAAATATAGCAAGGTGTTGGTCGAAATTGGCTTAGCCCAAATTGACGAGCTACCAATTGAGGTTGGTATTGGAAGACTTTGAAATCTTTCAATTGGAAGCCACAGTATATGAGATCATAAGATAAGAACTTCCTCCAAATTTCTAAACTTTCGGATTGTGCACCCGGAGTGTCACAAAGGAATTTTGGAGTAAACCACTCAGGTCCTCGAGTTCTCGAAGAGAAAGGTGCAAGTTGAGGAGTATGTTTTTTGATTTTTAGGAAGGAAGAGAAGTAAACTTTGAATGACTCCAAAAAATTCTTTTTAGAGGAAGGAGTAAGGAAAGAAAGTCTGAAACCTTCAATAGAAGAAGGAAGATTTGAGTCTGAGGGTTCAGAACTTTCGAATTTGTCTTCGAAAATGGCATTTAGCCAAAGTTGAAGAAACTAGAAAGTCCCACAAAGATTTCGAACTGGTTCTTTTATTTTTAGAGCAAAAATGGCCTCAGACAGCATGTTATAGACATTGGCCAAAAGACATCTACTTAAATCCATTCGAATACCCTTGGCCAACATCTAAGCAAGGGGAAGATAGGATTTTGGAACTCGATTGGATCGAGAACAAAAAACATAAGCTGAAAGCCAAACCATGAGAAAGGCAACATGCTCTTTCTCAATGACTTTACCAGATTTGGCATTGAGTTGGATGAAATGGGTATAAGTTAACTTATCCCAACAAGGCTCAACATGAGGTTCAGGAACCTTCATGAAAGGAAAAACAAGTTGGCCTTCAGGTCGAAGGCCGGTTATGGCAGCAATATCGAACAAAGTGGGAGTGAGCATGCCATAAGGAAAATGAAAAGAATTAGTGGTTCTTTCCCAGAAAAGAAAGGAGGAAAGAATGAGAGTATGGTCAAGACTAAGATCATATTTACTAAGTTGAATAAGATCAAAGATACCCAATTGCTTCCATAAGGAACCCATGGTGCCTTCAATCCTATTTAACCACATGATATAGGAATCTTTTCGAGAAGGTGGAGTTGCTCGAAAAATATCAAAAATGTTTTCGAGATGATCAAATCGAATCTTAGACTTGAAAGCATGAATTTTTTCTTCTTTATAACTAGGGAAGAATTCATCATATGAAGTAAGGGAAGACACAGGAGAATAAGGACCTAAGAAAGCAAAGTGTTTTTTTTCCTGATGGAATATGGAATGAGTACCTGGGAATTCCAGATAGTTATTTTCTCTTCTGCATTTTCTGGTTCTGGGACATAAACCATATCGTCCCGAGCAAGAAAGTCACCCTTAGTAATGGCAAGAGGAACAAAGTTGAGACCTTCGGAAGCCATTAATGGAGTTTTTAAGCTTCTTGAGAGAGAAAAGAAAATGAGATAACGGTGACAAGGAGCTGGAAAATTGCCAAGAAAAGTAAAATCAGAACCTTTGAAACTATTAATCGGTGAAAATCAAGTTAAAAGCAAGAAAAAATGATCAATGAGATAAAAAAAATCTCACCTTGAATAGGAAGGAAACGCCGAGAAAAAGAGAAGTTGAGAGGTTCTTTGAAGTAGAAGATGAAGTGAAAAGTGAAAATGAAAGGTTTCACTTGGGATTTATATAAAGAGTAACATTGTCATGATTAGAGGGAAGTTAAAAAGTAATCATGATTGCACGTTTCTTGGAACATGAGTTAAATAGCCTAAAGACATGGGATAATCAGTTATTTTGATAAAAGTAACTGAAATTTAAATTTAAATGGAAATTGAAGGGTTTATCTAAAAGGATATTAAATTTTTTTCCCTCTTCTTTTTTGAATAATTGTTATAAGGAATACCAAAAGTTTGTTCCAAAAAATCTCTTTCTGAAAATAAAAAAAAAATTATTACTTGAAAGAGACTATTTTTGGGGGGGCATCTGTTGGGATTTGATTTTTAATTATTTCGAATTCCACAAGTGACAAGGGTATGATGCCATTTCGAATTTACAGAAGAGGTAAAATCACCTCATTTCGAATTTTGATAATAAGTCTGTTAACTTAGAGAAAAATTCTTGATTGAAGTCAAGGCAAAAAGACTTTAGGAATTCGAAAAGAAGACAAGTGTAAATTCGAGAAATAATACATTGCAGGTATTTCAAAAGGCAAGTGATAGTTCTTTTATTCATGATCCAAATTCGAATCACATTAGTTTGAATACATTGGAAATATATTAGAAAGGAAGCTATCCTAAGTGCCCAATACATTAGAAAGGAAACTATCCTAAATTATAATGAGTCCTTGACTCATGTCTTCCACACCTCTTTCTCTTCTTCCTCCCCCACAGGCTTTGATAGAGCCAAGGCAAAGGAGAATATGTTTTCCAATTTGTTGAACCACCTTCGACCTGGGGAAGAAATCAAGGTCAGCATGGGAAAACAATAATATATTCATTTATTATATAAATGAACCTATATTTTGCTATTAAGTACAATCCAAAAGAAAACCTTCAAAGAGAAAGGTTGGAAAAGTCAATAGCTTTGGCTATTTCGTCAATCCCATAAAAAATGGAATCATTCCAGATTGGATTGTACGCAATAGCCAAAGGGATTAACTTCTTCATATTCTTTGAAGAGATTCTTTAAGAGAATTTAGAAAAAAAGGAAGAAGAAAGAATGAAGAATTGTGAAAGGATTGTGCAAAAGTATTCGTATTTATAGGAGTGAAAAGGTTTTAGTGTCATTAATAAGACCATTTTAACATCCAATGAGAAGAAATCTCATAATGAGATTGAGTGAAGTAGAATGGACGGTGGCCGGTGGTCTTCATGACAATTAACTCAACCAAATGAAGCTTGATATGTGGCACGTGAAATTGGATGAACAAGTCTCGAAATTTGAAAAGATTTAGTGAATTCAAGTTTCAATAAAGGTTAAGTTTCAAAGGAAAAAGATTTCGAAATTCAGAAAGATGATTTCGAGATTCTGGAAGCAGAATTCGAGTACAAGAAGTCAAAATTCCAGAAAGAAGATTTCGAGTAATGGAACAGTAAAATCTCGAGATGAACAAAGAGCAGAAACTCGAAAACAGAATGTTTGAAGACTTGGTAGATTTCTTAATTTGAAAGTGATTTTCGAGGAAACAGAAGATAGCAGAAAACAGTTACTGGAAGTTACAGAAGTTTATTGATCAAGGACAGATGGCAACATTTCAGTGAAAGCATTTGAAAAAGTTCAAAGAAGAAAGGTAGTTTTCTGGTTAGCAGATAACGTGGCAAGAAAGCAGGCTGCCAGCACATAGGGCTAGATGATGTGTCATATGTATATTAGTTAGCCGTTGGGATTAGGAAATTATAAATAGGTGAACTCTTGATGTAATAAGGGTCGGCAATTCATTACACTCATACCCTTAAACACCTTCACGTCCGATCACACTGCGACTAACAGGTTTACAAGGATTGACTGTATGTGATGAACCCATCAACTTTTATCTTTATGTAACTTTTTTCTTTCAATTCATTTACTTTCTGCGATTTACATTCTTTATTCTTCATTCCATGCACTTTTATCTCTTTGCTTTCAATTATGTATTCTTACAGACATTCTGAAACTGTGACTTTCTTTAAGTTTAAAAGAAGTCAAGTGAAAATTTAGAACTTTTGATAAAATTCTGAATCAAGTGGTTCTAATTCTTAGTGAAAGATAAGTTTTTGATAGAATTCTGAATCAAACTCTTTGAAATTTATCATTTTCAGATTTCTGAAACTTAGCATTTGATTTGGTGAAACTCTGTACCAAACAACCATTTTTTCAGAAAACTTGAACTTTTGAAAGTCTTTTATAAATTAGAAACACCATAAATCTACTTTTTAAAGAGTCCCGTAAGAGGATCTGATTCTAATCCCCAGATTGTTCATAGAATCAAAGAGATTAAAATTTAATTTTCGAAATTAGATTTTTTCACCACAAACAGAAACCTAATTGAACCTATTAATATTAGGGGAGAGCAACCTTAGTTATAACCTTCTTATGGGAGAAGAACCTTAGTCAAGAAAATTAGGAGTTGTAGTACAAATTTCATAACGTAGCAGTGTAGTGCCTACAAACTTAAGCGAGAATGAGATTTTTCCAATTAAGCCACATTAGAGGTAACCTCTTAGAAAGGAATTAGGAATCACCAGACGGGATTATCAAAGCATATAGTAAGTGAATCAAACACTTTAGTAAGGATAAATAAATAAATAGTAGGAGTAATTTAGACATCTTTGAACCAATTAGGAAAAAGAGGGAATAGAATTTGAAGTCCCGTTGAGAAATGAGTAAAACAAGAAAAATTACCTAGGTCACCTTAAAGTTATCCAAGAAATTGTCCAGCCACTCAAATACCTCACCTTATCCATGAATTCCATGAGAGAAATACTAGAACCTTAAACTATACATACTTAAATGTGGTAGTTGTAACCATATCTGTATATACCAACAACCCCAACTAAAATAGGGAAATTTTGAAGGGAGGCACAAGTTAGTTTATACCTCGGGATTTAGGTTTAGTACCTCCAATGGAGGAATTAAAAATTAGTAAACTGAGGGATATTAGGGAGAGCCTAAAGCCTTAAGGTGGGTAGTCTTATAGAAAAGACGTAGAAATCCACAGAGGGAACTCGGTACACTAGCACACCTAAGTTATACCTAGTCTGAAAGTTAGATTTGAGGATGGGTAGTTAGGCTCAGCTCAGAGGGTCAGGAACGATTATGAGATTGTTAGGCTCGCGCACCGTGTTAGAACGCCATGACATTTAGAAGTCCTTACTCCTAGGAGGACCAGGGTGTGGATAACTCTAATTCACCTTCCTTTTCCAGTGGAAACCTAAAGCCAAACTAGGTGTAAGCCCTAACCGGTAGGGTGGGATAGAGAAAGATCCCATTGCAGGGAGATAGGAGATTAGGAGAGTTTTCCGTGTTCATGTTGTGATCGGTAGGTATTTCACCTACATTCATGGCATGAGTGTTTGTTACAATTTCAATATTTTCTTAAAAGGTTTAAATATGTTTTTAGTCCCTATAAATATAGGTCATTTTGTTTTTAGTCCCTGTAAAATTTTTTTTTTGGTTTTTCATCCCTATAAAATTTTCCGTTTGCCATTTTGGTCCCTGCCGTTAACTTTAAGCTTATGTGGCTAACGGAGTGCCACGTCATCCTGCCACATGTGATTTTTCTTCCAGCTTAATTTTGTTTTTAGTCCCTATAAATATGGTCCTTTTGTTTTCAGTCACTATAATTTTTTTTTTGGTTTTTCATCTCAATCTCATCCCCATCCAAAATCACAGTCTCCTTTTGCTTCTTCTACTGCATTGTTACACTTGAAATTCTTAAACTCTTCACGGTGGGTTTAAGGAAATAAATTCTTTATGTATTTAATTATTTGAAATCTATAATTTTAAATTTATCCACATTTTCGTCAACTGTTCACTGGTGGCCAATTCTTTTTTATTCCCACGTGTCAAACTTTTTATCTTAAGTTGATCCACACCCTAATTAAATTCTTAATATAAATACTTAACAAATGAACCAAATTCAATATAAATATTAGACACAGAAAATGAAATATATCTAATCGTTTAATTTTAAAAACTAAAATAGTAAAACGTTATCATATATTTATTATATATGATATTATAAACTATACTCCACTTAAATTATAATCCACTTCATAAATGAAGATAACAATTAACAAATGAATAAATTTTAAAAAAGGACGAAACTAATATATTATAATATTCAAAGAGATAAAATCAATATCTAGGTGCTACTCAACTAAATGTTCACATTATTATTTTAACTATATTTTGTGATGTATCAACAAGGATTTAAAACTCTTATTTACCATGATAATTTTAAGTTTTGTAATATTATAAAAAATATAGAGTACAAAGAGATAATTTATAAATATAAATTTATTTATGCATTATGTATTAAAATTTTCATTTATACATTTTAATATATTTTCTTATTAACACAATACTCATTAAAATGTACACTATTTTTTTTTCTTTTCAATATATAAATTGAATAATATTTTAATTACCTATATTATAGGTTAATTAATTTTCACATGATTTAATTAATTTGAATACCAAATCCGTGCATCGCACGAGATCAATACTAGTTTCAATACACTTGAATTCACTGTATAAAGTGGAAAAAACTTGTAATGACATTTTTTTTTCTACAATTCTTTTTTATCCATTGACTAACAAAATTTTCACTTGATTTACAATTACAAGCCTTTTTTGTTACTCAGGACAAATTACATTAAGTTATATATAGGTCATCAATAGACATAAATCAAATGAGAATTTTGTTAGTCAATAGACAGAAAAAAGGTCGTTACAAGTTTTTCTCACTTTATACAGTGAATTCAAGTGTATTGAAATTTCATATAAGTGAATACATAAAAAATTTATTTCCTTAAACCCACCATGAAGAATTCAAGAATTTCAAGTGTAACAATGCACTAGAAGAAGCAAAAGGACACTGTGATATTGGATGGGGATGAGATTGAGGTAAAAAAACAAAAAAAAAATTATAGGGACTAAAAACAAAAAGACCATATTTATAGGGACTAAAAACAAAATTAAGCTGGAAGAAAAATCACATGTGGCAGGATGACGTGGCACTCCGTTAGCCACATAAGCTTAAAGTTAATGACAGGGACCAAAATGACAAACGGAAAATTTTATAGGGATGAAAAACCAAAAAAAAAATTTACAGGGACTAAAAACAAAATGACCTATATTTATAGGGACTAAAAACATATTTAAGCCTTCTTAAAATAATGAGTGACTTTCATCACACTTTAGTGTGGTATTTGCTTGTGTGACTATGTGAACTTAATTACTTGAGCATGACGTGAGTGTTGGACCACTCCACCAACACAAACTTAGTGATTCAAGGAGTTAAGTAATTTTATGTGTATGATTTATTGTTATTTACATAGTAGGGCTTAGAATATAAACCTGCAAATCACTTAGAATTATCCTAATCATAGCTGGGCCATTAAAAACATAAGTTTTAAAACCAACCAGTGGCTATTGGGATCAGGTATTGAATTAGAACCCTTACTCAGTTGTTGCGTGAACTCTTTTATTTTCTTTAGATCCTACTAGGTAAGTTGTCTAACTAAATTAGTTGAGTATATTAGAATGGAGTGTATATTGTGTGAATCGTTAGAGAAACCATACTATGAACTTGGGGGGGAGAGGTATAGGTTTCGGAACATGTATTCCGAGGAATTAGGAGAGAGGAGGTGAATTAGTGTTGAAAGATAGCCAGAGCGAATTTTGGGGACAAAATTCCTTTTTAGGGGGGTAGAAATGTAACATCCCGAAAAAATATGACCTAAGATTAACTAAAGGTAAGTTAGAAAGGGAGTGAGAAGTTAAAGAAAGAGGAAGGATTTTGAGTAAGATTATGAGGATAATGAGAATTATGGGCATTACGGGTAGATTTAAAAGAGTAATTAAGTTAGGAATGTGTTTTGGCAAAGGAAATAAGGGAATAGAGGAGCATAGCCTCATGAACAATTAGGACCCTTAGTCTTAGTCTTATTCAATTCAATTGATGAGATACATCATGGTTCATGTGGAGTGTGCCCCGTTGGGCTTCAACCGAGGTTATTGCTTAATTTTGAGTTTTAAGCCCTATGACCTTTGCTCATTAATTCGAGAATATCTAGAGTTGTAGGTGTCCAATTAAGGTGATTCCACTTGGGTTAGAAAGCTAAGATCCGGGGCTTCTATTTGATATGCTATGTGATAGGGTTCTGAGCTATTTTGCACCTTCAAACAAGCGTATTCTCGCTCATGCGAGAATATCTCACTTGAGCGAATTATGCAGCAAAAAGGGAAGAAATTGAGTTTCTGCATATCTCGCTTGAGCGAGACAACTCGCTTGAGCGAGAATCGTCCAGAGAGAGGGCTTTTCCTGGATCATTCTCGCTTGAGCGAGAATGTGAAGAAAAACATGCAACCGACACGCTCGCCCAAGCGAGAATATCTCGCTTGCGCGAGAATTCACTTATAGGCTCAAAACCCTTCATTTAGTTCCCGATTTCTTCACTTCTTCTTCTTACGTTCTTTTAGAAAGAAGTTAGAAAGTTTAGAGAGAGGAAGGGAATTTCTTGTAAGGAATGGATGTTTTGGAGCTTGAAAGCTTGGAAGGGGACCTTGGATCTTCACTTCAAGCCTCTCTTCAACTCCAATTGCCTTCTCTTTGAGTACCTTTGAGGTGAGTGCAACTCACCCACTTTCACCTTCCTTGTTTATATGCTTAAACATGATCCCTACTCCCTAATTCCCTTTCCCATGATTGTAAATTGTGTTTATTAGAGACTAGGTATGATTGGTGATCCATGGATGGAAAATGTATGCTTTCTTATAGAATTTAGGTTATGAAATTAGGGAAGTTAGGGTTTCATTCTTGTATTAAGTGTTGAGATTGTAATTAATATGAATAGAAGCATGAATATAGGAATTATGTTGATATATATGTATTTAGAGTTGCTTTCATGGTTATGTGTAGGAAATTGACAAGTTGAATTGTTATGAAATATATGTTATTATGAAGTTAGTATCTCATTAACATAGTTTCATGTGCATTGAATATGAGTATTTAATTATGTAAGATCACATGATTCTTTTATTAAGCATTATAACATCTTAAGCCGGTTTCGATCGTGAGTAATTCAAGCCGGCCTCGGCCGTGAGTTAAAATTAAGTAATTTTGTTAAAACACGACTTTGGTCCAGTAAGGGTGGGATTCGTCCCCGGGAAAGACGTTTCCCGTAGTCTGAGCTCAGTTCTAACCATAGAAAGTGATAAGATCATGCTTGCTGGGCACAACAGTGAGTGCATCATGAATTGCATCATTTCTCTGTTCATGTTAAGTGAGTTACATTATGTTGTTAGTTTGTTATTAATTATCTGTTAATGTGTTTTAAGTGTGGCTTGTCGCCTGATTGTTTGTTTCCCACACACTATACATGTTTAGTTGTACTCGCTGAGACTGTAGTCTCACCCCACGTTTCGGGGATATACTCTGTAACATCCCAAAATTTAGAAATATAATTTAAATACGATGACGTTAGTGGTAAAAATAGAAGTTACATAATAATAATAGTAAATATTAATATAACTGTATTTATGAGATAATAATAATATAATATTATAAATATTAGTAGAGACGTCAGATTAGTAGGATCTTAATCAAATATGTTTATATTGAATATAATAATAAGATTATTAAGAGATAAATCATAAGATTGCAATTAACATTAATTGTTATAAATATAGTAATTGTTATATTAATAAAATAATATCAGGATTAATAATGATATTCTTATGAGAGAGATATGGTTAGTGTTTTAAATTAAGATCAGATCTTAAAATAGGGATAATGAGATCACAAGAATTAAGGATAAGAATCAATACAAATTTAGGATAAGATTTAATTATAAGATTTGAATTTAAATTTGAATATAAATGGATAAGGACTTGGTATATCCTAATAATTCCTAATAAAAATGAATAAATAAAATAAAATAAGATTTATGAAGAAAATAATAATAATATCATTATATTATTATGTTTCAGAAAAAGATATTATTTAATTAAAAAGGGGTAATGGGTGGGTAGGAGCAGGCCCAACTCAGTTAGATATTTAAATAGGGGGAGGGTTATCCATTTCACCCGATTAGCTTTAAAACGTGAGATAACCAAACCCTAGGAGGAGAGAAGCAACTTCACAAGGGGAAGGTGTAGCATAATAGATCACCAAGGGAGTGGAGCGCTACTATTTGTTTTCTAATCGTCAACTCTAAGGTAACGGGGGGAAGGGGTGTTGCTTGTATGTGCATGTGGGTGTGTTTGGGTAGTGAGGGCAACCATAAGACCCTCTAAGACATTTAAATTTGATTTAATATGTGTATATGTTGAGAATGGTATGATGAAAACTGTTGATTGATGACTGATTTTATGAATGTTGATGAATTCTTGGGTGAAATTGAAGAGGATATTGAGAATATTGAAAGAGCGTAATTAGGGATTTAATGATTTGGGATTTTGATTGAATAACCGTATAATCTGTGTTAAGATTGTTGTTTTTGATGAGTTTAATCGACATAAACGAATATGATTAAAGTATGAACGATGAGGATTGAGTAGGGATTGAAGAAGGGGAGAAAAAGAAGTAAAACGTAGAACAGACACGTTCTACGTAACTTGCGCTACAGCGCAGGTTGAAGCGGGAACTCTCTGGAATTTGCACTGCAGGTTGTGCTGCAGCGCATGTTGAAGCGCAGATCGCAAATTTTTGTTTTTATGTAATTTTGATGAGTTTTCCAGAGTGGTTTTGATGATCTTAATGTTTGAAGGTGATTGTTATACCTTGATTTTGGTGTGATTATGATGATATGAGTGTGTCCTTGATGATAGATGTTTATTTTGATGATGATTGATGAATGATTGATGATATACTTGATGACTATGATGATGATGAATGATGATGCCTTGTAATATTTATGATGATTATTATGATGATGTTTGATGATATTATGATGATTAATGATGACTAATGACGATTGATCATGATGATGATGTATATGAACTATATGATGTTGATCATGCATTGAGCATATGAGAATTGATTTGATGTCGTATATGCCTTGAGCATGTACATCAGGTGCACGGGTCCAACAAGGGGGTGTATCCTGATAACTGAGTTGTGCGGGCCCAACGAGGGGGTACAACTCAGGTGTACTACACTGAAGAGGTGTAGTGACCATGATGGACATTCGATGCACGGGCCCAACGAGGGGGTGCAACTTAGGATTGTACTGGCCCAACGAGGGGGTGCAACCTAGGGTCGAATGAGTTGTGCAGGCCCAATGAGGGGGTACAACCTACTGGCCTGTGTTGTGTTTAACGGTAGACATCATTGGTAACAACTAGGGAGATTGATGAGGTGCGCCCATTGTGCGGAGTTCCAAGTCATGAACCTTAGGAGGTGTTGATGAGTTTGGTGTGCATGATAAATGAGCATGCATTGCATTTGTAACATCCCACATTTTAGGCTATCATAATTTATAAGGTTTAAAAAGGGTGATCTGTGTATGTTTAATTGAGAAACTGGAAATTTAGTTAAGTAAATTTTTTTAGAAGTTTAAATTGTTGGTAATCGATTACTAGCAAGTTGTAATCGATTACCTGAGAGTTATGTTTATGGTAATCGATTACTAATAGTCTGTAATCGATTACCAGAGAGCAGGATCTTTGGTAATCGATTACTAGGAATTGGTAATCGATTACCAGAGAGATGAATTTTTGGGAATCGCCTGTCAGGAGTGTGTAATCGATTACCTGAGAGTTGAAGTTTTAGTAATCGATTACCAGGGTTTGGTAATCGATTACTAGAACGGGTTTTCAAGAGTCTTTTTAGCCTATGGTAATCGATTACAGTAAGTCTGTTATCGATTACCATCACTTAATATATATAGACTAGTGTGAAATTAAACCAGATTTTCTCATTTCTTCTTTCCCTTCACCGTCTTAGAGAGAGAGTGTGTGAACCCTAGAGAGAGAAACTTCGAGTCGGAGCTTGGGAACGGATTCGGAGCAAGGAAACATCAAGGAATTCACCCACAAACATCTTTCTCCTCTTGAATCTCTAGGATTGGTGAGTACAACTCACTTCCTTGTTAGGATCTAGAGAACCCTTTTTATCCATGCTCCTTCTTCCTAACCCCTTTTCTTTAATTTTTGTCGATTATGGATTCTAGTGGTAGATTCTATCTATATTGATGTGATAATTGATGGTTCGAAAGTATGGATTGGAAATCGAGTAACGAGATCCTTAGTTTCGAAGTTTTCGAACTATCGAAACTATCGAAACTAACGAAACCGCTCGATTCCCCTTGTACTTATATCCAAATCGATTGCATTTCCTTGATTACTTATAGTTCTTGGATGCTATTGCTTGAATTGATGATTGAAATGAAGCTTGGAATTTAGATTCGTAAGGGTCGAAATTTCGGAATAGTCGAAACTAGTTTAATTGTTGGCAATTGTTATGAATAAGACGTTGCATTACTATTCTATCATGGATATGATTAGTTTGAAGTAAAATTCAAGTCGGCCTTGTGCTGTGAGTAAAAAAAAGAATAATTGTATTGAAAACATGACTTCGGTCCAGTTTGGGAGGGATTCGTCCCCGGGAAAGCCGGTTCCCGTAGTCTGAGCTCAGGTCTAACTCTAGAAAGTGATAAGAACATGTCTGCTGGGCACAACAGTGAGTGCATCATATTGCATTTTATTTGATTGTGGATGGTTTGGTTGATATGATGAATTAAACTATGACATGAATTTCTTATCCTCTTGCATTCATGCATGTGTTTTGTATTCACTGAGATTTTATCTCACCACGCGTTATGTGGTTTTATAGATGAGCAGGTACCACCACCCTCGGATTCTCAAACTAGAAATTGAAGTGCTCCTCGGATATATATATATATATAGATGTATATGCTTAGTTTTTAGTTTATTACCAGCATGGTTCCTTGTATATATATTTCTTGAATGTTATGTAGACAACAAGAACACTATGTATTTTGGAGTTGAGCTTCTTTATAATGGCTATGATGTATAAGTTGGACTCTATTATGTATATAAGTTAGTCTTATTCACGAACTATTGGTTATTCGTTGGATTACTTACAATTTCGTGAATGAGTTGATATTCGAAACAATATACTTTAAATTTTTAAGTCAGGGATTTTGGTTTCAAACGGACTAAGTTCTGGATTAGAAATTTCAGGTGTTACATTTTGGTATCAGAGCAGTTCAATCCAATTGGACTGTGAAATTAGGATATTCTGTGGTTTCTTAATGATTTCATATGTATTATTTTGTGAATTGAGAGACTGATCACCTCGAAATTTGCTTGATGATATGTAGGGAATTATGGCAGGCGTCAGGAGAGGTCGTCCAAGGGTCAATTATCCTCCTTCATCATCATCATCATCTTCTCAGGGTCCTACTCAAGATCCTGTGGCGGCAGCCCTTCAAGCCCTGACTCAAATGATTGGAGAACAAATGAATGCAAATCGAGTTCAAGCGGAAGTGGCACGGGAGCAAGCTGCCACCAATGCAGCCATGCTTCAAGAATTGGCTAGGAGGCACATAGAGCCACCACCACCTCCTGTTGTGGATTCTTTTGCTGCAGGACTATCAGAATTTAGAAAGCACACTCCTCCATAGTTCAACGGAGTTTACGACCCTGACGTTGCTGCCAATTGGCTGCGGGACTTGAATCGGATTTTTGACGTGATGAAGTGTACGAATGAGGCTAAGGTTGGTTTTGCAGTATATATGTTGAGAGGGGAGGCTGAAGACTGGTGGAAGACTGCTAAGGTTCGAGCTGCAGAGGCGGAGGCTCCTATGACTTGGGACGTCTTTCAGAACCTATTTTTGGGAAAGTACTTTCCAGCCACCATCAAGAGGCAAAAGGAGACTAAATTTCTACAACTCAGGCAAGGAGACATGTCAGTGGGTCAGTACGTGGTGAAATTTGAAGAGTTAGCAAAGTATTCTCGTTATCTTCAAGCAGTGACTGATGAGGAGTGGAGGTGCACTCAATTTGAGGGAGGGCTAAGACCTGAACTGTTGGACCGGATTGGGACATTAGAGATCAGAGACTTTTCGTTGTTGGTTAGCAAGTGCTACATTGCGGAGAAAAATTTCAAGGGAACTACTCCATCACCAACACCAATGGAAAACAAGGGAAAAAGAAAGTTCGAGGTGCCCCTCCAGGGTAAGGGTTCCAAGCCTAAGTGGCAAGGCAAACCAGTCTTGCCCACTCAGCAAACCCAACGCCAAGGAGGACTTAAGTGCAACAAGTGTGGAACGGAGCATGCTGGGGAGTGTATGATGGGGAAGAACTTGTGTTATTCTTGTAAGCAGTCGGGTCACATAAAGAGAGACTGTCCAAAACTGAAGAATTCCCAAAAACCTCAAACCACTGGAAGGGTTTTCACCCTCAATGGGCAAGTAACAGCTTCTGTAGATAATCTGTTGCGAGGTATGTGCACCCTAGGAGAGAAGACCTTGATTGTATTGTTTGATTCTGGGGCAACCCATTCCTTCATTTCTTCTGAATGTATTGATCAGTTAAAATTGTCTGTGGATTCTTTACCTTATGTTCTTAATGTAATCACTCCAGCCAAAGAGGCTATATCCACTTCCCTAATGTGTTCTAAGTGTTCTATTGTTATACAGGGTAAGGTTTTTGTAGTTGATTTGATTTGTCTACCTTTGAGGGATATGGATATTATTTTGGGAATGAACTGGTTATCTTCCAATCAGGTTACACTAGATTGTTTCAATAAAAAGGTTATATTTCCTCCTTTTCCTCCTCCTCCGAGGGAGAGACCCCCTATGCTTTTGTCTAGTGTCACCCAAGTTAACCAATGTCTCAGTGATGGGAGTGAATATTTTATTTTGTTACTTTCCTCAACTTTAGAATCCAAAGTAGATTTAAGCAGCGTAGCTACGGTTCGGGAGTTTCAAGATGTCTTTCCTAGTGAAGTTTTAACCTTACCACCGGACCGAGAGTTAGAGTTTACCATAGACTTAGTGCCAGGTGCGTGACCCATCTCTAAGGCTCCATATAGAATGTCCCCACTAGAACTTAACGAACTTAAAACTCAACTAGAGGATCTTATAGATAAAGGGTTCATTAGACCTAGTGTGTCACCCTGGGGAGCTCCAATGTTGTTAGTGAAGAAGAAAAATGGGAGTATGAGATTGTGTGTAGATTATAGACAATTAAATAAGGTTACCATTAAAAACAAGTACCCTCTTCCTAGGATAGATGATCTTCTAGACCAACTTAGGGGTGCCTCAGTGTCTTCTAGACCAACTTAATTCTAATGATATTGTATTCATGCTATTAAACTGTGTTGGCAATTTACTGAGTTTCAGGTTAAGTTGGAATTGGTATTCCTCCTGTTTTTAGGAAAGACTCTGTCGGACTTCCAATATGCGTCTTATGAACCACAACACTCCAAGTGTAGGTTCTTTCCTTAAGTTTAATTAAGATTTTCAGTTGTATGAGATTGAGATGTATGTATTGGTAACAGCTTAAGCAAATCGTTGGAAAGCCTAAGCTATTGTTTGACGATATCGAAATTGAGCGAAGTGATTTTTGAAATTCAGGAATAATGTCTCCAACGGGCATTATTTCTGAGTTGAGAAATTAGGACGTTACACACGGGAGTGTACATATGTATATGCAAATATTTAATTTTTCCCTTCTTTAAATTGTAAGCAATCTTTAAATACTTTTTGATAATATCAAAGTTAGATTGATCAATTGCTCTCAAGTGAGTATGAAATTAAATATAAATAAATACTAGGTTTAGTTTTGGGTATATATTAAACTAACAAGTAGATTATATGCATCTATATATCTAAATTTTTAGTATAATTGCATTCAATTTTTATCTGAAATTGCATATTTAATAATTGGTCGTAAATTGAAGTTTGCTAGACCAAGTAGTAATTAATCGTAATAGAAGTGGATTATGATTTTGATTAAGCTTTATCTACAATAATGTTAGAGTTCAAGTTCTGTAATAATCTTATCATCTTAGAGAATTTTACCTAATCACTATTCCTGATGTGAGATTTAGTGTGTGTTTGGTTTATCATAAAATCACATTTGATCCGGGCCAACACTATAAAAAATAGCATTGGAGTGGATCCATGCTTAAAACGTGATTTTGACTCAAACCAAACATGCTATTAATCACACAATTGTGTCTATAATGTGAATTTTCTGTTAATTAAAGACCTAAAAAAGTGATGTTGCTAATAATCATATAGAAATATAAGATAAAAATAAAATAACAAAATGACTTTTGTACATCTTAATGATCTAGTTTATAACCCTTTTTTAACTTTTTAATTTTTTTCTTCTTAGTTCTCTATCTAAATGTGAATACAAAAGCGTGCATACATTTTTATTCAAAATAAAACCATTGATGTAAATATTAATATTAATTACCAGCTGAGAATTTCATGCACTGAAAAATTAATCTATGAATAAAGAGAGCGGTAACAAAAGATGATGATTTTAAGTGATGAACGTGCACGATCTGTGTTTGTGATGCATTCAAGGATGGATCCAGAAAAGTGTTTTTATTGATGCATCTCTGTCAGTGTGATGTTGTGCTGGCTATGTAAACCCAAATTCCCCAAAACAAAAACATCCAATGGTTCAGATCACACGGATGTCAAAAAAATAAAAAGAGATAAGGATGAAATATTTTTCCCCTATAGTCGGGAATCACGGGTTTGTTTTTCTCCACTTCCTCTCTCTCTCTCTCTGTCTCTTTCTATTATTTTTCTTACATATTTTTGTTTCAAATATTGTTGTCATGCGATGATAATTTATAAATGACAATTTCAATGTAGAAACTTCTGGTATAGTGGTGTTGTGAGCTGGTTTTTATATTTTGACATGTTATTTTCCATCACTCAAAAAGTTTCCCCTTCACCCTGGACTTCCATGTGAGAGCATATATGTACAAGGAAGAAAGACCCTTACAACTCAATGTCAATGGCAATTGCAATTTTCCATGTTTAGTGCATTAAATCTAGTTTGGAATTTTGACATGTTGATATTTGCCTAAGATGTTAGCATCAACAAGAGATGAGTAGTAGGCATTTTTATCTGATTCAATTGGAATATGGAGAAATAAAACCCAGGTAGATAAATTTTGGTAAAATAGAGATCATTCTGATATAATGTTTCGTGTAATATCTAAATACCATGAAAAATTGCAGAACAAATAATGATTAGTTGAGTTCAAAAGGTACTTGTGAGAGTGGCCTCTTCATTGGTTCAGTTCCTTTCATATAAGTCTTTGTCATTTGCATAATTATATGAATCTTTTTCAGCACTCCTCAATCACAAGAATTGTGAAACTTATGTTTGTTAGGAAATTGTGGATTTCCTGTCATATTTTTTTGTGTATTATTATGTTGATTATAATTCAACAGTTTAAGGAATTAGTTGCTGCACTGCCAGCAATTAAGGAACAACCTGCACAAACTGATAATGATGTGGTGAGTACTACATTGATTACTATTTCATTTTTTGGCACAGTATGTTGAAATTAACTAAGCTTGGTCTATTATTTGAGATTGATTTTATTTATTTATATCATATTACTTCTTTTATTTACTTTTACATTTTAAAAGTTTGTAACACATGTTTTTATTTAAAAAGATAGAAAATGAGTCAATATTAAACAAGCTCTAAGATGTTGAGAGTGGAAGTGAAAAATTGAATAATTAAGGGTAAATTTAAGGATGATTGTGTAGTAGAAGGGATGCTAGAAAGTAATGGTCTGACTAACGTCATGAAACTGTATTTTTTCAGAGCATCATCTCAGGAAATTGATATTCAATGTACATGTAAATTTGGCCTCACTGTTTGGGTTTCTAATGTGTCCTGCTTTAGGTTGCTTTTGCTGGTACTTCAACTCTATTATGGGAAACATATTAAATTTTTGCATGCCAATAATGTGTGTGTGTGCGCGCCTGTGCTTATATATATGTGTTGATCTATTTAAGAGGCCAGATGAGTCTTCATGTTTTTTTGCTATAAGTATGTACTGAACTCTGATGTCGCGACCATGGTTGGTTCTCCTTGATTTATGAAGTTTGGATTTACACTAAAAAGAAGTGTCAACACCTATTCTTAAGGATGGCGATGAGAATGACAAAAGATGCTTCATGTTAAGATAATAAAATACATATAAAGAAACTAACTTGGACAAGGTAGGAGGGCATGCATCAAGTTAGGCAAAAAATAAATTACTAAATAAGTGATAGAACATTAGGAAAAGAATGCAATGTTTCGTAGTAATTAATTCATTGATGTAAGGCTCCATGATGTAGTATTGCAGATACGATCTACAGAACAGAATATAGAGAGGAATCTCTCAAGGTCAGTATTTTTATTATAAACACAGTAATATAGAGAGGAATTATTGGACAAACTCATTGTGTTCAAGTGACTTTTGAGTATAAGTTAAGCCAATGAGGAATATGTCTAACAGCATCAATTGATGCTTCTTTCGTTATTGATAGAACTCCAAAAATATTTAAAAAAAACTAATATTAGGTATTGAGGCAATTGAATGTCCATATACTATCCCTGTGATAACCTATTGCTTTTATATATCAGGTTTCTGGTGAAATATCATACAATGGTTACCACCTAGATGATTTTTTTCCTCAAGAAACATCAGCTTACATAAGCCAGTGAATCAAAAACAAGTTTCACCCAAGGTCCCAACAGGCAACTATCCAGTGGCGCATGTAACATCCCGGAAAAAATAGGACCTAAGATCAACTAAAGGTAAGTTAGAAAGGGAGTGAGAAGTTGGGGAAAGAGGAAGGATTTTGAGTAAGATTATGAGGATAATGAGAATTTAAGGGCATTAAAGGGTATATTTAAGAGAGTAATTAAGTTAGGATTGTGTTTTGGCAAAGGAAACTAGGAATGTCGGAGTAGGTGAGAGTTAGGAGGAACACAACCTCATGAATAATTAGGACCCTTAGTCTTAGCCTTATTGAAGTGAATTGATGAGATACATCATGGTTTTTGTGGAGTGTGCCTCGTTGGGCTTCAACCAAGGTTGTTGCTATCTTTTGAGTTTTAAGCCCTATGACCTTTGCTCACTATTTCGAGAATATATAGAGTTGCAGGTGTCCAATTAAGGTGATTCCACTTGGGATAGAAAGCTAAGATCCGGAGCTTCAGTTTGATAGGTTATATTATAGGGTTCTAATCTATTTTTCACCTTCAAACAAGCATATTCTTGCTCAAGCGAGAATATCTCGCTTGAGTGAATTTTGCAGCAAAAGGGAAGAAATAGAGTTTCTGCATATCTCGCTTGAGCGAGCCAGCTCACTTGAGCAAGAATTGTCCAAAGAGAGGGCTTTTTCTGGGTCATTCTCGCTTGAGCGAGACAGTTCGCTTGAGCGAGAATGTGAAGAAAAATCATGCAACCGACACGCTCGCCCAAGCGAGAATATCTCGCTTGAGCGAGAATTCACTTATAGGCTCAAAACCCTTCATTTAATTTCCGATTTCTTCAGTTCTTCTTCTTCCATTCTTTTAGAGAGAAGTTAGAAAGTGTAGAGAGAGGAAGGGAATTTCTTATAAGAATGGGTGTTTTGGAGCTTGAAGGCTTGGAAGGGGACTTGGAACTTCACTTCAAGCTTCTCCTCTACTTCAATTTCTTCTTTTTGAGTACCCTTAAGGTGAGTACAACTCACACACTTACACTTTTGTGATTGCATGTCTTGAGTATGAACCCTATCCTCTAATTCCCCATTCTTTATACTTGTAGATGTTAGTTATTATCAATTGTGTGAAAATCGTGTGATTAAGTTAAGGAAATTGGTAATTTGTTTACATATTAGTTGTTATTGACATTGAGAACCCTAGCTTTCAAAACTCATGAAATGTGACGTTATTGTCATTTGATGAATATCAGATATTAGTTCATTGAGATTATGTGCATTTGAGTAATATAATCCGGTTTCGACCGTGAGTTAATTCAAGCCAGCATTGGCGCTGTGAGTTAAAAATTAAGTAATTATGTGAAATCTTGACTTCGGTCCAGTAATGAGTGGGATTCGTCCCTAGAGAAGACATTCTTCGTAGTCTGAGCTCAGTTCTAACTCCAATTTAAGTGATAAGATCATGCTTGCTGGGCACAGCAGTGAGTTGCATCATAATTGCATTTATATTGAGATGATTGTGATGCATGAGTTTAGGCCATAACCGTTGTGTATTGGAATTGTACATGTATCTTTACCTTGAGCTAAAATGAGTTTTCATTATGAAAAGAATCAGAATTTAGCTATGAACTATATGTTAGCATGTTTTAGGTGTTGCATCTTATATGATTGATTTCTCCTACACTGCGTTTGTTTAATTGTACTTGCTGAGACTATAGTCTCACCCCACGTTTCGGGGATATTCTTTAGTTGTGTAGGGAACCTTAGGTATTGATAAAGCAGAAAAGAAGAATTGTGGAGCTGAGTCCTACTTCAGTTGGAGTTTTATCTATTAGAAGTAGTTTCCGATGTAATTGTTATTTGTTGAAATATTGATGTATATGGTTGTATGTAAATAACATTGCATGTGGCACGGGTTACCGGTATCCCATCTCAGCATTTCAGATTGCATGTGAATGTCCTATTTAAATAGGTATTGATCTGAAAATCCACTTTTTTAAAATTTAAATATGGTCAGGAAAAATATTGATTAATAGAGAGCTAATAGAAGCTTAGTGATGTTTGTTGTAATTCCGTTGGTAGATCACTGAGCAAATACATCTTATTTTAGCTTACATTAGCGCCATTATATGACACTGTGCAATAATATTAATTTTGTGAGGTGGGAGCTTTATCTATCATTTATACCCTTTATTTAAGCATCTATATTGGCTGCTATATTCATATGACCATCCCACTAAAATTATTACCCCTCCAACTGTGTGTGCTAATTAACGGATGGGAGGATAACTTTACTTGTAATAACCTTACTATTCCATCTATAACATAATGTTAGTTATCTCAGATTCTCAGTTCCATTATATACAATATCAAAAAAAGAAATGTAACTTGATTTCACATGTAATCCAATCATTTCAAATACATGGAATATTCCTTCTTAAACACATTATTTAAACTGTTCGTGGCAATTATTCGAACCACACTATTTCAAGTGTAGGTTCTTTGAAGGGAATCAAGCATGTGGTCAGGGTGCAGCGGAAATAAATGGATTCCCTCCCTTGCTATAATCGTTTTTCGAAAACATGAATCAAGGCATAAAAGGTATTAAAACGAAAGGTCGTACCTTATTAGGATTACAAACGAGGAAAGAGTAGCCACGTCTCTATTGGTATCCATGCCAACAGCCGTACCAGGAAACCCTCCTCAACTCTGCTAGTAGCCTTAGAGAGTAAAAAGTGATTGCTCATGTGTATAGGGTAATGCATCTCATGCTCTATTTATAGAGTGGAGGCTAGGGTTTTACCCCCTCACTCACTTAACCCTCATACTTATGGGCCTGACCCATTTATAATAATTCTAATTAAATTAAATTAGAATTATTATTCTTTTCCTAGTGGCTTGTTGTATGTGTGTGACCCAATAGGATTTTAATATTTGGATATGATAATAAAACCCTTTTTATATTTAATATCATAAATAGTGAGCGGTATCTAGCAACACATCACTATCCAAATATTGAGATTATCAATAACTTTGATAAATCCTATTTTATGATAATAATTTATATGATCTGTCCCTTTGTCCAAATATCTAATTGAACACAAGGCCATGGATTGTGTCAACCTTGTATAGTTCAATTTATATTTTCTTGATCCCCAAGTAGATTGTACGGAAAATAAATATTTCATATTTATCCTCCCGAGCATGGCCATGCATTTTGCAGTCTCACTTTATCAAGAGACCTACAGATATAACTCCTGTTACATAGGAGGGACAAATCCCATCTAGGGCACTCACATTGCACCACATAATTTATTACATGTCCAAAAACCAACTTTATGATTACCCTGTTACAGGTAACGGTTGATGATAATTAAAACATATAATTCCTTATGTAGGAATGTAGTGATTTCAGGTCGAAGAACTTCATATAACATCTATCAATTTAAGAAACGTTCATCACACATTTGTAACAACCCATGCAACGTTCTTAAGGTGGGTCTGTCCAGTACACCATTACTCTTAATGTGTACCTATGTGAGAACATGATATCTCATATCCATGATCTGTGAGATGTGATCATCAATGAACTCACATACTAGTCTAAATGCATCTTTGTCCTAAGATGATACTTGACTAGGGACTATTTAAAAATAGTTCTTCATAAGATCTCACGATCAAGTCATCTACTTGATTTCTTATGAAGTTTAAGCTTACTATTCTAAGGACAATAATTATATTCTAAAAGAATAAGTTTGCCTTTATAAAATAACATGATACAAATGATGGATGTTCATAAATATATAAGTCTCTAGTTCATATTCCTAACAATCCCCCACTTGCACTAGAGACATTCAGACATAACTCTTATGCCTAATGATCTAGTGTGCCCTTCATGCTTCTGCTGCACAAGGGATTTTGTCAATGGGTCTGCAACATTGTCATCTGTATGCACTTTCCATATCTTCACATCTCCCCTATCAATGATTTCTCGGATGAGATGGAAACGTCTAAGTATATGGTTAGATCGTTGATAAGACCTGGGTTCCTTGGCTTGTGCAATAGCCCCATTGTTATCACAATAAAGACTTATAGGATCCACAATGGTAGGAACTACTCCAAGTTCAATGATGAACTTCCTGATCCATACGGCCTCTTTCGCAGCATTTGAGGCCACAATATACCCAGCTTCTGTGGTAGAATCAGCGATTGTTTCCTTCGTTGAACTTTTCCAGCTCAACGCCACCATTCAAACAAAACACATAACCTGACTGTGATCTTGAATCAAGAACGAATCCTTAGTTCTTCTCAAGTACTTAAGGATGTTTTTTACTACTGTCCAGTGACCTTCACCGAGATCAGATTGGTATCTGCTAGTCATGCTCAAAGCATATGATATGTCTGGTCGAGTACACAACATGGCATACATGATAGACCCTATAGCGGATGCATAAGGAATCTTACTCATGCGTTCTCGCTCTTCCTTACTGGAAGGAGATTGAGCCTTAGATAGGCTTATACCATGTGACATAGGCAAAAATCCCTTCTTAGAATCTTGCATGCTAAACCGTTTTAACACTTTGTCTATGTATGTACTTTGACTTAGGCCAAGCAATCTTCGAGATCTATCTCTATAGATCCTGATACCTAACATATAGGTTGCTTCGCCCAAATCTTTCATAGAAAAACAATTTCCTAACCAAGTCTTTACAAATTCAAGGGTAGGAATGTCATTTCCTATGAGGAGTATGTCATCTACATACAAAACCAGAAAAACCACTTTGCTGTCACCAACCATTTTGTAGACACAAGGTTCATCTTCATTTTTTATGAAACCAAACTGCTTAACAGCTTCATGAAAACGATGATTCTAGCTCTAGAAGCTTGCTTTAATCCATAAATGGATCGTTGCAACTTATATACCTTTAGGTATAACAAAACCTTCAGGTTGTATCACATACATATATTCAAGAAGGCTTCCATTTAGGAAGGCTGTCTTGACATTAACTTGCCAGATTTCATAATCATGGTAAGTTGCAATAGCAAGCAAGATCCGAACAGATTTAAGCATGGCAACTGGGTAGAAGGTTTCATCATAGTCTACACTATGAATTTGCGTGAAACCCTTTAGCCTCCAACCGTGCTTTAAAGGTACTTACATTACCATCCATGCCAGTTTCCTTTTGAAAACCCACTTGCACCCTATGGGTTTTATCCCTTCGGGTGGCTCAATCAAGGTCCATACCTTGTTAGTGTACATGGAATCCATTTCAGATCTCATGGCATCAAGCCATTTCTCATATTCTGGACTGAAAAGAGCTTCTTGGTAGATCATTGGTTCACCTTGATCCATTAGCAATACATCCCCTTTCGGAGACACAAGGAAACCATATCTCTCAGGTTGGTGACGTACTCTATCTGATCTACGCAAGTCTTGCGCTACTTGAGCAGGTGGCTCCACAACACTTTATGATATATGCTCTTGCTCCATCATTAGCTCATTGCTACTTTATGGTACTTGAATTTCTTCAAGTTCTACTTTCCTCCCACTTATTTTCTTAGAGATAGATTCCTTCTCTAAGAATACAACAGTCCTAGCGACAACCACTCTGCCTTTGCTAGGATTATGGAAGTAGTAACCCTCAGTTTCTTTTGGGTATCCCACAAAAAAACACTTAACTGATTTGGGTCCTAGCTTATCTGAAACTTGGAGTTTCGCATAAGCTTCACAACCCCAAATCTTCATAAAAGACATACTAGGTCGTTTCCCAGTCCATATCTGATATGGTGTCTTTATGACAGCCTTAGATGAAAAACAGTTTAGTGTGAAGGCTACTGTTAACAAAACATGACCCCAAAAGGAGTTGGGGAGATCAGTATGACTCATCATAGATTGAACCATATCTAATAGAGTTCGGTTTCTCCTTTCTGAAACTCCAATCCATTGAGGTGTTCCAGAAGGAGTGAGTTGAGATATTATCCCACACTCTCTTAGATAGTCATCAAATTTTTGGCTTGAGTATTCTCCACCTCGATCTCATTGAAGTGTTTTAATGGTCTTGCCAAGTTGGTTTTATACTTCATTCTTAAATCCCTTGAACTCTTCAAAGGATTCAGATTTGTGTTCCATCAGATACACAAATCCATATGTACTGAAATCATCAGTAAAAGTGAAGTATTGAAAACCTCCTCTAGCCATTGTGCCCATGGACCCACATACATCACTATGTATGAGACCAAGAAGATCACCAGCCCTTTCACCGTTTCCAGTGAATGGGGTTTTGGTCATCTTCCTTAATAGACAAGATTCATATGTCTCAATTGATTCAAAATCAAAGGATTCCAAATAGCCATCTTGATGGAGTTTGGATATGCGTTTCTCATCTATGTAGCCCAAGTGATAATGCCAAAGATAAGTTGGGTTCAAATCATTTGTTTTGACCCTTTTAGAACTTATGTTATAGATAGGCACTTCCATGTCAAGAACATATTGTTCAACTTTGCACAACCATATCATTCAAATAAATTGAATTATTCTTTATAAAAACACTCTTTTCTAAACAAGAAACGGAATTTAAAATTCCCACTAATGGTAGGCACAAAATAACAATTATTTAGTTCAATAACTAGTCCAGTTGGCAAAGTTAAATAATAGGTTCCTACGGCTAAGGCAGCAACTCTTGCTCCTTTTCCCACACGTAGGTCGACTTCTCCTTTAGCCAATGACCTACTTCATTTAGATCCTTCACATTCACATTAATGTGAGATTCACATCTGGTATCCAATACCCAAGATATAGAAGTAGGTAAATTGACTTCTATAACATATATCTCTCAAGCGGAAGTCTCACTTCCTTTTTTCTTGATCTCCTCCAGGTACTTTACACAGTCTCCAATGTCCTTATTAGCCACAGTGGAAACAATTTTCCTTCCTTAGCTATCCCACCCATAGGCTTCAAAACAAAGGTACTAGACTTATCATTGCCTTTGTCCTTTGGTTTGAAATAGGGCTTCTTGAACTTCTTCTTGCCCTTTGCCTTTTCCAGGTTGGACCATCAATATGGCCTTCCCTTTACCTTTATTAATGTTTTGCTCAGCTGTTCTTAACATGCTTAGCAATTCTAGCAGTGGTTTGTCAAATTCATTCATGTTATAGTTCATGATGAATCGACTATAGCTGTCCAGCAACGATTGCAGGACAAGATTAATGGCCAACTCTTGGCCTAATGGGAATCTAAGCCTTTCTAGGTTTTTCAATGTACCCAATTGTTTTGAGTACATGAGCACCAACAGGGGTTCCCTCTGCTAGTCTACATTGATAAAGTGCTTATGAGACTTCAAATCGTTCAAGCCTAGCTTGTCCTTGATAAGGTCTCTTTAAGTGTACAATTATATTGTACGCCTCCATGTTCTCATGTTGTTTTCAGCATTCATGGTAGCAAGCACAAGGCAACCTACATCGAAAGCAACATCCATATGCTTTCTAAAAGCATCCTTGTCAGCTTTCGAAGCATTTGAGACGGGTGTTTTAGGAATAGGCCCTTCCAGGACATGCAACCTTTTCTCATGCCTAAGGACAATCCTTAGGTTTCTATACCGGTCTAGAAAGTTAGTTCCAGACAGTTTGTCCTTCCCAAGGACAGATCGCAGTAAAAGATTATTTGTTGTGTTCAAAATTATGCACATAAGTATCATAAAACAAACATATTTAATAAAGTCTTTAAATAAATATGTCTCCCACTATTTTGATTCAAAACAAGTACCCTCAATATAAAGAATCAGAAAATCCCATCACCAAATTTTCTAGTGGGCCAAGATCCATATTTCACCTAATTTTAAGTCAGCTTTAGCTGATCGCTTAAGAAAAGGTTATTTAGGTAGGAACACGCTTTCCAATTGTATCTCATACAACTCTTGGATAGTTAGGTGAATAACTCTTATTCTAATTCATCTTATGAATTAATGCCTAACTTAAAGCCTCTAGGTTTTTCAATCCTATTGAATGTACCTAGTTAAGTCAAAACCCAATGGCTGACAGTTGGATATTACTTTTATCCCATCGCGCCTCACTAAAGTAGATAAATGCACCTTGCTTTAGCAGACCCACATTTAATCGATTCTAGCCTTGACGAGTTCCACACATTGGAAGGCAAAACATGACTTAATATCGGTGCCTTTAGGTTTTTCAATCTTATTGAATATACCCAATCAAAACCCAATGGTTGACAATTGGATATCACTTTTATCCTATCACGCCTCACTAAAATAGATAAAGGTACCCTGCTGTAGCAGACACACTCTTCATCGATTCTAGCCTTGACGAGTGTCATTCATTGGAAGGCATAATAAGCATTGAGGGATTTGATCTCTTTAATTTTATTCGTTGTTAAAACATTTAACATACAAGCATGCATCTCATACAAACACATGATATGGTTATGGCCTCCTAAAAACCAATACAAAATTACATAAACTATATAATCGTGTACATAATCTTGAGCTCTCCAAATCTCCCACTGAATCCATGCTCCATGTCCTCCAGGTTACATTACATAACAAGAAGAAATCTCGTTTAACATACGAGGGGATAGAGATGAGAAGAGAATTACAAGAGGAATGTTTAGAGGTAAGGCACGACACGCAGGTCGTATTTAAATTAAAGCAACTAAGGCCATAACCAATCATCATGCAAACTCAACATCCAATGATTGTAAAATGAGTGATACTGTAACGCCCTAATTTCTGGAATAAAAAAATAATGCCCGTTGGAGACACTATCTCTGAATTCCTTGAAATTATTTCGTTAAATTTCCAATATCGTCAAACAATCGCTTAAACTTCCCAATGATTAGCTTAAGCAGTTATCATACAAACATCAAATTCCTAAATAAGAATAAAGCTTACTTAAAATTGGGGAAGAATCCACACTTGGAAAAGTGCGATTCAATGAACTCATACCGGAAATCCGACAGAGTCTCCCCTAAAACTGGACTTCACCAATTCTCAAGATAAACCTGAAACTCAGTAAAAACCAAATCCAGTTTAACAACATGAACTTACTAAGTCATAATAGGGCCTCTGTGGCCAAAATAGAGAAATTCAAACATATCCAATATACATTAACAATTAGCCAGTGAAACAAATATATATACATATATACATCAAGACTACTCCTAATAATCAAAATCTCCCAGCTGTGGCCAAAACTTAGCTTCACCCTTATCTTAACTGCCTTGACCTCACCAGAGGGACCTGCACAGCTAAAGGATATCCCCGAAATATGGGGTGAGATAATAATCTCAGTGAATACAACCACATGCATGAATGCAGGGAGCATATATCAATGACAATCAACATTTATCAAACATCACATAGGACATAGTCATGAACTAAATACATAAAACATGTTTACCAATAGACAATAACACACAGAAAGGAATATATAATTTAATTAATATGATTCTATGACTAATGCACTTTATGATGCTCATGATGCAGTCACTGTTGTGCCCAGCAGGCATGATCTTATCACTTTCTGGAGTTAGACCTGAGCTCAGACTACGGGAACCGGCTTTCCCGGGGATGAATCCCACTCAAACTGGACTGAAGTCGTGTTTTACTTAATTACTTGATTTTTAACTCACAGCGCAAAGGCCGGCTTAATTAACTCACGGTCGAAACCGGCTTACATTATTCAAATGCACATGATAACACTTTTTGTAAGTTTGCAAGTATCGTAAACTTTAACATTCAAAGGTTTTTCAGTCAAATCCTAACATCAATCACTCAATCTTAAGCAAATGTTACTAAATCATTCAAAATAACTAAATAGAAAGGGAGATCAAGGAATTGGGTTCATACCCTGAGCATATCGACAATTTCGTAAATCTCACTATTTTTGACTCTACGAATAACAACCCCACATTTTCAATTCAAAATCTAAAAACAACCATATCAATCTATGAAATAGCATTAAGCAAAGAACTATAACCGATTCGAATAAGAGTATGAGTTACAATCGAGGGAATTCGATAGTTTCGATAGTTTCAAAAACTTCGAAACTAAGGCTTTCGACTCTCGGTTCTATACTCATATGCTCAATCTATCGATAATCACTTCAAACAACATGAATACACCAATCCAAACAAGAGTCAATCATCATCAAGAAAGGGGGAGAAAAGGGGTGGGAGCATGTATTGAGACCAATAGATTCTACCATAAATGTGAGTTATACTCACCAATCTATGAAATTAAGGGAGGAAATGAGAGCTTGAAGTAATCCAATTGTTGATTCTAGCTTCAATCTCCTTCCAAGGCTCCAAAATTGAGTTCCTCTCTCTAGGATTCTCTCTTTCTCACTCTAGGGTTTTAAGAAGGGTGAAGGAAATAGTGAGTCTTCGATTTTTGCATGTCCAACTTTTATACTAGACCGCTAGTAATCGATTATAGTAGTGCTGTAATCGATTACCAGATATAGAATTTTACACTGAAAAGCGTTTCTGGGAATCTGGTAATCGATTACAACCCTTGGTAATCGATTACCAAAAACTCAGCTCTCTGGTAATCGATTACAACCATGTTAGTAATCGATTACACAAAATACAGCTCTCGGGTAATCGATTACATACACCCCGTAATCGATTACCTAAAAACTAGCTCTCAGGTAATCGATTACAGACTCCTTGTAATCGATTACCAGAACTCAAAATCACTCAATTTTACGTAAGTTTAAACATATACTTGATAGAGATAGAGTTTTGAACCTACATTTTCCTTATCACTATCAGTTTCTAAATTTAACATATACAAATTATCCCTTTAGCTTACTAATTTAAGATAGCCTACAAGTGGGATGTACCAGCAAGCCAAATTTACTAATTTTACTTAGACAAAATCATGAACTTGGTTATTTAACTAAGTTTTAACCCCCAATTCCTCAACTTACCTTTTCTTTATTACTAACACATAATTCTCTTATTTTCAGCCTAATAAGTTGTTAAAGTTCCTAATTTTGCGGGATGTTACAGATATAATAAGATGTATATATTAAGCGAGGTTGGATTAGGCGCGTACAAAATAAAACATTACGCAGTGTCTCAAAACAAAAAATTGGATTTGATAAACACTCAACCAATCATCAATAAGTGTCTCGCATCAAACGAATACTTCACGAACCGATAAACGAGTAAGTCCCTCGTATCATTTGAATACGCTCTTGTCAGCAAATTGATAAGTGGCATGTTTATCGCAACTAATATTTGAGTCAAGACAAGGTTTCAACAATTGAACCCTTTGATGTCCAAGACATGAACTTTTTCATGTTCCATGGGACCCTCCAACATTATAACATATAAACATATATACATCGCACATGAAACAATCAATAAAGGGAACAAAATAAACTGATTCTGAAGGTTGCGCTTCACTTGCGCTACAGCGTAGGTGAAGCGCAAGTATCAGAATCAAAATACGTAAACTGCGCTTTAGTCTCCTGCAGCGCAGATTTGCGCTTCAGTTTGCGCTGCAGCGCAGGTTGCAGCCCAGATATCAGCGCTACGTTTTTCAGCAGAAAAACAACAAAAAATCATAATCTTCACAAGATTAAAAGCCTAAAACGTGTTTATCGCAAACCAATGCTCTGATACCCATTGAAGGGAATCAAGCATGAAGTTAGGGTGCAACGAAAATAAATGGATTCCCTCCTTTGTTATAATCGTTTTGCGAAAACACGATTATTATGTTTTCTCTTAACAACATTATTATGTTTCCCTCATTCCCTTTTGTTTCGGTCAAAATCAAACTGTGCCAAAAACTTCCTATCTGGATCCCTTGGTGATAAAAATCAAAAGGATGGGATGCTTGTATTGAAAAACAAGGCTCCCAGGTGGCATTAGCAGCTGCACTGTTGGTGCTTAAACTTTCATGGGCGGGTGACAATTGCCTCAGTTAAAAACTTTCAGCTTGTGGCTTCTGCAGAAAATGGACCCACAAGAGCAGAACATGATAAGATTATCCTACAGTTTGGTAAAGTTGGGAAGGATTTGTTTACAATGGATTACCGGTATCCCATCTCAGCATTTCAGATTGCATGCGAATGTCCTATTTAAATAGGTATTGATCCGAAAATCCACTTTTTTAAAATTTAAATATGGTCGGGAAAAATATTGATTAATAGAGAGCTAATAGAAGCTTAGTGATGTTTGTTGTAATTCCGTTGGTAGATCACTGAGCAAATACATCTTATTTTAGCTTACATTAGCGCCATTATATGACACTGTGCAATATTATTAATTTTGTGAGGTGGGAGCTTTATCTATCATTTATACCCTTTATTTAAGCATCTATAATGGCTGCTATATTCATATGACCATCCCACTAAAATTATTACCCCTCCAACTGTGTGTGCTAATTAACGGATGGGAGGATAACTTTACTTGTAAAAACCTTACTATTCCATCTATAACATAGTGATAGTTATCTCAGATTCTCAGTTCCATTATATACAAAATCAAAACAAGAAATGTAACTTGATTTCACATGTAATCCAATCATTTCAAATACATGGAAGATTCCTTCTTAAACACATTATTTAAATTGTTCGTGGCAATTATTTTAATAATATTTGGTTAAGGTGTCTTTTGTGGTATTGAATCTGTTGGGTTACATCCACTTAATTATTGAATTGAATTAATTTTTCTTTTCCAGACATGAGTTTGCACGTGCTTAAGTTACAGCTTGAGCTGCAGAGAGTAAAATGGTATTATATAAATCTTATCAAATTACATTAAAATAATTACATATTATTTCATTTCTTATCATACCTATAAATTCAGTAATTTATCACATTATAAATATGATAATAACTTTTAATTATGAACAATGTACCTGCTTTATCATTTAAAAAACAAATAAACTATACATGTGTATCCTTATTTTTAAATACATTTCTATAATCAAAACTTTTAAATTATACCCTACTAATAAAGACTTTTGGAATTTAATTTATATTTGGAATTACAATAGATGTTACATAAAATAAACAATTCAGTAGCGCAAATGACAATCTATCTCAACCCTTAACTCTAAAAAAATAAAATAAAATTTCATATCTCAATAATTCTACGTAAAATCAAATTAATTTTTCCAATTAGATATTATTTTATTTAGCTTTATACATTATACTTATATCATTCTATTTAACAAAATGCAAAATTCCAACACTGTCACAAGTAGTTATTAAATCCATTAAATAAACATTTGTGTACTACGTAACATTTTACATTTATCATTCTGCATCAAACAAAATCAAATCCACATAAATAAAAACAAATTTATATATTAAATATTTCTAACATATAATATGTTAAACATTCCTAATACAAGTATATTCATAATTTAATTCTACAAATACATATGTAAACAAAAAGTATATATAAAAAAGTCCACTAACAAACAAATAATATTATTATAAAATACTATGCTCACAATTCAAATAAATTATTGCATTTAACATAACTAAAAATTAAAAAGATAAATTTTACCCAATTTATTTTAATATACATTTATCTTTCCAATTAAACCGCGCAACGCGCAGGTATAAACCTAGTTATTATTAAGGATGAAGAGGGAAAATCTCACTCTCACAGGTAGTGACTGTAATTCACCATCAAATGAGAGAGAAAGAGAAAAAATGCTGAAAATTATTGAGAGGGAAAGTATAGAGAGTGGATGTCTCACTCTCCAAGATGAAGTATCAAAATTATACCATAGGGAGTTGATTAGTAAAAGGTTAATTTTAGAAAGCATTAATGATATTATTAATTAGTTATATTATTTGATTTAAAAAACTTTTAAATATAATTGATAACATTTTTATATTATTTAGTATATTAACAGTAAAATATTAAACAATATGCTTAACAAAAAATATTAAACCAATTGATATAAGGAAAATATTAAATTTTTAATATATTTATGAATAAAATTATAAAAATTAATATTTTCCTTGTATAAATTTGTTGGCTCAATTGCACTTTTGGTCCCCCTATTATCATCAATCCGCGATTTTGGTTCCCCTACTTTTTTTTCGTGATTTTTGTCCCATATTATTCCAAATTTGCGATTTAGTTCAAAATCTTGATCCCCTATTTTCAAAATCTATGTGTCAGAGGGACCAAAATGGCGAATTTTGAATAATAGAAGGACCAAAATCGTGAAAAAAAAGTAGGGGGACCAAAATCGCGGATTGATGATAATAAGCGGACCAAAACTGCAATTAAACCAAATTTATTTTATAATTTACTATTGATATACTTAAAAATATAAATTTATATAAATTACATTTAAAAATGTAATTAAAATGCTAAATAATTATATTTTACTGAAGAAATAATTGCATTATAATATTTCTTTATTGTATCTATTTTTCACTATTCATAAAATATATATAAACTATAACGATACATTAGTCAAAAAGTTAACTTTAGAAACTATTAATGATAATATTAATTAGCATTTGATTTAAAAAATTCTAATTGTTATTTTTTGTATCTATTTTTTCAGTTCACAAAAAAAGAGAAACTATATATTATATATTAGTAAAAAGTTAATTTTAGAAAGCATTGATGATATTATTAATTAATTATATTATTTGATTTAAAACACTTTTAAATGTGATTGATAACATTTTTATATTATTTAGTATATTAGTAGTAAAATACTAAACAATATGCTTATCAAAACAATATTAAACAAATTTATATAAGGAAAACATTACATTTTTAATTTTTGAGGAATAAAATTATAAAAATTATTATTTTCCAAGTATAAATTTTTTTTATAATTTACAATTAATAAACTTAATAATATACATTTTTATCAATTACATTTAAAAATGTTATTAATATACTAAATAATTATATTTTACTGAAGAAATAATTGCTTTATATTATTTCTTTATTGTATCTATTTTTTTCACTCCTCATAAAAATATAAAAACTATATTGATATATTAGTAAAAAAGTTAACTTTAGAAAGCATTAATGATAATATTAATTACCATTTGATTAAAAAATTCTAATTATTATTTATTGTATCTATTTTTTCACTTCACAAAAAATAGAAACTATATATTAAATTATATATTAGTAATATGTTAATTTTAGAAAGCATTAATGATATTATTAATTAATTATATTATTTGATTTAAAAAAATTTTAAATTTAATTGATAAAAGTTTTATATTATTTAGTATGTTAATAGTAAAATACAAAAAAAAATATGCTTATCAAAACAATATTAAAGAAATTGATATGAGAAAACTATTAAAGATTTAATATTTTTAGGAATAAAATAGTAAAATTAATATATTCCTTGTATAAATTTGTTTTATAATTTACTATTAATAATAAACTTAATAATATAATTTTTTATCAATATCATTTAAAAATGTTATTAATATACTAAATAATTATATTTTACTGCAGAAATAATTCCATTATAATATTTCTTTATTTTATCTATTTTTTTAACTCTTAATATAAAAATACAAACAATATTGATATATTAGTAAAAACGTTAACTTTAGAAAGCATTAATGATAATATTAATTACCATTTTATTTAAGAAAATCTAATTATGATTTATTGTATATATTTTTCACTTCACAAAAAATAGAAACTATATATTTTATATTAGTAAAAATTTAATTTTAAAAAGAATTAATGATATTATTAATTCATTATATTATTTGATTTAAAAACCTTTTAAATGTAATCGATAACATTTTTATATATTTAGTATAGTAATAGTAAAATAATAAACGTATGCTTGTCAAAAAAAATTAAACAAATTGTTATAAGGAAAATATTAAATTTTTAATTTTTAGGAACAAAATTGTAAAGATTAATATTTTCCTTGTATATTTTTTTTATAATTTACTATTAATATACTTAATAATATAATTTTTTATCAATATCATTTAAAAATGTTATTAACATACTAAATAATTATATTTTATTGAAAAAATAATTGCATTATAATATTTCTTTATTGTATCTATTTTATTAACTCTTAATAAAAAATATACAAATTATATTGATATATTAGTAAAAACGTTAACTTTGGAAAGCATTAATAATAATATTAATTACCATTTGATTTAAAAACTATCTAATTATTATTTATTGTATCTATTTTTCATTTCGCAAAAAAAAAAATAAATTATATATTATATATGTATTAATAAAAAGTTAATTTTAGAAAGCATTAATGATATTATTAATTAATTTCATTATTTGATTTAAAACTTTTAAATGTAATTGATTACATTTTTATATATTTAGTATAAGTATAGTAAAATACTAAACAATATGCTTATAAAAAAAATTAAACTAATTGATATTAAAAGAATATTAAATTTTTTATTTTTTAGGAATAAAATTATATAAATTAATATTTTCTTTGTAAATTTGTTTTATAATTTACTATTAATAAACTTTTTAATATAATTTTTATCAATTACATTTAAAAATTTTATTAATATACTAAACAAGTATATTCTACTGAAGATAAAATTTCATTATATTATTTATTTTTTGAATCTATTTATTAAAGATTAATGCATTAATTACTTGTAACATGTTTTCTTAATACTAGATTATTACTAGTATATTAACCCTTGTAATACGGGGATAAATATTCTTAGATTTTGGACCTGGGCCTAACTCAACCCCAAAAGCTAGCTTGTAAGGTGAGGATTGCTCAAGGTTTATATACTTTAACTTGGCCTTATCTCTAGGCAATGTGGGACTCTAACACACTCCCTCAAGCCCAGGGCTGGACATCTAGAGCGTGGACAACTATACGGGTGGCGGCCAAATAACAACGGATCATCTAGGATAGGCTCTGATACCATCTTAGATTTTGGACCCGGGCCTAATTCAACCCCAAAAGCTAGCTTTTTGAGTTGAGTTAGGCCCAGGTCCAAAATCTAATTTGGAAATCTATCCAGATGTGGAACTTTTTGGGTTGAGCGGTACCATCCACCATGACGACCCTAGTCCGCTGCTGGGTTCCAAAGTTTGGAACTTTTATTTGTTCGTCTCTCTCACTCTATATTCATACCCTTCTTTTATTTCAAACCTCATCGTTGTGTATCTTTCCGGCATGCATTTAAATCATCCACTGTCCATTTATCGGTGTGCTCTGTCTTCATCTCCTCCTTGTCGTGATCTATCCAGATTTGGTCTTGTTTGTACGTTTATGAGATTCGTACTTGCTATTTCTCCCTGTTTGGCTTATTTCTCTCTACTCTTATGGTTGTTTTCTCTCTCCTATCTGCTGCAGTTCTAAACCGATGACTTTTCAGAACTTATAGATGTATCTTGCGGCTACCTAGAGCTCTCTGGTCTTGGGAACCGTTTTTGTTCCAGTTGCCCACTTGGGTAATCGTTTTTTTTGTCAGCGACCGCCTCCGTCGGTGTCGCCAGGTTGTTCAGAGGTCGCCGATCACCCTCTCCGCTGCGCACCGCCTCTGTCCCATCCCTCAAGCGCTCTCACGCGTTGTTTCTGTCTTAGCAGCTTGCCGGCGTGAGGGGTCCACGCGCCACCCTCCAGGCTTCCGTTCGCGACGTGGTTTGCTCTGTTGGACTCGTCATCCCTACCTCTACCTGTTTTGACCCTTTTTCAGATTGTGGGTCTCACTTTTTGGTTGTCTGTTGGTTATTTTGGTTTCTGTCTCGTTTTTGTTTGGTTGTTGTTTTCTGATCACAACACTCTAAGTGGTTTGTTATATTATTTATTTAAAAAACTTTTAAATATAATTGAAGTCATTAGGATTTTTCTCTCTGATGCGGCAATTATTGACATCAAACTATAACAGATGGATGTTTAAAAGTGCTTTCCTTAATGGACTCATTGAGGAAGAAGTATTTGTTAAGCATCCCCCTGGTTGTGAAGATGTTAATTTTCCAAATCATGTTTTTAAACTGAAAAAAGGCTCTCTATGGTCTGAAACAAGCTCCAAGAGCTTGGTATGACAGATTAAGCAGCTTTCTTATCAAAAGTGGTTTTGAAAGAAGAAAAGTTGACAAAACTCTTTTTAGAAAATCTGCTAACAAAGACTTTAGCTTGGTCCAGATATATGTTGATAACGTTATATTTGGTTCTACAAATTTTTCTTTATGGAAAGACTTTTCTAAGCTTATGCAATCTAAATTTGAAATGAGCATGATAGGAGAATTAAAATTATCCCTAGGACTTCAGATTATGCAAGAATCTGATTGTATATGGATCCATCAGGAAAAGTATACAAAAAAATGCTTAAGAAGTTCAACATGAATGATTGCAAGCCTATGTCAACTCCAATGCATCCTTTTGCTATCTTAAGCAAAGATGAAGGAGAAGAACCTGTTGACCAAACATTGTATATAGGAATGATTGGTTTATTATTGTAACTTACATCAAGTAAACCTGACATTATATTCAGTATTTGTTTGTGTGCAAGATTTCAGTCTGACCCAAGAATTACTCATTACAAGGCTGTAAAGGGAATTTTCAGATATTTAAATGGTACTACTAATCTTGGTCTTTGCTATAAGAAGAGTAAGGATTGCAGGTTAGTTGGTCACTGTGATGCCAAAAGTGAGTCCTACACCACCCCCTAAAATCAAAGGTTCAAAGTGCCCAAGTTCCCTAATCTCTATGAAGAGCTATTTTACTTCAGAGAACACCCTCCTCTTCTTCTCAAGTATCCTGGTTTTCATGTTGATTCCATGGATGCTGCTAGAGAAAAAAGGATTGTTGCTCAGAAAGATACTGGTGGTGATGTTTTATCAGATCAACTTGAAAGGATAAGGCAAGGAGTGCTACCACCCGAGCATTATTGGAAGAAGATTAATATAACCTCCTCAGACCATGTGAGGATACCTGCTAAAGACTGGATTTTCATCAGGCATCTGAACCTGGAAACTGAGTTGTATGAAAGGTACATAGTTGCCTATGTTGGTCATAGAAATTTCAAGCCTCCGAAGCCACTTATGTAACACCCCAGCCCTCTCCTAGCACCCCCTCTCAGGGCCCAGGACTTTACTGAGCATGTTACCACACTTTAGCTTTGGTGCGACACCCTTAGTTATACCGCTAAGGATAACACATTGTAACACGTGACCGTTGAACTTACTGTTTTTAAAACTGTCAAAACATGGAATTTTTTTTTTTGAAAGGGCTTAGTTCTCATCAACCTATTACATTTCTAATTTCGTTTTAAGTATTTATGAAATATCCTTTTCTTAATTTTTGAAACTCGTTTTTCCGAAAACATCTAGACGATTATTGCCTCGCATACATACACAACATACACGCAGTCATAAAATCAATCATAAGGAAAGAAACAACATAAATATATATATATACATCATAATGTCAGTGTACCTTTCGAGCCATCAAGGTATCCACACAAAACATGAGTTCAAGTAGTAGACTAAAATAAATAAGACCTCAACAAAATACAAAACAAGAGGTTGCTAGATCAGAGCTGCTACTACCTAGACTCACAACTACGCTAGTCCTACTCATCATCCTCTGACTCAGCAGGAAGCCATCCACAACTTCTCCTTCCAGCACCTTCGAGAGTGATCATCCCGAAATCCTCTGAGGGATCGTCGCTAGAAGAATCCTCCTTCGACTCCTCCTCCTCAGGATCCTCCTCCGGCTCCTCCTCCTCGTCCGTGGTGTCGTCGATCACGATCAAATCTGGCTCACTCGGGAGAGGGCGACTATGCGCATCAGGACGCACAGGCTGTGAAGGTGATGCCTCGGGAGTGGGAGAGTATCTGGGGGAGTCTGGCCTAACCATAGTTGCCATCCGTGACGACTGGGATGACGTCGAAGGAGCGGGACGACGACGAGGGCGACGAAAAGTAGTGTAGCGTCTGAGTCCTGGTGGCGTGGCGAACTCGAGGGTCACTGGCACCGTAAAGTCCAACTCCGGAATCAAGGGAAGGCTAGGGTGAGAAATGATAAGGTGGACCTCCCTTGTGAACACGCATCTGCTAGGGACGTCGGTCACCTACCACTGACCTCGTGGCATCCATCGTAGCTGGATCCTCATGGTCGACATACTGAATATCCCCGATGCCGACTGTCGATGTAGCGAAGAAATACAACGAAAGAAAATAACAGAAGCAGAAAAGAAGGGTGAGAACATCGCATGAACTCATAACAAGTAGAATACAACAACTAGAGCATACACAGGATATTCACACTATTTAATCAACAAGAATACAGTTTATATCATCATGATGCATATGAACTAATGCATGTGGGCCCAGGGAAACATCACCATCCGCAGAGCACAACAGCAACTGCCCGACCATATATGCACAATGTATCAGGAGTTAGAGTCTGTACTAGCGCGGTACTTATATTTTCTTTTGGCCAATTTTATCCAACTTCCAGACAATCTCAACTGACCCCGAAAACTTGAGAGGGACAGGATAGTCAAGCCTGTACCCCGTTTACTCGACAGTAGGGAGCGAGCCTACGTCACCTGAGTCATTTCGGGACCTGACTATCCTCAGGGCTGGCATCCCCCTTTGAGGATCCGCTGGCGTTCTTTGCAAAACCCAGTGCACCCGTCCCAACCAGTTTCCCATTGTACCGAGTGTCACTGCCATATAGGTCGTAAGGTTTTTCACCTTGAATATCATCAATGCTTATGATGCATGTCATACAACAAGGTTCAAAGTAAATACTTCCTTACAGGCGAAGCCCCTTTGAATCATTCTATGTCACCACATCCTCGTGGTACGACCTGATTCAAAGTCTCCCTTTCACAAGGAAAGCCAGACAATGCTTTCTCAGCATACACAATCCTTACAGGCAAAGCCCATCGAATCATTCAATGTCACCACTTACCCGTGGTACGACCCGATTCAATGTCTTTCCTTCAAGGAAAACCGAACCCTATCTTGGGTTGGAACCGCACTCTCTCACTAAGCTTCTCGAGTCTTATGTAAGAAGAGGGTGTTGGTTATAATCTTTTATAGTAGTTTGTACTAATGTTCTTAATAATCATGTCCACTTAAGTCCTATAATTTACTAAGACTTATGATTGTATCTTATGGATAGCATTGCTTATCCTAATTCCTCTTGTATAACTAATTAAGATTAAGTTTAATCTTTAATTATAATTAGTCTTCATTAACTGAACTATAATTAGTCTTAATCTTCTTTAATTAAGTCTTAATCCTTAATTAAGATCCTAATTAATTCCTAATTATTCCTTAATCTCTTCCTTAATCTTGGATTAAGCTTTTAATTATATTTGATTAAGGTTAATTAATTTTAGCCTTATTAATTATTCTTTACTTAATTAACTTAAGTAGATTAGGTTAACTAACTTAGATAATTAAATTAGCCAAGTCCACTAATTAATTCTTGAGTTTTAATTTTAATAACTTGGATTAGAGTTGAAGTTCAACTCTAATCTAAGCCCAACTTCATAAATTATTTTTGGTTGGCTTTCAATGAGTCCTTGACTCACATTTTTGAAGGTTTTGGGCCTGAACCTAAGGCCCAAAGGTTTAATAACTCTTAGAAATTCATTTTTACTCATGACAACTCAACACATTGACTTTTGGGTTGACTTTTACTTGGGTTAAATTAAAAATCCGAATTTAGTTCATTTATTATTGTAAAAGTTTTTCCATATTTGCACTTTAACCCTTTTTGTTTGTAAAATTTTTCCTTAGTCCTTTTGGGTCACCAAAGCCCAAAAACATGTTTTCCAAAACTTCTTGATCTTTTCAAGATCAAAAAGCATTCTTGATGAGTTTCATCAAGAACAACTCAAGAACATCAAGAACAACTTGAATGTTCATCAAAACTTCAAATTTTCCACAACATCCAATCTTTACCAAATTTTCACACAATCATCCACAAACAATTTAAATGTCAAATATCATACTAATTCACCCAAAATCATCTACATACACATTTAAGTTCATAATTCCATTTTCAAGCTCATAAACACTATTTTTCAAGGATCAACCATCCAAAACAATTGTATACATTCAACCAACTTCATGCATGTTCATAGATTCATCATACAAACACATTCCAAGTACCAAAAAAATTTTGAAACACATGCAGCCCCAAAATCCCTCAAGGCCGAGAGCTATTAGAGGAAAAAGGGGAAAATTTTTCCAAAATTGTTTCTTGGCTTGCATGCATCAACAATCACAATCCAAGCACATTCCAAGCATCAAAATAAACTATAAAACATATAAACAACCCAGCTCCAAGAATCCGAAACATTTACTCAAAAAAAAACTCAAAGGAATGATTTTTTTCAAAGGAAAAACAAGAGCAAGGACAAGGATTTAAGGGCAAATCCTTGACTCTAGTCACCAATCCTACTAGAGTTCAAGTTCTCCCCCCCTTTACCTCAAACTCTCAAGGAAATAGGTGCAGAATTTTGATCTCAAAACAGCTCCCAAAAAGCCTCCTTTGGTCACCAACAAGAATTTTTGCAAGGCTAGAAGGCTTAGTATTTGAAGCTTTGGTTCAAAGATGGAACCTTGGCTTGATGTGTTTAAGGGAAGATGAAAATTTTCAAGAGAATATGGTGGAGAGTTCATGGCCAAGGAAGGAGAGAAAGAGAGAAATGAGAGAAAACTAAAGCTTGCATGTGTGGAAGGAGAGAAAGAATAAATGAATTTTGGTGTTTTAAATGCCATAAGGCTTAAGCTTAACACTTGTCTTGGAGAAAAGAAAGAAAATGACAAGTGTCCCTCATGCAAAGCTCTCCCACATGCACGACTTGCATGAGAAGCAAAGGGAAGGTTTGTGCAATTTTTCTGGCCCGGATCAAGAGTATTAGGGCCCGGTTCAAGGGACAGGAGGGGCAAAAAGGTCATTTTTCACAGAAAAATCCCAAAAATTCCCAGAAATTCCCTAAAAATAGGAAATTTATTTCTAAATCCAAAAATATAAATTTTGATGATTAAAAATAATTTTAATCACTCAAAATTAAATAAAACACTCAAAACGGCAAAACGGTAAAAACGCGGGTGTTAACATTTGGCACCCCCTGAAGTGCCTTATTCCCCCTCTCAGGGAACCTCCGTGGGTTTCGAACCCAAGACCTCAGGGATATAGTCTTAGATTCCTCAAACCCACAACCAATTGAGCTTTAGCTCAATTGTACTCAATTTCATATATCCTGAGTTTTACTCAGTTGTTTTGTACAATCTCATTTCAAGTTTGAGTTAGGAACTAGTTTGGTTCTGTAACTTAAACAAATCTCATTTGTAAACACTCATAAGTGTTTAAGAGCCTGGAGAGGCTTGGAGAAACAAAGAATACTTGTTGTTGAGCCTGGAGAGGCTTATGGATAAACAATACTTGGTTTAGAGCCTGGAGAGGCTTGACTGTAAAATAATACTTGGTGTTTTAGAGCCTGAAGAGGCTTGACTATAAAAGAATACTTGTATCTGATTCAAATAGTGGAAAATCCTTTGTTGGTTTGGCATTGGGGCTGGACGTAGCTCACGGTGGATGTGATTGAACCAGGATAAATTCCTTGGCTAAGTCTGCTCAACCCTTATCTCTTTACATTTGATTTAATCTAACATGGAGGGTTCTAAGCAACTGTTTTATAAGTTGGATTTGGGAACAAATTCAATCACATTTAAAAACAAGTTTACAAAACTATTTTATTGGACCTGCTGAAGCAACTTCAACAAGTACCTCACTCCCAGTTTCAGCAAGTTGCCAAAATCATTTGTGAAAAAGATCTGTTTGTGAAATGTTTTCCTAAAATCAATTTGAAATTATAAAACACTATTCAACCCCCCCTTCTAGTGTTTCTTGTGGTTTCTACAGATTGTGTATGTAAAGATATCGGTAATGGCCTGAAATAATTTCAGGAATTTGGGAATAGTGTCTTCAATGGACATTATTCTTGAATTTAGAAATTAGAACGTTACATTAAGGTATCAGAGCGGTTCAATCCAATTGGACTATGGTTAAGCTAGTTGCCTGAGACTTCCTATGATCTTACGGTACCCCGTACTCATTATAGGGACTGATCACCCCTATATTGTGTGCGTTGTACACAGGATCATGGTTAGTGACGTGAATAGGATGCCTTGGCCAGGAAGTTGGAACACCTGTTATAAAGGGAGAACAACATAGACCTAATCCCAAAGAATAGAACCATTATCCTAGAGACCTTATAGAACATCACCCTTGAGACCTAAGTAAATATGAGGCACACGTAGAGAAAACTAACTTAAGTAGACTCCTTGGTGAGTGAAGAGAGTGTTGTTACTTGACCTTGAATATTGGTAGTACAATTTGTTTTGATTGATTGTGATGCTTGATTTACCTAAATGATTGAATGACATGTTGTGCTTTGTATGTGTGGGTTGGATTGTTAGTTCGTTGAGTCAAGATTCGCTTGATCAGGCACCTTGTCAAAATTTGACAAAACTAAGAATAGTGTAGTTAGCATAGATCGGAATAGAAATCTTATCTAGAGTAAACCAATTTTTTGTTAGGGCGCAAGGGAAGGAATAGGACAAATAAGATTCACTAGAGGGGAGTATTGGAACATGGGTTATGTAAACCGAGACCTCGCCTAAGGATAGTAAATTAGTATGAGCAACGTAGGCACCTCAGTATCATCTAGGAAGGGCTAGAGATCAGAATCCAATCGGGTGAAGATTAGGACGAATGAATTTCCTGAACCACCTTAGGGCTATTCAGGGGACTTGTCGAGCAGCTAGTGATGCCTTTCGGATACCCAATACTTTTGCCTTATGCATCAGCCGCGTGAATGAAATCCTTAGACCCTACCCGGACGGGTATGTTGTCGAGGTTACCGACCACACGCTTACCTTTTCAATCTAACGCCTAGAGAATATCGAGCGACCTTTAAGGAGAAGTGTGAGAATGCCTGATAAGTGCAAACTATATGATAAATTCTTGTATTTTTACTGCACTTATCAAGGTTAAAATAGTAATTTATGCCCCAAAATAATCCCTTTTTAGTAAAAATTGTGTTTATTTGATTTGAATTTGATGTTAGTTTAATAGAAAATCTGTTAATTTTGCAGATTTATGAGGAAGATTTGAATGAGGAAAGAAGATAGCATTATTTAAGGAGAGCATCTGCGAATTTGAAGTTTAAATTAGAGCAAATAAAAGATAAGATCATCTGCCATTTAAACAAGGATTCTGCGGATAACTTCCCAATTTAAATTCAAAAGCAGAATAAACAACAGAATCAAATCAAAAAGAGGGAAACAAAGAAAGCCAAGCAAACAAGGATAAGATCAGGAAGAGATCAAGCTGTTAAAAGAAGAAACAGAGCAATCAGTTACGCGCTCCACGCTTCACTTGCGCTTAGCACAAGTGAAACGCAAATATCAGATTTGCTTTCTGTTTCCTACGCTGCAGATGCGCTGAGCGCAGATGAAGCACAACTGCGCGAATGAGTTTTAGATTTGTTTTTAGATCTGTTTTCAAATCAGATTCCTTCCAGATTTAAGATAGCTTTCCTAAGTCTATAAATAGGACCTTTCTGCATAGATTAAAGGAGGTGAGAGTCGGTGAGCTTAGAATAGAGTGTGATGATAAAGGCACAAGGATTGAAGAAGGTGACAGATTCTTCATTGGTTTGTAATGGCTACCATGAGTAGCTAAACTCTCTAGTTGGATTGGATGTAGTTGATTCAATCCCCAAGTGTATGTGAATTCTCGTATTTAATGATAAATTCTTGTTTTTATATATATCGGTACTTTTATGCTTTTCTTCATGCATAGCTTCCGTGCGTGCGCCGGAGTTATAGGCTAGTGTCAGGATACAACGTGATAGAGATTTCCGGCTAGTATTAGAGTTTGGGGGAGCCTAGACATAGGAAACTCAAATTCCGATTGCTAATTGTACTCATTGGTCATATGGGAATATAGGTGGAGTCTGATGATTAAAGGATTGGAAGGTGACAGCCCCTTCATAGGAGCATCTATAGGAAAATATGGTTAAATGATAGTTTTAACAACAGACTAATAGAACAATCAATCCGTGGTAGTTTGTCGCCTGGGAGAACCCGCATGGGCTACCGTCGAGTGGTTTACTACTGGTAACTCGGGGTAAAACAATAGAGTTGGCTAAGGTATCATAAGAATAAATTCATAATTAAAGAAGGGATTCACATACACAAGGGGTGCGATGATACGAAGTTCAATCCTAATTCAAGTAAATTTATCTTACCCTATTTTACTGCTTTATCTACTTTATGCCATTTACTTTGTGCATATTAAATATCATTCCAAAAATAGTTTCTCACTTGATAATTTGATCACTATAATTATACGAAGTGAACCGTTCCCTGTGGATACAATAACTCACACTTACAATTATACTGTTGAAATTTTGGTACGCTTGCCAGAATCTCATCAAATATTTTTGGCGCCTTTGCCGGGGAACGGTGTATCAATTTGTATAGACTTGGGAGGTCTAATAATCAAGTTGTATATACTCTATCTTAGGATTATATTTTTACTTTTAGGAAATTTTAAGAATTTTTCTATTTGTTTTTATTTCTAATTTTTATTTTTAAAATTCTCTTCCACACTTACCCTTGTCAAGTTTTCTTGTTTATGCTTTTGAGAGGCTAGGTGTCCCCAAATCAACTACAATTTGATCCAGAAATAGAAATGACATCAAGGAATAACAAAAGTAGAAACAAGAGGAGACAAGGGAGAAGTCGAGAAGAAAACAAAAATATTTTTTTTTAATTATTTTATTTTAATTCTTTTCGTAGGATTAATAAAAAATTATTATTATTATTATTTTTAAAAAAATTATTATTATTATTATTATTATTATTTTTAAATAATAATAATAATAAATTTAAATTATTATTTTTTGATATTTTGTTCTTCTCATCTGAGCTAACATTTGTTTGAGCTTCTTGATTATTTCTCTTATGAGGACAGGTGTAGAAGGAACAAAAATAAAAACAGAAAAAAAGGGCGAGGATAAGCTTAAGGTGACAATCCCAACACTCTCTGTTCAACCACCCCAAGTGAAGTAAATGTTGAATGGCTTCTGGATGGCAAAATCCACCAAGAAGAACGCTTGGAGATTATCAAAATCCACCAAGAAAAACCCTTGGAGATTATGTTAGGCAGCAAGACCCAAAATATTTCTCACACACACCAATTCAAGGTAACTTCTCTAATTACAACAATTATTCTAACAATTTTTCACAGGATTGGGGAAGTTACCAGAGTCAAAATTTTGGGTGGCAACAAGATGCTGTTTCATCCCATAAGCAAACTTTTGAAGATAAACTCAGGGCAGATAATAAGAGTTTGAAGCGGTCATTAGAAGCACTCAAAAAGCAGCTAGATAGTATTTCTCAGCCACCACAGAAAGTTCACTCTTATCCTGGCCAGTCACCACAATTAATTTGTGACTTTTGCGGAGGTAACCATCTCAGTGGTTACTGCTCTTATCCAGGCATTTAAGAAGAACAAGTTAACTACAAGAGCAATCAAGGAAGACCAGGAAACTTCTCCAACAGCAACAACTTTGCAAATAACACACAAGGATGGATAAATAGCCAGAATAAAGACTTTGGGTGGCATCAAGATAATGTTTCATTCCATGTGCAACCTTCTGTCCAATAATAGCAAAGTTACTTTTCAGTTCAATCAGTGCATTCAAAAGTGGAAGATCCTATTGAAAGAAAGTTGCAAGAATTGATACAACTTCAAAAGTATCATGGAATAGTAGGATCCAGCGTTGATCCCATACTAGATGAGATGATAGAAAATATGACCAAATATCAGTCAGAAAAAAAATGCACAACCCAATTTTGAAGAACAGTATGATGACATGACCACCATAAGTGTTCAACTAATAAGGGAGGAAATTAATGACAATCTGGCTGATGAAGAAGAGAAAGCTGAAGAAGAGGAACTAGAAGAAGAGGAAGAAGAAAAGGAAGAAGAAAAAGAAGAGGAAACGGAAGAAACACAAGAAAGAAAAGCTGAAGAAAGGGAATCAGAAGAAGCTGATGAAGAAAAGGAAGAAGAAGGTGCAGCAGAAGAAGAAGAAAAAGGAGAGGATGAAACAGAAAAGATTATGCTTAAAGAAGAGATTGACTGTGAAAGGGAGATAGAAAACAAAACATATGAGGGTGTACATGATGAAAAAGATCAAGAAAATGAGAAAAAGAGTGAACAGGGAGAAAGTGAGTCAAAGCCCGAGAAAGGAAGGGAGGTGGTACCAAGACCAAAGACCTTGCCTTATCCAACCAACCCTCCAAAGGAAGATCAAGAAAGGCATGGTGCAAGTGTTAAACCTTCGAAACCTCACAAAAGAAAGGCCTACAAACACACTGAACAGAACAAGGCAAAGAGAAGAAAAGTCAAGCTAACATCACAATCAAAGCCTAAGTTCCGATTGAGGACAAAGTGGTCAGGCATATTCCATACCAAGGACCCTTGTGGAGCAAAAGGAGTAAGATTTGACAACTGTGAATTTCCCAAGCTTCAAGAGGAAAAGACCTGTGCAACTCAGCAAAAGACTCCAAAGAAGAGAAAAGTCAGGCCAAAGGAGTCAGCAACATGGTCTAACTCCAGACACAAGACCAAATGGGTAGATTCAAGTCACATTGATAATTGGTCAGAGGCAAGAATATGGGTAGGGTCACTGCCCAAAGGAGTCAAAGGTGCAGCACAAAGGCTCGCCAAAGGATTCCAGTATCACCCACCTTGAGAGAACAGGCGTCGAGCTAGAAGACGTTAAACAAGCGCTTCCTGGGAGGCAGCCTAGAGATTTTTAAGTTTTTAACTGTTTTCAGTTTTATTTTGTTTTTATTTGATAATTAGGATTTTTCTTTTTTTTAGGAATTAGGAAATTTTCAAAATTCATTGGAATAAGTTTGTGGAAAATAAAATTTTAAAACAATAGGAAGTAGCAGAAAACTTGACTAAAAATTGCAAAAATTTCATTCTGTTTTCTGTGCTTCACTTGCATTGAGCGCAGGTAAAGCGCAGAAGTACAATTTTAGTCACTGTTTTATGCAAGCGCAAGTGAAGCACAGCGATGTAGAATTCTAAACTGTAACCTGCGCTCCACTCACGCTGAGCGCAGGTGGAGCGCAGGTACGCGCTTGTGCTTAAATTGAACCAGAAACAGGGGGAGGTCATTCCTTTCCTCCTCCCCTATTTTCCTGGGCACCGTTTCTCTACTTTCCAAGTACTTTCTTTTCACTTTTCCACTCACAAACCTTCATCAATTTTGAATCTTTCAAAGTAGTTTTCACCAATTGAAAATTTCATTTTCCTCTGTTTTTTTTGGTTTAAACTCTAGGATAGCAACCTTAGAATGTGAATGTGCATATTGTTGATAATTGCTATCTTGGATGTGATTATGGCTATGCGGAATTTGAAGAACAAGTTTTCTATTGAAATTCTCTTCGCTTTGTGAGTTGTTGAAGCTTGAAAGTGTTAAGCTCTGTTTCTTACAAAATTTTGAACTTGCACTTTCCATGGATTAATTGAGTGCTTGCAAAACAAATGAGTATATTCTGTTTTTAGGAAGCAGTACTAAGTGCAATGAAATTTTATTGTGAAATTCTTTTGAAAGCATTTTGAATTATGCATGCAAATTGGTTAATGATAGGCTTCTATGTTCTTCATAAATTAGTGTTTGGAATAAGGCATCATTAAAATGAATGTGTTTTTAGCAACTAACTATTGTTATTTGACTTTTCAGATGCCTAGGATCAAATACACTGCTGGCTTTTCTCGTGGCTCTAGCTCACGAAGAAAAGGCATGGGGAAGATAGTCAGAGATGAACCCCATTATGATCCCATGAGATTAAAAAATGCACAGGCTACTGCAAAGTATTAAGCTTTCAGACCATATCCACAGAGGGATTTTCCACCTTCAGAAGCATCTGTAATAGACCCATACCCATGCATGTTGCTTGAAGAGTTCCGGATATTCTAGCAGTGGCCTGGGGACAGGCCTATTCATCTAGTGGGAGGTGGAGCAACATCAGTTGGAGAGCAGGACAAGGACTTACAGGATACAAAGGATGAAGATTGATACTGGTGTTTTTCTTTCTTTTATTTTCTCTTATTTTTTTATGAAATTTTTTTAATTAGGATTTTTGTTTACATTTCAATTTTTAGGATTTTTTTTTAAAAAATTTTAGGAGTTAGGAATTAGGGATTTAAGGGTAAATTTTTCAAAAATCTCTGAAATTAGGCAGTTTGACTAACCAGATTAGGAAAGAAGAAAGGGTTTTGTGATTAATTCCATAATCAGTTAGGATTGGGATATTTCTCAGGAAAACCTATCAAAGTAGTTAATTAAAACCAATAAGTGCTTTATCAAGGAATTTAGCCAAAAAGTCGGTGAGTTGAGAGCCTAAACACTTGAATCGAGAGATTTTCACCGCTGCTTGTCAATTTTTATTGATTGAGTTTTTGGAATTAATTTTGCTTATGGAAAATATGGAAGTGATAAAGGCAATTTTTGTTGATTATATATTTGCTCAGTGCCAAAAAGCCAACCCTTGTTAAAAATTTTTCAATTTTGTTGGTAACCCATTTGAGCTTTAATGTTTCTTCTTATGCACCCCAACTATAATTAATGTCTATATCTTGTCCCTTACACACTTGGGATAGAGAGCAAGGTGCAACTTGAAATAATGGGAAGAAAAGGTTGGTAAATTGAAAGTCAAGAAATACAAAGAGCAGGCACAAGAAAGCAAAAAGAAGATCACTCCCTCAAAAATCAAAAAGAAAAAGTGAATTAATTGAATAAGTTGGGGGAGTGCATATTCAAACAAAGAAAGAGGCCAGCCAAAGTAAGACAAATCAAGAATAAGATGGAGAATGGAGAAAAGTTCCAAGTTCAAGAAAAATCAAAAGATGCTCTCTATTCTAAGTGTTCTTTGCTTATCTAGAAAAACTATGATTTCTTGATAGCCCAACCTCATTACAACCAAGAAAAGACCTTTTGATCCATATTGACCATGTGCATGTTTAGAAACTAGAAACGACTATCAATTTTAGTTGTTCAACCGTGGTAGAAGAATTGAGGGAAACACTTACCCGTGATCATGAGAGAATTCCTTGGTTTATCATTTATTGCTTTAATTGCTATTTCTGAGGAAGTTTGATTGATTTGTTTTATCCTATTCTGATTGATGATTGGTGACATCTCTTAATTCTGATTTTTTCTGATATTTGGAAAGTGACTTCTGCCTAACAAAGAGATGATGAAAATTTATCCTTATGTCTGTTAATGAGAATTGTACAGGGGGGTTGAATTAATTCTTGATTGCAAAAGGTTTTCTTGCTTGAGGACAAGCAAGAAGTTAAGTTGGGGGGGGGTATTTGATAAGTGCAAATTATATGATAAATTCTTGTATTTTTACTGCACTTATCAAGGTTAAAAAAGAAATTTATGCCCCAAAATAATCCCTTTTTAATAATAATTGTAATAATTGTGTTTATTTGATTTGAATTTGAATTTGATGCTATTTTAATAGAAAATCTGTTAATTTTGCAGATTTATGAGGAAGATTTGAATGAGGAAAGAAGATAGCATTATTTAAGGAGAAGATTTGCGAATTTGAAGATTAAATCAGAGCAAATAAAGATAAGATCAGCTGCCATTTAAACAAGGATTCTGCGGATAACTTCCCAATTTAAATTCAAAAGAAGAATAAACAACAGAATCAGATCAAAAAGAGGGAAACAAGGAAAGCCAAGCAAACAAGGATAAGATCAGGAAGAGATCAAGCTGTTAAAAGAAGAAACAGAGCAATCAGTTACGCGCTCCATGCTTCACTTGCGCTGCGTAAATATCAGATTTGCTTTCTGTTTCCTGCGCTGCAGATGCGCTGAGCGCAGATGAAGCGCAACTGGGCGGATGAGTTTTAGATCTGTTTTCATATCTGTTTTCAAATCATATTCCTTCCAGATTTAAGATAGCTTTCCTAAGTCTATAAATAGGACCTTTTTGCATAGATTAAAGGAGGTGAGAGTCGGTGAGCTTAGAATAGAGTGTGAAGATAGAGGCACAAGGATTGAAGAAGGTGACAGATTCTTCATTGGTTTGTAATGGCTACCATGAGTAGCTAAACTCTCCAGTTGGATTGGATGTAGTTGATTCAATCCCCAAGTGTATGTGAATTCTCGTATTTAATTATAAATCCCTATTTTTATATATATTGGTACTTTTATGCTTTTCTTCATGCATAGCTTCCGCGCGTGCGTCGGAGTTATAGGCTAGTGTCAGGATACAACATGATAGAGATTTCCGGCTAGTATTAGAGTTTGGGGGAGCCTACACATATGAAACTCAAATTCTGATTGTTAATTGTACTCATTGGTCATATGGGAATATAGGTGGAGTCTGATGATTGAAGGATTGGAAGGTGACAGCCCCTTCATAGGAGTATCTATAGGAAAATATGGTTAAATGATAGTTTTAACAACAGACTAATAGAACAATCAATCCGTGGTAGTTTGTCGCCTGGGAGAACCCGCATGGGCTACCATCGAGTGGTTTACTACTGGTAACTCGGGGTAAAACAATAGAGTTGGCTAAGGTATCATAAGAATAAATTCATAATTAAAGAGGGGATTCACATACACAAGGGGTGCGATGATACGAAGTTCAATCCTAATCCAAGTAAATTTATCTTACCCTATTTTACTGCTTTATCTACTTTATGCCATTTAATTTCTTCATATTAAATATCATTCAAAAAATAGTTTCTCACTTGATAATTTGATCACTAAAATTATACGAAGTGAATCGTTCCCTGTGGATACGATAACTCATACTTTCTATTATACTGCTGGAATTTTGGTACGCTTGCCATAATCCTATCAATGCCCTAGAGTGTAAATCTTATTCAAGTAAGTTTTTGACAATCGAAAGGTGAGGGAGCAGTGACTTATGCCTTAGACAACCTAGAAATTCCCAAGTATGGATACCCTATCCAGGCCTTAGGACTAATCGCATCGGTAGTAACTCGTAATGACTTAGAGACGCATTTAGGAATGAGTGAGGCAGAGACCTTTAGTGGCCTTAGGGAACATGAGAAAGAGGGGCACCCAAGTAAGAAACCCTTATAGGGGTAATGAGGGAAACCAGAATTTCTAAGGACAAGCACCCAAGCTGGAGCACCACCTAGGTGCCCAACAGAGATCTACTGATACCTAAGGAGGGAAGCCCTTAACTACAACTTCTGTCGGGGACAGGAATTGTAGTCGAGGGAGCGTGGGAGTCGAACTTAGATAGTGGGGAGCAACGATAATATGTTAACACACCGGTTAGAAATAGGGAGCCCTAGTCAAACTACCCTTAGAAGTAGCTGTAGAACCTTAACTAGGAGAACACGATTGAGTTTTGAGCTTAGGGCTTAGACTTAGGAGCTCCAATGAATGGAGGAAGATTGGGAGAGTTGAGGGTTATTTAGGGGGAGTCTGAGTCCCTAAGGGGGGAAACCCTTCAGAGTAGGGGTAGAGGGAACCCACGGGGAGAGCCCGGTACCCATGGCTCATCTGAGGTGAACTCGGTCTGAGAGTAGATTTAATGGTAGGTAGTTAGTCACGAACGGATGGCCAGGTTTAGTCATATGGAACCATTAGACTAGCAGGCCAGGGTAGAGTACCAAGACCTTCAGATGTCCTCTGTTTCATAGGAAAAACCTGAGTATGGGTAATCATATATAGATCGCCTCAGATTCCAGTTGGGACTTAGAGCCAAGCCAGGTGGAAAACATGTCGCTTAAGGGGTAGCTTGTGGTAGTGGTAAGAGTGTTGCATGTTCGGGTCATCAATGTTTCCTTAGTATGACATGTTTCGTTTCATTGCATGTTAGGTTGTTGATTCTGCATGTGTTACTTTTGTCGACCTATGTTCCGTAGGTGCGACTCTAGTGCTGGTTTACCCCGCCGGTGCAAGTTCCATGATTCAAGGGGTTTAGTGATTTCATGTGATTGGGTTAACAACACTAATTTCAGGGGAACCATAGAATGGGCTGGAAACCAATTAGAGACACTCAAAGTAAGGCTAGATTATTAACAACACAGAATTTTAGGTCAAATTGTAATTATCAAGAGTTAGGGTCACCAATAGTTAGCGTAACTCCTGGTTAATTCTAAGGTATGGTGCGCGAGTTAAGAATGGAGTTAGAAACCATAGCCCAGAGTTTTATGAAACCCCTTTATATTACAACCCTGTTGGTAGCATAGGAATTTGGTACTTGTCATGGATGGTAGAGAGATAGCTACTCTGTACGTCCCCTCGGAGCGTTACAATTTTTCGTTTGATTAGGAATCGTTGTTAGAGCGTCCTTGACTTGTTTAGTAGCATAATTGTCCAAAGTAGTTAAGCCTTACCAGAGTGAAGAAAACCAACGTGAGGTCACCTAGAAAACCTTGTTTGGATTGTGGTGGAAGGATGCTTAGTAACGGGGTGCTTACCAAGAGGAAGAGTGGGAATATATTGGTCTTAGCATAATCTAGGCTTAGACAATTTAGGGAGTAACGATGTTCCAGACAATGACCTGTGAGTATAGAATCACAAAAATGGGGTAGGGAGTGAAACTCACCCATATTTTCCCTTTTAGCTACCTTGAGGAATAGAGGTATTGATAATCGAACGACAATTTGGGAGATTTCAGAGTGCACCAACATAGTTAAGAATAGGAGTGTGACCTTGAATTGGGGGTAACTGGACAAATTTTGGGGACAAAATTTCTTTAAGGGGGGTATAATTGTTACATCCCAAAAATTAGGGCCTACAATGTATAGTGAAAGCCTTAGACTGTGAATTTGTCCAAGAGAGGAATATTAGAAGGAGGAGGAGAATTTGGGGATTAGAATATGAATTTAGACAATAATTTGGCAAATATACTAAGGGCCATGAGTTTTAGATTTTAGGAAGACAAACCAAGTGTTTAATCAAACACAACTACAGACCAAACTTAGAGGAAATCATACCCTGAGATGGAGAGAATTATAATGGTATAAAGATGAGAAAAAGAGGTTAGATGAAGAGGAACTAATTAAGTTTCAAAGGTTTGTTGTCGAGAAGAGTTAGGAAAAATCGTAGGTGGAACTAAGTTAGATGTGAGAATCAGGATTTCAAGATCTGATACTTTCACTCAAGTGAGAAGGGCTAGCTTAAGCGAGCATATCAGTAATATTGAGGAATTTGTAATCTGGTTTTCTCACTCAAGCGAGAAGGTTCTTGCTCAAGCGAGAAATAGGGGAGCTAGGGAATGCTCTCTCGAAGGATTTCTCTTGAGCGAGAAGAGCCTCGCTCAAGCGAAATTCATTCAGAGGTGGAGTTATCTTTGGAAGAATTTCGCTCAAGCGAGGAGGGTCTCGCTCAAGCGAAATTCATCCAAAGAGGTGGATGTTCTCTAGAGCATTCTCGCTCAAGTGAGTGGCTTCTCGCTTGAGCGAGAATGCGAATCCAGAATCCCCTCAGCATTCTCGCTCAAGCGAGAAGGGCTAGCTTGAGCGAGAATGCGCGTTTCAGTTTTAAAAACATAAATTTAGGGTTATTTTCCTCATTCTTCTTCCGTTCCTTTTTATTTTTAGAGAGAGAGAGATAGATTTCTAGAGAGAGGAGGATCTCTTGGAGCCAAGAAGAAGGAGGAGAAGCCAAGGATCTCCAACCCCGACCTTCCCCATCCTCGATTTCTAACTCTCTTTTGGTCTCTTGCTTCAAAATCTAGATCCGGGAATCAAGATGCTATCACATAGGCAAAGGATACTTATTCTTTATCATTGCCTTGTTTAGTTGACGATAATCTACACCCAGTCTCATACTACCGTTCTCCTTATTCTTTATCTGTCTAACAAATTACTTCTCTAGCAATTCCTCTAGCTGCTTCTTCAATTCAGCTAATTCTAAGGGGGACATCCTATATAGATCTATAGAAATATGTGCGACTCCGGGAATTAATTCTACGGTGAATTCTAACTCATGCTCATGCGGTAGACCAGGAATGTCTTCCAGAAACACTTTTGAAAATCCTCGCATTACAGGCATCTTAGTGATATCATTTTCCCGATCTAATTTAATAGAAGACAACATCAAGTAAGTATGAGCTCCTTCCTTCAAAGAAGCATTCACTTGCTTGGCAGACAAAAATCTCAAATTCATGGAATTTAGAGAAAAAGTAGAAGAAGAATAAAATATAATAGATTTATTATAGCAGTCTAAATGGACTCGATTTGCAGATAACCAATCTATTCCCAACACAATATCGAGTTGAGAGAGAGGCAAATATATTAAAATCAACAGAATAGGTTTTATCATCAATGATAATTGGACAGTTCAAATAGGCTAAAGAAGTAATCACAACCTTAAGAGTAGGAGTGGGAAAAACTAGATCAAAAGGTAAAGCAGTAATAGGAAGTTGCAATTGTTTCACACAATTAAGAGAGATAAAAGAATGCATCGCAACCGAATCTTATAATACAATTTAAGATGTTCCACTTATGAGGCACTTACATTGGATTAGATCTTCGAATTCAGCAGCTTTAGCTCCACTCACGGTGAACACTCTTGCTCTAGTTTTGGGCCTTCCAGCTTGTGCATTCAGTTTGGGAACAGGCGTATTCGTAACACTGCTATTGTTTCTCCCCATCATCGGACAATCCTTCTTATTGTGGCCAACTTGTCCATATTGAAAGCATCTTGGTCCAATATGAACCCCAGGTTGAATCCTATTCAGGAAAACCTTCAGAAGATGATTCTTTCCACAACGAGGACAACAAACAAAATTGTTACCGGTATTACTTGCTTGACTCACTCCATTTGCATTCACAGGTTGTGGCTTCCTAAAGATCCTAGAAGGTGAACCATAACTCCTAGGAACGAAGTAAGGCTTCCTCCTTTCTTGCACCACCTTCTGCTTATTCCTCTGCGGACCAGAATTTCTCCAGTGAGCCTGCTTTGCCTTCGTGTCATACTAAAAAATCCGGCACATGTTGACCATATTAGAAAAATCAGTAATTTTCTGATACTTAATCACTTGCTTGATCTCAGGCCTTAATCCATTCTCTAATTTAGAACACTTGGAATCTTCATCCACGGTATTCTAGAAATACAGAAAGAACATAGATAGTTCCTCAAATTTCGCAACATACTCTCCAATAGACATATTCCCTTGCTCCTGTTTCAGAAAATCTATTTCCTTGCGCTTCCTCAAGTTAGTAGAAAAATACATCTTCGAAAAAATTTCTTTAAATAAATCCCTAGTGATTTGTCTACCAGTAGTCTCCAACTAACGCCTAGCATACTCCCACCAATGTTGGGCTTGTGATCCCCCTAGTTACCACTAAAAGTACCACATGTATTACACGTGACCAACGAAGTAGAACGTAAAAAAAATGGGAAGTGTTTTTTTTTTTTTTAAAAGGGTTTAGGTGTCATTGACCTATTACCTCTCTAGCTTTATTTTAAGTACTTATGAAATATCCTTTCCTTCACTTTCAAAAACTTATCTTTCCGTAAGCGTCGAAAGAATTAACACCTTACGCGCATCCACAACATACACATGGTTAAAGACCTTGAGAGAACATAAAACAGTGTGACATAAATACATACATACATATTAAGTAGCATCGATGTACCTCTCGAATACCCACATGACCACCTTAAAATATGAGTTCCGGTAGTAAAATAAATGAGACCTCTAACAGAATACAAAAGAAGAGATTCCTAAATCAGAGCTGCGTACTACCTAGACTCAACACAACCTAGTCCTTTTCAGGTACAAGAGGAAGTCTGGGGTGTGTGATGATGACACAGACTCCCCCCCCCCATAGAACTCACACATGCGCGGGATGCCCGTCACCTTCCGGGTGCCCCTTGGCAACCATCTGATTCGCTCCTGCATCGACGTCATGACGGAAGTCCTCGATACCGACTGACAACGTGACGAGAAGAACATAGAAAGAAGAGATAGAAAAGAAGGGTGAGAACATCGCATGAACTCACAGCATGTAGGATACAGCAAACTAGAGCACACACACAGAGGCAATCCACACAGTCGAATCAATAAGCAATCACGACATCTCATCATGGTGTACTCATATGAACGCAACTTTTACTATTATAATGCAATATCTAATGCATGCGGGCCCAGGGAAACATCACCATAGGCAGAGCACATAGCAGCTGCCCGACCATATATACACAGCACGTCAGGAGTTAGAGTCTGTACTAGCATTGGTACAAAGAGCATTGCTCATAAAGTTTGGCCAAATAAATTTAAGCGTTCTTCCAGACAATCTCAACTGACCATGAAAACTTGAGAGCGACAGGATAGTCAAGCCTGTACCCCGTTTACACGACAGTAGGGGGCGAGCCTACGTCACTTGTGCCATTTCGGGACCTGACTATCCTCAGGGCTGGCATCCCACTCGAGGACCCTCTGGCGTTCTTTGCAAAACCCAGTGCCCAGTCCCTACCAGTTTCACACCGTACCGAGTGTTACTGCTATATAGGTCGTAAGGTTTTAAACCTCGAACATTAACGATGCTTCATGATGCATGTCACACAACAATTCTCACAACATTCACATCCTTACAGACAAAACCCATTCAACGTCTTTCCTTCACAAGGAAAGCCAAACCGCACTCTCTCGCCAAGCTTCTCAAGTTTTATGTAGAAAGAGTGTGTTGGTTATAGTCTTTTAAGGTAGTTTGTACTAATGTTCTTGATAATCATGTCCACTTAAGTCCTATAATTTACTAAAACTTATGATTGTATCTTATGGATGGTATTACTTATCTTAATTCTCCTTGTATGACTAATTAAGATTTGGTTTAACTTTTAATCTTAACTGGTCTTCATCAACTGGATTACAATTAATCTTAATCCTTACTTAAGATCCTAATTAATTCTTAATCATCCCTTAATCTCTTCCTTAATCTTGGATTAGGACTTTTAATTATGTTTGATTAAGTTTAATCATAATTAATTAGTTCTTAATCATCATTATTGGTTAATTACTTAATTAATACTTTCATTAAGGTTAATTAACTTTAGACTTAATTAATCATTCTTTACTTAATCGACTTAAGTGAATTAGGTTGATTAACTTAGGTAATTAAATTAGTTAAGCCCACTAATTAATCCTAAGTTTTAACTTTTAATTACTTGGATTAGAGTTGAAGTACAACTCCAATCTAACTTTTAATTTCATAATCTAATCTTGATTGACTTTTAATGAGTCTTTAACTCCTTTTCTTAAAGGTTTTAAACTTAAATTAAAAGCCTAAAGGTTTTATAACTCTTAGGAACTTATTTTTAGTCATGGTAACCTAAAATATTGACCTTTAAGTTGACTTTTACTTGGTTGGAATTGGAAATCCGAATTTGTTTTATTTATTTTTAAAGACTTATTCTTAATTGCACTTTAGTCCTTTTACTTGTAAAATTGCTTCTTAGTCCTTTTGGACCACCAAGGCCCATAAACATGTTTTTAACATACCCTTGACCTTTTTAAGATCAAAAAGGTATTCTTGATGAGTTTCATCAAGAACAACTCATGAACATCAAGAACAACTTGAATGTTCATCAAAACTTCAAATTTTTCACAACATCCAATCTTCACCAAAACTTCACACATTCATCAACAAACAATCTAAATGCCAAATATCATACCAATCCACTCAAAATCATCAAAATACACATTAAAGTTCATAACTCCATTTTCAAGCTCATAAACACTATTTTTCAAAGATCAATCATCCAAAACAATTGTATACCTTCAACCAACTTCAAGGCCGAGAGCTATTAAAGGAAAAAGGGGAAAATTTTTCCAAAAATTGTTTCTTGGCTTGCATGCACCAACAATCACAATCCAAGCACATTCCAAGCATCAAAACAAACTTAAAAACATGTAAACAACCCAGCTCCAAGAATCCAAAACGTTTGCTCAAAGAAAAGCTCAAAAAGTGATTTTTTTCAAGGAGAACAAGAGTAAAACAAGGATTTTAAGGGCAAATCCTTGACTCTAGTTACCAATCCTACTAGAGTTCAAGTTCTCCCCCCTTTACCTCAAATTTCCAAGAAAATGAGTGCAGAATTCTGGTCCCAAAACAGCCCCCAAAGATGCCTCCTTTAGTCACCAACAAGGATTTTTCAAGGCTAGAAGGCTTAGAAATGGAAGCTTTGGTTCAAAGAAGGAACCTTGGCTTGATTGTGTTTAAGGAAGGATGAAAATTTTTGGGAGAAAAATGATGGAGAGTTCACGGCTTCAAGAGGAAGAGAAAGAGAGAAATGAGAGAAAAATTTCAAGTTTGCATGTGTGGAAGAAAAGGAAGAATAAGTGGTTTTAGTGTTAAAATGCCATAAATGCCTACACTTGACACATGTCTTGTGAAAAGGAAGGAAAAATACAAGTGTCTCTCATGCACCATGCCTACACATGCGCGGCTTCTAGAAGGAGGAAAGGAAGAGTTGTGCAAATTTTTCTGGCCCGGATCAAGAGTATTCGGGCCCGGTTCAAGGGACAGGAGGGGCAAAAAGGTCATTTTCACAGAAAAACCCCAAAAATTCCCAGAAATTCCCTAAAAATAGGAAATTAAATTCTAAATCCAAAAATATAAATTTTGGTGATTAAAAATAATTTTAACCATTGAATAAAACACGAAATGCGGTAAAACGGTAAGAAGCGGGCGTTACAGTAAACGGAGAGAGGAAATTAAGGTTTTAATTACAAAGATTGTATAGAATTATAAATATCATTTTAAATCATCTTTTAAGGTTCAAAATATATTTTCCATATTTTTCTACAATTTTTTTTTATGCTGGCTATGGTTATACTGTTAACTGGGGCATTTTGATCTTTTTGCCCAGAAGTGCTAGAAAAATTCTAAATTATTTTCTAAAACTCATCACTAATTATATTAAGAGTATTTTGAATAAAGGTATAGATACCTTAGAGTTTTAGCTATTTTTAATAATTAAATCTATATTTTCCTTAACTGTATAATTACTAAAGGTATCTTAGGTTATTTTCTCAAACACCTCTCTAAAGAAATTTACTCATAATTGTGGTTGGGTATTATAAATTTGGCTGTCTATTAAAAGCTACTAAATATTTTATAATTAAATGATTGTTACTATTTTAAAATTTTCTTTATTCTATTTATACACCAGTAAGAAAATTTGCGGGTGTTACAGGGCTTCTCCAATCATCATAAAAACAACCAATGTTAACTTTTAGTCATCAAGGCATCCCATAGCCAAGAAAATCTTTTTCCAATTCTTCAAACCACAGTTGAGATCCATCAGGATCATGAACGCCTTTGAATTGTGGTGGATTTTTCTTCTTGAACATTGACAACCCACGGTAAGCATCATGAACATTGTTCTAATTTTGACCACGACATTAGTTAAGCTCATTCAAGGTCTGTTGTTGATTCTCCAGTATGTTAACAATCCTCCCCAGAAGATTGTTCAGCCCAGGGTTGCTTCTTCCTGCCATAGAATCCTGCATTCACAAAACAAGTAAGCTCCTTCCGCTTCATGCAGAACCGTTCAAGCAAGAACAAGTAACGCTACATAGAATCTCACATCACTTTCTTCATACAACTAGTAATACTAGAGAAAACAGTTCACTCAAAGCAAACAATTCTCACCAATCAAACAATCAATCATAGAGTAAACACAAAGGGTATCTTAGACCATACCCAAGGCCAAAAGGAAAGAATAGCTCTCATACCAACTAATGTGACACTCATATTTCCCCACTAAGAATATTGCATGTTAAAACCATCGTAAAACGTATCTAACATAGTAGACGGTAAAAATTTGGAATTATTGTTTTTATAAAAGAGATTTATACGTTGAAAATTATTCCCTTATTTGTTATGAAAGTTCTTCCCTAAGAAAATAAATCTTCCCTTATCAACCAATTTTTGAAGATGCATAATTGTGATCTATATTACGGAAAATAAATCATACAACAAATAATTTACTGAATTGACATCAACATAAAGAAAATAGAGTATATAATCACCAGTATATCCCCGGATGAAACAAAATAAACATAGGAAATGAAATATGAGTTCTAGCCATAAAGAAAATAAAGGTGATCCCATTCAAAATACAATATGGAGATCACGACATCAGAGCTGTAGCACACTAGACACAAACACTAACAACACTACACACCTCTACCTAAGAAACACATCTATGCCGAAGAATTATGATCCTCCTCTGGATCTTTTTCAGGGTCCTCCTCCAAATCCTCGTCCTCAGAAGAACTGATCGCCATCAAATCCCTAACAAAATGAGGGATAGAGAAGTCGAGGAGGAATATAAGGCAGAGGGGAGTTTCCTATAGGCGGAGTGAACTATACGGAATCAGATCATTCAGACATAGAAAGGTGCCGCATCTGATAAGGATGCTCGTGATCTGACGCTCGAGATGCACTGGAAGCAATCAAAGTTGTTGCACGTACACGACAAACGTAGTGTGTCGCACTAAATCCCAGGGCGTCTGGAACTCCAAGGTGAGAGGGATAGAGAAATCCACTGTTGAAGCTTCAGGTAAGAGAGGGTGAGTCACAAAAAGATTCATGCTTCCCCGTTAGATGCATCTACGGGGTATATCCGTGATCAGCCAATGTCCCAGTCGGTCCCATATGATTTGAACTCTCGTGCAGGTATCCGGCTCCATTGTCGTGCTCTGCTTCACATTACAAACAAATAACACCAACAACATAACAACGAAAATTAAAGGAGTGTGAGAACACTTTACATGAACTCACTGGTGTAGGATATAATAACTAGAGTACATGCATGGGGGATTCACGCAATTCAAACAACAACATTCACATGCTCAAGCTCATCCATTATAGCTTCATAAATCCACAATGTAGTGCTTGTAATAATATTACAAGAGGGCCCAAAGAAAATCACCATCGTAGTGTATACAACAACTACAACTTTATTTAAAGCAATAAGGAGTTAGAGTTTGTACTAGTTTCGATACTAAGAGCCCTTGCTCATATATTTTTTTACCGATCTTTTCTTGTGATTCTTCCAAACAGTCTCCATTGATCATGAAACCTTGAGAGCGACAGGTATAGTCGAGTTTTTTTCCTGAATTCGAAAGCTGGTAGCGAGCCTACGTCCCCCAAGTTTAGCCCAGAACTCAACTATTCTCAAGATGGCGACCTTTTCAAGACTCGTTGGCGTCCTTTTCAAGACCCAGTGCACTAGTCCCAACTGGCTTCGCACCCGTACCGAGGTTTCTCTTCTATTTTCTTCCCATAAGGTACACAACCTTAGACATCACCAATGCTTGATGATGTATGTCATAGAATTTATGCTTTCATAGCGCATTCATTTGCTACCGGAAAAATCATCTCAAATCCTTTCACACAACCACTCCCCATGGTGCAGCTACAGATTCGATGACTTTCCTTTGTAAGAATTCGAACTCCATCTCGAGTCAATTCACACTCCCTCTTTAAGCTTCTCAAGTTGTATTTGAATAGAGTGTGTTTATTATAGGCTTTTAGAGTAAGTTGTACTTATTTTGTTCTCGTAATAATTAAAAAATTACACTTGAACCCTGCAACTTACTTAAGCTTATGCTTGTGTCTTATGAATAATACTTCACATTGTCTCAAGCGTTGAGTTCTAAGGTTTATAACTTAAAGAATCCATTTCCTAAGTCTTTCCAACTCTACAACTCCAAACTTGGGTTATGTTATGTTCACCATATGTGTAAGATGATTGTTAAGTCTTATATAGCCTTCCTTGGGTGTTACATTATTCATTTTATTATATCATTATTGGGTATTTTATGGACGATTGGCCAGTTGAATGATAGGTCCGACTGAAGAATGATCGGTTACAAAGGTTGGCCGACTAAAAGATCAGTCCAGCTGAAAAATGACCTATTACAAAGAATGATAGGTGGTTCACTAAAAGATCAGTTCGACTGAAGAATGGCCGGATACAAAGATTTGTAAGTGGTTGGCTGAAAGATTAGTCTGACTGGAGAATGGCCGGTTGGCCGACTGAAACATAATTCTTTCTTTTATGTTTACTCTTCCAATCGTTTAATATTTTTGCCTTTTACGAATAACACATTAACACATTCCTCACCAACACTCCATGGATCAAACATAACAATCTTCATGAACTTAATATGAACATTCATGAACATTCAAGAACGTTTTATTCCAAGATTTAAATACACAAACAATTTATTTTATTTAAAGTAGTGCTTCATACATGTATATATTCATCATATGAACACATACTAACCATCAAACAAAATTAAATACCATGCATACTCATAACTATCAGAAAGGGTCGAACCATATTCAAGGGCAATACATTCACACATTCCAAATTTTAATAAAGAAAATGGTAAAGAGAGGAGGGCCAAGGGTCACCCTCACTCTAGTCACCAATCATACTAGAGATTCAAGAGTTGTCCTCTCCTTACCTAATGAAGTTCAAGCTTCAAACAGTTATGGATGGGAAATTTTGAATTGTACCAAATGTGATGATAAACCCCTCTTTCTCTTCCTCTTAAGCTCTACAACAAACTTTTCTGAAAGGACTGTGGTGAAAATCTTTAGATTAAAAGCTAAAAAATGGATCTTTTAATCAAGGTAAGAAAATGAAGATGGAGAGGATGAAAGGGAAGGGTTTTTCACAGCTAGGGTAAAATGAAGGGGAAAGGGAAAGGTTGTTTTTAAAGGGATAGGGGACAAAGTTAACTTTAGGGTACCATGGTGAGGTAAGCATGTTCCCTCATTTTGTTTTGGCTAATAAAGTGTGTTTTATGAGAATGTAGGCTTTAATCAACACTAATAGTTTGGGGATACTATTAATTAGGGATTAAGGTGTTAGGTTGGAGGGAAATTCAAAATTTAGGGGATTTGTTTTTTTTTTTTTTAAATTCGACCTATAGCAAAGTTGTAACATCCCAATGTTTGAAATCATATTTATAATTAAAATTAGAAGTGTGATAGGTTTCTATAAAAGAAAGTAGGAAAAAGAAGGAATAAAATTGAATTAGAAATGGTAAGTCTGGAGCATTGTCGCTCATGCGAGAAGGCTCTCGCTTGAGCAAATCTATTAATAAAACTCAGTGTTTTGGTTACTGATATTCTCGCTTAAGCGAAATTGGTTCAGAAGTATGGGGTTGCTCTCTGAATTGATCTCGCTCAAGCGAGAATCTTCTTGCTTGAGCGAGACAAAGTAAGAAAGGGTGTGGTTTTTCTTAAGCAATTTCACTCAAGTGAGAAGGCTCTCACTTGAGCGAGAATGCGAGAACAAAATCACTTAAAACCTCTTGCTCAAGCAAGAAAACACTCGCTTGAGCGAGAGAATGCAAAATTGGTTTTAAAATCATTTAATGAGTCATTTGACTCATAACTTCTAAATCCCTCTATTCACCCTTTCTTGTACTAGCAACCCTTGTGAGAAGAAGAAGAAGTTTGTTGGAGATTCCACCAAGTGAAGGAGGCTCAAGACACCATCCTTCTCCTTTCTCATACCTATGTGCTACTCTTGAGGTGAGTGTGGTTCACCTAATCACTCCATTTCATATGCTTTCTTTGAATGCCCCCTTCTCTATCTCCTTATTCTATCTTTCTCGTATTTGTTTTGGTTATTGTGATTTTTATTGAAATGTTTGAATGGATTGGATGTTAGGGTTTTGTAAAAGTTAGGGTTTGAGGGAAAAGGAATATAAATTGTTATGCCCATGCTTATTACCCTTACCCACTAGATAGAACACTTGAGGAATATGCATGACTTAAATTTACCCTTATATTACGAACTTGATGCATATGGTTGTATAAGAGAAAAGTTTATGGGTCTTCGGACCAAGAGGAAAATGGTTCTTTGACCTAAGAGGAATTATGTAGGTTACAAATGAATACTTGACTTCTAAACTAAGGCAGGGCGTTAAAAGGCCTCAAGGAAGACGTTCCTTGTATGGATACTAAGCTCAGTTCGAGTCTGAGAATTAATTGTTAAGACCCCACTGGTGTTGGGTAATACACCAAGAGGTTATTTGATAATTGAATTTTCTTGATGTACTTAATTGTTATATGATTCTTCCGCTATGCAATTACATATGTATGAATCCATACACTGCTTGCATGATCACTCTCACCAAGACTTTAGTCTCACTACACATTTGTGGCTTATTCTAGTTGTGCAAGGTTCTCAACCTGGTGCTTGATCAGGGATTTCTGAAGTCTTTAGTTAGGCCATTCTTGGTTGTCCTTATTTTGATGTATTTAGACTCTTCTGTATAGGCATTATTATTGTATTATTTTGGCGGGATATCATGGTACATGTGATGCCCTCTGGGGTTTTATTTCACCTTGTTATGACACATGTAAGATAGTATACCATCTATGCCTATATTTATGTATTCTCTTAGGTTATGCCACCCTTTGACCATTGTATACTGAATGATGTATTTAACTATTTTTATATTAAGGCTTAAGTGATGTTGGAACGCCTAAGCGTGCACGTAATATGATTGTATGTTGATACTCATAATCACGCGAAATAATTTCATAAACTTGGGAATTTGTCTCAAATGGACATTAATTCTAAGTCCACAAAATTAGGACGTTACAAAGGTGGTTTTCATTTTCACTTTATTTTTTGTTTAGTTTTAATAGTTTTGAACCAACCCTAAAGCTCGAGGATAAGAATTCAAGAAATGATAAAAAAAAATTATCAAAAAGGAAATTATTTATTACACTTTTTATATTTATGATGCAATAAATATTTCCTTATACACATAAAAACGTTTCATTTATGATGTTCATATCTTTAGTTCGTAGGGTTGATATTATCAAAACCATAATTTTAAATTCTCATATAAGTATACAGTAAACAACTTTGATATTTGTACACCCAAATATAATCTCCACCTGTACTTTCTTTCTATCTTTCTCATTCTCTCTATTCACATCACTCACTTTTTGATAAGTGAAAATTATATGATAAATTAAAGCACTTTTTAGTTCACTTATCAAGGATAAAATGGTATTTTTGCCCCAGTTTAATCCCTTTTTATTAAATATTAGATAAATTGTATTTATTAATCTTGGATTTGAATTTAATGCTATTTTGATAGAAATATTGCTGATTTTTGCAGGATATTGCAAAGATTTGATTTGAAGGAAAGATAGCATTAAATGAGGAAGATATCTGCAAGATTTGAGTTTAATTGAAGACATTTAATAAAGATTTGAAGAAGATTTGAGTCAATTAATGAGGAGATCACTGCCAATCAAACAAGGATTCTGCATACAACCTTCCCAATTAAATCCAAGATGCTCAATAAATGCAAAGATTTCATCAAGAAAAGGGAAACAAGGAAAGACAAATCAACCAAAACCAGTCTCGGGGAGAGATCAAGATAAAAAGAGAAAGTTTGAAGTTGCAGGACACATTCTGCGCTTCAACCTGCGCTGTAGCGCAGGGTGAAGCGCAACTCTCTGGATTCTGCGCTGCAACCTGCGCTGTAGCGCAGGGAGAAGCGCAAGTTACGAAGATTCGTGCCCTATTTCCGTTTTTTAGATAGATTTCTTCCTAATTTTCTTTGTCTTTCCTTAGCCTATAAATAGGACCTCATTGCACCAGATCAAGGTGTGCACGATTATTGTAATTCAGTCTTATTTCAGGGATAATGCACCAAAGCTAATTTTAGAGTAGGAGAGGAGGAGCACTTCATAAGGATTGAAGATGGTGACAGCATCTTCGGTGGTTTGTATGGCTACCTTGTGCGGTTAACTCCCCATTAGGATTGAATGTAATTGATTCTATCCCCAAGTGTATGTAAACTCTATATTATTATTTCCTGAGCTCTCTGTCTATAATATTGGTAATCTTATTATGTGCTTAATTCCTAACTTCGGCGCTTACGCCAGAGTTATAGGCTAGTTTCGACTAGGATTGAGGATAGGGGAGCGGATTCTGAAGAAATCCAAACTCTGATTGAATAAGAGGACTCGGTACTCTGTGACCGACACATGAGCGTCACTAATAAGCGATGGGTAGTGACAGTACTCTAGCGAAGGGCGTTTACAGGATTAGGCCTTAGTATCGATAGCAAAGGATTAGTTAATTGTCAATCCAGGACCGACACATAGATGTATCCTGATGACTGATGGGTAGTGTGAGTACTCTAATGAAGGTACATCTACATGATTAGTCCTCATTTATCAATTAGTTCTTTTACAAACGGAATAAATAAAACAAAATAAGCCGAGGGTAAGTCTGTCTCTTGGGAGAGCCCGCATGGATTATCTTTGAGTGTGAATGGCGCCTAGTAACTCGGGGTCATAAGCAATATAGTTTGTCTACAGTACTATAGAGTAAACCTAAAATAATAGATAGTTTTTACATGCACAAAGGGTGTGATGATATGAAATTCAATCCTAATCCAAGTAAAGTGTCTCTAACTCTTCCTTTCTAATTTAATTGATTATTTATTTGCTATTTACAATTTACGGAACAATACTCTTATAAATCCGTTGTTTTCCTTTGATAAATAGATCACGACTATACGTGAATTGACCGTTCCCTGTGGATACGATATCTTTTCTTACTATTATACTACTGGATTTTTGGTTCGCTTTCCAGAAACCCATCACTTTTTCTTTCCATCATTCTCTTCCCTCTGTCTCTACACCTCAATTTGGATGTACAATGATTATTTCTCTATAATAATTAAAAAGTCTTAAAAATTAATAGTTTATTTAAATAAAAATATTAAGTATGAAATACAAAGTAACGAATATGATAATTTTTCAAAGAAAATGATTAAATATTAATATTATAAAAAAGATGACAATCTTATGATGCCAGAATTGGTAAGAAAAACATTAATTAAACAATAATGACGATAAATACTAAAGTGGTATTTTGTGCTAATTTTTTTAAAAATTAAAAATTTTAATATTAAACAAACATTACTTTTGAAAGATAAAAATAATGAAATCAAAAGCCAATCTAAGAATAAAGTATAATAATGATTGTAGAAAAAGTATAGAATGACAACAATAATTAAAACTTGGAAAAATTGAATAATAGTAATAATATAACAATATTATTTTAAGACTTAAAAAATTAATAAAACCATTAATTATATTATACATTATATAACTTGTGTAATGTCTTGATGAAATAAAATCCATTAACTTTTACTATTTTTTTTGTTCTTAAGTTCTTTAGGCACCTCTCACATTCAAAATTCAGTCAAGCCCATTGGGCCAAACCCGATTCGCCTCTTTATTCAGATCTATAAAATGCAAAGTTAAACTGAAAAAGGGTTAGCCCTTTGCAGGAACCCTAGAACCCTCGTCGTCGATCTATGTTGTTGTTCCCTCATCTGTGGCGCCAATCTGTCCAGCGAAAAATCGTCTCCGAGTTGTTGATCTGTGCAGCGAAGCCCCTCATTCCGGAAACCGTCCTGTGCGGCTAAGCACCTTGTTCGTGAATCTTATCTCCATAGCGAAGCTGATAGTTTGTAAACACACATTTGTGTAGGAATTGAGCATCCTTTCAGATTGTTTGCTTTCTAGGGTAACCATTTCTCCCCTTTGTCAATTCTTATTATTTTCATTACTCAAATTCATCTAGTTGAATCTTGATTTCCTCAATAAACATCTTTTCAATCTAAAGCATAAATTGAATATTTCAATTCCAATTCGAAAGAAGGAAATGATGAGTTCTTCATCCAAAAAAGTTCACAAGGTATATCTGACTTTATATCCCTTGGATGTTAATTTTAGCAATATTTAGAAAATCCTTCTTCATCTTTGATATTTTGTTGTCTCTTTTAATACTCTGCATCTTCATTAAAATATATTTTGTTAATGGAGTATTTTTGGAAGACAATTTTTTAAATTGTTAGTTTATCAAGATTTAGGAAAGCATCAAGAGAAAAGAGAAATACCAAATATTTTTTTTTATTCTTTTATCAATCTCTCTCTTCATTATAAATTTTCTGTAATTGAGTGTTTTTAGAAGACAACGTTTTTTTTTCATTTTTAATGTTTTTTATGCTAGGTAAACCATTAAGAAAGAAAAAATACACAATTTTTTTTAACAATTTCCCTCTTCATTATATAGCACTCTATCAATGGAGTGTTGTTAGGAGACAACTTTTTTAATGGTTAGTGTTTCTTAAACTAGCTAAACCATCAAGAGAGAACAGAAATACAAACTACTTTGTTTATTCTTTTAAAATTTCCCACGTCATTAGAAAAATTTGTCAAAGCAATGTTGTTAAAGACACCATTTTATATGGTTAGTGTTTCTGATCCCGGGTAAGCAATCAAGAGGGAAGAGAAATACAATTTTTTGTATTCTTTCAACCATCTATTCTTCATTATGGAAAAATTATGTCAATGGAGTGTTGTTAGAAGAAATTTTTTCATGGTTAGTGTTTTTTATTCCGGGTAAACCATCAAGAGGAGAGAGAAAAGCCAAGGTTATTTTTTAACGCAATTAAATTAATTTCTAATAAGGAAATGGCTTAGAGTGACTGATGATCACATTTTTGTTCACACTTTGCATAATTAATCTTAGCTTTCTTGGACTATAATTGTGATTAATTCCACTGTTTTAATTGGAATTTACCAAATTGGGCTTAATTGGGCTTTAACTGGAAATTTTGTTTAAATTTGGATTATTAAGCCTACTGACCTACCTGTCTTGTTTTGATCATATCTAGAGTTGTAGGTGGAAATTTTGGGTGATTCCAGTGGCATTGGAAAGCTAACATCCAGGGCTTTAATTTGATATGCTATATGGTTATATTCCCATGAAGGAATTAGGAGCAGTTGCTGTTTCAAAATAACCTATTGATGTTGTCTGTTGCAAATCCGAATTTGCTTAGTTTTGTAATTAGTCAGTGGGTCTGTTTTAATTAATTACGGCCCAATTAAGGCCTAATCAGATTGCTAGTGATTTAGGCATTATAAATAGGTGTGTTGCTGTAACATCCCGCAAATTAGGAGCTTTAATAACTCATTAGGTTACAAACAGAGATTTATGTGTTAGTAATTAAGGAAAGGTAAGTTGAGGAATTAGGGGTTAAAACTTTGTTATATAACCAAGTTCAGGATTTTGTCTAAGTAAAATTAGTGAGTTTGGGTTGCTGGTAATCGATTACAGAGAGTTTGTAATCGATTACCGGAGAGCTGAGTTTTGGTAATCGATTACCAAGGGATGGTAATCGATTACCCGAGAGCAAAATTTTTGGTAATCGATTACCTGAGAGCAAAATTCTTAGTAATCGATTACCATAAGTTGTAATCGATTACCAAATTGCCAGAAAGGGTTTTTAGTGTTATTTTCGTTGCTGGTAATCGATTACAATGGGTCTGTAATCGATTATCATCAGTAAAATGCACTAAAACCAGTAACTTAAAACATAACTCATTCATTTCTTTCTTTTCCTAAAAAGACCTAGACAGAGAGAGGGTTCTAGAGAGAAGTTTCACAATCAAGGCTTGGAGAAGGAGAATTGAGGCAAGGAAACTACTTCATCTACCTTCTCAAGTGGGATTTCACTCTTGGGTGAGTATAACTCACTTGTATGATAGAGAATAGTTAGCTCCTACTTTGCATGAGCCCTCCCCTTTTCTCCCCCTTTCTTGATGATGATTGATTCTTGTTTGGATTGGTGTATTCATGTTGTTTGAAGTGATTATTGATAGATTGAGCATATGGGTTTAGAATTGAGTGTCGAAATCCTTAGTTTCGAAGCTTTCGAAACTATCGGAAGCTTCAAAACTATCGTAACTATTGAAGACTCACAATTTTAACTCATATTGATATCCGGGTAGATTATAGTTCCTTGTTTAATCATAGATCTTGGATTATAATATTTGGATTGGAGTTTGGATTGAATTTGAGATTTGTTGTTTGTAGAGTCGAAACTAGCGAGATTTACGAATTGAGTGATAGATGTTAGGATTTTCCTGAAAAACCTTTGAATGTCAAAGTTTACGATACTTGCAAACTTACGAAAAGTGTTACTATGTGCAAACTATTGGCCTTTGCGCTGTGAGTTAAAAATCAAGTAAATAAGTAAAACACGACTTCGGTCTAGTTTGGGTGGGATTTGTCCCCGGGAAAGCCGGTTCCCGTAGTCTGAGCTCAGGTCTAACTCTAGAAAGTGATAAGATCATGCCTGCTGGGCACAACAGTGAGTGCATCATGAGCATCATAACTTGCATTACTCAACAATTCATATTAATCGAATTATGTATTGCTTTTAGTTGATATTGATTATCGGTGATCATGTTTTATGTATTTAGTTCATGAATGTGTTATATGTGAAGTTTGTTAAATTGCCACATCGTCATTGATATCTGCTCCCTGCATTCATGCATGAGTATGTATTCATTGGGATTATTATCTCACCCCATGTTTCGGGGATATATTTTAGTGGTGCAGGTACCTCCGGTGAGGTTGAGGAAGTTAAGGTGAGGGTGGAGCTGAGTCTTATTTCAGTTGGAAGAGTAGTTTAATAGAAGTAGTTCCTGGAGTATTTGTATTTGTTTAATTGGCTTTTCACTGAGGTGTATTGATGTAAATTGTATAAGTGTAATTATTTTTGAGTTGGCAACTGAGGCCTAGTTTTAATGTTATGATATTGAATTGTACTGGTTTTGCTGATTTTTAGGTTAAGCTGAAATTGGTAATTGTTCGGTTTTTAGGGGAGACTCTGTCGGATTTCTGGTATGAGTTCAATGAATCACACTTCTCTAAGTGTGAATTCTTCCCTGAACTTAAGTAGGTTTCATACTTATTTAAGGTCTTTAACGTTTGTCTTGTTTTGGCTTAAGCTAATCGTTGGAAAGTTTAAGCTAATGTATGACGATATCGGAAATTTAATGAAATGATTTCAAGAACTTCAGGAATAGTGTCTCCAATGGGCATTATTTCTGAGTCCAGAAATTAGGGCGTTACAGTTGCTGAATAGTTAAAACACTTTTTCCTCATTTTTCAGAATTTAGAAAAGAAGCTCTTCATTTTCACTCTCTTTTTGTCTCTTCTTCCATTTTCGGTTTTCGCTCTTCTTCTTCCTCTTCTTGCAAATTCGGTTTTCACCTCCATGGAAATAGAAGGCTAACTTCTCTGTATCAATTCTCTATATCAATGCTAGCTTGGATCTTGAGGTTTGATTGTAATTCGAATTCTATCTCTCACATCAATTTCAATTCCGATTTTGTTTTTCTTCCTACATGAATTTCGGTTTTGCTTAAAATTGTGAATTTAGGGATTGTAGAATTGAATTCAAGTATGCTTTATGCTTGAGGATTGGAAATTCGAATTAAATTCAGATTCAATTAGAATTAGGGATACTTAATCACTAACCTAATTGATGAACATTGCATGCTTAATGCAAGAACTTGAATCATGAGTTGTTGATGTTTATTGATTAATTCATGGTAAAATTCAGATTCATACATGTTTGATAAAATTGTCTCTTGATTTCCAGTGATAGATCCATGTGCAGAGGATTGATCTAATTGTTCATTGGTGATGGCACACTGCTAGAAGCTTGGACCTGCAAGACCTACACTGGAGGATATGCACTAACTTCAAGCCTGAGCTTCAAGCAAGGAAGAGTTAAAGAAATTAGTGTCCTACAAATAAAGGTCACTGCCCTACAAAATAAGGGTCACTACCTTACAGAAGGACACCTTGACCCTGGATAGGACCCTTGCCCTATGGACCACCCTTAATTAGGACTGTCTTGTATTTTCTTTTTATTTTTGTATTTTCCTTTTTTAGTTGGGTGCTAATTGTATGGGTTTATTGGTTAGTAGGTTGCCTTGCTAAAGGGCTTAGGAAGTCATGGGTTCTATTCCCACCTAGGATAGAATTTCTTTCATCTTTTATTTTTCTACATGAGTAGGGCGCATTTTAGAGAGGTTTAATGGCTTAAGACTTAGCTTAGCCATAAACCTTTGGGGTCTTGGGTTCAAAACCCACTTAGGAGTGTTTCCACTCATCTTTTATTTTTTTTCCCATTTTATTCTCCTAAAAATCCGCCCCCTATAATTCATGATTTTATTGCTTGACTGTGATTCTAATCGGTTGGTTTTGCTCAATTCTAGATCCTACAACTATCCAGCTATCAATTGGTTAATTTCAAATTTTAGTTTCTGTGGTTAATGATCCTAAAAAGTACAATCAAAACCCCCTAAGTGTGTGTTGCTTTGAATTTGAAATTCTGAATTTGTGATTGATTCTTTAGAGACGACTTTGGGTTAACCAGCCCTCATTACACTTTAATTCCTTTTATTTGTTTGAGTACAGCCTCGACCAGTGACCATATTATTGAAGATTTTGTTTCTCAGATTATATGCACATGACTAAAATTAAATAAATAAAATGTCAATGAAACTTGCAATGAGATTTAGAGATTAACAATAATAGTTCTTGCACTTGTAGATTGAGTTTCCCATGCATTTGGCCCTAAGGTGATCTCTTACTATCTAATTGTAACGTGTAAAAATGTAATGTTTTCTCACTTGTCATATATGTGTAATGGGCATGTTAAAGCAAAGATAGAAAGAATTTTTTTAATTAAACATCACAGACATGTTCTGCTTCTCCATAAATTACTTTTTACCTGATGTTTAACTTCAAGTCAACTTTACACTTCATGCACTCATCTTTCTATATTTTAACATGGAATAAGTTATTCTCATTGTGGGTTGGACTAAAAGTTAAAAATAAGAGAGTGCTTATATCTATTGTTGTTGTGTGTGTTCTTTTTTATCTATCTTCATGAAGATAAAAAAGAAATAGCAACTCCGATAGGCAGCAGAGTGAGTTTGGACAAATCGAAGCACCAAATGTAAAGAAGTACTTTTCCAACCACACAATTTCAAACATTTAAGCAGGCAATCCCAATTTTATATATAGGATAGGAAAAAATAATACAAAATACAAGATGGAAGTTATAGAAAATATAGAAGGATGAGTTATGGTTTCTTTCTATAACTTTCTATGTAAGCTTTACTAACTTGTCTTATATTGTAGGAAGAGCAAATGGACAAAGTGTGTGAGCCGAAGTGGCTTGAGGATTTTTCTGAGCAAAACATTTTTTTACACATGTACAACTCATAGTTTACATAGAAATGAGTTAAGCCAATACTGTATAAACTGTAATCTGGTAGTTTACAAACACTATTCATCATCAAAAACTCACCACCAGCACCAGATACTGAAAATTTATAGATATAGTTCAAAGGAGGTTGTCCCTCTTGATGCTATGCAAAAGTACATTGACTGCTCACAAATTCAGGTACAATATCTCACCTTGACTTTATGACTGAATATTTCATGTCTAGTATATAAATCTTATGATAATTTACCCACTCTTTTGTTTATGTGATTAGTTTATTATGCTAATATTATTGGCTTAAATTCATGTGCAGGAGTTGTAGTATATCATTATCGATTTAGTAAGTTTGGATTGCTTATCTAAAATATACTAGAGAATTGATTTTAAGTGCATTATTTATTCTATTTTCTTTTATTCGTGTTGTTGTTTGATACTCTTTTTCATACTGGATATAACTTGCTAGATTTAGCTGAAATGACTTTTTCTATTACTTTATAAAAGATTCATACTATCTTCGAACTTAGAAATAATCATGCAATTGATCATTAGGCTAAATCTATAGAGTGGGGCAATGAAAATAATAATGGTAGACAAATACATCATTGATAATCATTAAATCATTTGCTAACTGCCAGGTTGTTCTTCTACAGTTAATACTTGATATTAGCTCTTAGAGATCATTTAATTTCAAACCACGTCATTTTTTTGTTGTCCTATTTTCTTGAATTGCACATAAACAAATAAAGCTAAATCAATTGGTTATATTCTTAGAAGAAAAGATGTTCGAATCACATCTATAATTATTCTGATGGAATAACTCGTTTGCTATTTTTATTCTTTTCTTAACAAGACAACCTAGTTGAACTCAAAATGGTGTTCATGCCTCTAATACATCATGTGAAATTTGTAGTAGAAGGCTGGTTGGGTCTGATTCATATCGTTACTGCTCCATTACTTGCAAGGTGGTTAAAGTCCTCTTTCTCCTTTCAACTTTCTCCCTAAACTACTAAATTGATTTCTTAGCTAGTATTTTCTAACTATTTTGTACAAACTTTCTCAGGTTGAAGCTGTTTTAAGGAAGCCTGATGATTCAGTTGCTCCCTTCATTTCCCTCCAGAGTCTTTGTCAGATAAAAAGGGAGGAAACTACTGAACCCCCAAAGCGGCGTAACAAAAGAAAGGGAACACCTTGTAGAGCTCCTTTGTTCTGAAAGCATCATGTAAATGTTTACATAAACAAGAAAGTTAATTTATTTGTCTTGTTGTAATGTGATCCTTATATATCAAGAAATATGGTCTTTTGTTTCTTCTGTTTCCTGATTATCATGTGGCACTACATCGTCTTACTTTGTATCACATTCTAGCCAACTTGTTGATATATTTTCCCCTCTTTGTTGTGAGGATTGTCAATTCACATTATATTTCTTTCAAAATGTTTGGACAACCTAAATGTCATTCATGAAAATAGTTACAGATTATTTAAGTTGTAGGTCAAAGTGCTTATGGACAAATATGAAGGGGTTACAAATTGAATGTGAATGACTCATATTTACTATGTGCAATAAAATGCCCGAGTGACGTTGGGTGAACTCATATTCTCATGTGCTAAAAATTCATATTGAAAACATAGATTGTGAAAGAAGATATAAACTTGTATTGGCCAAGTAATGTAGATGTAATTTTATTGCGAGGGAAAATATTAGAATGTGTTCTGTTTAAGTTTTTTCGTGAAATCAGTTTCTTATGTACTGAGGGAATTTGAGCCTTGTCATTTTATTAAAATGGATAGTCATTAGACACAGGTTTAGCGAAGTTTGATATTTCTAGTTCACTATATAATAAAGAAGAGGCTATTTGTAGTTTGCTAGTCTTTCAAAGTTGGCTATTGTAATGAAGTTATCCATTAGCACCTTTTGGGAATTTGTTTTTTACATTTGTCGTGTAGCAAAGTCATTTTTATTTTAACTTTATTTTTGGTTTAGTTTTAATAGTTTTGATAATACCAACCCTAAAGCTCGAGAGTAAGAATTCAAGAAATGAAAATAAATTATCAAAAAGGAAATTATTTATTGCACTTTTTATATTTATGATCTAATAAATATTTTCCTTATACACATAAAAATGTTTCATTTATGATGTTCATATCTTTCGTTCTTAGGGTTGATATTATCAAAACCATAATTTTAAATTCTCATATAAGCATATAGTAAACAACTTTGATATTTATACACTCAAAAATAATTTCCACCTTTATTTTCTTTCAATCTTTCTCATCCTCTCCAATCATATCACTCACTTTTTCTTTCCATTGTTCTCTTTCCTCCGTCTCTACCCCTCAATTTGGATGTATAATGATTATTTGTTTGTAGTAATTAAAAAGTCTTAAAAATTAATAGTTTATGTAAAGAAAAATAATATGTATCAAATACAAAGTAATGAATATGATAACTTTTCAAAGAAAATGCTAAAATATTACTATTATAAAAAAATGATAATCTTATGGTGTCAGTGTTGGTAAGAAATAAATTAATCAAGTAATAATGACGATAAATAGTAAATTGGTATTGTGTGCTAATTTTTTTTTAAATTAAAAATTTTAATATTAAACAAGCATTACTTTTAAAACATAAAAATAGCGAAATGAAAAGGCAAGCTAAGAATAAAGTATAATAATGATTATAGAAAACGTATAGAATGACAACAATAAGTCCCGAATTTGGGGAATAATTTTTCGAGAAATTAACGATATTAATAAACATGACATTGATTTGCTTAAATAATCTAACGTTCACTTAAACAAAACCAGAGTAAACCAAATACATGACGTGGGATGAATATTGCAATACATATGTCCTAAAAATAGAAGAGCCCAACATGGGTAACGCATACTAAATATCCATTAAAAGAATACAATATCAATGTACTAAATATCTCAAAATAATAGAGTACTAAATACATCAAACAATATAAAGTCTCCATAGCTCCAGTTCCCTCATCGTCCGACCTGAGCAGGACCATGCACATCTAAAAGATAGCCATAAACATGTGGTGAGACTAGTGTTTCAGTGAGCATAACTGTGCATGCAGGCAATATAGGGAAAATAGGCATATGCTATGAAACAGTTATAATTCAATACATACATACACTGGCTAAACACAACTCATCATGATACATAACTACACATAACATGTTGTTAACCTGGCAGAAGAGATCTTATCACTTAACTGGGCTAGACCTTAGCTCATACTACAAGGAACGTCTTCCTTGTGGACTATCCCCGCCATTAACTAGACCGAAGTCAAATCTTAATACATGATTAACTGGTCTAAAGCCAATATTCATTAAGTGGGACGAAGCCAAACTGATTTCCATGTTTTCTGGACTGAAGTCAAGCTTGATTGATTAAAGGTTTGCTGGGTTGAGGCCAAATTTAATTTTCGTACTAACTGGATTGAAACCAAAGAGCATTTAACATCTACAAGACTAGTATAATTGGAAGCACAACCATTCATAGCAAGAACAAGAATATAGGCAAAGCCCTAAATTAAAATGACCTTAGCTCATGCTCCTAAGAAAATACAACCATAGAAATTTGTACAAATAGGGAGAATACAATCAATCTACCACATACAAGTCAAAGGAAGAGGGAATAGAATAATAAGGATCATTGGGGAAGATTCAAGCAAAATGGGTGGAGGTGTGTGAGTTATACTCACTTGGAATCAACCAAAGATGAAGAATAAGTGAGGTATTTAGAATGTGGATGGGCAAGTCTCCTTCTCTCCTTTTTCTCCAAGTTGGCCCCCTCTCCCTCTCTCTAACTGCAGTAAATGAAGTATATATGAGGGCCAAGCCCTAAATGATCTATTTTTTAAAAACCTGTGTTTGCATATTCTCTCTCAAGCAAAACGTTATCTCCAGAGCGAGACTTTTAAAAAGCCTTAGAAAATGCGTTCTCACTCAAGCGAGGGCCTTCTCGCTTGAGCGAAAACCCTGCTGAGAGTACCCCCCCCACTCTCTTGACTTTTCTCGCTCAAGCGAGACCCTCATGATTTTAGTAAAATTCTTCTAGACAAAATCCTAATCCAAGACCATTCTCACACAAGTTAGACTCCCCTTGCTTAAGCGAGAATTATCTAGAGAGTACCCCTAACTCTAGAACATTTTCACTTGACAGAGAGGTTTCTCGCTCAAGCGAGAACACAAGTAACTAAAATTTCTTTTTTTTCTTATTTTCTCGCTCAAGCAAGGTCCTTCTAACTTGAGCGAGAATGCTCCAGAGTTATACCCTTGAATTCAATTTTAAACCCTTTTCCACCTAGTTCCTTTTATGAAAACCCCTTACATTTCTAAATTCACATATAAAATTGTTTCTTCATGAAATTTGGAATTTTATAACTCTACCCTCAAATTAATTTTGTCCTCAAAATTGGTTATGCAAAAACATAAGTTTACCTCAAGAAAACAACTCCGGATTCTGAGTGTCGATATCATCCTCCTTCTCCCAAGTTGCTTCCTCAGGTGTCTGACCCTCCCAAATCACCTTTACTAACAACATGATGACAGGAATTGCCAAGGACCTAGAATTGAGCAAAGCAAACCAATTAGAACCAAAATTAAGCAATTAAAATGAAAATATAGGTGCTGGAACAGCAGCTATATTCACGTGGAAAATGAAAGAAAGTGAAGGAAAATGAAAGAAAAATGGAGAGGAAAAGAAGTGGAAGATCGCCACTGATGCAAGTCCTTTCTTGCAGCAGATAAGATCAATCGCCAGTCGCCACTAATTCAGGAGAATTAGATAAGACTCATCCATGGTTTAAGCAACAACCACCAAGCACACTCAACTCACAAGGGAGGAGATTCTCAACTCACAAAGAGGAGAAAAATGGGCATAATGCCTTTACTTCCAAATTCAATGTTGTGTTACATGAGGGAGAGCTCCTTTATATAGGAGAAGGAGGGGGAAGGGGCGGCCTACTCTAGGCGATGTGGGACTTTACAAGGAAAAGAAAAATAAGAAAAGAAAATAAAAGATGAGTGAATACTCATCCAAGGTGGGATTTGAACCCACTCCCCAAGAGGCTCCTAGCTCAACTATGACTTAGCCATTAAAGCCATGTCCCATGCGCCCCACTCTTAAGGAAAAAGGGAAAAGATGAAATAAAACTATCCTACATGGGAATTGATCCCATGACCTCCTATACCTTGTAGCAAGGTGACCCACTAACCATTAAACCCAAGGGTAGGGGCGCCCAAGGTAGGAGAAATTACATCAAAATAGAAATGTCCTAGTCTAGGGTGGTGCATAGGACCATGTGTCCTATTCCTGGGTCAAGGGTGTCCTTCTGTAGGGTAGTGGCCTTTATCTTGTAGGGTAGTGACCCTTTATTTGTAGGACACTAATTTCTCCAACTCTTCCTTGCTTGAAGTCGGTGCATATCCTCCAATGTAGGTCTTGCAGGTCCAAGCTTCTAGCAGAGTGTTATCATTCCCTCCCCCTTGAAAAGGATTTGACCTCAAATCTGAAAATTCAGAAAGAAGCCTTAAGAGTAATGAACTGGGTAGAAGAAGGGGATGGATGACAAAATTTAGGAAGTAAGAAGATACTTCCCTTAGCCCTTGGAGAGTAGAGTTAGAGGTCCCAAAAGTTGAACATCTTCCTTGAGCCTAGACAACAAGAAGAAGACTCATAAGTGTTATTCCCAAGCAAACAAAGTGAAAGTTCATAACAAAAATACTTGGGAATCATAAAGATTAGTAAAACAAAATCATAGGATATGAACAAGAGGTATTTGAGAAAAGGGTTAGAAAACTCCCTCAATGGAGATTGAACCATCTTGCCCATGTACTCTATGGATTTAGATCCTGGATCAAAGACTAGTCTTTTGAAGCCCTCCCTTGCAAGTAAGAGAATTAAGTGGTCATGGAGAAGGCTTAGGAAATAAATTCCACATAAGTACAAAATGTGTTTCATTGTGCAACATTCATCAAAATATTCTACACTATGTTCCCAAATAAATGCACAAGTGAAACTATGTGGCATGAATAGTTTAATATTTTTCAATAACATCCCAACATTTTTATTGAACATAACACTTGCATCTTGAGTATGATTGTAAATAGGGTAGTGTATATGTTCATGCCATGATGTATTCATGCAAGTTTGTTCACGAGGCATATCCATTCTAGTGCACTTATTCAAGTAATATGACACCTTTTGCATATTATCATATGTATTCATGTAAGGTGAAACATTAAAAAAATTACTTTGAACAAGAACACTATGAAGCATATCATCATGTAAACAAGTTTTCTCATATGTGATAGCTTCATCCAAATTTTTATCCTTTTTACTAACTAGTTCAAGAGCATAATACACATCTTTATATGAAATAATTATTTGAGGCCCAAAAAATATATTCAACTTATAAACACAAACCAAAGGTGCATGCATATTCAATCCAACTTTGTTATCATCCAATCTAAATTGATCAAAGGAATTAACTAAACATGCATCTCTATTAAGTTTCATGATACTCTTAAACTTAGTTGGCTCTTCTAAACATGCAATAGATTTCAAAGCATCATCAACATTTCCTATTTCATTCAAACATGTAATGCTTTGAGGCATATAATCGTGCATAGAAGAAGGCATTTCATGCATAAAGAAAGTTAGTCTAGGAAACTCCCTTTCAATCACTTGAGTTGTCCTTCTTGCAACACTAGAAGTGCTTGCCATCAACCTATTCATGTTTTCACACAAAGGGTTAGCATTTACTTGCTTATCTAATGGAATTGGTTGCTTCCCTAAGTTTTCTTTGTCTTTCTTTTCATCCATTTGAACTCTTTTTATCTCCTTTTCTTCTTCTCTCTTCAACCTTTCTTCTTCTTCTTCTTTTTCTAATTTTCTTATCTCTTCTATCTCAATTAAGGATTTTGAAAAGAATTTTAAAATTTTATCTTCGATTTTATTTGAAAATTTTTCTAACCTTCTTCCAACTCTATCTTCAAAAGAATCTCTTGTACTCTTCCTATTTTCTCTTCTTCTCTTTTCCTCTTTTTCATGATCCCTTCTTTTACTCTCATAATTTCTCCAAAATTTTCTCTCTTCTTCATATCTTCTCCTTTCATGGTTAGAGTTATCATAACTCCTTTCCTTCTTCTTACTATCTTCACAATGATATCTACTTATTTCTCTCCTTTCTTTCCTATACCTTTCATCAACTTTATCATGAGAAGAGTATCTTCTCCCGTCTTTTTCTCTCCTAAATTCTCTTCTATCTTTATCTAGCTCCTTTCTCCACATTCTATATGACATTTTAAATTGATTTTGAAAGCTTTTAAAGGACCTCACCACTCACTAAGTGTATACACTCAATGAAATGCACACTCGTGTATGACACTCTTTTTTGGCTTTTTCTATAATGAGACTCTCTTGCCTCTTCTACTCGGTTGGTGTTGGTTGAAGTTGCAAAGACCAGAATTAGCCTAAGTCTTAACCCTTACCCAAATAGAAGCGCACTAACAAAAGAAAATACTACCGGAAGAAAGAAAGAATACCTAAGACAAAACAGAGAATTGATATGACAAACAAGAAAAACTGGCACTCAAACAAGCTTATACACAAGAGCAGACAGCAAACAAAGACATGACAGAAGAAATTGCAACGAGAATTGTTTTTGGTGATTTTTGAAAAGAGTTGCCAAAATTGTCGTTTTAAAGAAAAACAGCAAATACAACTCAATTACAGTATACAGGGAAATGAAACAGAAAATTACAGTAAAACTGTCACTGTATTGTTGGGATACTTCTTTGTTTTTGTTTTTCTATTTTTTTTTGAATTTTTTTGAATTTTTTTGACTTTTTGGGTGTCTTTTGACTTTTTCTTCCTTGTTGTTGACTTTTGCACCCTTTTTTGCTTTTTACACCTCTTTTTCTATTTTTGGCACCTACGTACCTTTTGTATTTTTCTTTGCCTTTTTTTTTCTCTTTTCTTGGCTTTTTCCCCAACAGAAAATTACAGAAATTGGTATACAATGAAAAGAAAATACAATAAACCTACTGAAATATTTTTGGAATTTTCTGACACTAAAATTGGTCCAAGTGGCCCAGAAAATTAAGAAAATAATGAATAAACTGATTTCTACACTGAAAAACGTAATTGGCAACTGATTTAAAAAATGGCCAAAAAAATTGCTTGACACTTCCTTGTTGATTATACAAGACCAGTGTGGTCACATAAACGCGCTTGGTTCAATTTTAAGTTGGGAGTTAATGTGAACTCCAAAAAGATCCTAATCAGTGAGCGTTTTTGCACAATCAAGCAGGAAAGTTCAAAGTAGATAGCAGCCAATTCAAGTTTGCAAACAGAATACCAATCAAAACAGACAACACAAGAGTAGAATATGAAAGAAACAGAAGCCCAAAAATGCGCATAAATGGCAAAATAAAGCAAGATAAATTGCGCAAAATAAATGGCAGAAAATAAAGGGGGAAAGCTGAAATTAAAAGGACGGGAGGACAGAAATGTAAATGGCAGAAAGTAGAAGGGGATGGCAGAAAGTAAAAGGATGGGGAGAGCAGAAATGTAAAGGGGAAGCGGAAATTAAAAGGATGGGGAGGACTGAAAATAAATGACTGAAAGTAAAGGGGGGAAGCAGAAATTAAAAGGATGGGGAGAGCAGAAATGTAAATGGCAGAATGTAAAGGGGAGAGCAGAAATTAAAAGGATGGGGAGAAGCGGAAATTAAATGGCGGAAAGTAAAGAGATGAATATGGGGGATGACAATTAATGGTGAAGGGGAGAAATGTAGGTGAACGATCTTTGGAAAAATGAAGACAACAATGCCTCCTCTTACCACACTTCACCACAAACAAGCAGTTATATCAATTAATTTGCAAGAATCACTCAAGAACAAGTATGAGCAATTAAAGAGGCATTTAAACAAACACCTAGGGGGTGGGAATTAGCGGCCCAAAACAGCCCCCAACTAGCAAGAATTCAAGCAAATCAATCAAGACAGACAAGTGCTGATAGCAGCAGAAAGGCACCTCGGGCCCGGGAAACAGTCCAAGTCCAAATTACAATTGAAAATAGGGATGGAATTACACTAAATTGAAGCAAAATTCTGCACAAAAGAGGTGCAGCAAGGTCGCTCCAAACAGTCACAAAATCAGCCCCAAAGTTGCTCAATCCATCAAGCTCTGATTACCAATTAATGACAGGAATTGCCAAGGACCTAGAATTGAGCAAAGCAAACCAATTAAAACCAAAATTAAGCAATTAAAATGCAAATATAGGTGCTGGAACAGCAGCTATATTCACGTGGAAAATGAAAGAAAGTGAAGGAAAATGAAAGAAAAATGGAGAGGAAAAGAAGTGGAAGATCGCCACTGATGCAAGTCCTTTCTTGCAGCAGATAAGATCAACCGCCAGTCGTCACTAATTCAGGAGAATTAGATAAGACTCATCCATGGTTTAAGCAACAACCACCAAGCACACTCAACTCACAAGGGAGGAGATTCTAAACTCACAAAGAGGAGAAAAATGGGCATAATGCCTTTACTTCCAAATTCAATGTTGTGTTACATGAGGGAGAGCTCCTTTATATAGGAGAAGGAGGGGGAAGGGGCGGCCTACTCTAGGCGATGTAGGACTTTACAAGGAAAAGAAAAATAAGAAAAGAAAATAAAAGATGAGTGAATACTCATCCAAGGTGGGATTTGAACCCACTCCCCAAGAGGCTCCTAGCTCAACTATGACTTAGCCATTAAAGCCATGTCCCATGCGCCCCACTCTTAAGGAAAAAGGGAAAAGATGAAATAAAACTATCCTACATGGGGATTGATCCCATGACCTCCTATACCTTGTAGCAAGGTGACCCACTAACCATTAAACCCAAGGGTAGGGGCGTCCAAGGTAGGAGAAATTACATCAAAATAGAAATGTCCTAGTCTAGGGTGGTGCATAGGACCATGTGTCCTATTCCTGGGTCAAGGGTGTCCTTCTGTAGGGTAGTGACCTTTATCTTGTAGGGTAGTGACCCTTTATTTGTAGGAAACTAATTTCTCCAACTCTTCCTTGCTTGAAGTCGGTGCATATCCTCCAATGTAGGTCTTGCAGGTCCAAGCTTCTAGCAGAGTGTTATCACAACATCTCCTTGTTCCTCATGGTTTTGACACTTGAGTCAATAATTTGTGCAGGGTTAGTGTGAACTGTGAGGTCTTCCCTTAATTGTACGGATTCAGAGCTAATGATGTGTGAAGGGTCATGGACATACTTTTTAAGCTGGGAAACATGAAAAACATCATATAGTCTAGACAAATGGGGTGGTAAGGCTATCATGTAAGCTAGAGGACTAATCCTCTATAGGATTTGGAATGGGCCAATGAATTTGTGGTTGATTTTTCTGGCTTTGATGGCTCTTTTGATAGTTGTGACAGGAGTCACTTTCAAAAACACATGACTACCCTCCTCAAACTCTAGGTCCTTCCTCCTCCTATCAGCATAGCTCCTCTACCGACTTTGGGCAGTTACAGGCTTTTTCCTAATCCTCTTGATCTGATTTGTGGTTTCCTGAACCAACGCTGGACCTGACAAGTTCCTCTCACCCACCTCATACCAATAGAGTGGGGACCTACACTTCCTACCATACAACGCCTCACAGGATGCCATGCCTATACTGCTATAGAAACTTTTGTTGTTGGCAAACTCTATAAGTGGTACCTATCCCAATTACCTTTCTCCTCTAACACATACTCTAAACATGTCCTCTAAAGTCTGGATGGTCCTCTCAGACTGATTGTCAATCTAATGATGGTAAGCAGTGCTAAACCTCAGTTTAGTCCCGAAAGCTTAGTGAAGTGAATTCCAAAACCTAGAGATGAACCTATGATCTCTATCTGAAATGATGTTAGAGGGTAAACCATGCATTTTTACAATCAGCTTGATATACAGGTCTGCTAACTTACTCAGGGGATAGGTGGCCCTAATAGGTAGGAAGTGGGCCGACATAGTCATCTATTGCACAATAACCCAAATGGAGTCATGCCATGCTGGGACTCTTGGTAGCCCCATCACAAAGTCCATAGATATCCCCTCCCTTTCCACTCTAGGATCTCTAAAGGCTAAAAGGGTTCCTGAAGGTTTCTGGTATTCTATTTTGACTTTCCGACACATTAAACACCTAGAAATGAACTCAGCTACCTCATCCTTCAAGTCCTGATACATCTTGGTAATACCAGGATGCACCGTGAAATTGCCCCTATGGGCCTCCTCCAAGATCTGCTACCTCAAACTTCCTCCTTTAGGGACACAAATTCTTCCTTGGAAGAGAATCATCCCATCGCCCAACTCAGAAAACCCAGTTGTCCCTTCCAAGTTTGGAGGTCTAGGTTTAAACCTTGGGCCTTCCTAATCTGAGCTTTAAGCTCGCTGGTGACCTTTAACCTGTGCAACTTCAAATTGTTCCTTCCAATCTCCACATCTAGGCTGAGTTTGCAAAAACTCCTCCAAGAATCCCAACTCATGAACCATCATGGTGGATACATGCAGGGATTTCCTACTGAGGGAATCGTCCACTACATTAGCTTTTCCTGGGTGGTACTTCAACTCAAAATCATAACCCTTTAAGAATTCCATCCACCTCCTTTGCCTCAGGTTTAGCTCCTTCTGGTCAAATAGGTATTTAAGGCTCTTATGGTCGCTAAACACCTCAAATCTCACTCTATACAAGTAATGCCTCAAATCTTGAGGGCAAAAAGCATAGCCACTAGCTCTAAGTCATGGGTGGGGTAGTTCTCCTCATGGGTTCTCAATTGCCTAGAGGTGTAGGCCACTACTTTCTTTTCCTGCATCAACACATATCTTGTCACACTTTTCGTCCCACACAAAAGCATGTCACTTTTGGGTCAACTTGGTGAGGGGCATGACCAGCTGGGAGAATTCCTTGATGAATCTCCGATAGTAGCCCGTCAATCCTAGGAAACTCCTAATCTGTGTTATGGTCTTTGGTCGCTCCCACTCAAGGACGACTTCTAACTTAGTAGGGTCAACCAACCCACCCTCTCTAGATATCACATGGCCTAAGAAATGGACCCTATCCATCCAAAACTTTTAGTTCTGTAGGTTGAAAAATGACTTCTTCCCTCTCAACACCACCAACACCAATCTTGAGGTGTCGCTCATGTTCTTCTAAGGTCTAGGAGTAGATAAGGTTGTCATCAATGATTACAATTACAAACTTATCCAGGTACGGCCGAAAGATTTGGTTCAAGTAGTCCAAGAACATAGCTAGAGCATTGGTTAAGCCAAACGGCATCACCAAGTACTCATAATGCCCATATATTGTCCTAAAGGCAGTCTTTGGGATATCCTCACCCTTGATCTTAGTCTGGTTATAGCCTGACCGCAAATCTATCTTAGAGAAAATTGACGCTCCCCTAAGTTGATCTGACAGGTCATCTATCCTTGGTAGAGCATACTTCTTCTTAATGGTGACCTTGTGATGAGCATATTTTTATTCATACTTAGCACCTTTAATCTTAGCTTTATTGGAGTGTATTCATGACTAAATCCACTATTTTAATTGGAATTTACCTAATTGGGCTTAACTGGGCTTTAATTGTAATTATTTTTAATTTCGGATTTTAAGCTTATTGACCTACCTGTCTTGTTTTGATGATATCTGGAGTTATAGGTGGACAATTTGGATGGTTCCTATTGCATTGGAAAGCTAAGATCATAGGCTTTAATTTGATATGCTACATGATGGTATTTCTACGAGGGAATAAGGAGTAGTTTAATTTTGAAGTTGGGCTACAGAAACTGACATGGGGATAACATCGTTTTAAGACTTGTATTAGTGTATAGGGCCTGATATTTGTTAATCTAGGCCCAACCATCATTTAGGTTTGATTAATCATGTGGTTAGGAGTAGATCTAAAAATAGGGGCAGTTACTCTTTTGAAGGGAGCTCTCTCTCATTTTCTAAAATTTCAGATTTTGAGTCTCTTCACTTTCTCTCTTCTTCTTCTTCCTTCTTCCTCTTCTTCTTTCATTTTAGTTCCAACTGAATGAACCTACAAGGAAGGATAGGCTTTAAAGGTTGATTATCAAGTGTTCTTAGTATTGGATCTTGAGGTTTCATCTATGCAATTTCATTTTTCAAATTTCTGCACATTTCTCTCTTCTCCTAATGTCCAGAATTCTAGGAATTTGAATCCTAAATTGGAATGCATGCTTCATGGTTTTTTCTTGTAACGTCCTAATTTCTAAACTCATAAATAGTGCCCGTTGGAAACACTATTCCTGAATCTCTGAAATTATTTCGCTTTGATTTCGATATCGTCAAACAATCGCTTAGGCTATCCAACGATTTGCTTAAGCTGGTACTACTTACATACATGAATATCTCAAATACAATTAATATCTATAACTAAGCCTCTGTGGCTAAACAGAATTCAAATACAATGAAAATTAGTTAACTATCATTATTGAAAGAATCTACTTCTACTAAGCATGTCTTCTCACTGAGAGTAGAGTTCCTCTCCATAGTTTCTTTCCATTCCTTCACATTAATCTGGAATTTCCCTGCACAAACTAGAGTATATCCCCGAAACGTGGGGTGAGACTGCGGTCTCAGCAAGTACAACTATGCAAATGCAGTGTGGGGAAACAATTACATAAAATGCAGCACCAAGCTTATACTTAATTCTAATCCTTTACAAAGAATAACTTATTTTAACTCAAGGTAAGGATATGTATACAATTCTAATACATAATAGTTATGGCATAAAACTCATACATCACAATCAACTCAATATAATGCAATTATGATGCAACTCACTGTTGTGCCTAGCAGGCATGATCTTATCACTTAAACTGGAGTTAGAACTGAGCTCAGACTACGAGAAACGTCTTTCCCGGGGACGTATCCCACCCATTACTGGACCGAAGTCAAGTTTTCACATAATTACTTAATTTTCTTAACTCCCAGCGCAAAGGCCAGCTTGAATAAACTCACGGTCGAAACCGGCTTATATGATTAACTGAACTAATAACTGATCATCAACATATTTCGTAACTTTCGTAACCTAAGTTTCTCAATATCATTGTCAACATTAAATCTACATGCGAGATACTAATTTACTAAACTTTATCACATGAAAATCACACAAGTTCTAGCAATTAACCTAAACATGTATAAAGAAGGGGGAATTAGAGGATTGGGTTCATGCATCAAGACCTACGTTCACAAAAGTGGAAGTGTGTGAGTTGTACTCACCTAATCTTGAAGCTCAAAGAAGAAAGATTGAGTAAGGGTGGTTTACTTGATGATTCCTTGCTCCAATTTCCCTTTTCGAGCTTCAATCTACACTTCCTCACTCTAGAATTCCAGAGCCTCTCTCTCTAGGTTAAGGTGGAAGAAGAAGAAGTCAAAATTCTGATTCTAAAATGAAATTTGGGGCTTTAAATGGATTTTCACTCAAGCGAAATATTTTCGCTTGAGCGAATGAGACTTTTGCATGCCAAAATACGAACTTTCACTCAAGCTAATCAAATTCGCTTGAGCGAAAATGACACAAGAAAAGTACCCTCTCTGGACGATTTTCGCTTGAGCGAATTTTCTTTCGCTTGAGCGAAAATTGTCTAGAGAGCCTCTCCCAGACCCCTGATTTTCGCTCAAGCGAATCCATTTTGCTTGAGCGAATTTTACAGCAAACTGGACTTCAAAATTTCTCTGAATAATTCGCTCAAGCGAATCCATTTCGCTTGAGCGAAAACCCTAAAATTTGGTTTTTAAACTAAGTTTTATTTCCTAATTTCTCCAACTTCTTTCCCTTAATTACTAACACATAATTCTCTGTTTTTAATCTAATGAATTATTAGAAACTCTAATTTTTGGGATGTTACATTTCTCCTCTTAATCCTAAATTCAAATTTTAGTTTGCTTAATTTTGAAATGAATCTACTGTTTGCTTAATTCAGTAGGTTACAGATTATAATTCTCACACAAGTTTGCTTAATCCATGTATGAGATAATTTATGAATTGATTGATGCTTAGTTGGTTGATTCAAATTTGTGATGGAATTGATAATTTTCTGCAAACCAATGAAAGATCTTATGTGAATGACCTTGAGAATTAACCCATTTTCTTGCATATTTTTTGAATTTTGAATTTCGTAATTTTGTTCTTGAATTCTAAAAAACAACCAAACAAAACCTCCCAGCTTCTGTTGAATAAACAATTCTATTGAGTAAATTCGGATTTACTATTAAATTCCTTCGGAGACGACTTTGGTTAATTCTCCATTAACTACATTTTCTGAATCTTATTATTTGGTTGAGTACGACCTTTGTCAAATTTGGCGCCATTTCCAGGGAATTCAATTCATTTTCGGATTCACTCTCATAGTGTTGTTAATTCTGTTTCTTATAAATACTTTGTGTATTATGTGTTAGAAATTGTGTTGTGTTTTGTTTTTGTGTAATGTTTGGTAATTGAGTCATGTTATATATTATGTGTTCTGTATGTAGTTAGACAAATCCAATATAGGAAATTTTTTAGGTAATTATATTAGGGTGTGTTTGTGAGTTTAGAGAGGAGGGAAAGGGAAAGATTGGAGAGAGAAGAGAGGGGGAGAAGAGGAGGAAAAGATTTTGTAAAATACTCAAACTCACAAACACAAAGGGGGGAAGGACTTCCAATAAACCATTCCCTTCCCTCCCTTCCCCTTCAAAATTCAACTCACAAACATACCCTTTGTGAAGTAGGAAGTATAGAGTGTAATGTGAGTGTCTGAATTTCTGAGTTTGTGTTCATTTGATTCTGTAATTTGATTCTGTATTGTGTTTCAGCATTTAGATTCATTTTTCATATTGTATTTTTGTTAAACTAACATTCAGTTTGTGAAGATTTGAGAAAGGTTCCACAATTTAGTTCTTTGGTAAAAATTTTGTTACCAACTGTGCTGCTGAAACTGAGTTTATGAGCCTTGATCTATAATCTATGTTTGAATCATTGTAAGTAGTTTGTTTGGTTATAAATTAGTGTTCTAATATCATTGTAATTAAGTTAGAATTGATTTGGTGAGAATTGGATTGAATTGCATATGCTGAGATTACTTGTTGAACAATCTTATTGACTTTTCTGTTGACTTTCTAGTATTGAATCTAAGTTATTTGGTTAATATAGTTAGAGGCAGAATTTTTGCACCCATTTTTGTATCCACATTTCTTTGAATTAATAATGAATTTTAGATTCCTTGGATGCACTTAGCTAGCCCTAGATTGTGAGATTACACTTTGTACTGTCTCATTTTCAATTCCAACTTGAAATATGCATAACTTGAGATAGGGAAGTCAAAATTGGACATATTATATATGTATTTGGGGTGGAAAAGGCTAATTGAGGTGATTTGCCAATTGGCCAAAGTCCATTAGCCGCGCTGATAAGCCAAAAAAGGTTATTTACTATTTCTTTTCTATTTTTGAAATTTTATTGGTTAATTTTTTCCACCCATTTTGTCTCAGGAAGTTTGCATAGCTAGGCTTTGAGTTTTGTTCTGATATTTTTTGTGGTTCATTCCTATGATATTAGAGTGTTTTCCATGTTTCCCTCTTATTAGTTTCTTCTCATTTGATATAGGCTACCTTTATATGCTACCATGTTATATGTATCATTTTATGCATTTTTGTGTGCATTTAGTGTATGACTAGAGAAAACCCAAGTTTCCTATATTCATTTGATCCATAAATTGATAAGACATTTTTGTGTGCATTTAGGTAACCTAGGATTACATTTGTGCATAATTCTATTAGTGATAGTGAGACTTTGTTTGATAGTGTCTAGTTTGTTGACTGTGAGTCTAGGTCTGTTTCTGTTCGTGTTTCTATTTCTATTTCTTTTTCTTCCTTTTCTTTTCATTATGACTTTATTGATTCTAATTCTAACATTATGAACAAATTGACTTTGAGAGAACTCATTGAGTACATGGCCTCAAATATTCAAGAATTTAGTACCAGAAGCAACTCAATAATTGTTCCTAGAGGAGTTCATGAGGAGTAGACATCATATGTTGTTGATCATAGACATTTAGAGAGAAAAATGGATGATTTAGCTTCTTTGGTCAATCAGTTAGCAATATCGCAGAAGCCTGTGAAGTTGCGTGGGATTTGTACATCACCTGAGAACCCCACGGATTAATGTCCTACTTTGCATGATTCTGAAGACTATTTCTCTCCTCAAGCATATGCTTCAGATATTTATGGTAACTATAGACCTCCCCAGCCACAGGTTTATATGCCTCACCAGTCTCATTCCCATGCTTCTAAACCAAGCTGGTAATACCATCCCCCATCATTGCAGCAACAAATCCAACAGTATCCACCACAAGCTTCTACACCTTCTATTGGTGAGCCTTCTCTGGAAGGGTTGATAAGGCAAATGAAAGTTGACAATTTGAATTTCCTGCAGTGAATAGAAGCAACATTTCAAAACCTAGAAAGTCAGATTGGGAAGTTGGCTACTATTATGAATCAGATTTAGTCATAGGATTCAGATGCTCTGAGGCATCCTATTGAGGACCATTATGTATTTGATAAATAATTGCTTGTTGAACCTTTTGTTGATAAAAATTTGTCTGAGTTTGTAGGAGAGGTTATTTTCAATTCTTGTCTAATTTCAATGATGGTTATACTTGTGATTCATGTACTGATTCTTTTACGTGTAGTGTGTGCTAAAATTGACAAGTTTATAAATACTAATTATGATTTTATAGATTTTGAGTTGATATAGTAGCTACTGATTCAATAAAGTCAGAATGCACATGCTTGATTACAACAATTACATATAAATCTGACATTGTTAATGTGCAGGTTGCAGAATCACCTCCTAGTACCATATTACTCCAATCTGTTGTTCAACTACCATTATTGGAGAAGCCACTGCCTAGCCAGCTAGGGCATGTAGCGTGGAGGATGAATAGAAGAATAACATTCTGCTACAAGTAATAATGGGGATCACTAAGTTGCTGCATATCGACATTTTATATTTGCGACACCCTTAGTTATACCGCTAAGAGTATCACATTACGAACGTAACTGATGACTCTCGTTTTGTTAAATGTATGCTTAGAAAATACAGGAATATTTTTTTTTTTTTGAAAAGAGTTTAATCATCATCAACTAATCTCATTCTAATTCCATTTTAGATATTTGTGAAAGCATCCCTTCCTTAATTCTGAAATACGTTTTCGGAAAGCATCTAGTCGATTCAATCATTCCGCATACATACACAACACACACACAAATATAAAGTGGAGACTAGGGAAGAAGCGTGAAAAACATACATGTACGTAACCACAGTGTCAAGTGATCCCCGAGATACCACACCATCATACAAAATGAGAGTTCTGGCAGTAAAATAAATAAAACCTCTATCAATACAACCAAAATAAGAGGTCACTAATCAGAGCTACTACTGCTAGACTCATGACTACCCCAGACACACTCCTCTACTCATCGTCATCTGACTTAGCAGGGGCAACCCTACAACTCCTCCTCCTGGCATCCGGGAGGGTAATCATCCTGAATTCCTCTGAAGGGATACCGTCAGAAGAATCCTCCCTCAGCTCCTCGTCCTCGGGGTCCTCCTCAGGGTCCTCCTCTGGATCCTCCTCTGGATCCTCCTCCTCGGATGAAGTATCATCAATGACGACCAGATCAGGCTCACTGGCGGAAGGACGACCGAATGCACTGAAACGCATGGTCGGTGGGGATGACGACTCTGGTCCAGGAGTATAGCGAGGGGAATCCGGCTCTCCCATAGTGGCCATCCGAGAGGACTGGGAAGAAGTAGATGGAACGGGACGATGACGACGGTTTAGGAAAGTGGTGTGACGATGAAGTCCTGGTGGTGTCTCGAACTCCAGAATCACAGGCACAGTGATGACGACCTCTGGCACAAGGGGAAGGCTAGGGTGAGAGATCGTGACGTGTACTTCCCCTGTGAATATACAGCGTCTAGGAATGTCTGTGACCCGCCACTGTCCTCGTGGCCCCCATCTCAGCGTAACCCTCATGGCCGACATCTTGAAGCTCCCCAAACCCGACTGGCAATGGCGAAAGAGCGCGACAACAGAGAAAAGAAGCAGAGAAGAAAGGGTGAGAACATCATATGAACTCATAACAAGTAGAACATAGTAACTAGAGCATCAATAAAATATTCACAAACATCCACATAATCTCAATCACAAGTATGCAGCTGATGCTACCATGCTATATATATATAATGCATGAGGGCCCGAGAAAACAACACCAAAAGCAGAGCACACAACAACTGCTCGACCATATATGTACAATATATCAGGAGTATAGTCTGTACTAGCAAATAGTACGAAGAGCATTGCTCAATCTCTGGCCAAGACGATTTTTCGACTTCCAGACAAACTCACTGATTATGAAAACTTGAGAGCGACAGGATAGTCAAGCCTGTACCCCGTTTGCACGACAGTAGGGGGCGAGCCTACGCCACTTATGCCATTCCGGGACCTGACTCATCCTCAGGGCTGGTCTCCTTTACTGGACCGCTGGTGTTCTTTGCAAAACCCAGTGCACCCGTCCCATCCAGTTTCACACTGTACTAGAGTGGTATTGCCATATAGGTCGTAAGGCTTTTGAACCTTAATCATTATTGATGCACATGATGTATGTCACACCGCAAACACTTACAATATTACATCCTCACAGACAAGCCCATTGAATCTTGTCACGTCACCACTTTACCGTGGTGCAACCGCGTAGATTCAAGGTCCTTCTTTTAAGGGAAACCAAATCACGCTCTCTTGCCAAGCTTCTCAAGTTTTATGTAGGGAGAAGGTGTTGGTTTTAATCTTTTAAGGTAGCTTGTGCTAGCTTCATTGATAATTATATTCGTTTAAGTCCTACAATTTACTAAGGCTTATGGATATGTCTTATGAAAGGCATTACAAATCCTAATTTTTTTTATTTGTATGACTAACTAAGATTAGGCTTAACCTTTAATAATAACTAGTCTTTATTAATCGCATTTCAATTAATCTTATCCTTCTTTGACTAAGTCTTAATCCTTACTTAAGATCTTAATTAATTTCTAATTATCCCTTAATCTCTTCCTTAATCTTGGATTAGGGTTTTTTATTTATGCTTGATTAAGGTTAAATTATAATTAATTAGTTTTTTTACCGTCGATAGGGATTAATTACTTAATTAACACTTATATTAATATTAATTATCTTTAGACTTAATTAATTATTAATTAACTAAGTAATTTAGGCTAATCAACTTAGGTGATTAAATTAGTTAAGTCTACTAATTAATCCTAAGTTTAATTTTCACAACTTAGATTAGTGTTGAAGTTCAACCCTAATCTAAACCTAAGCCCATGAATTATTTTTAGTTGTCTTTTAAATTGAGTGTTGACTTTCTTTTTGAAGGCTTTGGGACTAAACAAAAGCCTAAAGGTTATTGGACCTATGAGAGCCCATTTTTATTCATAATAAATAAAAATATGACTTTCAAATAGATTTTTATTTTAGTTAAAATAAAAATCCGAATTTAATTACTTAATTTAAAAACTTATCTTATTTGCAATTTAGTCCTTTTTGTTACAAATTTATTCTTTAGTCCTTTTGGGCCAATTTAGCCCAAAAACATGTTTTAAACATCCTTTTGATCTTTTTAGGATCAAAAGGACATTCTTGATGAGTTTCATCAAGAACACTCATGAACATCAAGAACAACCTTGAATGTTCATCCAAAACTTCAAATTTTTCACAACATCCAATCTTCACCAAAACTTCACACATTCATCAATAAACAATCTAAATGCCAAATATCATACTAATCCACTCAAAATCATTCACATACACATTAAAGTTCATAACTCCATTTTCAAGCTCAAAACATCATTATTTTCAAGATAAATCACCAAATCAATGTTTCCACTTAAGATCAACCACATGCATGTACATATATCCATCATATAATCACATCCAAACCATCAAAATAATTTTTGCACACATGCAGCCACTTCTTCCTCTCTTGGCCGAGAGCTTAAGGGAAAAAAGGAGGGATTTTTCAACAAAATCCTTCCTTGGCTTGCATGCAACACAACCCAACCATCAACAACAATCCAAACAAGATCAAAGACATGCAAACAACAACAATAACCCAGCTCATCAAGACCGAAAATATTTTCTCAAAAACAAGCTCAAAGGTTTGATTTTTCAAGAGAAAAACAAGAGAAGAAGCAAGGATTCAAGGGCAAATCCTTGACTCTAGTTACATGGCCTACTAGAGTTCAAGTTCTCCCCCCCTTTACCTTAGATCTTCAAGGGAATGAGTGCAGATTTTTCCTCCTCCAACAGCCCCTTCAAGCTCCTCCTTCAAGCCTCCAACAAGTGGATTTTGGTAGAAAGTATGTATTTTTTTTTTCTTTAGCTTAAATCCAAGAATGGGACTTAAGCTTGGTTGGTGATTTGGGTGGAGATGAAGAAATTTTGGGGAGAAGAAGGGTGGTGGTGTGCGGCCAGCAAGGGAGAAAGAAGAAGAAGAAGAAGAGAGAAAATGGGTAGGTGGAGAAAATGGCTAAGTGAAAAAATGGCCATAAAGTGAAGCTTTCTCCTTTATATAGGCTTAATGGTGTGAAGGAAGACATGGACAAGTGGCACACATGCACCATGCTGTGCAGCGCAATTTTCAGAGGAGAAAATAAGGTTTGTGCAATTTTTTTCTGGCCCGGATCAAGAGTATTCGGGCCCGGGTCGGGGTACCGGAGGGCAAAAAGGTCAATTTTTGCAGAAAAATCCCAAAAATTCCCAGAAAATTCCTAAAAATAGGAAATTTAATACTGAATCCAAAATATAAATTTTGACAATTAAAAATAATTTTAATCATTTAAAATCCATTAAAACGCTTAAAACAGCAAAAACGGGAAAAACGGGTAAATCGGAAAAATACAGGTGTTACAATATTCTATTTCAGAAATCACTTGGATGAGCCTGTTACAAGTGGTACCGAATGATTTAAGCATTCCCAGGACTGGAGTTGGTTGAAGGAGTTTCTATTTTGCCACATTTTCATTACATTATGTTTGTTGATCCATAATTTGTTTATTTTTACATTGAGGACAATGTGTGATTTAAGTGTGAGCGAGGAGATTTGTAATTTTACGATTTTAATTTTTAAGTTGTTTAGTAATTGGATTTTAATTTTTAGGTTGTATAGTAATTTTAGGATTGTTTTAGGATTAAAAAAATTTGTTGTTTTTACTGTTTACTTTAGGTTATTTTGTTGTTTTTCATTTGTTCTTTTTGTTGTTTCATAGTTATCTTGTAGTTATTTCGTAGTTGTTGTTACTGTTTTATGTTGTCTGTAATTATTGTAAACTATCTATTTTGCTTTTTTAATATTGTTGTTGTTGTCTATTCGTTTACTATAGTTGTTGTTGCATTTTTACTGTTGTTGTTTACAACAGAATTTTCAACAGCAACATTTGTCTCCTACGACAGAATTTTGACAGTAATTCAATTTTTTCAGCAATACCAGATTTTTAATAGTAAAAAATACATATAGCATATTTTTCATTAGATTTTTAGGATTTGTATTAGTGTTTGGCATTTTCATAATTCTTGGATAATTGGTTTCATGATTTGTGTTGATTGGATTCCTTGCATTTTTGTGAATAAGTTGGTTTTGAGAATTATTGGGTTGAATCTTTTATGATAGAGTTGTCCTTGGTGAGATTTTGAGTCTTATTGTTGGATGGACCATTCTATGTCATTCTCTCTTTTTCTAGTGTGATTTCACTCATGTTTGCTTGTGCTCTAGAACTTGGTTTGACTCTTTAATTTGCAACATGGTTCACCTGCATGTATTGAGATGATTAAGGCATTCTTTGTTGATATTGAGCAACTAGCCATATGAGCCTACCTTGATGTTAATCCACCTGCTATCCCATTTGAGGCTATATTTCCCATTTCTTATTTTCAAAAGCTCATTACAAGCCTTAAAAGAGGAAAACCATGATTTGTCCCAACCTTAGAGGATAAAGGAGCTTTGGAATTGTTTTGGGAATAGGTTCTTAAATAATTGTGGGGGTGTACTTCATTTTCTTATCTCCTCATGTGGATAGTTCATTGTTGACCTTTGGCTAGTTCCAAAAGAAAAAGAAAAAAATGGAAAAGGAAAGCAGGAAAAGAAAAAAAAAAGAAATACAATATTGGGTCCAAAGGTAGAAAAAAGGAGTTAATTGCATTCTTAAGGGGTATGCTACTTGCATTTATTTTTGGATTTATTCCTCATTGCTCCTATATTTTCTTTGGTTTTTAGCTTCTTATCCTTCATTTTCCCTACCTTACCTTGGCCTCATTACATCCTATATAAAGTCCTCTTGATCTTTGCTTGCATGTGATTCAATTGTGAATATTAGAGTCTTGCCAAGCTTATGGTAGTGTTTGCTTACATGAGTGCTTTGAGTGTATATACACAAGCTTAAACACTTGAAAGTTGGAGAGTATGTCTTGTGAGGATTCTATCACCTTTGACTCACCCGTTGAATTTGATTGACTCTCTTTTTTGCTAAACTGTAAGGAATGCCATTCACATTTTCTTGATTCCTTAGATGTTTTATATTGCCTACTCCTATGCATTCCTATGATGTAACATCCTAATTTCTAAATCCGAGAATTTATCCCGTTGGGAGCCAAATACACGAATTCCTGAAATTATTTCGCGCCATTTAGATATCACAATTACATACATCATATAACGCTTAAGTCTGGATGGATGACACCATCATGGATGACACATGCAGGGACTTCCTACTGATAGTTTCAGCCACTACATTGGCTTTGCCCGGGTGGTTCTTCAACTCAAAATCATAATCCTTCAGAAACTCCATCCACCTCATCCGCCTCATATTATGTTCTTTCTTATCAAAGAGGTACTTAAGACTCTTGTGATCCCTGAATACCTCAAACCTCACATCATACAGGTAATTCCTCAAAATTTTGATGGCTAATACCACAGCCGCTAACTCTAAGTCGTCGATAGGGTAGTTCTCCTCATAGGGCCTCAACTTCCTGGAGGCGTAGGCCACTACTCTCTTCTCTTGCATCAACACACATCCTAGCCCCTTACCAGAGGCATCACTATAGACCTCGAAGGTCTTGGAAAAATCCGGTAACACAAGTACCGGGGCGGTGGTCAACCTCTCCTTGAGCTCCAAGAATTATCGCTCAAAATTCTCGTCCCACATAAAGGCTTGTTACTTACGGGATAATCTAGTGAGGGGCAAGGCTAGCTGGGAGAATCCCTTAATGAATCTCTGATAGTAGCCTGCCAATCCTAGGACTCTCCTAATCTCCGTTATTGTCTTAGGCCTTTCCCATTCAAGGACAATTTCTATCTTGTTAGGGTCAACTGACACATCCTCTCTAGAAATCACATGCCCTAAGTAATGGACCCATGTCCATCCAAAACTCGCACTTCTCTGGGTTGGCAAACAACTTCTTCTCTCTCAAAATCCCTAAGACAACCCTAAGATGTCGCTCATGCTATTCCAAGGTCTGGGAGTAGATCATAATGTCATCGATGAACACGACAATGAATTGATCAAGGTAGGTCCGAAAATCCAGTTCATGTAATCCATGAACATGGCTGGAGCATTGGTTAAACCAAATGGCATCAGCAAGTACTCATAGTGCCCACATCTAGTTCTAAAGGAAGTATTGAAGGGAATCAAGCATGTGGTCAGGATGTAGCGAAATAAATGGATTCCCTCCCTTGTTATGATCGTTAATGCAAAAACAAGAATTAAGGCATAAAAGACATGAAAGAAAAGATCGTACCTTTTAAGGATTGCGAATGAGGCAATAGCAGCCACGTCTCTAGTGGTGTCCATGCTAACAGCCGAACTAGGAAACCCTCCTCAACTCTGATGGTAGCCTTAGAGAGTAAGAGCGATTGCTCATCTGTACAGGGTAATGTGTAACGTCCTAATTTCTCAATTCAAGAATAATGTCCGTTGGAAACACTATTCCTGAATTTCCGAAATTATTTCGTGCCATTTCAAGTATCGTCATACATACACATTCCTAAGCAATCCAACGTTTGCTTAGGCTTCCTCAACATTCAATAACACAATCCTAAAACATTCCATTAAAGAAAACAGGGAGGAACCCACACTGGGTGTGGTAAGGTTCATAAAACTTCTGCCAAAAATACGGCAGAGTTTCCCCTTAAAACTAGACGTTTCCCAATTTCCAGATCCACCTGAAAACCAGCAAAACACCAGTACAGTTTATGTATACATATTCCATAACTAAACCAATTTTTTATAACCAAATAGGCCTCCATGGCCACACATAGACATTCACATTAATCCTCACAATGATTCAATCCAATAACTTAAATACATATACAAATCATAATCGTTACATAACTTGATTAGGCCTAAACATTCAAGGACCATAGGCTGCATAAGGGGCGGAAGGATCCGCCACAGGACACCAACCCTTCTTCCGACGCCAAGAAACCCTGTCTTGCACAACTGAAGGTAATTCCCCATAGCGTGGGGTGAGACTACGTCCCAGTGAGTGTGATAATAGTGTGTGTAGTGTGGGGGAAAGCACAGGCACTAAATATCTAGCATACATAATTGTGATTGCAAATAAAAGAATCAAAATACATGCAACATGAATTCATAATACTAAATAAATGCATGTTAAACATGAGATCAAGGATCCAAAACAATTACCAAGAGGTCCGAAGTAGAAAAACATATAAATTCCTCAACCTTATTCATGTCAAACATAATCAATAAGATAAATTCCTTAGGTGCTTAACCCCGCACCAAGGGTTTCCTTTCCCTTAGTCTAGACTGAGCTCAGACTAACAGGAACCGTCGTCCTTGAAGGTCGGAAGACCTTACCTAAAACCATTCCAAAGGCCAAGAGACCTTAACCTTTACCAAGGGCCAAAAGACCCCCAAAAACAATTTCTTTTTTTTTCCATTTTCAAGAGGTCAAAGACCCAAAACATTTTCCATGAACATGATGGGGGTTAGAAACATGTGCAATCATTCATATGGTTCACAAACATGATATAAGTCATGAACATAAGCAATTACAAGCATATTCAACATCCCAAATCTCCAAGTTCATGAAACCCCCAAATCCTCTAACCTAGGGTTTGAGCCAATTTACATACATTCAATTAAATCTAACAATCAACCTTAGATTTTGCATAAACTAACTATAATCATCAATAATAGAAAGGGAAGGAAGAATTGGGGACATACATAGGAGAAAAACCTAGAGAAGATAGAGTGAAACCACACTCACCTCAAATGGAGAACAATGGACGAGAAGGAGTAGGATGATGAAGACATGGAGAGGATAGAGGTGTTCCCAAACCATAAAATGGTGGGGATCTCCCACAATCTTCCCTTCCTTCCTTTCCCTAGCTCTTTCTCTCTCTAAAACTCTCTGCCCTCTCTCTAAACCCTAACAATAAGAAGAGGAGAAAAAGAAGAAGCATGGACGACGCGAGAAGGCTTGGGGATTAAATACCAAGTGTGCGCTGAAGCGCCCAGTGTGTGCTGCAGCCCCCAAAGTGTGTTGAAGCGCACTGCTAACCGAGACTCCAATTCTCTAAACATGGCGTGCGCTGAAGCGCACTCAAGTGTGCTGAAGCACACCCAAGCATACTGAAGCGCGCTCAAGTGTGCTGAAGCGCACCCAAGTGTGCTGAAGTCCCTAGAGTTTGCTGAAGCGCACTCCCTCACATCCAAAAACTCCTTTCTTCCTCCACTCTTTCTGAAGGCCCTCAACCTCTTATTCAACACATGAGCTCCACTACGATTTAGGTTGCTCTAACTCTTGCCATTCCTCATTACTTTTTCCAAAATCCTACCATTCCGACTTAGTTCTCCTTCTACATTTCCCTTCTAACTTAGTCCTCCTCATCTAATTTCCCTCCCAACTTTGTTCTTCTTCTCCTGATCGTATCCATAACTTAAGACTTTCACTATACCCTTTTAGGTTCTAATCTTGGGATGTTACAATTCAACCACCCCTAAATAAATTTTGTCCTCAAAATTTGCTCTGGTTACCATCCCCAACATTAGATCCCAAACATACCTCTAACTACATTCAGGAACTATGAACTTTAAAGAATTGTCTTCCGATACAAATACCTTCACTACTCTAGGTGGCTAAAAGGGAACTAGGGTTCGTCTAAATTCCTTGGACTCTCCCAAACGTCATTATCCTCTAAGTGTCCCATGCCTTAATTACATTAGCCCTAAGTAATCCTCTCATCCTTCCACGGAATACATACCCCAACATCTACCCTTCCTCTGCCACAATCCTGACATGGGTTCCTAAGAAGCCTCTCCTTAGTTTTCCTCACCATCAAATAACTTACAACTGGATTCAAACTATCTATATAACAGGGTTGAGACGAAGAAGGTGGTCTAACAAGCTCCTATTTATGATTTCTAACTCAATGCCTAAACCATGCACAAAACCTTGGAGGGTACCTACAAGTTGTCCCAGTTATTAGGGATCCTAATTCCCAACATCTACTGATTAATTCAAACTCTGGGTTGCTAAATACCTAACTGTGTTCTGAATGTTTCTAGTAAGCATTCTAAGTTATACGATAGGTTCTCATCAAGGCTACCCCCTTTAAGGGCTTGGCCCTCTCTAACAGTCCTCAAGATTTAAGTCTATCACACAAACTACTCTGTGACTTCTAAAAGCTAGCTGGTCTGACACCTGACTCAATGATCAACATCATCTCATTACTGGGTACACACGGATCTCGACAAAAGAACACAAATTTACAGCCAAGGGGTGCTCCTCTGATAAAAACATGATAAGGGAATGGACAAACTCTTGTAGTTTATCCGGAGAAAAATCAACCTTATTGAACAGAACATGATAGTGTGTAGGTCTGCTTGTACCTATCACTCCATCATGTGCACAAGCAACGAAACATAAATGTCCCACCTCCCAATTAGGGGTTGAGTTCAGACTCAAGCTCTATACCATGACATTAACCTCTACTGTCTAGAGCTGACAACCGCAACAATTGAAGGGATATTCGATTGCCTTGGTGGCCAGGGGACACACCCAAACCTAGGTGGATAACAGAAGCCCTCGAGGTACGGGACAAGGAATGAGAAGGTTCGACACTTTGCAATGAACTCAGTACACTAAGCTTAGAACTATTCCTTAACCAAAACATTAACTAAATATGGACCATCAATCCTCCTAGGAGATATACAATGAGTAACAATTCCAATTTTCGCAAGATTTTCTTCTTCCATGGATCATAGAGGTCAACGTTCCTACCCTAAGGACACAACAAGAGAGAGACTAAGGAGCCTAATCCATAGACTTAGGTTCACCACGAATGGTTAAGAAAGGATCATTACCCGAGCACTGACACATAACCCCAGAACACTTGGTTAAAACTTCAAGAACCTTATTCCTTAGATATCCACAACCCAAATAGGCCTAAACTAGAAAGAACCAACCGTGATTGTAACCTACAAGATGCCCTCAACCATCCAAGTCTCCACTGCTACTTACTCCCCTCAAAATTTAGTGTTTATCCTCTAGCTCAAACTGAACTGGTCAAGAGGTTTTAACTAGACGACAATGCCTAACCAGCACCCAAATGTGAACCACATGGTGGTAGACTCGGAGGCTTAACAGTCATAGGGCTCTAAAGTGGGATAGGATAGCTATAGGGTCATGGGTTGATAAGGTATATCAAATTCTCACCTAGTTCCTAAACTAGGAAATTCCTCTAATAAGCCACATAACAACCAGGCACTAAATGATTAGATGCTTAACATGTGTCTACAAGGGTCGAGGTTACCTCTAATAGCCCATTGGGGGTTTAGGAGCATTAGCCTAGTAACCTAGGGGATAAAGGATTGGCTTACCACTTGCACACTAAAACCGAACAAAAGACTTGTACAATCTCACCATCATTGGATTAAAAGCATGTATCACCTGGTGTAACGTTTAATTGGACATGTCGAAGGACAAAAACGATCACTAAGGAGGCTAAGGTTGAGATAACAACAACTATCAACATGAACATACACTGACGGGGGTTTAGAGATCTTAATTTCTTTCCTCTATTTTCCTTTAGGATCACACCTAACCCATGGAATAACTTAACCAAAAGTTAGGATTACCCTCTATCACTAATGACATTAACTTCCCATACTCCCATGAGTCCCACACTTTCATTCTAACTTCTACCTACCATAACCCCTTGTCCACTAAGCATGAAATCCAAATTCAAAATTCTCAAATTTTAAAGCCCTTCAACCCTTTCCTTAAAATGTTACCACTTCCCATTACCTACAAGACCATCCAAGCAAGTCAAACAATCTACAAGTCATGCAAACATTCTACACACAACCATATCATGATTCCCCACCAAGGGCATAGAACATGCAGTCATTCAGGCAACACAGCCAACATGCATGTCAAACAATCATTCAAGTACAGGTAAGCATTATTATTGTTCAATCACATTACATTGCCCGAGTTTACACACACGTAGCTTACACTCCCCTAACCTACTAGGGAGCCCACCCATCATTCTCTATAGAATTTCCTCTTACCTCTACCTCCTACTTCTAAACCTTCCAGAGCCAACTACTCACTCTTCCGCAAAACCTCTTCTCTACCTTCCTTTCTAAGGGTACCTTAACTCCTCTAGGAACTAAATTGACATCAATAGGGTTTCTAAGGCGAAAATCCTACTCTTGGGAATGGACCTATGTCACTCTCCCTTCAACCTTCACGTAGGTGGCTCTAACCTTGTCAGGAAAGTGTCCCCATTTCCCTAAACAAGGCACCCTATTTACGTTACTAACCATAATTCCATGTACATCACACCCATCAGAGGGGTGATCAGTCCCTAAACTGAGCATGAGGCATGGTGGAATTATGGTAAGTTACGGGCAACTAACCTAACCACAGTTCAATTGGACGAAATGCTCTGATACCAAAATGTAACGTCCTAATTTCTCAATTCAAGAATAATGTCCATTGGAAATACTATTCCCGAATTTCTGAAATTATTTCGCGCCATTTCAAGTATCATCCTACATACACATGCCTAAGCAATCCAACGTTTGCTTAGGCTTCCTCAACATTCAATAACACAATCCTAAAATATTCCATTAAAGAAAATAGGGAGGAACCCACACTGGGTGTGGTAAGGTTCATAAAACTTCTGTCAAAAATCCGGCAGAGTTTCCCCTGAAAACTGGACGTTTCCCAATTTCCAGATCCACCTGAAAACCAGCAAAACACCAATACAGTTTATGTATACATATTCCATAACTAAATCAATTTTTTTTAACCAAATAGGCCTCCATGGCCACACATAGACATTCACATTAATCCTAACAATTATTCAATCCAATAACTTAAATACATATACATACATATACAATTCATAGTCATTACCTAACTTGATTAGGCCTAAACATTCAAGGACCATAGGCAGCATAAGGGGCGGAAGGATCCGCCACAAGACTCCAACCCTTCTTCTGACACCAAGAAACCCTATCCTGCACAACTGAAGGTAATCCATATAGCGTGGGGTGAGACTACGTCCCAGTGAGTGTGAAAATAGTTTATGTAGTGTGGGGGAAAGCACAGGCACTAAATATCTAGCATACATAATTGTGATTGCAAATAAAAGAATCAAACTACATGCAACAAGAATTCATAATACTAAATAAATGCACGTTAAACATGAGATCAAGGATCCAAAACCACTACCAAGAGGTCCGAAACAGATAAACATATAAATTCCTCAACCTTATTCATAATCAATAAGATAAATTGCTTAGGTGCTTAAACTCGCACCAAGGGTTTCCTTTTCCTTAGGCTAGACTAAGCTCAGACTAACAGGAACCGTCGTCCCTGAAGGCCGGAAGACCTTACCTAAAACCATTACCAAAGGCCAAAAGACCCCTAAAAGCCATTTCTTTTTTTCCATTTTCATGAGGTCAAAGACCCAAGACATTTTCCATAAACATGATGGGGGTTAGAAACCTGTGCAATCATTCATATGGTTTACAAACATGATATAAGTCATGAACATAAGCAATTACAAGCATATTCGACATCCCAAACCTCCAATTTCCTGAAACCCCCAAATCCTCTAACCTAGGGTTTGAACCAATTAACATACATTCAATTAAATCTAACAATCAACCTTAGATTTTGCATAAACTAACTATAATCATCAATAATAGAAAGGGAAGGAAGGATAGGGGCATACATAGGAGAAAAACCAAGAGAAGATAGAGTGAAACCACACTCACCTCAAATGGAGAACAATGGAGGAGAAGGAGGAGGATAATGAAGAGATGGAGATGATGGAGAGGATAGAGGTGTTCCCAAACCCTAAAATGGTGGAGATCTCCCACAATCTTCCCTTCCTTCCTTTCCCTAACTCTTTCTCTCTCTAAAACTCTTTGCCCTCTCTCTAAACCCTAACAATAAGAAGAGGAGAAAAAGAAGAAGCATGGACGACGCGAGAAGGCTTGGGGATTAAATCCCAAGTGTGCGCTGAAGCCCCCAGTGTGTGCTACAGCTCCCAAAGTGTGATGAAGCGTAGTACTAACTGAGACTCCAATTCTCTCAACATGGCGTGCGCTGAAGCGCACTCAAGTTTGCTGAAGCACACCCAAGCGTGCTGATGCGCATCCAAGTGTGCTGTAGCGCACCCATGTGTGTTGAAGCCCCAGGAGTATGCTACAACCCCTAAAGTGTGCTGCAGCCCTCAGAGTGTGCTGAAGCGCACTCCCTCACATCCAAAAGCTCCTCTCTTCCTCCACTCTCTCTGAAGGTCCTCATCCCGTTATTCAACACATGAGCTCCACTAAGATTTAGGTTGCTCTGACTCTTGCCATTCATCATTACTTTTTCCAAAATCCTACCATTCCCACTTAGTTCTCCTTCTAAATTTCCCTTCTAACTTAGTCCTCCTCATCTAATTTCCCTCTCAACTTTGTTCTTCTTCTCCTAATCGAATCCATAACTTAATACTTTCACTATACCCTTTTAGGTTCTAATCCCGGGATGTTACATAATGCATCTCATGCTTTATTTATAGAGTGGTGGCTAGGGTTTGACCCCCTCACTCTATTAACCCTAACATATATGGGCCTGGCCCATTATGTTATAATTCTAATCAAATTAGAATTAGTATCCTTTCTTAGTGGCTTGTTGAATGCGTGTGACCCAGTAGGCTTTTAATATTTGGTTATGATATTAAAATAAAACCCTTTTATATTTAATATCATAAATAGTGAGCGGTATCTAGCAATACATCACTACCCAAATATTGAGATTATCAACAACTTTGATGAATCCTATTTTATGATAATTTATATGATCTGTCCCTTTGTCCAAATATCTAATCGAACATAAGGGCATGAAATGTGTCAACCTTGTATAGTTCAATTTATGTTTTCTTGATCCCCAGGTAGACTGTACAAAAAATAAACATCTCATGTTTATCCTCCTGAGCATGGCCATGCATTTTGCAGTCTCACTTTATCAAGAGGCCTACAGATATAACTCCTGTTACATAGGAGGGACAAATCCCATCTAGGTCACTCACATCCCACCACATAATTTACTATATGTCCAAATACCAACTTTATGATCACCTTGTTACAGGCAACGTTTGATGATATTTAAAACATATAATTCCTTATGTAGGAATCATAGTGATTTTAGGTCAAAGGACTTCATATAACATTTATCAATTTAAGAAACGTTCATGGCACTTATGTAACAATCCATGCAACATTCTTGAGGTGGGTCTGTCCAGTACACTATTACTCTTAATATGTACCTATGTGAGCACATGATATCTCATATCCATGATCCGTGAGATGTGATCATCAATGAACTCACATACTAGTCTAAATGCATCTTTGTCCTAAGATGATACTTGACCAGGGACTATTTTAAGAATAGTTCTTCATAAGATCTCACGATCAAGTCATCTACTTGATTTCTTATGAAGTTTGAGCTTACTATTCTAAGGACATTAATTGTATTCTTAAAAGAATGAATTGCCTTTATAAAATAATATGATACATGTGATGGATGTTTCAAAAACATATAAGTCTCTAGTGCATATACCTAACAAGTCTTGGGTATATACTCACCCCTAATCCTGATCTGGTGGTAGCCAGATGTCAAATCTATCTTATAGAATACCGAAGCTCCTCTAAGTTAGTCTAGGAGGTCATCTATCGTGGGTAAGGGATACTTGTTCTTGATGGTTACCTTCATAAGCTGCCTAAAGTCTACACACAACCTCATACTCCCATTCTTTTTTTTCCACTAAGAGCATTAGGGCTCCCCAGGGTGACACACTAGGTGATATGAACCCTATGGTTCGAATTAAGGGACCTTTAGAAATATTAGGCTGAAAACTTGTGCTATCCTTCAACACTTGATTTTTCTCATACTTTTCTTTTCTTTTCAATAATACTTTCTTGAATTTTAATACGTATGTAACTTCTAAACTTTGGAATATGAATTTTACTTTCAAATAGAATCAAAATTCAGCCTCTAACTTGGTGAGTAATATGCGCATACAAAACAAGTTGTTTAGCAAAAATTGATATCTCTTGATTATTTAGAAAGAAAGAAATAGAAGAAGAAGGAGATAGGTGGACGTCACACTTTCAAGGATGAAAGATAAGTTCTTGAGATTACACACACAAAGGTGAAGAACCATTGATAAATCTCAACTCTTGACCAGGAGAGAAAATAAGAGAAACACTCTCTTTGATTGATAAAATTTAGCATAAACATTCTAAGTGTCTTGCATGCATTACACGCCCCTTTTACAGTGTCATGTGAGCCATGCAAAGACCTATTACAACCAGCTTGTAACTCCTAGAATTTCATGAAACAATAAAATAAAAACAATTCAAACTATAGTCTAAAAGTAAACTATGTAGCCGCCCCATTGTACCCCTTTGTGGCTATTCACCTTTCTCTTAATTATGAAAATATAATTCAGCTATTAGAACCTTATGATAGCCGCCCCATGTGACTAAATAACTCAGCCAAAATATGTTACAAATTGAATGAAAATGATCAAGCATTAACATGTGTTGGCCGCCCCCAATGAATGATCTTTACTCTTCAATTTCATCACATGTTGGCATCTACTTTATAAGCATAACTCAACCCTTTATTGCACATGTTTGGCCGCCCCATTTATGTTGCTGAATCAGCCATTTGATGCATTGGATGGCCGCATTTCATAGCCTAGAAGAAACCTCAAACAAGTGCTTCAATTTGTAACCTCCATGCCATTAATGCTTGTCTCTTTGTAACCGTTGTAGCTTCAATTCCTATCAATTCCTTTTGTAACCAACCAGCCATATGAATATGTATGTAACAACCACATAATTCTTATTGAAAGCCATAAAATAAAGAAACCAACTCAGCCATGCATTCCTCTTGGTCGTCCCCTACTTGGCCGCCCCCTTCTCCCCCATTCCTTGTTTTCAAGTGGATTTGGACATTAATGACAATTGGACTTCATTGAATTCCATGCTACCATATTCTTCTTCATGCTTGAGACAAAGAACAATTTTAGGGGATTGCCCTTTAAAGTCTGCGCTCTTGGTTTGTAGGGATGTCACTATCAACTGCAAAGCCTCTTTTGCCTTCTTTGCCCTTGCCCTGGTCATGGGTCCCCCAAGTCCTTCAAGTTCCTTTTCTTGGGTCATGTCCCCATCACTAGGCCTAATGAACTTCTTAGCTATAAGGTCTTCTAATTGGGTCTTATGTTCTCTAAGCTCTAGTGGGGGCATTCTATAGGGTGCCTTGGAAATGGGCCCTGTGCCCGACACCAAGTCAATGGTGAACTAAATTTCCCTATCTGGAGGTAAGGTTGTTACCTCACTAGGGAAAACATCTTGAAACTCCCTAACCGTGGCTACGCTGCTAAGATCAATACCGAAGTCTAGAATTGAGGAAAGTAATAAAATAAAACAACCACTCCCATTCTTCAAGCAATTAGACACTTGGGTGACACTGGACAAGAGTACAGGTGGTCTCTTTCTCGGAAGAGGAGGAAGAATTGGAAAAACAACATCCTTGTTGAAACAATCAAGCATGAATTGGTTTTGAGATAACCAGTTCATGCCAAGGATTACATCTATGCCCCTCAATGGTAAACAAATTAAGTCAACCTCAAAGGCCCTCCCTTGTACAACAATGGGGAATTTAGAACACACAAGGGAGTGGGGATTGCCTCCTTGGCTAGGGTGATGACATTTAAGTTATAAGGTAAAGGGCTGGCATGCAATCTTAATTTCTCCACACAATCATATGAAATGAATGAATCCGTGGCTCTCGAATCGTAAAGTACAACTACAGAAATTCCTCCTAGGTCACACAACCTCTAATCAAATAATCAACCGATTTTGTTGCCTCTCCACTGTGTGTAAAGACTATCCCAGTGGCTTGAGGTCTGGCGGCCTCCTTCCTCTTGCAGGACTCATTCTTCATATGGCATGATTCTTTGTAGAAAAAACAAAGACTCTAGCCCAACAAGCATTGGCCTCGGTGTCCCTTCTCACACTTAGGGCATGGGGGTACTCCCCCTTGCCCTAAAGTAGGTCGAGTGGCTGGGGTGGCATTGTCATGCCACTTGGGCCTAGAGCTCTTGCCCTGACTGGGCTCCTTTAGCTTCCTCTTACCTTTCTGATCTGTTGGCCTGGGGGTCTCATCAGCAATGCTCTTCTCCACCAAGAGGCACTTGCTGCGAGAGAGGGAAAGTCCCTCAGCTCCAAATCATTCACACTCCTCCTCAGCTCGGGCTTCAGACCAACTTCGAAATGGTTGCACTTCCATCCCTAATTAGGGATGGTCTGAAGGAATGTGGAATACTTGGCAAGGTTCTCAAACTTGGCCCCATACTTGCCGACAGATAAACTCCCTTGCTTTAGCTGCAAGAACTCTGCCTCCTTTTTCCTACGGATGGTGGCGGGGAAGTATTTCTCCAAAAACACCGCCTGAAAGCTCACCCAGGTCATAAGACTACCCAGGGAAGCCAGACGGACTTTGGCTCGCTTCCACTAGTCCTCGCCGTCTCCCTAGAGCATGAACGTCGCAAACCGAACCATGAGGTCGTCAGCACAACTCATGACCTCAAAAATCTTCTCCAGGGCATTGAGCCCAAAGTCAGCCGCCCTTGGATCATAAGGTCTGGAGAATGATGGGGGATGATGCTTCTGGAACTGTACTAGGCCATGGACAAATGGGTCCGTGGCCACAACTGGGGTAGGTGGAGGTGTCTCCCTTAGATGCTCCCAGAGCTCCCGAAGAACAGCCGCATTAGGGGTGGTCTGCTCCCCGATAATTGTCGTCAGCATCCCGAGAGCAGCTACTATAGGGTCGGGGTCTGATGTTGGCGTTGGGGAACCTCGGGGGCGGCCTCGTTGTCCGTTATCCATAATCCTAAAAACATCATTAATGAAACATTAAGGTGATCAGTCTCCACATTTCACAACAATGCATGTAAGATAACAATTAACTTCAGACAATCCTAACTATCCACAGTCCAATTGGATTGAATTGCTCTGATACCAAAATTTAACGTCTAAATTTATAAATCTAAGAATTTAGCCCGCTGGGAGCCAAATACCCGAATTCCTAAAATTATCGCGTGCCATTTAAATACCGCAATTACATACATCATATAACACTTAAGTCCCAAAGAATACTTAAACAATATATGGAGGAAACAACTGACAATTATACATATGGTTGCCATCAAGGGCACATAATCATCCAATATACAATAATCATTTGGGATACCCCCGTACATGTGCCCTAACAAAAGGGATCGAGGGGCCAAAAGCCACACATGTACGGTCATATCCCTCAAGAGAATATAAATACAATTCATTACAATCTAAACATCAACAGGGCTACATAACTAAAGCATGACGTCCTGGCCCAGAACAAAATATACTAAAATAGCTCCTCGAGCTCCACGCTCACTGACCAGTGTGGGGACGAACATGTGCATCAAGAATATAATCCACAGAACGTGTGGTGAGACAATTGCCTCAATGAATATAACAATGTAGCATGCAGTGTGGGTACAGCATGTAGATGAATGCAGCAGGATAAATACAACCAATTCATAACATGTCATTTCATCTTAACATAAATATAAACACGAACATGCATGACCTGCATTGCCCGGCAGACAGGGTCTTATCACTAGACTGAGGCTAGACCTGAGCTCATACTACAAGGAACGTCTTCCTTGGGCATAACACCGCCAGTTACCTGGGGATCGAAACCCGTGTTTTAAATAGGGACCAAAGTCCAATCTTATTTATGTAAGGGTAATCTGGGGCCAAAACCAAAACTGGGGCCGAAGCCATTTTTACCGGGGCCGAAGCCAAATTCATTTTCTCATTATTAACTAGGCTAAAGGCTATGAATGAAATGCTTAACGACAGTTCAGTCCAAGAATCATACAATAATGTCATAATCCATGAGTATGAGGAAAACCCTAACTTGGGGAAAATCCCCTACACATGCTCCTACTTCATACCACAATCCAATGTACCAAATATAAAGAAAATACACACAACAATCATCCACAAGATTTAAAGAAGGGGAAACTGAGAATCGGGCACATGAAGGAGAAGCAAGCCAAATAAGTTTTGGTGTGTGAGTTATACTCACCTCAAGAACTAAAGTGGAAGAGGGAAGAAGTTGAGGAAGGTGAGAGGATGAGGTCCTTGGCTTTGAGCTCCTTTCTTCAAGCTTTAATGGAGTCTTTCTCTCTCTAGAACTTCTCCCTCTCTCTCTAAAATGGTAGGTGGAAGAAATGAATGAGGGCCAACCCTCAAAATGTGTTTTTAGGGTGTTCTGATTTCGCGTTCTTGCTCAGCCGCGCTTGAGCGAGCCTAAGCAAGAGGATCAGAATTTCTGGTCGCGCGCGCTCGCTCAGCCCTCGCTCGAGCACGCTCTAAGCAAACCTGTGCTAAATTTCACACAGAAAGTCCCTATTTCTCTCTGTTTTTCCCGCTCAGTCCTCACTCGAGCGAGCCTGAGCGAGAAAACCAGAATGAGAATTCTCCCCTTTCCTGATATCCTCGCTCAGGCGCGCTTAAGCGAGCTTGAGCGAGAATATCAGGTTTGACTTTCCTGGTTTTTTACTCCTTTTTTATCCTAACCCAATTTCTCCCACTCAATCCTAGTTCCTTTTTATAAAACCTATTCCATTACTAATTTAATTCATAAAAATGATTTAGAATTTTTGTTGTTACATAGGATCTCTTAATAATTATGACATTTGTATTTGCATTGTGCTCCTTAGTTGATTTTTGAGTTCATGTGGTGTTTTGTCCGGAGTTCAAAAGGGAAAGTGTGGGGGAATTTGATGAGCATATATTTATTCACACTTAAAACCTTTAATATTAGCTTTATTGGACTGTATTCATGATTAAATCCACTATTTTAATTAGAATTTACCTAATTGGGATTTAATTATAATTTTTGGTTAATTTATGATTTTAAGCATATTGACCTACCAGTCTTGTTTTGATGATATCTGAAGCTGTAGGTGGACGATTTGGGTTATTCCAGTTGATTTGGAAAGCTAAGATCTAGGGCTTTAATTTTATATGCTACATGATGGTATTTACACGAGGGAACTAGGAGAAGTTTAATTTTGAAGTTGGGATACGGAAACTAATGCGGGAACAACATTGTTTTAAGACTTGTATTAGTGTAATGTGTCTAATACTTGTTAATCAAGGCCCAACCATAATTTAGATATGATTAATCATTTGGTTAGAAGTAGATCTATAAATAGGGGGCAATTACCCGTTTGGAGGGAATTCTCTCATTTTCTAAAATTCAGATTTGGAGTCTCTTCACTTTCTCTCTTCTGCTTCTTCCTTCTTCCTCTTCTTCCTTCATTTTTGTTCATACTGAATGAACCTCCATGGAATGATAGGCTTTGAAGGTTGATTATCAAGTTTTATTAGCATTGGATCTTGAGGTTTCATCTATGCAATTTCGTTTTTCAAATTTCTGCACATTTCTCTCTTCTCGTAATCTCTAGAATTTAGGGATTATAAATCTTGAATTGGAAGGCATGCTTCATGGTTCTTTTTATCCTCTTAATCCTAAAATCGAATTTTAATTTGCTTAATTCTAGAATGAACCTACTTTATTAATTCAGTAAGTTAGGGATTAGAATTCTCACACAAATTTTCTTAATCCTTGTATGAGATAATTGATGAATTGATTGATGCTTAATTGGTTAATTCGAATTTGTGAAGGAATTGATAATTTTATGTAAACCAATGAAAGATCCTATGTGAATTACCTTGAGAATAAATCCATTTTCTTGCATATTTTCTGAATTTCGAATTTTGCAATTTTGTTCTTGAATTCTAAAAAACAAACAAAACCCCCTTGCTTCTGTTGAATTAACAATTCTTGTGAGTAAATTCAGATTTGCTATTGAATTCCTTGAGAGATGACTTTAGTTAATTCTCCATTAACTACATTTTCTGAATAGTAATATTTGGTTGAGTACGACCATGATCACCTTGTTCAACTGCCTAAAGTCTACACACAACCTCATACTCGCATTCTTCATTTTAACCAAGAGCACTTGCACTCCCTAGGGTGACACACTAGGCCGATGAATTTCTTCTCAATTAACTCCTCTAACTGGCTCTTAAGTTCACTCAACTCTAGAGGTGACATCCTATAGGGGGCCTTAGATATATGTCCTGTGCTCGGTACATGATCTATAGAAAATTCAATCTCTCAGTCTAGAGGTAAGGTGGTTAACTCACTAGGGAAAACATCTTGAAACTCCCTAACACTGGTTACACTACTCAAGTTAGGACTAGTCACTAAAGTAGAGGAAAGATGTAAAATAAAACCACTACTACTCCCATCAAATAGGCATTCAGAAATCTGTGTAGTGCTAGAAAATAAAATAGATAATTTCTCCCTCAGAGGAAGAGGAAGAATTTGAAAAACAACTTCCTTGTTAAAACTGTCAAGCATGACGTGGTTTTAGGATAACTAGTTCATGTCGAGAATCAAATCAGTGCCCCTTAATGGCAAACAAAGTAAATCAACCTCAAAGCCCCTCCTTTGTATTACAATTGGGAATTTAGAACGGACAAGGGAAATGGCGATTACCTCCTTGGATGGGATTATAACATTTAAGTTGTAGGGTAAAGGGGTAACATGCAAATTTACTTTCTCCACACAATCATATGCAACAAAGGAATGGGTTGGCCCAAATCATATATCACAATCAAGGTACTACCTCTTATAATACACGTACCTCGCATTAGGTTATCGGCCAAAGTTGCCGTCTCACCATTGAGGATGAAGACTTTCCCGGTAGCTTGGGTTTGGGGGCCTCCTTCTTCTTCGGGCACTCCTTCTACATGTGTCTGGGCTCCTTGCAGTAGTAACACAACTTCTACCCCATCAACCACTCTCCCGAATGGTTCTTCCTGCACTTGGGGCTCTTGGGTACCACCCCTTGGAGTTGTGCGGGATGGGTGTCAAAGGCGGTGTTGCCCTGCCACTTGGGCCGTGAGCCCTTGCCCTAGTTGGGCTCCTCCGGCTTCCTCATGCCCTTTTGTCAGCCTGTCGCGGTTTCCTAGTTTCTCCTAAGTTCTTCTTAGAAATGTAACACGTGTTGATCAAGGTAGGGAAATCCCTGATCTCAAGTGTTCCATCACAGTCGTTGATGTACGGTCTCAAGCCATCCTCAAACTGAGTGCATCTTCACTCCTAATCTGGGACTACCTAACGGTACCTCGAGCACTTTTCCAACACCTCAAATTTGGCCTCGTATTGTCCCACCGTCATGCTCCCCTGCTTGAGTTGTAGGAAGTCTGCCTCCTGACCAATTCCGGTAAATACTTCTCCAGGAATTCAGTCAGAGAATCTCCCCAAGTGAGTTGGGTTCCTAGAGTAGTAATCCAGAAACTAGCCCCTTTTCCACCAGTCTTCAACCTCCCCTCTCAACATGTAGGTGGAAAAGCCCACCCTCAAGTCATCTGCACATCACATCACCTCAAAAATCCGGTTGAGATCGTGGAGCCAGTTGGAAGCCACCTCTAGATCATAGGCCCCGTTGAACTGTGGGGGACAATGTTTTCGAAACTCTGTTAGGCCTTCGATGAAGGGATCAACCGTAGGTGGGGGAGGTGTCTTCGTTGGTCGCCAGCGTAGCTCTTACAGCATGGCAGCGTTTGCAACAGCCTGCTCACACGCCACTACAGCCTGCTGGCAGTTGGCCTCCACCTGCTCCTTGTTTTTAGCCACTTTCTCTCCCATCATCTGGGTGAGCATCCAAAGTGTCGCTACCACGGGATCTTGGTTTTGACCCGGTGGTGTAGGTGGCGTAGGGTTAACACAAGGTCTACCTCTCCTGTTGCCAACCATAGTCCTCTACACATCATTTACAAAGCATAAAGGTGATCAGTCTCGATATTTCATAAGAATGCATATAAGATAACAAATAACTTGCAAGAAAACACTATGTGATTAAACTGCTCTTATACCATAATGTAACGTCCTAATTCGGAAAACTCGGGATTTATGCCCGTTGAAGACATAAGTCCCAAATTTAGGAAATTATTTTTCGTTACATTAACGATATCGATAAACATGACATTGACTTTCTTAAATAATCTAGCATTCACTTAAACATAATCACAGTAAACTAAATACATGACATGGCATGGATATTACAATACATGTGTCCTCAACAAATTAGAAAAGCTTAACTTGGGTAAAACATGTACAAATATCCATCAAAAGAATACAATGACAATGTACTAAATATCTTAAAATAATAGAGCACTAAACACATCAAACAATATAAAGTCTCCATAGCTCCATCTCCAGCTCCCTCATTGTCCGGCCTGAGGGGGACCCTATGCATCTAAAAGATATCCACTAACATGTTGTGAGACTTATTGAGTGTCAAGACTTTGAAAGTCTAAGACACCCCTATGATATAATTTTGATGAGTATAAACTTAAAATAAACTCCATAAGACTTTACAATTTTAATGATGTTTGTTCTGTTATTCCAGACATGATAAGCATCTGAACCTTAAACGATGTTTGAAGTACATCAAGGGTCTAAAGGAAGCTTCGTCTAAAGGTGATCCCTTTCAAAATACAATATGGAGATCACGACATCAGAGCTGTAGCACACTAGACTCAAACATTAACAACACTACACACCTCTACCTAAGAAACACTTATATGCCGAAGAATTAGGATCCTCCTCTGGATCTTTTTCAGGGTCCTCCTACAAATCCTCGTCCTCAAAAGAACTGATCTCCATCAAATCCCTAACAAAATGTGGGATAGAGAAGTCGGGGAGGAATATAAGGCAGAGGGGAGTTTCCTATAGGCGGAGTGAACTCTACGGAATCAGATCATTCAGACATAGAAAGGTGCAGTATATGATAATGATGCTCGTGATCTGACACTCGAGATGCACGGGAAGCAATCGTTGTTGCACGTACACGACAAACGTAGTGTGTCGCACTAAATCCCAGGGCGTCTGGAACTCCAAGGTGAGAGGGATAGAGAACTCCACTATTAGAGCTTCGGGTAAGAGATGGTGAGTCACAAAAAGATGCATGCTTCCCCGTTAGACGCATCTACGGGGTATATCCTTGATCAGCCAATGTCGTAGTCGGTCCCATATGATTTGAACTCTCGTGCAGGTATCCGGCTCCATTGTCGTGCTCTGCTGCACGTTACAAAAAAATGACACCAACAACACAACAAGGAAAATGAAAGGAGTGTGAGAACACTTTACATGAACTCACTGGTGTAGGATATAATAACTAGAGTACATGCATGGGGGATTCATGCAATTTAAACAACAACATACACATGCTCAAGCTCATCCATTATAGCTTCATAAATCCACAATGTAATGCTTGTAATAATACTCATGATTCACAAATCATAGCATTATATATAATGCAAAAGGGCCCAAAGAAAATCACCATCGTAGTGTACACAACAACTATAACTTTATTTAAAGCAATAAGGAGTTAGAGTTTGTACTAGTTCCGATACTAAGAGCCCTTGCTCATATATTTTTTTACCGATCTTTTCTTGTGATTCTTCCAAACACTCTCCATTGATCATGAAACCTTGAGAGTGACAGGTATAGTCGAGTTTTTTTTCCTGAATTCGATAGCTGGTAGCGAGCCTACGTCCCCCAAGTTCAGCCCAGAACTCAACTATTCTCAAGATGGCGACCTTTTCAAGACTCGTTGGCGTCCTTTTCAAGACCCAGTGCACTAGTCCCAACCGGCTTCGCACTCGTACCGAGGTTTCTCTTCTATTTTCTTGCCATAAGGTACACAACCTTAGACATCACCAATGCTCGATGATGTATGTCATAGAATTTATGCTTTCATAGCGCATTCATTTGCTACAGGCAAAATCATCTCAAATCCTTTCACACAACCACTCCCCATGGTGCAGCGACAGATTCGTTGACTTTCCTTCGTATGAATTCGAACCCCATCTCAAGTCAATTCACACTCCCTCTCTAAGTTTCTCAAGTTGTATTTGAATAGAGTGTGTTTATTATAGGCTTTTAGAGTAAGTTGTACTTATTTTGTTCTCGTAATCAATAAAAAATTACACTTGAACCCTGCAACTTACTTAAGCTTATGCTTGTGTCTTATGAATAATACTTCACATTGTCTCAAGCGTTGAGTTCTAAGGTTTATAACTTAAAGAATCCATTTCCTAAGTCTTTCCAACTCTATAACTCCAAACTTGGGTTATGTTATGTTCATCATATGTGTAAGATGATTGTTAAGTCTTATATAGCCTTCCTTGGGTGTTACATTATTCATTTTATTATATCATTATTGGTTATTTTATCGACAATTGGTCGGCTGAATGATAGGTCCGACTGAAGAATGATCGATTACAAAGGTTGGTCGACTAAAGATTAGTCCAGCTAAAAAATGACCGATTACAAAGAATGATAGGTGGTTAACTGAAAGATTAGTTCGACTGAAGAATGGTCGGATACAAAGATTGGTAAGTGGTCGGCTGAAAGATTAGTCTGACTGGAGAATGGCCGGTTGGCTGGCTGAAACATAATTCTTTCTTTTACGTTTACTCTTCCATCCGTTTAATATTTTTGCCTTTTACCAATAACACATTAACACATTCCTCACCAACACTCCATGGATCAAACATAACAATCTTCATGAACTTAATATGAACACTCATGAACATTCAAGAATGTTTTATTCCAAGATTTAAATACACAAACAATTTATTTTATTCAAAGTAGTGCTTCATACATGTATATATTCATCATATGAACACATACTAACCATCAAACAAAATTAAATACCATGCATACTCATAAATATCAGAAAGGGTCGAACCATATTCAAGGGCAATACATTTACACATTCCAAATTTTAATAAAGAAGTATGGGGTTACTCTCTGACTTAATCTCGCTTGAGCGAGACAAAGTCAGAAAGGGTGTGGTTTTTCTTAAGCAATTTCAGTCAAGTGAGAAGGCTCTCGCTTGAGCGAGAATGGGAGAACAAAATCACTTAAAACCTCTTGCTCAAGCAAGAAAATACTCGCTTGAGCGAGAGAAATCAAAATTGGTTTTAAAAGCATTTAATGAGTCATTTGACTCACAACTTCTAAATCCCTCTATTCACCCTTTCTTGTCCTAACAACCCTTTTGAGAAGAAGAAGAAGTTTGTTGGAGATTCCACCAAGTGAAGGAGGCTCAAGACACCATCCTTTTCCTTTCTCCTACCTTTGTGCTACTCTTGAGGTGAGTGTGGTTCACCCAATCACTCCATTTCATATGCTTTCTTTGAATGCCCCCTTCTCTATCTCCTTATTCTATCTTTTTCGTATTTGTTTTGGTTATTGTGATTATTATTGAAATGTTTGAATGGATTGGATGTTAGGGTTTTGTAAAAGTTAGGGTTTGAGGGAAAAGGAATATAAATTGTTATGCCCATGCTTATTACCCTTACCCACTTGATAGAACACTTGAGGAATATGCATGACTTAAATTCACGCTTATATTACGAACTTGATGCATATGGTTGTATAAGAGGAAAGTTTATGGGTATTCGAACCAAGAGGAAAATGGGTCTATGACCTAAGAGGAATTATATAGGTTACAAATGAATACTTGACTTCTAAACTATGGCAGGGCGTTAAAAGGCCTCAAGGAAGACGTTTCTTGTATGGATACTAAGCTTAGTTCGAGTCTGAGAATTAAGTGTTAAGACCCCACTGGTGTTGGCTAATACACCAAGAGGTTGTTTGATAATTGAATTTTCTTGATGTACTTAATTGTTATATGATTCTTCCGCTATGCATTTACATATTTATGAATCCATACACTGCTTGCATGATCACTCTCACCAAGACTTTAGTCTCACCACACGTTTGTGGCTTATTCTAGTTGTGCAAGGTTCTCAACCTGGTGCTTGATCAGGGATTTCTGAAGTCTTTAGTTAGGCCATTCTTGGTTGTCCTTATTTTGATGTATTTAGACTCTTCTGTATAGGCATTATTATTGTATTATTTTGGCGGGATATCATGGTACATGTGATGCCCTCTGGGGTTTTATTTCACCTTGTTATGACACATGTAAGATAGTATCCCCTCTATGCCTATATTTATGTATTCTCTTAGGTTATGCCACCCTTTGACCATTGTATACTGAATGATATATTTAACTATTTTTATATTAAGGCTTAAGTGACGTTGAAACGCCTAAGCGTACACGTAATGTGATTGTATGTTGATACTCATAATCACGCGAAATAATTTCATAAACTTGGGAATTTGTCTCCAATGTACATTAATTCTAAGTACACAAAATTAGGACGTTACAAAGGTGGTTTTCATTTTCACTTTATTTTTGGTTTAGTTTTAATAGTTTTGAACCAACCCTAAAGCTCAAGGATAAGAATTCAAGAAATGATAAAAAAAATTATCAAAAAGGAAATTATTTATTATACTTTTTATATTTATGATGTAATAAATATTTCCTTATACACATAAAAACGTTTCATTTATGATGTTCATATCTTTAGTTCCTAGGGTTGATATTATCAAAACCATAATTTTAAATTCTCATATAAGTATATAGTAAACAACTTTGATATTTGTACACCCAAATATAATCTCCACCTCTACTTTCTTTTTATCTTTCTCATTCTCTCCATTCACATCACTCACTTTTTCTTTCCATCATTCTCTTCCCTCTGTCTCTACACCTCAATTTGGATGTACAATGATTATTTCTCTATAATAATTAAAAAGTCTTAAAAATTAATAGTTTTTTTAAATAAAAATAATAAGTATGAAATACAAAGTAACGAATATGATAATTTTTCAAAGAAAATGATTAAATATTAATATTATAAAAAAGATGACAATTTTATGATGCCAGAATTGGTAAGAAACACATTAATTAAACAATAATGACGATAAATACTAAAGTGGTATTTTGTGCTAATTTTTTTAAAAATTAAAAATTTTAATATTAAACAAACATTACTTTTAAAAGATAAAAATAATGAAATCAAAAGCCAATCTAAGAATAAAGTATAATAATGATTATACAAAAAGTATAGAATGATAACAATAATTAAAACTTGGAAAAATTGAATAATAGTAATAATATAACAATATTATTTTAAGACTTAAAAAATTAATAAAACCATTAATTATATTATACATTATATAACTTGTGTAATGTCTTGATGAAACAAAATTAATAGACAATAATAATATATAATGATCATATTAAAGAAATAGTTTTTATTTGGTAAGTAAATTAAATCCATTAACTTTTACTATTTTTTTTGTTCTTAAGTTCTTTAGGCACCTCTCATGTGATCCCCCTAGTTACCACTAAAAGTACCACATGTATTACACGTGACCAACGAAGTAGAACGTAAAAAAAATGGGAAGTGTTTTTTTTTTTTAAAAGGGTTTAGGTGTCATTGACCTATTACCTCTCTAGCTTTATTTTAAGTACTTATGAAATATCCTTTCCTTCACTTTCAAAAACTTATCTTTCCGTAAGCGTCGAAAGAATTAACACCTTACGCGCATCCACAACATACACATGGTTAAAGACCTTGAGAGAACATAAAACAGTGTGACATAAATACATACATATTAAGTAGCATCGATGTACCTCTCGAATACCCACATGACCACCTTAAAATATGAGTTCCGGTAGTAAAATAAATGAGACCTCTAACAGAATACAAAAGAAGAGATTCCTAAATCAGAGCTGCGTACTACCTAGACTCAACACTGTAACGCCCGCGTTTTACCGTTTTTGCTGTTTTGAGTGTTTTATTGGATTTTGAGTGATTAAAATTATTTTTAATCATCAAAATTCATATTTTTGGATTCAGAATTTAATTTCCTATTTTTTTTTGGAATTTTTGGGTTTTTTTGTGAAAAATGACCTTTTTGCCCCTCCTGTCTCTTGAACCGGGCCCGAATACTCTTGATCCGGGCCAGAAAATTTGCACATCTCTTCCTTTCCTCCTTCTAGAAACCGTGCATGTGTGTGTGTGTTGCATGGGAGACACTTGTCTCTTCCTTCTTTCCTTCCAAGACAAGTGTCTAGCTTAGGAAAATTATGGTATTAAACATTAAAACATTTATTCATTTTCCTTTCCTAACATGCAAGGTCTCCATTTCATTCTCTCATTTTCTCTCTTTCTCTTCCTCTTGAAGCCATGAACTCTCTCTCTTTTCTCTCAAATCCTCCATTTTTCTCCAAACACTTTCAAGCCTAAGGTTCTATCTTTGAACCCTAAGCTTAAACACTAAGCCTTCTAGCCTTGCAAAGCTCTTGTTGGTGACTCAAAGGAGGGATTTTTGGGCTATTTTGTGAGCTGTTTCTGCACCTCATTCTTAAGGAAATTTCATAGGTAAAGGGGGGGAGAACTTGAACTCTAGTAGGTCTTGTAACTAGAGTCAAGGATTTTACCCTTAAATCCTTGCTTTTAGCCTTACTTTTACTTGAAAAATCATGTCTTTGGAGTTCTTTTGGTGATTTATTGTTGGATCCTTTGAGCTGGGTTGAGATTTATGTTTGCATGTGTTGTTTGATGCTTGAAATATGTTTGGAGTGTGGTTGATGATGCATGCAAATTGTGAAACTTGTTGGAAAGAAATTTTCCCCGTTTTTACATAGAGCAGCGACCATAAAATGGCGACTGCGAATTCGTTCACCGTTGGATCGGGCTGAAATTTTAGTGGCTGGTTTATAACACTTGAATCTTCATTTTGATCGGTCGGATCGTCTATATGATGTTTAGGCTGGGAGATATTCGATCTGCACAGTGGCTGTTTATTTGAAATTTTATTGAAAAAGAAAAACTTGCCTGTTAATGTGTTTGTGTGGCTGCATGTTTCTAAAATTTTAGTTGATGTTGGAAATGTGTTTAAATGATGATTTGATGAACATGCATGTGATTGGATGGAATGACAAAATTGTCTTGTTGGTTGATGCTTGAGAAAGTGCTATTTTTAGCTTAAAAATGAAGTTGAACATGAATGTGTGAAGTTTTGGTGAAGATTGGATGTTGTGAAAAATTTGAAGTTTTGGATGAACATTCAAGGTTGTTATTGATGTTCATGAGTGTTCTTGATGAAACTCATCAAGAATGTCCTTTTGATCCTAAAAAGATCAAAAGGATGTTTAAAACATGTTTTTGGGCTAAATTGGCCCAAAAGGACTAAAGAATAAATTTGTAATAAAAGGGACTAAATTGCAAATAAGATAAGTTTTTAAATTAAGTAATTAAATTCGGATTTTTATTTTTACTAAAATAAAAATCTATTTAAAAGTCACATTTTTTATTTATTATGAATAAAAATGGCTCCCATGAGTCCAATAACCTTTAGGCTTTTGTTTAGTCTCAAAGCCTTCAAAAAGAAAGTCAAAACTCCATTTAAAAGACAACTAAAAATAATTCATGGGCTTAGGCTTAGATTAGGGTTGAACTTCAACACCAATCTAAGTTGTGAAAAATTAAATTTTAGGATTAATTAGTAGGCTTAACTAATTTAATCACCTATGTTGATTAGCCTAAATTACTTAGGTTAATTAATAATTAATTAAGTCTAAAGATAATTAATATTAATATAAGTGTTAATTAAGTAATTAATCTCTAAGACGGTCAAAAACTAATTAATTGCAATTTAACCTTAATCAAGCATAATTAAAAACCCTAACCCAAGATTAAGGAAGAGATTAAGGGATAATTAGAAATTAATTAGGATCTTAAGTAAAGATTAAGACTTAATTAAAGAAGGATAAGATTAATTGAAATTCGATTAATGAAGACTAGTTATGATTAAAGGTTAAGCCTAATCTTAATTAGTCATACAAATAAAATTAGGATTAGTAATGCCTTTCATAAGACATATCCATAAGCCTTAGTAAATTGTAGGACTTAAGTGAACATGATTATCAATAAAGCTAGCACAAGCCACCTTAAAAGATTATAACCAACACTTTCTCTCTACATAAAACTTGAGAAGCTTGGCAAGAGAGTGTGATTTGGTTTTCCTCAAAAGAAAGACCTTAAATCTACAAGGTTGCACCACGATAAAGTGGTGACGTAAAAAGATTCAATGGGCTTGTCTGAAGGACGTAATATTGTAAGTGTTTGCGGAGTGACATACATCATGTGCATCAATAATGATTAAGGTTCAAAAGCCTTACGACCTATATGGCAATACCACTCTAGTACAGTGTGAAACTGGATGGGACGGGTGCACTGGGTTTTGCAAAGAACACCAGCGGTCCAGTAAAGGAGACCAGCCCTGAGGATAAGTCAGGTCCCGGAATGGCATAAGTGGCGTAGGCTCGCCCCCTACTGTCGTGCAAACGGGGTACAGGCTTGACTATCCTGTCGCTCTCAAGTTTTCATAATCAGCGAGTTTGTCTGGAAGTCGGAAAATCGTCTTGGCCAGAGATTGAGCAATGCTCTTCGTACTATTTGCTAGTACAGACTATACTCCTGATATATTGTACATATATGGTCGAGCAGTTGCTATGTGCTCTGCTTTTGGTGTTGTTTTCCCGGGCCCTCATGCATTATATATATGTATAGCATGGTAGCATCAGCTGCATACTTGTGATTGAGATTATGTGGATGTTTGTGAATATTTTATTGATGCTCTAGTTACTATTCCCTACTTGTTATGAGTTCATATGATGTTCTCACCCTTTCTTCTCTGCTTCTATTCTCTGTCGTCGCGTTCTTTCGCCATCGTCAGTCGGGTTTGTGGAGCTTCAAGATGTCGACCATGAAGGTAACGCTGAGATGGGGGCCACGAGGACAGTGGCGGGTCACGGACATTCCTAGACGCTGTATATTCACAGGGGAAGTACGCGTCACGATTTCTCATCCCAGCCTTCCCCTGGTACCGGAGATAGATTTCACTGTGCCGATGATCCTTGAGTTTGAGACTCCACCCAGACTCCGTCGCTACACTACTTTTCTCAACCGTCGTCGTCGCCCCTCTCCATCAGCATCGTCACAGTCCTCACGGATGGCGACCATGGGCGAGCCAGATTCCCCTCGCTACTCTCCCGGTCCAGAGGTGTCACCTCCACAGCCCGTATATTCTGACGCATTTGGCCGTTCCCGTCCGAGTGAGCCAGACATGATCGTGATCGATGACACTACATCTGAGGAGGAGGACCCAGAGGAAGACCCGAAGGATGACTCTGAGGATGAGGAGCCGGAAGAGGATTCTTCCAATGAAAACCCCTCAGAAGACTTTGGGATGATCAACCTCGGGGGTACTGGAGGGAGGAGTTGTGGATGGATTTCTGCTGAGACGGATGATGACGAGTAGGATAGCGTAACTGGGGGTAGTTACGAGTCTAGTTAGTAGCAGCTCTAATTTAGTGGCCTCTTGTTTTGTTTCGTTTTGGTTGAGGTCTTATTTATTATAGTCTACTACTAGAACTCTTGTTTTGATGGTGATATTGTTTACTTCGGGATTACTTTGACACTATGGTTCTGTATATATGTTATGATGTTTCCTTTCCATGATCCCCTTGTATCTGCGTGTATGTTGTGTATGTATGCGGAATGATTCAATCGTCTAGATGTTTTCAGAAAATGAATTTCAGACTTAAGAAAAGGACATTTTCATGAATACTTAAAATGGAAATTAGAATGCGATTAGTTGATGATGATTAAACTCTTTTCAAAAAAAAAATATTTTCGTATTTTCTAAGTTTTAAAACAGTAAATTCGACGGTTACGTTTTGCAATGTGATATTCTTAGCGGTATAACTAAGGGTGTCGCATTTAGTGGTATCAGAGCTGTTCTTTCCTTTTGGCCTCGGGTATGGTCTGCAATACCCTTCTCTCTGTGTTTACTCTGTGTTGAATGTTTGTTTATGTTGATTGTTTGCCTTGTGTGAATTGGTTGCTCTCATCTTACTATCTTAGTAATATGAGGATATGTGTATAGCGTTGCTTATTCTTGCTTGAATGGTTCTGCATGAAATGGAAGAAGTTGACTTGTTCTGCGAATGCAGGATTCCATGGCAGAAAGAGGCAACCCTGAGATGGGGCGATCTCCTGGGAAGGAGACAAGGTAGCATAGAATCACACCTCATAAAAGAATTAACTTAACACCCTAATTAGAATTAAGGTAGTATGAATGAACCAAGTAATCAAGCTTCTAAAACGAGTTTGCCAAGACCTCTAGGTCCTGAGATGGTACATTAGTGTAACCAATAGTTGATTTGACTTGTGGATTTAGGTGCTGAGTGAGACATCAAAGGTCAGGATAGGATGACCACTAAGGATAAGTTCCCATTCCTTTAGATGAGTAACCTAAGGGATCGATAATGAATTCGAAGCCGTGAATTCAAGGTTAAGATGATTGATCATTGAGGTTTACTTATTAAGGTTTTGAAATTTGGGGATTTGTACTAATATCTCTTGAGGATTCAGTTATTGAAATATATATATTTTGGCAAAGCAAGTTAGAAGTAATTAATGACTTGGGATATACTCAGGATGAATAATGATGGAGTTTAGGATAAGAATGAGAAACATATGAATTGAGAGTTGATCTTAGTAATTAAGGTATATTTGGATACCCTGTAGATGAACTTGAAGTCTAAAAGGGTTTGACTGTGGAATGAGTGTCATGATTGAAGTTGATAGATAAACTAGAGTATTATCGCTATCTCTAACGGATTGATAAAATAAGGATTTATAGAAACAAGTGGAAAAAAAAACTCGATTTAAGACAAAGGATGCCAAAGTATTGAGGCCAATAGCACAAGATGTAGTTCTTAAAGAATTCTAGTCGTATGGTAGGGTATGACTAAGCAAATGATCTGTTAGTATTAAGACTACGCAGGAAATTGAAGAAAGAGATCATGTAATGGAGAATTATATGCACGAGTAAGCACTACAAGAGCTACAATGGTATCAGAGCCGAGCCTCTCCCAGTACGGTGTGGTTCGGGGACGAACCAGGCGGAAGCTGGTGGGCATGTGAGAGCCGGAGGCTGATGAGGGCGGGGAGTGATCGCCGGTGCAAAGAGGCACGGACAAGGAGCGGCTCCTGGCAGGCTTCTAAGCTAGAAGGGACACATGGATGAACCGAGCCCACACCTGAATGAGAGGGATCTAGAGACTGTGCAGGTATGGGACTGCACAGTTGAAAATAGCTTAAAGGAAATTGTTAGGGAGAACTATACCAACAAGATGCATCTTCTTTTCGGAAGCCCATAACATAAGAACTCCATAGTTAAGCGTGCTTGGCTTGGAGCAATTCTGGGATGGGTGACCTTCTGGGAAGTTTCCCGGAAAGTGTGCAAGTGAGGACAACGCATACTGGAAAGACTCGTGTTGGTTTGTGGGGACCCTCACCACTCCTGCAAGCGGCTCGGGGGCGTTACAAACACAACCTAGTCCTTTTCAGGTACAAGAGGAAGTCTGGGGTGTGTGATGATGACACAGACTCCCCCCCCCATAGAACTCACACATGCGCGGGATGCCCGTCACCTTCCGGGTGCCCCTTGGCAACCATCTGATTCGCTCCTGCATCGACGTCATGACGGAAGTCCTCGATACCGACTGACAACGTGACGAGAAGAACATAGAAAGAAGAGATAGAAAAGAAGGGTGAGAACATCGCATGAACTCACAGCATGTAGGATACAGCAAACTAGAGCACACACACAGAGGCAATCCACACAGTCGAATCAATAAGCAATCACGACATCTCATCATGGTGTACTCATATGAACGCAACTTTTACTATTATAATGCAATATCTAATGCATGCGGGCCCAGGGAAACATCACCATAGGCAGAGCACATAGCAGCTGCCCGACCATATATACACAGCATGTCAGGAGTTAGAGTCTGTACTAGCATTGGTACAAAGAGCATTGCTCATAAAGTTTGGCCAAATAAATTTAAGCGTTCTTCCAGACAATCTCAACTGACCATGAAAACTTGAGAGCGACAGGATAGTCAAGCCTGTACCCTGTTTACACGACAGTAGGGGGCGAGCCTACGTCACTTGTGCCATTTCGGGACCTGACTATCCTCAGGGCTGGCATCCCACTCGAGGACCCTCTGGCGTTCTTTGCAAAACCCAGTGCCCAGTCCCTACCAGTTTCACACCGTACCGAGTGTTACTGCTATATAGGTCGTAAGGTTTTAAACCTCGAACATCAACGACGCTTCATGATGCATGTCACACAACAATTCTCACAACATTCACATCCTTACAGACAAAACCCATTCAACGTCTTTCCTTCACAAGGAAAGCCAAACCGCACTCTCTCGCCAAGCTTCTCAAGTTTTATGTAGAAAGAGTGTGTTGGTTATAGTCTTTTAAGGTAGTTTGTACTAATGTTCTTGATAATCATGTCCACTTAAGTCCTATAATTTACTAAAACTTATGATTGTATCTTATGGATGGTATTACTTATCTTAATTCTCCTTGTATGACTAATTAAGATTTGGTTTAACTTTTAATCTTAACTGGTCTTCATCAACTGGATTACAATTAATCTTAATCCTTACTTAAGATCCTAATTAATTCTTAATCATCCCTTAATCTCTTCCTTAATCTTGGATTAGGACTTTTAATTATGTTTGATTAAGTTTAATCATAATTAATTAGTTCTTAATCATGATTATTGGTTAATTACTTAATTAATACTTTCATTAAGGTTAATTAACTTTAGACTTAATTAATCATTCTTTACTTAATCGACTTAAGTGAATTAGGTTGATTAACTTAGGTAATTAAATTAGTTAAGCCCACTAATTAATCCTAAGTTTTAACTTTTAATTACTTGGATTAGAGTTGAAGTACAACTCCAATCTAACTTTTAATTTCATAATCTAATCTTGATTGACTTTTAATGAGTCTTTAACTCCTTTTCTTAAAGGTTTTAAACTTAAATTAAAAGCCTAAAGGTTTTATAACTCTTAGGAACTTATTTTTAGTCATGGTAACCTAAAATATTGACCTTTAAGTTGACTTTTACTTGGTTGGAATTGGAAATCCGAATTTGTTTTATTTATTTTTAAAGACTTATTCTTAATTGCACTTTAGTCCTTTTACTTGTAAAATTGCTTCTTAGTCCTTTTGGACCACCAAGGCCCATAAACATGTTTTTAACATACCCTTGACCTTTTTAAGATCAAAAAGGTATTCTTGATGAGTTTCATCAAGAACAACTCATGAACATCAAGAACAACTTGAATGTTCATCAAAACTTCAAATTTTTCACAACATCCAATCTTCACCAAAACTTCACACATTCATCAACAAACAATCTAAATGCCAAATATCATACCAATCCACTCAAAATCATCAAAATACACATTAAAGTTCATAACTCCATTTTCAAGCTCATAAACATTATTTTTCAAAGATCAATCATCCAAAACAATTGTATACCTTCAACCAACTTCATGCATGTTCATAGATTCATCATACAAACACATTCCAAGCACCAAAAAAATTTTGAAACACATGCAGCCCCAAAATCCCTCAAGGCCGAGAGCTATTAAAGGAAAAAGGGGAAAATTTTTCCAAAATTGTTTCTTGGCTTGCATGCACCAACAATCACAATCCAAGCACATTCCAAGCATCAAAACAAACTTAAAAACATGTAAACAACCCAGCTCCAAGAATCCAAAACGTTTGCTCAAAGAAAAGCTCAAAAAGTGATTTTTTTCAAGGAGAACAAGAGTAAAAACAAGGATTTTAAGGGCAAATCCTTGACTCTAGTTACCAATCCTACTAGAGTTCAAGTTCTCCCCCCCTTTACCTCAAATTTCCAAGAAAATGAGTGCAGAATTCTGGTCCCAAAACAGCCCCCAAAGATGCCTCCTTTAGTCACCAACAAGGATTTTTCAAGGCTAGAAGGCTTAGAAATGGAAGCTTTGGTTCAAAGATGGAACCTTGGCTTGATTGTGTTTAAGGAAGGATGAAAATTTTTGGGAGAAAAATGATGGAGAGTTCATGGCTTCAAGAGGAAGAGAAAGAGAGAAATGAGAGAAAAATTTCAAGTTTGCATGTGTGGAAGAAAAGGAAGAATAAGTGGTTTTAGTGTTAAAATGCCATAAATGCCTACACTTGACACATGTCTTGTGAAAAGGAAGGAAAAATACAAGTGTCTCTCATGCACCATGCCTACACATGCGCGGCTTCTAGAAGGAGGAAAGGAAGAGTTGTGCAAATTTTTCTGGCCCGGATCAAGAGTATTCGGGCCCGGTTCAAGGGACAGGAGGGGCAAAAAGGTCATTTTCACAGAAAAAAACCCAAAAATTCCCAGAAATTCCCTAAAAATAGGAAATTAAATTCTAAATCCAGAAACATAAATTTTGGTGATTAAAAATAATTTTAACCATTCAATAAAACACGAAATGCGGTAAAACGGTAAGAAGCGGGCGTTACAGTAAACGGAGAGAGGAAATTAAGGTTTTAATTACAAAGATTGTATAGAATTATAAATATCATTTTAAATCATCTTTTAAGGTTCAAAATATATTTTCCATATTTTTCTACAATTTTTTTTTATGCTGGCTATGGTTATACTGTTAACTGGGGCATTTTGATCTTTTTGCCCAGAAGTGCTAGAAAAATTCTAAATTATTTTCTAAAACTCATCACTAATTATATTAAGAGTATTTTGAATAAAGGTATAGATACCTTAGAGTTTTAGCTATTTTTAATAATTAAATCTATATTTTCCTTAACTGTATAATTACTAAAGGTATCTTAGGTTATTTTCTCAAACACCTCTCTAAAGAAATTTACTCATAATTGTGGTTGGGTATTATAAATTTGGTTGTCTATTAAAAGCTACTAAATATTTTATAATTAAATGATTGTTACTATTTTAAAATTTTCTTTATTCTATTTATACACCAGTAAGAAAATTTGCGGGTGTTACATCTCACATTCAAAATTCAGTCAAGCCCATTGAGCCAAACCCGATTCGCCTCTTTATTCAAATCTATAAAATGCAAAGTTAAACTGAAAAAGGCTCAGCCCTTTGCAGGAACCCTAGAACCCTCGTCGTCGATCTATGCCGTTGTTCCCTCATCTGTGGCGCCGATCTATCCAGCGAAAAATCGTGTCCAAGTTGTCGATCTGTGCAGCGAAGCCCCTCATTCGCACAACCATTCTGTACGGCTAAGCACCTTGTTCGTGAATCTTATCTCCATAGCAAAGCCGGTAGTTTGTAAACACACATTTGTGTAGGAATTGAGCATCCTTTCAGATTGTTTGCTTTCTAGGGTAACCATTTCTCCCCTTTGTCAATTCTTATTATTTTCATTACTCAAATTCATCTAGTTGAATCTTGATTTCCTCCATGAACATATTTTCAATCTAAAGCATAAATTGAATATTTCAATTCCAATTCGAAAGAAGGAAATGATGAGTTCTTCATCCAAAAAAGTTCACAAGGTATATCTGACTTTATATCCCTTGGATGTTAATTTTAGCAATATTTAGAAAATCCTTCTTCATCTTTGATATCTTATTGACTCTTTTAATACTCTGCATCTTCATTAAAATATATTTTGTCAATGGAGTATTTTTGGAAGACAATTTTTTAAATTGTTAGTCTATCAAGATTTGGGAAAGCATCAAGAGGAAAGAGAAATACCAAATTTTTTTTATTCTTTTATTAATCTCTCTCTTCATTATAAATTTTCTGTATTTGAGTGTTGTTAGAAGACAACGTTTTTTTTTTCATTTTTAGTGTTTTTTATGCTAGGTAAACAATCAAGAAAGAAAAAATACACAATTTTTTTAACAATTTCCCTCTTCATTATATAGCACTCTATCACTGGAGTGTTGTTAGGAGACAACTTTTTTAATGGTTAGTGTTTCTTAAACTAGCTAAACCATCAAGAGAGAAGAGAAATACAAACTATTTTGCTTATTCTTTTAAAAATTTCCCACTTCATTAGAAAAATTTGTCAAAGCAATGTTGTTAGAGACATTATTTTATATGGTTAGTGTTTCTGATCCCGGGTAAGCAATCAAGAGGGAAGAGAAATACAATTTTTTGTATTCTTTCAACCATCTATTCTTCATTATGGAAAAATTATGTAAATGGAGTGTTGTTAGAAGAAATTTTTTCATGGTTAGTGTTTTTTATTCTGGGTAAACCATCAAGAGGGGAGAGAAAAACCAAGGTTAGTTTTTAACGCAATTAAATTAATTTCTAATAAGGAAATGGCTTAGAGTGACTGATGATCACATTTTTGTTCACACTTTGCATAATTAGTCTTAGCTTTCTTGGACTATAATTATGATTAATTCTACTGTCTTAATTGGAATTTACCAAATTGGGCTTAATTGGGCTTTAACTGGAAATTTTGTTTAAATTCAGATTATTAAGCCTACTGACCTACCTGTCTTGATTTGATCATATCTAGAGTTGAAGGTGGAATTTTTGGGTGATTCCAGTGGCATTGGAAAGCTAACATCCAGGGCTTTAATTTGATATGCTATATGGCTATATTCCCATGAAGGAATTAGGAGCAGTTGCTGTTTCAAAATACCAGTATATTCGTTTTGTAATTAGTCTGTGGGCCTGTTTTAATTAATTTCGGCCCAATTAAGGCCTAATCAGATTGGTAGTGATTTAGGCATTATAAATAGGTGTGTTGCTGAATAGTTAAAACACTTTTTCCTCATTTTTCAGAATTTAGAAAAGAAAATCTTCATTTTCCCTCTCTTTTTCTCTCTTCTTCCATTTTCGGTTTTCCCTCTTCTTCTTCCTCTTCTTGCAAATTCGAATTTCACCTCCATGGAAATGGAAGGCTAACTTCTCTGTATCAATGCTAGCTTAGATCTTGAGGTTTGATTATAATTCGAATTCTATCTCTCACATCAATTCCAATTCCGATTTTGTTTTTCTTCCTACATGAATTTCGGTTTTGCTTAAAATTGTGAATTTAGGGATTGTAGAATAGAATTCAAGTATGTTTTATGCTTGAGGATTGGAAATTCGAATAAAATTCAGATTCAATTAGAATTAGGGATGCTTAATCACTAACCTAATTGATGAACATTGCATGCTTAATGCAAGAACTTGAATCATGAGTTGTTGATGCTTATTGATTAATTCATGGTGAAATTTGGATTCATACATGTTTGATAGAATTGTCTCTTGATTTCCAGTGATAGATCCATGTTATGCATGTGCAGAGGATTGATCTAATTGTTCTTTGGTTAATTTCAAATTTCAGTTTCTGTGGTTAAGGATCCTGAACAGTACAATCAAAACCCCCTGAGTGTGTGTGTTGCTTTGAATTTGAAATTCTGAATTTGTGATTGATTCCTTGAGAGACGACTTTGGGTTAACCAGCCCTCACTACACTTTAATTCCTTTTATTTGATTGAGTACGGCCTCGATCAGTGACCATATTATTGAAGATTTTGTTTCTCAGATTCTATTCACATGACTAAAATTAAATAAATAAAATGTCAATGGAACTTGCAATGAGATTTAGAGATTAACAATAACAGTTCTTGCACTTGTAGATTGAGTTTCCCATGCATTTGGCCCTAAGGTGATCTCTTACTATCTAATTGTAACATGTAAAAATGTAATGTTTTCTCACTTGTCATATATGTGTAATGGGCATGTTAAAGCAAAGATAGAAAGATTTTTTTTAATTAAACATCTCAGACATGTTCTACTTCTCCATAAATTACTTTTTACCTGATGTTTAACTTCAAGTCAACTTTACACTTCATGCACTCATCTTTCTATATTTTAACATGGAATAAGTTATTCTCATTGTGGGTTGGACTAAAAGTTAAAAATAAGAGAGTTCTTATATCAAATGTTGTTGTGTGTGTTCTTTTTTATCTATCTTCATGAAGATAAAAAAAGAAATAGCAACTCCGATAGGCAGCGGAGTGAGTTTGGACAAATCGAAGCACCAAATGTAAAGAAGTACTTTTCCAACCACAGAATTTCAAACATTTAAGAAGGCAATCCAAATTTTATATATAGGACAGGAAAAAATAATACAAAATACAGGATGGAAGTTATAGAAAATATAGAAGGATGAGTTATGGTTTCTTTCTATAACTTTCCATGTACGCTTTACTAACATGTCTTATATTGTAGGAAGAGCAAATGGACAAAGTGTGTGAGCGGAAGTGGCTTGAGGATTTTCTGTGCAAAACATTTTTTACACATGTACAACTCATAGTTTACATAGAAATGAGTTAAGCCAATACTGTATAAACTATAATCTGGCAGTTTGCAAACACTGTTCATCATCAGAAACTCACCACCAGCACCAGATACTAAAAATTTATAGATATAGTTCAAAGGAGGTTGTCCCTCTTGATGCTATGCAAAAGCACATTGACTGCTCACAAATTCAGGTACAATATCTCACCTTGACTTTATGACTGAATATTTCATGTCTAATATATAAATCTTATGATAATTTACCCACTCTTTTGTTTATGTGATTAGTTTATTATGCTAATATTATTGGCTTAAATTCATGTCCAGGAGTTGTAGTATATCATTATCAATTTAGTAAGTTTGGATTGCTTATCTAAAATATACTAGAGAATTGATTTTAAGTGCATTATTTATTCTATTTTCTTTTATTTGTGTTGTTGTTTGATACTCTTTTTCATATTGGATATAACTTGCTAGATTTAGCTGAAGTGACTATTTCTATTACTTTATAAAAGATTCATACTATCTTCGACCTTAGAAATAATCATGCAATTGATCATTAGGCCAAATCTATAGAGTGGGGCAATGAAAATCATAATGGTAGACAAATACATCATTGATAATCATTAAATCATTTCTTAACTGTCAGGTTGTTCTTCTATAGTTAATACTTGATATTAGCTCTTAGAGATCATTTAATTTCAAACCACATCATTTTTTTGTTGTCCTATTTTGTTGAATTGCACATAAACAAATAAAACTACATCAATTGGTTATATTCTTAGAAGAAAAAATGTTCGAATCACATCTATAATTATTCTGATGGAATAACTTGATTGCTATTTTTATTCTTTTCTTAACAAGACAACCTAGTTGTGTGACACCCCTAGTTACCACTAGAAATGTCACAGTGTTACACGTGACCAATGAAATAGAACGTCAAAAATGCGGAAGTTTTTTTTTTAAAAGGGTTAGGTGTCATTGACCTATCACATCTCTAGTTTCGTTTTAAGTACTTATGAAACATCCTTCCCTTTACTTTTAAAGAAAAACTCGTTTTCCGGAAACGTCTACATGATTATCACCTCACGCACATACAACATACACATAATTATAAAACATTGTGAGAATAGGAGTCAACGTGAAATATATATATACATACATACCAAGTAGCATCAGTGTACCTCTCAAATACCCTCATATCCACATCAAAATATGAGTTTCGGTAGCAAGCTAAAGCAAATAAGACCTCTAATCAAGATACAAAAGAAGAGATCCCTAAATCAGAGCTGCTACTACCTAGACTCAAAACAACCTAGTCCTACTCATCGTCAGAAGAGTCCTCCTCCGGCTCCTCCTCCTCTGGGTCCTCCTCTGGATCCTCCTCTGAATCCTCCCCCGGGACCTCCTCTTCCTCTGAGGTGTCATCAATCACAATCAGATCTAAGTCCCTTGTGAGAGAGCGGCCTTGCGCATCAGGACGCATAGGCTGAGGAGCTGGCACCTCAGAAGAAGGGGAGTACCTGAGAGAGTCTGGTTCAACCAAGTCAGCCATCCGGGATGACTACGATGATGAAGAAGAAGCTGGACGACGACGTGAAGGACGAAATGTAGTATACCTCACCAAGTTAGGTGGCATCGGAAACTCGAGAGTCACTGGTACGATGAAGTCCATCTCAGGTACAAGCGGAAGTCCGGGGTGCGTGATGATAACACGGACTTCCCCCGTGAACTCACATCTGCGTGGGATATCTGTCACCCTCCAGGTGCTCCTCGGCATCCACCTTAGTCGCACTTGCATTGATGTCATGGCTGAAGTCTTCGATACCGACTATCGACGTGACGAGAAGGGCACAACAAGAAGAGATAGAAAAGAAGGGTGAGAACATCCCATGAACTCACAACATGTAGGATACAGTAAACTAGAGCACACATACACAGACAGTCAACACAGTCCAATCGATAGGCAACACAAAACATGTCATCATAATGTACTCATATGAAGGCGACTTTACTATTATAATGCAACATCTAATGCATGCGGGCCCAGGGAAACATCACCATCTGCAGTGCACACAGCAACTGCCCGACCATATATGCACAACATATCAGGAGTTAGAGTTTGTACTAGCGCAGTACTTATATTTTCTTTTGGCCAATTTTATCCGACTTCCAGACAATCTCAACTGACCCCGAAAACTTGAGAGCGATAGGATAGTCAAGCTTGTACCCCGTTTACTCGACAGTAGGGAGCGAGCCTACGTCACCTGAGTCATTTCGGGACCTGACTATCCTCAGGGCTGGCATCCCCCCTCGAGGACCCACTGGCGTTCTTTGCAAAACCCAGTGCACCCGTCCCAACCAGTTTCCCACTGTACCGAGTGTCACTGCCATATAGGTCGTAAGGTTTTTCACCTTGAATATCATCAATGCTTATGATGCATGTCATACAACAAGGTTCAAAGTAAATACTTCCTTACAGGCGAAGCACCTTTGAATCATTCTACGTCACCACATCCCCGTGGTACGGCCCGATTCAAAGTCTCCTTCAAGGATAACCAAACAATGCTTTCTCATCATACGCAGTCCTTACAGGCAAAGCCCATCGAATCATTCAACGTCACCAGTTACCCGTGGCACGACCCGATTCAATGTCTTCCCTTCAAGGAAAACCAAACCCCATCTCGGGTTGGAACCGCACTCTCTCACTAAGCTTCTCAAGTCTTATGTAGAAAGAGTGTGTTAGTTATAATCTTTTAAGGTAGTTTGTACTAATGTTCTTCTTTGAATCAGTATTTATTTCCACTTGAGTCCTATAACTTACTAAGACTTATGATTGTGTCTTAGGGATAGTATTACTTACCCTAGTTCTTCTTGTATGACTAATTAAGATTAAGTTTAACTTTTAATTATAATTAGTCTTCATTAACTGAACTATAATTAACCTTAATCCTTACTTAAGGTCCTAATTAATTCCTAATTATCCCTTAATGTCTTCCTTAATCTTGGATTAAGCTTTTAATTATACTTGATTAAGGTTAATCATAATTAATTAGTTCTTGATCGTCATTAAGGCTTAATTACTTAATTAATACTTTATTAAAGTTAATTAACTTTAGCGTTAATTAATTATTCTTTTACTTAATTAACTTAAGTAGATTAGATTAATTAACTTAGATAATTAAATTAGCTAAGTCCACTAATTAATTTCTAAGTTTTAATTTTAATAACTTGGATTAGAGTTGAAGTCTAACTCTAATCTAAACCCAATTCCATAAATTATTTTTGGTTGACTTTAATGAGTCTTTGACTCTCTTTTTTGGAGATTTTGGGCCTGAATCAAGGCCCAAAGGTTGGATGACTCATAGGAGCCCATTCTTACTCGTAACAAGTCAAAAAGTTGACTTTTATATTGACTTTTACTTTGGTGAAATTAGAAATCCGAATTTAGTCTTTTATTGTTTTCTTTTTAAAAGTTTCTACTTATTTGCACTTTAATCCTTTTACATATAAAATTATCCCTTGGTCCTTTTTGAACCATCAAAGCCCATAAACATGTTTTCAACGCTTACTTGATCTTTTCAAGATCAAAAAGGCATTCTTGATGAGTTTCATCAAGAACAACTCAAGAACATCAAGAACAACTTGAATGTTCATCAAAACTTCAAATTTTCCACAACATCCAATCTTTACCAAATTTTCACACAATCATCCACAAACAATTTAAATGTCAAATATCATACTAATTCACCCAAAATCATCCACATACACATTTAAGTTCATAATTTCATTTTCAAGATCATAAACACTATTTTTCAAGGATCAATCATCCAAAACAATTGTATACATTCAACCAACTTCATGCATGTTCATAGATTCATCATCCAAACACATTCCAAGCACCAAAAAAAATTTTGAAACACATGCAACCCCACAATCTCTCAAGGCCGAGAGCTATTAGAGGAAAAGGGGGAAATTTTTTCCAAAATTGTTTCTTGGCTTGCATGCATCAACAATCACAATCCAAGCACATTCCAAGCATCAAAATAAACTCTAAAACATATAAACAACTCAGCTCCAAGAATCCGAAACATTTACTCAAAAAAAAAACTCAAAGAAATGATTTTTTTCAAAGGAAAAACAAGAGCAAGGACAAGGATTTAAGGGCAAATCCTTGACTCTAGTCACCAATCCTACTAGAGTTCAAGTTCTCCCCCCCCCCCCCTTACCTTAGAAATAACCTCAAGAAATAGGTGCAGAATCAGCTCAAAAAACAGCCCAAAATCTCTCCTTTTGGTCACCAACAAAGCTTTGCAAGGCTAGAAGGCTTAGTGTTTAAGCTTAGAGTTCAAGGATGGAACCTTAAGCTTGAAAGTGTAAGAAGGAAAAATGGAGATTTTGAGAGAAGAGAGAGGAACTCACGGCTTCAATGAGGAGATAAAAGAGAAATGAGAGAATGAAAAGGAACCTTGCATGTAGGAAAGGAGAAAGAAATAAATGTTTTAGTCTTTTAATGCCATAATATCATAAGCTAGACACTTGTCTTGGAAGGAAGAAAGGATGAGACAAGTGTCTCTCATGCACCTAGCCTGCACATGCACGGCTTCTAGAAGGAAAAAAAGAAAGGTTTGTGCAATTTTTATGGCCCGAATCAAGAGTATTCGGGCCCGGTTCAAGGGACAGGAGGGGCAAAAGGGTCATTTTTTTCAGAACAACCCCAAAATTTCCCAGAAATTCCCTAAAAATAGGAAATTATTTCTAAATCCAAAAATATAAATTTTGATGATTAAAAATAATTTTAATCACTCAAAATTAAATAAAACACTCAAAACGGCAAAACGGTAAAAACGCGGGTGTTACAAGTTGAACTCAAAATGGTGTTTATGCCTCTAATACACCACAACAAAATCTTTGCAACCAAAACCACTACTAAGCTTTTTATTTGATTCCATTTTCGTTGCAGCTCTTCATGTGCGATACAAAATGGGTTATTTCTTTGAAGCCTCTTCCACACAAAGGTTTAGAAAAAGGGAATGAGGATTCATCATGTAAAATATGTAGTAGAAGGCTGGTTGGGTCTGATTCATATCGTTATTGCTCTATTACTTGCAAGGTGGTTAAAGTCCTCTTTTTCCTTTCTATTTTCTCCCTAAACTACTAAATTGATTTCTTAGCTAGTATTTTCTAACTATTTTGTTCAAACTTTCTCAGGTTGAAGCTATTTTAAGGAAGCCTGATGATTCAGATGCTCCCTTCATTTCCCTCCAGAGTCTTTGTCAGATAAAGAGGGAGGAAACTACTGAACCCCCAAAGCGGCGTAACAAAAGAAAGGGAACACCCTGTAGAGCTCCTTTGTTCTGAAAGCATCATGTAAATGTTTACATAAACAAGAAAGTTAATCTATTTGTCTTGTTGTAATGTGATCCTTATATATCAAGAATTATGGTCTTTTGTTGCTTCTGATTCCTGATTATCATGTGGCACTACATCGTCTTACTTTGTATCACATTCCAGTCAACTTGTTGATATATTTTCCCCTCTTTGCTGTGAGGATTGTCAATTCACATTATATTTCTTTCAAAATGTTTGGACAACCTAAATGTCATTCATGAAAATAGTTACAAATTATTTAAGTTGTAGGTCAAAGTGCTTATGGACAAATATGAAGGGGTTACAAATTGAATGTGAATGACTCATATTTACTATGTGCACTAAAATGCCCGAGTGACGTTGGTTGAACTAATACTCTCATGTGCTAAAAATTCATATTGAAAACATAGATTGTGAAAGAAGATATAAACTTGTATTGGCCAAGTAATGTACATGTAATTTTATTGTGAGGGAAAATATTAAAATATGTTCTGCTTAAGTTTTTTGGTGAAATCAGTTTCTTATGTACTGAGGGAATTTGAGCCTTGTCATTTTATTAAAATGGATAGTCATTAGACACAGGTTTAGCGAAGTTTGATATTTCTAGTTCACTATATAATAAAGAAGACGCTATTTGTAGTATGCTAGTCTTTCAAAGTTGGCTATTGTAATGAAGTTAATCCATTAGCACCTTTTGGGAATTTGTTTTTTACATTTGTCATGTAGCAAAGTCATTTTTATTTTAACTTTATTTTTGGTTTAGTTTTAATAGTTTTGATAATACCAACCCTAAAGCTCGAGAGTAAGAATTCAAGAAATGAAAATAAATTATCAAAAAGGAAATTATTTATTGCACTTTTTATATTTATGATCTAATAAATATTTTCCTTATACACATAAAAATGTTTCATTTATGATGTTCATATCTTTCGTTCTTAGGGTTGATATTATCAAAACCATAATTTTAAATTCTCATATAAGCATATAGTAAACAACTTTGATATTTATACACTCAAAAATAATTTCCACCTCTATTTTCTTTCCATCTTTCTCATCCTCTCCAATGATATCACTCACTTTTTCTTTCCATTGTTCTCTTTCCTCCGTCTCTACCCCTCAATTTGGATGTATAATGATTATTTATTTGTAGTAATTAAAAAGTCTTAAAAATTAATAGTTTATGTAAAGAAAAATAATATGTATCAAATACAAAGTAACGAATATGATAACTTTTTAAAGAAAATGATAAAATATTACTATTATAAAAAAAGATGATAATCTTATGGGGTCGATGTTGGTAAGAAAAAAATTAATCAAGTAATAATGATGATAAATAATAAATTGGTATTGTGTGCTAATTTTTTTAAAATTAAAAATTTTAATATTAAACAAACATTACTTTTAAAACATAAAAATAGCGAAATGAAAAGGAAAGCTAAGAATAAAGTATAATAATGATTATAGAAAACATATAGAATGACAACAATAAGTCCCGAATTTGGGGAATAATTTTTCGATAAACATGACGTTGATTTGCTTAAATAATCTAACGTTCACTTAAACAAAATCAGAGTAAACCAAATACATGACGTGGGATGAATATTGCAATACATATGTCCTAAAAAATAGAAGAGCCCAACATGGGTAACACATACTAAATATCCATCAAAAGAATACAATATCAATGTACTAAATATCTCAAAATTATAGAGTACTAAATACATCAAACAGTATAAAGTCTCCGTAGCTCCAGTTCCCTCATCGTCCGACCTGAGCAGGACCATGCACATCTAAAAATTAGCCAAAAACATGTGGTGAGACTAGCGTCTCCATGAGAATAACTGTGCATGCAGGCAATGTAGGGAAAATAGGCATATGCTATGCAACATTTATAATTCAATACATACATACACTGGCTAAACACAACTCATCATGACACATAACTACACATAACCTGTTATTAACCTGGAAGAAGGGATCTTATCACTTAACTGGGCTAGACCTTAGCTCATACTACAAGGAACGTATTCCTTGGGGACTATCCCCGCCATTAACTAGACTGAAGTCAAATCTTAATACATGATTAACTGGGCTGAAGCCAATATTCATTAACTGGGACGAAGCCAAACTGATTTCCATGTTTTCTGGACTGAAGTCAAGCTTGATTAATTAAAGGTTTGTTGGGTTGAGGCCAAATTTAATTTTCGTACTAATTGGACTGAAACCAAAGAGCATTTAACATCTACATGACTAGTATAATTGGAAGCACAACCATTCATAGAAAGAACAAGAATATCGGCAAAGCCCTAAATTAAAATGACCTTAGCTCATGCTCCTAAGAAAATACAACCATAGAAATTGGTACAAATAGGGAGAATACAATCAATCAACCACATACAAGTCAAAGGAAGAGGGAATAGAATAATAGGGATCATTGGGGAAGATTCAAACAAAATGGGTGGAGGTGTGTGACTTATACTCACTTGGAATCAACCAAAGATGAAGAATAAGTGAGGTATTTAGAATGTGGATGGGCAAGTCTCCTTCTCTCCTTTTTCTCCAAGTTGGGCCCCTCTTCCTCTCTCTAACTACAGCAAATGAAGTATATATGAGGGCCAAGCCCTAAATGATCTATTTTTTAAAAACCTGTGATTGCGTATTCTCTGTCAAGCAAAACTTTCTCTCTTGAGCGAGACTTTTAAAAAGCCTTAGAAAATGCATTCTCACTCAAGAGAGGGCCTTCTCGCTTGAGCGAAAACCATGCTGAGAGTACCCCCCCCCCCCCACTCTCTGGACTTTTCTCGCTCAAGCGAGACCCTCATCATTTTAGCGAAATTCTTCTAGACAAAATCCTAATCCCGGACCATTCTCACTCAAGTTAGACTCTCCTTGCTTAAGCGAGAATTGTCTAGAGAGAACCCCTAACTCTAGAACATTTTCACTTGAGCGAGAGGTTTCTCGCTCAAGCGAGAACATCAGTAACTAAAATTTCTTTTTTTTCTTATTTTCTCGCTCAAGCATGGTCCTTCTAACTTGAGCGAGAATGCTCCAGAGTTATACCCTTGAATTCAATTTTAAGCCCTTTTCCACCTAGTTCCTTTTATGAAAACCCCTTACATTTCTAAATTCACATATAAAATTGTTTCTTCATGAAATTTGGGATGTTATAACTCTACCCTCCTTAAATTAATTTTGTCCTCAAAATTGGTTATGCAAAAACATAAGTTTACCTCAAGAAAACAACTCCGGATTCTGAGTGTCGATATCGTCCTCCTTCTCCCAAGTTGCCTCCTCAGGTGTCTGACCCTCCCAAATCACCTTTACTAACAACATCTCCTTGTTCCTCATGGTTTTGACACTTCAGCCAATAATTTGTGCAGGCTTAGTGGGAACTGTGAGGTCTTCCCTTAATTGTACCGATTCATAGCTAATGATGTGTGAAGGGTCATGGACATACTTTCTAAGCTGAAAAAGATGAAAAACATCATGTAGTCTAGACAAATGGGGTGGTAAGGCTATCATGTAAGCTAGAGGACCAATCCTCTATAGGATTTGGAATAGGCCAATGAATCTGTGGTTGAGTTTTCTGGCTTTGATGGCTCTTTCGATACTTGTGGCGGGAGTCACTTTCAAAAACACATGATTACCCTCCTCAAACTCTAGGTCCTTCCTCCTCCTATCAGCATAGCTCCTCTACCGACTTTGGGCAGTTACAGGCCTTTTCCTAATCCTCTTGATCTGATCTATGGTTTCCTGAACCAACGTTGGACCTAACAAGTTCCTCTCACCCACCTCATACCAATAGAGTGGGGACCTACACTTCCAACCATACAGCGCCTCACAGGGTGCCATGCTTATACTGCTATGGAAACTTTTGTTGTCGGAAAACTCTATAAGTGGTACCTATCCCAATTACCTTTCTCCTCTAACACATACTCTAAGCATGTCCTCTAAGGTCTGGATGGTCCTCTCAAAATGATTGTAAATCTAAGGATGGTAAGCGGTGCTAAACCCCAGTTTAGTCCCGGAAGCTTTGTGAAGTGAAATCCAAAACCTAGAGATGAACCTATGATATCTATCTGAAATGATGTTAGAGGGTAAACCATGCATTTTTACAATCACCTTGATATACAGGTCTGCTAACTTACTCAGGGGATAGGTGGCCCTAATAGGTAGGAAGTGGGCCGACTTAGTCATCCAATCCACAATAACCCAAATGGAGTCATGCCATGCTGGGACTCTTGGTAGCCCCATCACAAAGTCCATAGATATCCCCTCCCTTTTCCACTCTAGGATCTCTAAAGGCTAAAGGGTTCCTGAAGGTTTCTGGTATTCTATTTTGACTTTCCGACACACTAAACTCCTAGAAATGAACTCGGCCACCTCATCCTTCAAGTCATGATACATCCTGGTAATATCAGGATGCACCGTGAAATTGTCCCTATGGGCCTCCTCCAAGATCTGCTATCTCAAACTACCCCCTTTAAGGACACAAACTCTTCCTTGGAAAAGAATCATCCCATCACCCAACTCAGAAAACCTCATTTGTCCCTTCCTAGTTTGGAGATCTAGGTTTAAACCTTGGGCCTTCCTAATATGAGCTTTAAGCTCGCTGGTGACCTTTAACCTGTGCAACTTCAGATTGTTCCTTCCAATCTCCACATCTAGGCTGAGGTTGCAAAAACTCCTCCAACAATACCAACTCATGAACCATCATGGTGCATACATGCAGGTATTTCCTACTGAGGGAATTGTCCACTACATTAGCTTTGCCTGGGTGGTACTTCAACTCAAAATCATAACCCTTTAAGAATTCCATCCACCTTCTTTGCCTCATGTTTAGCTTCTTCTGGTCAAATAGGTATTTAAGGCTCTTATGATCACTAAACACCTCAAATCTCACTCTATACAGGTAATGCCTCAAATCTTGAGGGCAAAAACCATAGCCACTAGCTCTAAGTCATGGGTGGGGTAGTTCTCCTCATGGTTTCTCAATTGCATAGAGGTGTAGGCCACTACTTTCTTTTCCTGCATCAACACTACTTTCTTTTGCCACATCAACACATATCCTCTCACACTTCTTGTCCCACACAAAAGCATGTCACTTTCGGGTCAACCTGGTGAGGGGCATGACCAGCTGGGAGAATTCCTTGATGAATCTCCGATAGTAGCCCGTCAATCCTAGGAAACTCCTAATCTGTGTTATGGTATTTGGTCGCTCCCACTCAAGGACGAATTCTATCTTAGTAGGGTCAACCAACCCACCCTCTCTAAATATTACATGGCCTAAGAAATGGACCTTATCCATCCAAAACATTCACTTTTGTAGGTTGGAAAATGACTTCTTCCCTCTAAACACCACCAACACCAATCTTGAGGTGTCGCTCATGTTATTTTAAGGTCTGGGAGTAGATTAGGATGTCATCGATGATTAGAATGACAAACTTATCCAGGTACGGCCGAAAGATTTGGTTCAAGTAGTCCAAGAACATAGCTAGTGTATTGGTTAAGCCAAACGACATCACCAAGTACTCATAATGCCCATATCTAGTCCTAAAGGCAGTCTTTGGGATATCCTCACCCTTGATCTTAGTCTGGTTGTAGCCTGACCACAAATCTGTCTTAGAGAAAACTGGCGCTCCCCTAAGTTGATCTGACAGGTCATCTATCCTTGGTAGAGCATACTTGTTCTTAATGGTGACCTTGTGATGAGCATATTTTTATTCATACTTAGAACCTTTAAACTTAGCTTTATCGGACTATATTCATGACTAAATCCACTGTTTTAATTGGAATTTACCAAATTGGGCTTTAATTGTAATTGTTTTTAATTTTAGATTTTAAGCTTATTGACCTACCTGTCTTGTTTTGATGATATCTGGAGTTATAGGTGGACAATTTGGGTGGTTCCTGTTGCATTGGAAAGCTAAGATCATAGGCTTTAATTTGATATGCTACATGATGGTATTTCTATGAGGGAATAAGGAGTAGTTTAATTTTGAAGTTGGGCTACAGAAACTGACATGGGGACAACATCGTTTTAAGACTTGTATTAGTGTATAGGGCCTGATACTTGTTAATCTAGGCCCAATCATCATTTAGGTTTGATTAATCATGTGGTTAGGAGTAGATCTAAAAATAGGGGCAGTTACTCTTTTGAAGGAAGCTCTCTCTCATTTTCTAAAATTTCAGATTTTGAGTCTCTTCACTTTCTCTCCTCTTCTTCTTCCTTCTTCCTCTTCTTCTTTCATTTTAGTTCCAACTGAATGAACCTACAAGGAAGGATAGGCTTTAAAGGTTGATTCTCAAGTGTTCTTAGTATTGGATCTTGAGGTTTCATCTATGCAATTTCATTTTTCAAATTTCTGCACATTTCTCTCTTCTTCTAATGTCCAGAATTCTAGGAATTTGAATCTTAAATTGGAATGCATGCTTCATGGTTATTTCTCCTCTTAATCCTATATTCAAACTTTAGTTTGCTTAATTTTGAAATGAATCTATTGTTTGCTTAATTCAGTAGGTTACAGATTAGAATTCTCACACAAGTTTGCTTAATCCGTGTATGAGATAATTTATGAATTGATTGATGCTTAGTTGGTTGATTCAAATTTGTGATGGAATTGATAATTTTCTACAAACCAATGAAAGATCCTATGTGAATGACCTTGAGAATTAATCCATTTTCTTGCATATTTTTTGAATTTTGAATTTTGCAATTTTGTTCTTGAATTCTAAAAGACAACCAAACAAAACCTCCTAGCTTCTGTTGAATAAACAATTCTATTGAGTAAATTCAGATTTACTATTAAATTCCTTCGGAGACGACTTTGGTTAATTCTCCATTAACTACATTTTCTGAATCTTATTATTTGGTTGAGTACGAACTTTGTCAAATTTGGCGCCATTGCCAAGGAATTCAATTCATTTTCGGATTCACTCTCATAGTGTTGTTAATTCTGTTTCTTGTAAATACTTTGTGTATTATGTGTTAGAAATTGTGTTGTGTTTTGTTTTTGTGTAATGTTTGGTAATTGAGTCATGTTTTATATTATGTGTTATGTATGTAGTTAGAAAAATCAAATATAGGAAATTTGTTAGGTAATTATATTAGGGTGTGTTTGTGAGTTTAAAGAGGAGGGAAAGGAAAGATTGGAGAGAGAAGAGAGGGGGAGAAGAGGAGGAAAAGACTTTGTAAAATACTCAAACTCACAAACACAAAGGGGGGAAGGACTTCCAATAAACCCTTCCCTTCCCTCCCTTCCCCTTCAAAATTCAACTCACAAACATACCCTTTGTGAAGTAGGAAGTAGAAAGTGTAAAGTGAGTGTTTGAAGTTCTGAGTTTGTGTTCATTTGATTTTGTATTGTGTTTCAGCGTTTAGAGTCATTTTTCATATTGTATTTTTGTTAAACTAACATTCAGTTTGTGAAGATTTGAGAAAGGTTCCACAATTCAGTTCTTTGGTAAAAATTTTGTTACCAATTGTGCTGTTGAAACTGAGTTTATGAGTCTTGATCTATAATCTGTGTTTGAATCATTGTAAGTAGTTTGTCTGGTTATAAATTAGTGTTCTAATATCATTGTAATTAAGTTAGAATTGATTTGGGGAGAATTGGATTGAATTGCATATGCTGAGATTACTTGCTGAACAATCCTATTGACTTTTCTGTTGACTTTCTAGTACTGAATCTAAGTTATTTGGTTAATATAGTTAGAGCCAGAATTTTTGCACCCATTTTTGTGTCCACATTTATTTGAATTAATAATGAATTTTAGATTCCTTGGATGCACTTAGATAGTCCTAGATTGTGAGATTACACTTTGTACTAGCTCATTTTCAATTCCAACTTGAAATATGCATAACTTGAGCTAGGGAAGTCAAAATTGGACATATTGTATATGTATTTGGGGTGGAAAAGGCTATTTGAGGTGATTGGACAGTTGACCAAAGTCTATTAGCCGCGATGATAAGCCAAAAAAGGTTATTTACTATTTTTTTTATTTTTGAAATTTTATTGGTTGATTTTTCCCATTTTGTCTTAGGAAGTTTGCGTAGCTAGGCTTTGAGTTTTGTTCTGATATTTTTTATGGTTAATTCCTATGATATTAGAGTGTTTTCCATGTATCTCTCTTATTAGTTTTTTCTCATTTGATATAGGCTACCTTTATATGCTACCATGTTATATGTATCATTTTGTGCATTTTTGTGTGCATTTAGTGTATGACTAGAGAAAACCCAAGTTTCCTATATTCATTTGATCCATAAATTGATAAGAAATTTTTGTGTGCATTTAGGTAACCTAGGATTACATTTGTGCATAATTCTACTAGTGATAGTGAGACTTTGTTTGATAGTGTCTAGTTTGTTGATTGTGAGTCTAGGTCTGTTTCTGTTCGTGTTTCTATTTCTATTTCTTTTTCTTCCTTTTCTTTTCATTATGACTTTATTGATTCTAATTCTAACATTATGGAAAAATTGAATTTGAGAGAACTTATTGAGAACATGGCTTCAAATATTCAAGAATTTAGTACCAGAAGCAGCTCGGTGATTGTTCCTAGAGGAGTTCATGAGGAGTAGACATCATATGCTGTTGATCATAGACATTTAGAGAGAAAAATGGATGATTTAGCTTCTTTGGTCAATAAGTTAGCAATATCGTAGAAGCCCGTGAAGTTGTGTGGGATTTGTACATCACCTGAGAACCCCACGGATTCATGTCCTACTTTGCATGATTTTGAAGACTATTTCTCTCCTCAAGCATATGCTTCAGATATTTATGGTAACTATAGACCTCCCAAGCCACAGGTTTATATGCCTTACCAGTCTCATTCCCATGCTTCTAAGCCAAGCTGGCCATACCATCCCCCATCATTGCAGCAACAAAACCAACAGTATCCACCACAAGCTTCTGCACCTTACATTGGTGAGCCTTCTCTGGAAGGTTTGATAAGGCAAATGAAAGTTAACAATCTGAATTTCCTGCAGTGAATAGAAGCAACATTTCAAAACCTGGAAAGTCAGATTGGGCAGTTGGCTACTATTATGAATCAGATTTAGTCATAGGATTCAGATGCTCTGAGGCATCCTATTAAGGAATATTCTATATTTCATAAATAATTGCTTGTTGGACCTTTTGTTGATAAAAATTTGTCTGAGTTTGTAGGAGTGGTTATTTTCCATTTTTGTCTGATTTCAATGATGGTTATACTTGTGATTCATGTACTGATTCTTTTGCGTGTAGTGTGTATGCTAAAATTGACAAGTTTATAAATTCTAATTGTGATTTTACAGATTTTGAGTTGATACAGTAGCTACCGATTCAATAAAGTCAGAATGCACATGCTTGATTACAACAATTACATATAAATCTGACATTGTTAATGTGCAGGTTGAAGAATCATCTCCTAGTACCACATTGCTCCAATCTGTTGTTCAACTACCATTATTGGAGAAGCCACTGCCTAGCCAGCTAGGGCATGTAGCGTGGAGGATGAACAGAAGGATAACTTTCTACTGCAAGTAATAATGGGGATCACCAAGTTGCTGCATATCGACATTTTATATATTCCATTTCAGAAAGCACTTGGATGAGCTTGTTACAAGTGGTACCGAATGATTTAAGCATTCCCAGGACTGGAGTTGGTTGAAGAAGGAGTTTCTATTTTGCCACACTTTCATTACACTATGTTTGTTGATCCATAATTTGCTTATTTTTACATTGAGGACAATGTGTGATTTAAGTGTGGGGGAGGAGATTTGTAATTTTACGATTTTAATTTTTAAGTTGTTTAGTAATTGGATGTTAATTTTTAGGTTGTTTAGTAATTTTAGGATTGTTTTAGGTTTCAAAAAAATTGTTGTTTTTACTGTTTACTTTAGGTCATTTTGTTGTTTTTCATTTGTTCTTTTTGTTGTTTCATAGTTATCTTGTAGTTATTTCGTAGTTGTTGTTACTGTTTTATGTTAACTGTAATTATTGTAAACTATCTATTTTGCTTTTTTAATATTGTTGTTGTTGTCTGTTTGTTTACTATAGTTGTTGTTGCATTTTTACTGTTGCTGTTTACAACAGAATTTTCGACACAACATTTGTCCCCTACGGCAGAATTTTGACATTAATTCAATTTTTACAGCAATACCAGATTTTTAAATAGTAAAAAAATACATATAGCATATTTTTCATTTGATTTTAGGATTTGTATTATTGTTTGGCATTTTCATAATTCTTGGATAATTGGTTTCATGATTTGTGTTGATTGGATTCCTTGCATTTTTATGAATAAGTTGGTTTTGAGAATTATTGGGTTGAATCTTTTATGATAGAGTTGTCCTTGGTGAGATTTTGAGTCTTATTGTTGTATGGACCATTCTGTCATTTTCTAGTGTGATTTCACTCATGTTTGCTTGTGCTCTAGAACTTGGTTTGACTCTTTAATTTGCAACTTGGTTCACCTGCATGTATTGAGATGATTGAGGCATTCTTTGTTGATATTGAGCAACTAGCCATATGAGCCTACCTTGATGTTAATTCACCTGCTATCCCATTTAAGGCTATATTTCCCATTTCTTGTTTTCAAAAGCTCATTACAAGCCTTAAAAGAGAAAAACCATGATTTATCCCTACCTTAGAGGATAAAGGAGCTTTGGAATTGTTTTGAGAATAGGTTATTAAATAACTGTGGGGTGTACTTCATTTTCTTATCTCCTCATGTGGATAGTTCATTGTTGACATTTGGCTAGTTCCAAAAGAAAAAGAAAAAAAATGGAAAAGGAAAGCAGGAAAAGAAAAAAAAAAGAAATAAAATATTGGGTCCAAAGGTAGAAAAAATGAGTTAATTGCATTCTTAAGGGGTATTCTACTTGCATTTATTTTTGGATTTATTCCTTATTGCTCCTATATTTTCTTTGGTTTTTAGCTTCTTATCCTTCATTTTCCCTACCTTACCTCTGCCCCATTACATTCTATATAAAGTCCTCTTGATCTTTGCTTGCATGTGATTAAATTGTGAATATTAGAGTCTTGCCAAGCTTATCGTAGTGTTTGCATACATGAGTGCTTTGAGTGTATATACACAAGCTTAAACACTTGAAAGTTGGAGAGTATGTCTTGTGAGGATTCTATCACTTTTGATTCACCCGTTGAATTTGATTGACTCTCTTCTTTGCTAAACTGTAAGGAATGTCATTCACATTTTCTTGATTCCTTGGATGTTTTATATTGCCTACTCCTATGCATTCCTAGGATGTAACATCCTAATTTCTAAATCTGAGAATTTATCCCGTTGGGAGCCAAATACACAAATTCCTAAAATTATTTCGCGCCATTTAGATACCACAATTACATACATCATATAACGCTTAAGTCTGGATGGATGACACCATCATGGATGACACATGCAGGGACTTCCTACTGATAGCGTCAACCACTACATTAGCTTTGCCCGGGTGGTACTTCAACTCAAAATCATAATCCTTCAGAAACTCCATCCACCTCCTGTGCCTCATATTATGTTCTTTCTTATCAAAGAGGTACTTAAGACTCTTGTGATCACTGAAGACCTCAAACCTCACACCATACAGGTAATGCCTCCAAATTTTGAGGGCTAATACCACAGCCGCAACTCTAAGTCGTCGATAGGGTAGTTCTCCTCATGGAGCCTCAACCTCCTGGAAGCGTAGGCCACTATTCTCTTCTTGATAGCAGGATGGGTGTAAGATCTAGAATTGAGGAAAACCAATTGATTAGAATCAAGAAATAGCAATTATAATACGAAAAATAGGTGTAGGGCAGCAGCTATTTTGCGCATGAAAATGAGAAAAAATGAGAGAAAATGAAAGAAAAAATGGAGAGGAAGAAATGGAGGGACGCCACTCAAGCAGGAATCCACCCACAGCAGATAAGTCCAATGCCAGACGCCATTAATTTAGGAGAATTAGATAAGTCTCAGTATGGTTTGAGCAACAACCACCAAGCCTCACTCAACTCACCAAGGGAGGAGAAATTTGGGCATAATGCCTTTACTATATTCATGTAAGTGTGTAATACAAGAAGAGAAGACTCCTTTATATAGGAGTGGAGGGGGGCGGCCACTTAAGGGAAATAAATGGGGAAAATAAAAAATGGTAGGAAAGTTATCCTAGTGGGTCTTGAACCCATGACCTCCTAATTACAAAGTCCTAATTAATTTGAGTCCTGAGTTGTTGACTTTGACTTCATGGTCAATGGTCAAAGGGTTGACTTTGATGAGGAAGGCTCATGCTTGGTTCAGCCCCAAACACTTCAAGCAGCTCCAAAGTTGATCCTAGCCATCAGCTGTCAGCTTAGAACTCTACTGACAGGCGCCATCATTCCCTCCCCCTTGAGAAGCATTTGTCCTCAAATCTGAAAATTAGAGAAGTATAAGGGAAAAGAATTAAAAGGAATGGATGACAAGAAAAGTGAAGGAGGAGACTTCCCTTTTGGGAATATGGACATCCTTGCTAGGCATTCAACTATGGACAATCCTTGCGCAACCTTAGCCAAAAAGAAGACTCATTATTCCCAAGCATTCATCCTCTAATGTACATCACAATAGTACTTGGGAATCATGTAGGGAGTTTTGGGGGAAGAAAGAGTAGTGAAAGAAAGAAGAGAAGTGGAAGAAGAAGAAGAAGAAATAGGAGAAAAGGTTAGAGGAAACTCCCCTGTAGTGTTGCTACTTCCTCCTTCCTTAATTAGCAGCTCCCTTTCTTGATCTCCTTCAAAACAATTAAGGTCAACAGTTTTGAATTGATGAAGTAATAACATGGCTTCCCTTTTATTTTTTTGTTTCTCTTTGGTTTTCACCTTTTCTACCATTACTCTTGATGTTTCTTCTTTCTTCTTTTATCTTTTCCTTCTATCTTAAGCCTCTTAATTTTCTCAAGTTCTATCTCTCTCTTCATGTGAGCTTGATCCTCACATATCTCTTGGATTGACATTGGCATCAAAGTAATTTTAGCACCATCATGTTTAAAAGATATTTAATTAGAGTATCCATCATGGATGGCTCTCTTATCAAAGTGCCAAGGCCTACCCAACAAAATATGTGTGGCATCCATAGGTACAACATCACAAAGAACATTATCATCATAATCACCTATGGAAATAAATATGAGAGCTTGCTTATTTACTTCCCTTTCCCCATCATCACATATCCAAGATAACTTGTATGGTCTGGGGTGGGGAGTTATAGATAAACCAAGTTTTTCCACCATTCTTGCACTTGCAAAGTTAGTGCAACTTCCACTATCAACAATTAGGGAACAAATGTGTCCCCCTACCATGCATCTAGTGTGGAAGACAGTTTGTCTTTGTTCATCTTCTCTTATTATTTGATTTCCTAAGGACCTTCTAACCATGCATAGTTTTCCTTCGGCCCTATATACTTCTTTCTTTACTTCATTTTCTTCTTCACTAGTTTCCTCATCTTCACTTTGTTCATTTTCACTTGCACTAGTGTATTCTCCATTTTCCTTAATCAACATCGCCCTCCTATTTGGGCATTGGGAAGTTATGTGTCCCTTGCCATCACACTTGAAACACTTGATGTTTCTTGTGGAAGTACAGGGATCCTCCTTTTTAGTAGGAGTGGGGTTAGAAGTAACCCTAGAACCCTTAGGTTCTTCCTTCTCTTGGCTCTTTCCCTCATCTTTCTTTAGGGTTTCCTTGTTCCTAGTTGTAAAACTAATGTTTCCTCTTTTATAGCTACCCTTTCTTTTTAGTTGAGTTTCAATTTTAATAGCTTGGTTTACCAAGTCCTCCATTTCTACATAAGGATGCAATTCCACTATGTCCCTTATGTCGAAATTAAGTCCATTGATAAACCTAGCCATAGTTGCTTCACTATCCTCAACTATGTTGGCCCTAATTAAAGCAAGTTCCATTTCCTTAAAGTACTCATCTACACTCTTAGAACCTTGCTTAAGAGTTTGGAGTTTGATGTGCAACTCCCTAGTGTAATGTTGAGGTATGAACCTCTTTCTCATGATGGACTTCATTTCCTCTCAAGAGGAAACTAAAGGAGCGTTGCACCTTCTTCTATCAGCCAGAAGCTGATGCCACCAAACTAAGGCATAATTTTTGAATTCAAGAGAGGCAATCTTAACCGTTTCTTCTTCCCTATACCTATGGAAACTAAAGATTTGTTCAATTTTAAGTTCCCACTCTAGGTATTGTTCTACATCATTTCTTCCATTAAAGGTTGGGACTTCTATTTTTACCCCCTTGAATCCTTGTTCCCTCCTAGGCTCTTCTTCTTTCCTATGTTCTCTCCTATGCCTCCTAGGGTTCTCTTCATAATACTCCTCTCTTTCTCTTCTAGGAGTTTCCTCATAGTAGTCTTCTCTAAACCCTCTAGGTTCCTCACGCCTCCTAGGCCTTCTATGCTCTCTTTCCCTTTCCCTTCTCCTATAGGTATGGCTAGAGTGTCTCTCTCCCTCACTACTCTCAGCATGGTACCTATCTTCACTTCTAACTATGCTATATCTATCCTCACTTCCTCCTTCTCGAGAAGAGTGTCTTCTCTCCCACCTATTCCCACTTAGTTCTTTCCTAAGTTCACTCATCTCATGCCTCATCATTCTGGCCATATCTTGAATTGCATGTTGCAACTCATCCCTATACCTCAAAGTTCTAGGTGAAGGAGGTGGTGAGTTCCTACTACCCATTTTTAAATTTTTGATTTTTTTTAAGAATTTGGACCTTTTCACTCACTAAGTGTTTACACTCAATGGAATGCAACACTCGTGCATGTCACTCTTTTTAAGCTTTTTCTATAATGAGACTCTCTTGCCTCTTCTACTCAGTTGGAGGTTAGTTAGATCTTGCAAAGACCAACGTGAGACTAAGTCTTAACCCTTACCCAAATAGAAGCACACTAACAAAGAAAATACCTACTAAAGGAAGATTGGAAAATCCTAAAACAAAACAAGGAATTGATATGACAAACAAGAAAAGCAAGCACTCAAAAACGCTTATACACAAGAGTAGAAAGCAAACAAGACAAGACGGAAGAAATTGCAAAGAGAATTGTTTTTGGTGATTTTTGAAAAGAGTTGACAAAATTGTCGTTTTTTTTTTGGAAAAAACAGCAAATACAACTCAATTACGGTATACAGTAAAATGAAACAGAAAATTATAGTAAAAATGTTACTGTATTGTTGGGATAACTCTTTGTTTTTATTTTTTTCTATTTTTCTGAATTTTTTTTGAATTTTTTACTCTTTTTGGGTGTCTTTTGACTTTTTCTTCCTTGTTGTTGACTTTTGCACACTTTTTGCTTTTTACACCTGTTTTTTTAATTTTTGGCACGTACTTACTTTTTGTATTTTTCTTGCCTTGTCTTTCTTTTTTTTGTCTTTTTCCCCAACAGAAAATTACAGAAATTTGTACACAAAGAAAAGAAAATAAACTGTAACTACTGTATTTTTTTTGGAATTTCTCACAGTAAACTTGTCCAGGTGGTACCAGAAAAGCAAAATAATGAATAAACTGATTTCTAAAAATTGTGAAAACGTAATGGCAACTTGATTTCAAAAGTGGCCAAAAAAATTGCTTAGCACATTCTTGTTGATTATACAAAAGCAGTACGGTCACAGAAACGCGTTTGGTTCAATTTTAAGATTGGAATTAAAATTTGAAGGAAAATCAACAATTAGAATTTGTTGATCTTCTTCCAATACTATGAACCAAAAAAAGAGCCTATAGGTGAGCGTTTTGCACAATCAAACAGAGAAAGTCCAAGGTAAAGATAGCAGTCAATCCAAATTTGCAATCAGAATTGCCAAACTGACAGACAAACAGGAGTAGAAAAATTGAACAAAACAGAGCCAGAACAATGCGCATAAATTGAAAAAAAAATAAGAGGAAAATTGCGTAAAATAAATGGCACGAAATTAAAAGGGGGAAACTGAAATTAAAAGGATGGGGAGGACGGAAATGTAAATGGCAGAATGTAAAAGGGGATGGCAGGAAGTAAAAGGATGGGAGAGCAGAAATGTAAAGGGGGAAGAGGAAATTAAAAGAATGGGGAGGACTGAAAGTAAATGACTGAAAGTAAAGGGGGAAACGGAAAGTAAAAGGATGAGGAGAGCAGAAATGTAAATGGCAGAATGTAAAGGGAAGAGAGAAAATTAAAAGGATGGGGAGAAGCGAAAATTAAATGGCGGAAAATTAAAAGCGGAAAGTAAAGAGATGAATATGGGGGATGAACAATTAATGGTGAAGGGGAGAAAATGTAGGTGAACGATCTTTGGAAAAATAAAGACAACAATGCCTCCTCTTACCACACTTCACCAACAAACAAGCAGTTTATAGCAATTAATTGCAAGAATCACTCAAGAACAAGTATGAGAAATTAAGAGACATTTCATCAAACACCTATGGGGTGGAAATTAGCGGCCCCAAAAACCCCTCTAATTCAAGCAATTGCAAGCAAATCAAACAAGCTGATAGCAGCAGAAAGGCACCTCAGGCCCGAGAAACAGTCCAAGTCCAAATTACAATTGAAAAGAGGGATGGAATTACACTAAAATTGATGAAAATTCTGCACAAAGAGGTGCAGTAAGTTAGAGCCCAAACAGCCCCCAAATGGCTCCAAATTTGCTCAAATTCAACAAGCTCTGATACCAATTGATAGCAAGATAGGTGTAGGATCTGGAATTGAGCAAAACCAACCGATTAGAATCAAGAAATATCAATTATAATGTGAAAAATAGGTGCAGGGTAGCAGCTATTTTGCGCATGAAAATGAGAGAAAGTGAGAGAAAATGAAAGAAAAAGTGGAGAGGAAGAAATGGAGGGACGCCACTGAAGCAGGAATCCACCCACAGCAGATAAGTCCAATGCCAGACGCCACTAATTCAAGAGAATTAGATAAGTCTCAGTATGGTTTGAGAAATAACCACCAAGCCTCACTCAACTCACCAAGGGAGGAGAAATTTGGGCATAATGTCTTTACTATATTCATGTAAGTGTGTAATACAAGAAGAGAAGACTCCTTTATATAGGAGTGGAGGGGGGCGGCCACTTAAGGGAAATAAATGGGGAAAATAAAAAATGGTAGGAAAGCTATCCTAGTGGGTCTTGAACCCATGACCCCAAGGCTTATAGCTAAGCTAAGTCTTAAGCCAATAAACCTCACAATTAGCGCCCAACTTAAGGAGAAAAAGGGAAATTACATCCAAATCCTAATTACTTTTATTTTCCTAATTACAAAGTCCTAATTAATTTAAGTCTTGAGTTGTTGACTTTGACTTCATGGTCAATGGTCAAATGGTTGACTTTGATGAGGAAGGCTCATGCTTGGTTCAACCCCAAACACTTCAAGCAGCTCCAAAGTTGATCCTAGCCATCAGCTGTCAGCTCAGAACTCTACTGACAGGTGCCATCACTTCTCCTGCATCAACACACATCCTAGTCCTTTACCAGAGGCATCACTATACACCTCAAAGGTCTTGGACAAATCCGGTAACACAAGTACCGGGGTGGTGGTCAACCTCTCCTTGAGCTCCAAGAATTACCGCTCACACTTCTCGTCCAACATAAAGGCTTGTCCCTTACGGGATAATCTAGTGAGGGGCAAGACTAGCTAGGAGAATCCCTTAATGAATCTCTAATAGTAGCTGGCCAATCCTAGGACTCTCCTAATCTCCGTTATGGTCTTAGGCCTTTCCTATTCAAGGACAACTTCTATCTTGCTAGGGTCAACTGACACAGCCTCTCTAGAAATCACATGCCCTAAGTAATGGACCCATGTCCATCCAAAACTCGCACTTCTCTGGGTTGGCAAACAACTTCTTCTCTCTCAAAATCCCTAAGACAACCCTAAGATGTCGCTCATGCTCTTCCAAGGTCTGGGAGTAGATCATAATGTCATCGTTGAACACAACAATAAATTGATCAAGGTAGGGCCAAAAATCCGGTTCATGTAATCCATGAACACGGCTGGAGCATTGGTTAAACCAAATGGCATCACCAAGTACTCATAGTGCCCACATCTAATTCTAAAGGCAGACTTGAAGGGAATCAAGCATGTGGTTTGGGTGTAGCGGAATAAATGGATTCCCTCCCTTGTTATGATCGTTAATGCGAAAACACGAATTAAGGCATAAAAGGCATGAAACAAAAGGTCGCACCTTTTAAGGATTGCGAACGAGGCAATAGCAACCACGTCTGTAGTGGTGTCCATGCCAATAGACGAACTAGGAAACCCTCCTCAACTCTGCTAGTAGCCTTAGAGAGTAAGAGCGATTGCTCATCTGTACAGGGTAATGTGTAACGTCCTAATTTCTCAATTCAAGAATAATGTCCGTTGGAAACACTATTCTCGAATTTCCGAAATTATTTCGTGCCATTTCAAGTATCGTCATACATACACATGCCTAAGCAATCTAACGTTTGCTTAGGCTTCCTCAACATTCAATAACACAATCCTAAAACATTCCATTAAAGAAAACAGGGAGGAACCCACACTGGGTGTGGTAAGGTTCATAAAACTTCTACCGAAAATCCGGCAGAGTTTCCCCTGAAAACTAGACGTTTCCCAATTTCCAGATCCACCTGAAAACCAGCAAAACACCAGTACAGTTTATGTATACATATTCCATAACTAAATCAATTTTTAGAACCAAATAGGCCTCCATGGCCACACATAGACATTCACATTAATCCTCACAATGATTCTATCCAATAACTTAAATACATATACATACATATACAATTCATAATCGTTACATAACTTGATTAGGCCTAAACATTCAAGGACCATAGGCAGCATGAGGGGCGGAAGGATCCGCCACAGGAATCCAACCCTTCTTCCGACGCCAAGAAACCCTATCCTGCACAACTGAAGGTAATTCCCCATAGCGTGGTGTGAGACTACGTCCCAGTGAGTGTGATAATAGTGTGTGTAGTATGGGGGAAAGCATAGGCACTAAATATCTAGCATACATAATTGTGGTAGCAAATAAAAGAATCAAATATACATGCAACTGGAATTCATAATACTAAATAAATGCACGTTAAAAATGAGATCAAGGATCCAAAACCATTACCAAAAGGTCCGAAACAGATAAACATATAAATTCCTCAACCTTATTCATGTCAAACATAATCAATAAGTTACATTCCCTAGGTGCTTAACCTCGCACCAAGGGTTTCCTTTCCCTTAGGCTAGACTGAGCTCAGACTAACAGGAACCGTCGTCCCTGAAGGTCGAAGACCTTACCTAAAACCATTCCCAAGGCCAAGAGACCTTAACCATTACCAAGGGCCAAAGACCCCCAAAAACCATTTCCTTATTTAAATTTTCATGAGGTCAAAGATCCAAAACATTTTCCATGAACATGATGGGGGTTAGAAACCTGTGCAATCATTCATATGGTTCACAAACATGATATAAGTTATGAACATAAGCAATTACAAGCATATTTGACATCCCAAACCTCCAATTTCATGAAACCACCAAATCCTCTAACCTAGGGTTTGAGCCAATTAACATACATTCAATTAAATCTAACAATCAACCTTAGATTTTGCATAAACTAACTATAATCATCAATAATAGAAAGGGAAGGAAGAATAGGGGGCATGCATAGGAAAAAAACCAAGAGAAGATAGAGTGAAACCACACTCACCTCAAATGGAGAACAATGGACGAGAAGGAGTAGGATGATGAAGAGATGGAGGTGATGGAGAGGATAGAGGTGTTCCCAAACCCTAAAATGGGTGGGATCTCCCACAATCTTCCCTTCCTTCCTTTCCCTAGCTCTTTCTCTCTCTAAAACTCTCTGCCCTCTCTCTAAACCCTAAAAGTAAGAAGAGGAGAAAAAGAAGAAGCATGGACGACGCGAGAAGGCTTAGGGATTAAATCCCAAGTGTGCGCTGAAGCCCCAATGTGTGCTGCAGCCCCCAAAGTATGCTGCAGGGCACTTAGTGTGTTGAAGCGCACTGCTAATCGAGACTCCAATTCTCTCAACATGGCTTGTGCTGAAGCGCACTCAATTGTGCTGAAGCACACCTAAGCGTGCTGAAGCGCAACCAAGTGTGTTGAAGCCCCCAGAATGTGTTGCAGCCCCCAAAGTGTGTTGTAGCCCCCAGAGTGTGCTGAAGCGCACCTAGAGTGTGCTGAAGCGCACTCCCTCACATCCAAAAACTCCTCTCTTCCTCCACTCTTTCTAAAGGCCCTCAACCCCCTATTCAACACATGAGATCCACTACGATTTAGGTTGCTCTGACTTTTGCCATTCCTCATTACTTTTTCCAAAATCCTACCATTCCCACTTAGTTCTCCTTCTAAATTTCCCTTCTAACTTAGTCTTCCTCATCTAATTTCCCTCCCAACTTTGTTCTTCTTCTCCTGATCGAATCCATAACTTAAGACTTTCACTATACCCTTTTAGGTTCTAATCTTGGGATGTTACAATTCTAGCCCCCTTAAATAAATTTTGTCCTCAAAATTTGCTCTGGTTACCACCCCCAACATTAGATCCCAAACATACCTCTAACTACGTTCAATGTAACGTCCTAATTTCTCAACTCTAGAATAGTGTCCGTTGGAAACACCATTCCTGAAGTTCTGAAATTATTTCGTTCAATTTCAATATCGTCAAACAAAAGCTTAGGCTTTCCAACGATTTGCTTAAGTTGTTACTAATACATACATCACAAACTCATACAGACTGAAAATCTTAATTAAACTTAGGGAAAGAACCTACACTTGAAGTGTTGTGGTTCATAAGACTCATACTGGAAGTCACAAATAACATGAATTCACTAATATCATAATAGGGCCTCCGTGGCCAGAACAGAATATACATACACATATACATCAATATTTAACTACCTATCATTACATATGAACTAATTCAACTAAATGAATCTTCTACTGGAAGTACCACTCCGCTTCACAATTTCTTTCCCTCCTTTATCATCACATGGGATCATCTGCACAACTAGAGTATATCCCCGAAACGTGGGGTGAGACTACAGTCTCAGCGAGCACAACTATGCAGATGCAGTGTAGGAGAAATCAATCATATAAGATGCAACACCTAAAATATGCTAACATATAGTTCATAGCTTAATTATGATTCTTTACATAATGAAAACTCATTTTAGCTAAAAGTAAAGATACATGTACAATTCCAATACACAACAGTTATGGCCTAAACTCATGCATCACAATCATCTCAATATAAATGCAATTATGATGCAACTCACTGCTGTGCCCAGCAGGCATGATCTTATCACTTAAACTGGAGTTAGAACTGAGCTCAGACTACGGAGAACGTCTTCTCCGGGGACGAATCCCACCCATTACTGGACCGAAGTCAAGTTTTCACATAATTACTTAATTTTTTTAACTCACAGCGCGAAGGCCGGCTTGAGTTAACTCATGGTCAAAACCGGCTTATATTACTCAAATGCACATAATCTCAATGAACTAATAACTGATATTCATCAAATGACAATAACGTCATATTTCATAAGTTTCGAAAGCTAGGGTTCTCAATGTCAATAACAACTAACATGCAAACAAATTACTAATTTCCTTAACTTAATCACATGATTTTCACACAATTGATAATAACTAACATCTACAAGTATAAAGAAGGGGGAATTAGAGGTTAGGGTTCATACTCAAGACATGCAATCACAAAAGTGTAAGTGTGTGAGTTGTACTCACTTAATCTTGAAGCTCAAAGGAAGAAGAGTGGGTAAGGACGGATCACGTGATGATTCCTTGCTCCAATTTCCCCTTTCAAGCTCCAATCCAAGCTTTCTCTCTCTAAAATCCCAGAGTCCCACTCTCTAGACTAAGGAAGAAAAAGAAGGAAAAGTGAAATTATTATTCTGAAAGAGGAATCTGGTGCTTTAAGTGGATTCTCGCTCAAGTGAGCTCTTCTCGCTTGAGCAAGCGTGTTGGTTGCATGGCTTTCCTTAACATTCTCGCTCAAGCGAGACTATCTCGCTTCAGCGAGAATGACCCAGAAAATACACCCTCTCTGGACGATTCTCGCTCAATCGAGCTCCTTCTTGCTTGAGCGAAAATTGTCCAGAGAATCTTCCCAAAGTCCCTGTTTCTCGCTTAAGCGAGCTAGGCTCGCTTAAGAGAGAAATGCAGAAAACTCAAGTCCAAGACTTTTCTGCATAAGTCGCTCAAGCAAGATCTTCTCACTTGAGCAAGACCATTGGAACTTAGTTTTTAGCCTAAGTCTCATCTCCTAATTTTTTAAGCTTTCTTTCCTTAATTATTAACACACAATTTCCTATCTTAATCTTATTAATTAATAGAAGTTCTAATTTACGGGATGTTACATTCAGGAACTATGAACTTTAAAGAATTGTCTTCCGATACAAATACCTTCTTTACTCTAGGTGACTAAAAGGAAATTAGGGTTCGTCTAAATTCCTTGGACTCGTATTCAATGTGCTACCCCCATAGGATACCTCCCAAACGTCATTATCCTCTAAGTGTCCCATGCCTAACTTACATTAGCCCTAAGTAATCCTCTCATCCTTCCTCGGAATACATACCCCAGTATCTACCCTTCCTCTGCCACAATCCTGGCATGGGTTCCTAAGAAGCCTATCCTTAGTTTTCTTCACCCTAAAATAACTTACAACTGGATTCAAACTATCCATATAACAGGGTTAAGACGAAAAAGGTGGTCTACCAAGCTCCTATTTATGATTTCTAACTCAATGCCTAAACCATGCACAAAACCTTGGAGGGTACCTACAAGTTGTCCTAGTTATTAGGGATCCTAATTCCCAACATCTACTGATTGATTCAAACTTCGGGTTGCTAAATACCTAACTGTGTTCTGAATGTTTCTAGTAAGCATTCTAAGTTATACGATGGGTTCCAATCAAGGCTACCCCCTTTAAGGGCTTAGCCCTCTCTAACAACCCTCAAGATTTAAGTCTATCACACAAACTACTCTGTGACTTCCAATAGCTAGTTGGTCTGACGCCTGACTCAATGATCAAAATCATCTCATTACTGGGTACACACGGATCTCGACAAAAGAACACAAAGTTACAGCCAAGGGGTGCTCCTCTGATAAAAACATGATAAGGGAATGCACAAACTCTTGTAGTTTATCCGGAGAAAAATCAACCTTATTGAACAGAACATGATAGTGTGTAGGTCTGCTTGTACCTATCACTCCATCATGTGCACAAGCAACAAAACATAAATGTCCCACCTCCCAACTAGGGGTTGAGTTCAGACTCAAGCTCCTAAAGATAAATTCCTTAGGTGCTAAACCCCGCACCAAGGGTTTCCTTTCCCTTAGGCTACACTGAGCTCAGACTAACAGGAACCATCGTCCCTGAAGGCCGGAAGACCTTACCTAAAACCATTCCCAAGGCCAAGAGACCTTAACCATTACCAAGGGCCAAAAGAGCCCCAAAAACCATTTCTATTTTTCCATTTTTATGAGGTCAAAGACCCAAAACATTTTCCATGAACATGATGGGGGTTAGAAACCAGTGCAATCATTCATATGGTTCACAAACATGATATAAGTCATGAACATAAGCAATTACAAGCATATTAGACATCCCAAACCTCCAATTTCATGAAACCCCCAAATCCTCTAACCTTGGGTTTGAGCCAATTAACATACATTCAATTAAATCTAACAATCAAACTTAGATTTTGCATAAACTAACTATAATCATCAATAATAGAAAGGGAAGGAAGAATAGGGGGCATACATAGGAGAAAAACCAAGAGAAGATAGAGTGAAACCACACTCACCTCAAATGGAGAACAATGGAGGAGGAGAAGAAGGAGGATGATGAAGAGATAGAGATGATGGAGAGGATAGAGGTGTTCCCAAACCCTAAAATGGTGGGGATCTCCCACAATCTTCCCTTCCTTCCTTTCCCTAGCTCTTTCTCTCTCTAAAACTCTTTGCCCTCTCACTAAACCCTAATAATAAGAAGAGGAGAAAAAGAAGAAGCATGGATGACACGAGAAGGTTTGGGGATTAAATCCCAAATGTGCGCTGCAGCCCCTAAAGTGTGCGGTAGCGCACTTAAGTGTGCGGTAGCGCACTTAAGTGTGCTGAAGCGCACTGCTAACCGAGACTCCAATTCTCTCAACATGGCGTGCGCTCAGCGCACTCAAGTGTGTTGAAGCACACCCAAGCGTGCTGAAGCTTGCTGAAGCGCAGTGAAGCGCGCCCAAGTGTGCTGAAGCGCACCCAAGTGTGCTGAAGCCCCCATTGTGTGCTACTGCCCCCAAAGTGTGCTGCAGCCCCCAGAGTGTGCTGAAGCGCACCTAGAATGTCCTGAAGCGCACTCCCTCGCCTCCAAAAACTCCTTCCTTCCTCTACTCTTTCTGAAGGCCCTCAACCCCTTATTCAACACATGAGCTCCACTACGATTTAGGTTGCTCTGACTCTTTCCATTCCTCATTACTTTTTCCAAAATCCTACCATTCCCACTTAGTTCTCCTTCTAAATTTCCCTTCTAACTTAGTCCTCCTCATCTAATTCTGCCCTCAACTTTGTTCTTCTTCTCCTGATCGAATCCATAACTTAAGACTTTCACTATACCCTTTTAGGTTCTAATATTGGGATGTTACATAATGCATCTCATGCTCTATTTATAGAGCGGTGGCTAGGGTTTGACCCCCTCACTCTATTAACCCTAACATATATGGGCATGGCCCATTATGTTATAATTCTTATCAAATTAGAATTATTATCCTTTCCTAATGGCTTATTGAATGCGTGTGACCCAATAGGCTTTTAATATTTGGTTATGATATTAAAATAAAACCCTTTTATATTTAATATCATAAATAGTGAGCGGTATCTAGCAATACATCACTACCCAAATATTGAGATTATCAATAACTTTGACGAATCCTATTTTATGATAATTTATATGATTTGTCCCTTTGTCCAAATATCTAATTGAACATAAGGGGATGGAATGTGTCAACCTTATATAGTTCAATTCATGTTTTCTTGATCCCCAGGTAGACTGTACAGAAAATAAACATCTCATGTTTATCCTCCTGAGCATGGCCATGCATTTTGCAGTCTCACTTTATCAAGAGGCCTACAGATATAACTCCTGTTACATAGGAGGGACAAATCCCATCTAGGTCACTCACATCCCACCACATAATTTACTATATGTCCAAATACCAACTTTATGATCACCTTGTTACAGGCAACGTTTGATGATATTTAAAACATATAATTCCTTATGTAGGAATTGTAGTGATTTCAGGTCAAAGACTTCATATAACATTTATCAATTTAAGAAACGTTCATGACACTTATGTAACAACCCATGCAACGTTCTTAAGGTGGGTCTGTCCAGTACACTATTACTCTTAATATGTAACATGTGAGCACATGATATATCATATCCATGATCCGTGAGATGTGATCATCAATGAACTCACATACTAGTCTAAATGCATCTTTGTTCTAAGATGATACTTGACCAGGGACTATTTTAAGAATAGTTCTTCATAAGATCTCACGATCAAGTCATCTACTTGATTTCTTATGAAGTTTAAGCTTACTATTCTAAGGGCATTAATTGTATTCTTAAAAGAATGAATTGCCTTTATAAAATAATATGATACATGTGATGGATGTTTCAAAAACATATAAGTCTCTAGTGCATATACCTAATAAGTCTTGGGTATATACTCACCCCTAATCCTGATCTGGTGGTAGCCAGATGTCAAATCTATTTTATAGAATACCGAAGCTCCTCTAAGTTAGTCTAGGAGGTCATCTATCATGGGTAAGGGATACTTGTTCTTGATGGTTACCTTCATAAGCTGCCTAAAGTCTACACACAACCTCATACTCCCATTCTTTTTTTTCAGTAAGAGCACTAGGGCTCCCCAGGGTGACACACTAGGCCTAATGAACTTCTTAACTATAAGGTCTTCTAATTAGGTCGTATGTTCACTAAGCTCTAGTCGGGGCCTTCTATAGGGTGCCTTGGAAATGGGCTCTGTGCCTGGCACCAAGCCAATGGTGAACTCAATTTCCCTATCCGGAGGTAAGGTTGTTACCTCACTAGGGAAAACATCTTGAAACTCCCTAACAGTGGCTACGCTGCTAAGATCAACACCGGAGTCTAGAATTGAGGAAAGTAATAAAATAAAACAACTACTCCCATTCTTCAAGATATTAGACACTTGGGTGACACTGGATAAGAGTACAGGTGGTCTCTTTCTCGAAAGAGGAGGAAGAATTGGAAAAAACAACATCCTTGTTGAAACAATCAAGCATGAATTGGTTTTGAAATAACCAGTTCATACCAAGGATTACATATATGCCCCTCAATGGTAAACAAATTAAGTCAACCTCAAAGGCCCTCCCTTGTACAACAATGGGGCATTTAGAACACACAAAGGGAAGTGGGGATTGCCTCCTTGGCTGGGGTGATGACATTTATGTTATAGGGTAAAGGGGTGGCATGCAAACTTAATTTCTCCACCCAATCGTATGCAATGAATGAATCCTTGGCTCTCGAATCGTAAAGTACAACTACAGAAATTCCTCCTAGGTCACACAACCTCTAATCAGATTATCAGCCGATGTTATTGCCTCTCCACTGTGTGTAAAGACTATCCCAGTGGCTTGAGGTCTGGTGGCCTCCTTCCTCTTGCAGCACTCATTCTTCATATGGCATGGCTCCTTGTAGAAAAAACAAAGACTCTAGCCCAACAAGCATTGGCCCCGGTGTCCCTTCTCACACTTAGGGCAAGGAGGTACTCCCCTTTGCCCTAAAGCAGGTCGAGTGGCTGGGGTGGCATTGTCATGCCACTTGAGCCTAGAGTTGTTGCCCTGACTGGGCTCCTTTAGCTTCCTCTTACCTTTATGATCCGTTGGCCCGGGGGTCTCATCAGCAATGCTCTTCTCCACCAAGAGGCACTTGCTGCGAGAGAGGGAAAGTCCCTCAGCTCCAAAGCGTTCACACTCTTCCTCAGCTCGGGCTTCAGACCTACTTCGAAATGGTTACACTTCCATCCCTCATTAGGGATGGTCTGAAGGAATGTGGAATACTTGGCAAGGCGCTCAAACTTGGCCCCATACTGGCCCACAGATAAACTCCCTTGCTTTAGCTGCAAGAACTCCGCCTCCTTTTCCCTACGGATGGTGGCGGGGACGTATTTCTCCAAAAACACTACCTGAAAGCTCACCCAGGTCATAGGACTACCCAGGGAAGCCAGACGGGCTTTGGCTCTCTTCCACTAGTCCTCGGCGTCTCCCTAGAGCATGAACGTCGCAAACCGAACCCTGAGGTCGTCAGCACAACTCATGACCTCAAAAATATTCTCCAGGGCATTGAGCCCGGAGTCACCGCCTTTGGATCATAAGCTCTGGAGAATGATGGGGGATGATGCTTCCGGAACTCTACTAGGCCGTGGACAAATGGGTCCGTGGCCACAACTGGTGTAGGTGGAGGTGTCTCCCTTAGATGCTCCCAGAGCTCCCGAAGAACAGCCGCATTAGGGGTGGTCTGCTCCCCGATAATTTTCGTTAGCATCCTGAGAGCAGCTACTATGGGGTCGGGGTCTGATGTTGGCGTTGGGGAACCTCGGGGGCGGCCTCGTCGTCCGTTATCCATAATCCTAAACACATCATTAATGAAACATTAAGGTGATCAATCTCCACATTTCACAACAATGCATGTAAGATTACAATTAACTTCAGACAATCCTAACTATCCACAGTCCAATTGGATTGAACTGCTCTGATACCAAAATTTAACGTCTTAATTTATAAATCCGAGAATATAGCCCGTTGGGAGCCAAATACCCGAATTCCCAAAATTATTGCGTGCCATTTAAATACCGCAATTACATACATCATATAACGCTTAAGTCCCAACAAATACTTAAACAATATATGGAGGAAACAACTAAGAGTTATACATATGGTTGCCATCAAGGGCACATAATCATCCAATATACAATAATCATTTGGGATACCCTCGTACATGTGCCCTAACAAAAGATATCGAGGGGCCAAAAGCCACACATGTACGATCATATCCCTTAAGACAATAGAAATACAATTCATTACAATCTAAACTTCAACAGGACTACATAACTAAAGCATGATGAGAATTTCACACAGAAAGTCCCTATTTCTCTCTGTTTTTCCCGCTCAGTCCTCACTCGAGCGAGCCTGAGCGAGAAAACTAGAATGAGAATTCTCCTCTTTCCTGATATCCTCGCTCAGGCGCGCTCAAGCGAGCTTGAACGAGAATATCAGGTTTGATTTTCCTGGTTTTTACTCCTTTTTTATCCTAAGTCAATTTCTCCTACTCAATCCTAGTTCCTTTTTATAAAACCTATTCCATTACTAATTTAATTCATAAAAATGATTTAGAATTTTTTATATTACATAGGATCTCTTAATAATTATGACATTTGTATTTGCATTGTGCTCCCTAGTTGATTTTTGAGTTCATGTGGTGTTTTGCCCGAAGTTCAAAAGGGAAAGTGTGGGGGAATTTGATGAGCATATATTTTTTCACACTTAGAACCTTTAATATTAGCTTTATTGGACTGTATTCATGATTAAATCCACTGTTTTAATTGGAATTTACCTAATTGGGATTTAATTGTAATTGTTGTTTAATTTATGATTTTAAGCCTATTGACCTACCTGTCTTGTTTTGATGATATCTGAAGCTGTAGGTGGACGATTTGGGTTATTCCAGTTGATTTGGAAAGCTAAGATCTAGGGCTTTAATTTTATATACTACATGATGGTATTTACATGAGGGAACTAGGAGAAGTTTAATTTTGAAGTTGGGATACGGAAACTGATGTGGGAACAACATTGTTTTAAGACTTGTATTAGTGTAATGTGTCTGATACTTGTTAATCAAGGCCCAACCATCATTTAGATATGATTAATCATGTGTTTAGGAGTAGATCTATAAATAGGGGCAGTTACCCATTTGGAGGGAACTCTCTCATTTTCTAAAATTCAGATTTGGAGTCTCTTCACATTCTCTCTTATGCTTCTTCCTTCTTCCTCTTCTTCTTTCATTTTTGTTCATACTGAATGAACCTCCATGGAATGATAGGCTTTGAAGGTTGATTATCAAGTGTTATTAGCATTGGATCTTGAGGTTTCATCTATGCAATTTCATTTTTCAAATTTTTGCACATTTCTCTCTTCTCCCAATCTCTAGAATTTAGGGATTATAAATCTTGAATTGGAAGGAATGCTTCATGGTTCTTTTTCTCCTCTTAATCCTAAAATCGAATTTTAGTTTGCTTAATTCTAGAATGAACCTACTTTCTTAATTCAGTAGGTTAGGGATTAGAATTCTCACACAAATTTTCTTAATCCTTGTATAAGATAATTGATGAATTGATTGATGCTTAATTGGTTAATTCGAATTTGTGAAGGAATTGATAATTTTATGTAAACCAATGAAAGATCCTATGTGAATGACCTTGAGAATAAATCCATTTTCTTGCATATTTTCTGAATTTCGAATTTTGCAATTTTGTTCTTGAATTCTAAAAAAAAAACAAAACCCCCTTGCTTCTATTGAATTAACAATTCTTGTGAGTAAATTCAGATTTGCTATTGAATTCCTTGAGAGATGACTTTGGTTAATTCTCCATTAACTACATTTTCTGAATAGTAATATTTGGTTGAGTACGACTATGATCACCTTGTTCAACTGCCTAAAGTCTACACACAACCTCATACTCGCATTCTTCATTTTAACCAAGAGCACCTGCACTCCCCAGGGTGACACACTAGGCCGATGAATTTCTTCTCAATTAACTCCTCTAACTGGCTCTTAAGTTCACTCAACTCTAAAGGTGACATCCTATAGGGGGCCTTAGATATATGTCCTGTGCTCGGTACATGATCTATAGAAAAATCAATCTCTCAGTCTAGAGGTAAGGTGGTTAACTCACTAGGGAAAACATCTTGAAACTCCATAACACTGGCTACACTACTCAAGTTGGGACTAGTCACTAAAGTAGAGGAAAGCTGTAAAATAAAATCACTAATACTCCCATCAAATAGGTATTCAGAAATCTTTGCAGTGCTAGAAAATAAAACAGATAATTTCTCCCTCAGAGGAAGAGGAAGAATTTGAAAAACAACTTCCTTGTTAAAATAGTCAAGCATGACATGGTTTTAGGATAACTAATTCATATCGAGAATCAAATCAGTGCCTCTTAATGGCAAACAAATTAAATCAACCTCAAAGCCCCTCCTTTGTATTACAATTGGGAATTTAGAACGGACAAGGGAAATGGGGATTACCTCCTTAGATGGGGTTATAACATTTAAGTTGTAGGGTAAAGGGGTAACATGCAATTTCACTTTCTTCACACAATCATGTGCAACAAAGGAATGGGTTGGCCCGAATCATATATCACAATCAAGGTACTACCTCTTATAATACACGTACCTCGCATTAGGTTATCGGCCAAAATTGCCATCTCACCATTGAGGATGAAGACTCTCCCGATAGCTTGGGTTTGGGGGCCTCCTTCTTCTTCGGGCACTCCTTCTGCATGTGTCTGGGCTCCTTGCAGTAGTAACACAACTTCTACCCCATCAACCACTCTCCCGAATGGTTCTTCCTGCAATTGGGGCTCTTGAGTACCACCCCTTGGAGTTGTGCGGGACGGGTGGCAAAGGCGGTGTTGCCCTGCCACTTGGGCCGTGAGCCTTTGCCTTAGTTTGGCTCCTCCGGCTTCCTCATGCCCTTTTGTCAGCCTGACGCGGTTTCCTAGTTCTGCCTATGTTCTTCTTAGAAATGTAACACATGTTGATCAAGGTAGGGAAATCCCATATCACAAGTGTTCCAACACAATCGTTGATGTCCGATCTCAAGCCATCCTCAAACTGAGTGCATCTTCACTCCTAATCTTGGACTACCTAACCGTACCTCGAGCACTTAGCCAGCTCCTCAAATTTGGCCTCGTATTGTCCCACCGTCATGCTCCCCTGCTTGAGTTGTAGGAAGTCTGCCTCCTGACCAATTCCGGAAAATACTTCTCCAGGAATTCAGTCAGAAAATCTCCCCAAGTGAGTTGGGTTCCTAGAGTAGTAATCCAGAAACTAGCCCCTTTTCCACCAGTCTTCAACCTCCCCTCTCAACATGTAGGTGGAAAAGCCCACCCTCAAGTCATCTGCACATCACATCACCTCGAAAATCCGGTTGAGATCGTGGAGCCAGTTGGAAGCCACCTCTAGATCATAGGCCCCGTTGAACTGTGGGGGACAATGTTTTCGAAACTTTGTTAGGCCTTGGATGAAGGGATCAACCGTAGGTGGGGGAGGTGTCTTCGTTGGTCGCCAGCGTAGCTCTTACAGCATGGCAGCCTTTGCAGCAGCATGCTCACACGCCGCTACAGCCTGCTGGCAGTTGGCCTCCACCTGCTCCTTGTTTTTAGCCACTTTCTCTCCAATCATCCGGGTGAGCATCCAAAGTGTCGCTACCACGTGATCTTGGTTTTGACCCGGTGGTGTAGGTGGCATACGGTTAACACAAGGTCTACCTCTCCTGTCACCAGCCATAATCCTCTACACATTATTTACAAAGCATAAAGGTGATCAATCTCGATATTTCATAAGAATGCATATAAGATAACAAATATCTTGCAAGAAAACACTATTGGATTGAACTGCTCTTATACCATAATGTAACGTCCTAATTCGGAAAACTCAGGATTTATGCCTGTTGGAGACATAAGTCCCAAATGTAGGAAATTATTTTTCGTTACATTAACGATATCGATAAACATGACATTGACTTGCTTAAATAATCCAACATTCACTTAAACATAATCATAGTAAACTAAATACATGGCGTGGCATGGATATTACAATACATGTGTCCCCAACAAATTAGAAAAACTTAACTTGGGTAAAACATGTACAAATATCCATCAAAAGAATACAATGACAATGTACTAAATATCTCAAAATAATAGAGCACTAAATACATCAAACAATATAAACTCTCCATAGCTCCAGCTCCAGCTCCCTCATTGTCCGACCTGAGGAGGACCCTATGCATCTAAAAGATATCCACAAACATGTGGTGAGACTTGTTGAGTGTCAAGACTTTGAAAGTCTAAGACACCCCTATGATATAATTTTGATGAGTATAAACTTAAAATAAACTCCTTAAGACTTTACAATTTTAATGATGTTTGTTTTGTTATTCCAGACATGATAAGCATCTGAACCTTAAACGCTGTCTGAAGTACATCAACGGTCTAAAGGAAGCTTCGTCTAAAGGTGATCCCATTCAAAATACAATATGGAGATCACGACATCAGAGCTGTAGCACACTAGACTCAAACACTAACAACACTATACACCTCTACTTAAGAAACACATCTATGCCGAAGAATTAGGATCCTCCTCTAGATCTTTTTCAGGGTCCTCCTCCAAATCCTCGTCCTCGGAAGAACTGATCTCCATCAAATCCCTAACAAAATAAGGGATAGAGAAGTCTGGGAGGAATATAAGGCAGAGGGGAGTTTCCTATAGGCGGAGTGAACTCTACGGAATCAGATCATTCAGACATAGAAAGGTGTCGTATCTGGTAAGGATGCTCGTGATCTGACGCTCGAGATGCACGGGAAGCAATCAAAGTTGTTGCACGTACACGACAAACGTAGTGTGTCGCACTAAATCCCAGGGCATCTGGAACTCCAAGATGAGAGGGATAGAGAACTCCACTGTTGGGGCTTCGGGTAAGAGAGGGTGAGTCACAGAAAGATGCATGCTTCCCCGTTAGGCGCATCTACGGGGTATATCGGTGATCAGCCAACGTCCTAGTCGATCCCATATGATTTGAACTCTCGTGCAAGTATCCGGCTCCATTGTCGTGCTATGCTTCACGTTACAAACAAATGACACCAACAACACAACAAGGAAAATGAAAGGAGTGTGAGAACACTTTACATGAACTCACTGGTGTAGGATATAATAGTTAGAGTACATGCACGGGGGATTCACACAATTCAAACAACAACATACACATGCTCAAGCTCATCCATTATAGCTTCATAAATCCATAATGTAGTGCTTGTAATAATATTCATGATTCACAAATCATAGCATTATATATAATGCAAGAGGGCCCAAAGAAAATGATAGCAGGATAGTTGTAGGATCTAGAATTGAGCAAAAACAACCGATTAGAATCAAAATATAGTGGTTAAATTGTGAAATATAGGTTCAGGGCAGCAGCTAAATTTGCGCAAGAAAGAGCAAGAAAATGAGAGAAAATGAAAGAAAAAGTGGAGAGGAAGAGATGGTAGGGATGCCACTGAAGCAGGAATCCACCCACAACAGATAAGTCCAATGCCAGACGCCACTAATTCAGGATAATTAGATAAGTCTCAGTATGGTTTAAGCAAGAACCACCAAGACTTACTCTCAACTCACCAAGAGGAGAAAAATGGGCATAATTCCTTTACTATTTCATAAGTGTTGTCATACAAGGGGGGTGGCCTCCTATTTATAGGAAAATGAGGTGGCTAGGTGGGAATGAAAAATAGAAGATGAGTGAAAAACTATCCTAATTGAGTCTTGAACCCATGACTCCTAAGCCTTATAGCAAGGCAACCTCCTAACCAATAATCCACTTAAAAATAGCGCCCCTCATTAGGAGGAGGATTAAGAAAATTACAAATAAGTCCTAATTACAATTAAAACTCTAATTAAGTTCCTAATTAAGTGGAGTCTTCATGTTGACTTGGGTCAATTGGTCAAAGTCAAAGGTTGACCATGGGAGGGTTGACCCAACATGGTTGACCAAGGCTTGACTCAGGTCCAAGCATCCCCCAATAGGTCCAACTTGCCATTAGCTCCCCAGCTCCCAGTTGCCAGCTCAGAAGTCCACTGACATATGTCATCATTCACTCCCCTTAGAGAGGATATGGCCTCAAATCTGAAAATTTAGAAAGAAGCCATAAGGAAAAGAATAGGAGAAGAATGGATGGATGACAAGAGTAGAGAGAGGTAGGTAGGTATTTCCCTTAGAGGATGGAGAGCCCTTCCTAGATTCCACAAGCTATGAACAACTTCCTTGAACCTAGTCAACAAAGAAAGATCCATTAGTATTATTCCCATGTAAACAAAGTGAAGACTCATAACAAAAATACTTAGGGATCATAAAGATTGGCAAAAGAAAAACATAGGATGTGAACAAGAGGTAGTTGAGATAAGGGTTAGAAAACTCCCTCAATGAAGATTGAACCATCTTGTCCATGTACTCTGTGGATTTAGATCATGGATCAAAGACTAATCTTTTGAAGCCCTCCCTTGCAAGTAAGAGAAGTAAGTGGTCATGGAGAAGGCTTAGGAAATAAACTCCACACAAGTACAAAATGTGTTTCAATGTGCGATATTCATCAAAATATTCTACATTGTGTTCCCAAATAAATGCACAAGTGAAACTATGTGGCATAAATGTCTTAATATTTTTCAATAACATCCCAACAGTTTTATTGAAAATAACACATGCATCTTGAGTATGATTGTCAAAAGGGTAGTGCATATGTTCATGTCATGAGGTATTTATGCAAATTTGTTCAAGAGGCATATCCATACTAATGCACTAACTCAAGTAATATGACACCTTTCTCATATTATCATATGTGTTCATGTAAGGCGAAACATCAAAAGAATCACATTGAGCAAGCACACTATGAAGCATATCATCATGTGAAATGGATGTCAAACAAGTTTTCTCATATGTGATAGCTTCATCCAAATTTTTATCCTTTTTACTAACTAGTTCAAGAGCATAATACACATCTTTATATGAAACAATTATTTTAGGTCCAAAATGTGTATGCACATTATAGATACAAACCAAAGGTAAATGCATATTCAATCCAACCTTGTTATCATTCCTATCATGCAATATAAATTGACCAAAGGAATTGACTAAACATGCATCTTTAGTAAGTTTCATGGTACTCTTAAACTTAGTTTGCTTTTCTAAACATGCAATAGGTTTTAAAGCATTATCAACACTGTTTATTTCTTTCAAACATGTAATGCTTTGATGCATATAATTGTGCATAGAAAGAGGCATTTCATGCATAAAGAAAGTTAGTTTAGGAAACTCCCTCTCAATAGCTTGAGTTGTCCTCTTTGCAACACTAGAAGTATTTTCCATCAACCTATTCATGCCTTCACTAGAAGAGTTAGCATTCAAATGATCACAAGAAAAACATACTTTCTCTACTTGCACTCTTAATTCATTTTCCTCACTTTCTCTTTTAAGTTTTTCTTCTTTCTCTTTTTCTATTTGTTCTCTTTTCTATTATTCAATTAACCTCTTGAGTGTGGTTTGATCTTCTTTTATTTCCTTTGAGGTTATAGGCATGAGTGTGAATTTTATTCCTTGGTGGCGGAACCTATAGGTATTGGCAAACCCATCATATTTTACTCTTCTCTCATATTGCCAAGGTCTTCCTAATAGGATGTGTGAAGCTTCTAAGGGTATAACATCAAAGGTCATTGATGGGTTTCTGTCAAGCGAACCAAAAGTCGAGTAGTATAATAGTAAGAAAGATATCGTATCCACAGGGAACGGTCAACTCGCGTATAGTTGTGATCTATTTATCAAGGGAAATAACGGATTTATGAGAGTTTTGTTGCGTAAATGGTAAATAACAAATAAATAATCAATGAAATTAGAAAGGAAGAGTTAGAGACACTTTACTTGGATTAGGATTGGACTTCATATCATCACACCCTTCGTGCATGTAAAAACTATTTATTATTTTAGCTTTACTCTATAATAATGTAGACAAACTATATTGCTAAGACCCCGAGTTACCAGCAGCCTCACACACTCAAAGGTAATCCATGCGGGCTCTCCCAATCGACAGACTTACCCCCGACTTATTTTACTTTCTTTTATTCCGTTTGTAAAAGAATTAATTGATAAACGAGGCCTACTCCTTTGGATGCACCTTTGCTAGAGTACTGTCACTACCCATCACTCATTAGAATACATCCACGTTATCGCTTCCTGGATTGATAATCAACTAATTCTTTGCTATCGGTAATTTAATAACCATGCCTATCCTGTAGACGCCCTTCATTAGAGTACTCACATTACTCATCAATCACTAGCAACGTCCATGTTTCAGTTCACTGGCTACCGAGTCCTCTTCTTCACTCAGAGAATGAGTTTCTTTAAAATCCGCTCCCCCATCCTCAATCCTAGTCGAAACTAGCCTATAACTCCGGCGCAAACGCGGAAGTTAGGAATTAAGCACAAAATAAGATTACCAATATTATAGACAGAGAGCTCATGAAATAATAAAATAGAGTTTACATACACTTGGTGATAGAATAAATTACATCCAATCCTAATGGAGATTTAACTACATAAGGTGGCCATACAAACCACCGAAGATGATGTCACCATCTTCAATCCTTGTGAAGCGCTCCTCCTCTCCTACTCTAAAATTAGCTCTGGTGCATTATCACTGAAATATGAATGAATTACAATAATCGTGCACACCTTGATCTGGTGCAATGAGGTCCTATTTATAGGCTAAGGAAAGACAAAGGAAATTGGGGAGAAATCTATCTAAAATTGGCAACAGGGCAAGAATCAGCGTGACTTGCGCTTCAAGTTGGGCTACAGCGCAGGTTCCGGATAGTTGTGCTTCACCCTGCGCTACAGCGCAGAATGCGTCCTGCAGCTCCAATCTTTCTCTTTTTAACTTGATCTCTCCCCGAGACTGGTTTTGGTTTATTTGTCTTTCCTTGTTTCCCTTTACTTGATGAAATCTTGCATTTATTGAGCATCTTGGATTTAATTGGGAAGGTTGTCTGCAGAATCCTTGTTTGATTGGCAGTGATATCTTCATTAATTGCTCTCAAATCTTTCTTCAAATCTTTATTAAATGTCTTCAATCAAACTCAAATCTTGCAGATATCTCCCTCATTTAATGTTATTTTTCCTTCAAATCAAATCTTTGCAATATCCTGCAAAAATCAACAATATTTCTATCAAAATAGCATCAAATTAAAATCCAAGATTAATAAATAAAATTTATCTAATATTTAATAAAAAGAGATTAAACTGGGGTAAAAATACCATTTTATCCTTGATAAGTGAACTAAAAAGTGCTCTAATTTATCAACTAATTTTCACTTATCAAAATACCCCCCCAACTTAACTCCTTGCTTGTCCTCAAGCAAGAGACCTTTTTGCAATAAAAAAAATCAATTTTATCCCCTGAATAACTAAAAAACTCAAAAACAAAGTCAAGGAACTTTTCATCATCTCTTTGTTAAGCAGCAGTCACCTTCCAAACATAAGAAAAATTCAGGATTAAGAGATGTTACCAATCCTCAATCAGAAAAGAACACAAACATCAGTCAAACTTCTCAAAAATAGTAATTAAAGTAGTAAGTGATAAACCAAGGAAATCTCTCATTCTCAAGGGTAAGTGTTTCCCTCAATCTTTTTCACCACCGTTGAACAACTAGAATTGATAGTCGTTTCCAATATCTGAACCTGCAAGCAGTTAACATGGATCAATAGGTCTTTTCTTTGGTTGTAATGAGGCTAGGCTATCAAGAAATTATGGTTTTTCTGGATATGCAATGAACACTTTGAATAGAGAGCATCTTGTGGTTGTGCTTTGGAAGTTCTCTCAATTTACCAAGTCATTCTTGAATTGTCACATTATTTTTCAGCTGGACTCTTTGTTTGAAGAAGTACTCCCCCCAACTTATTCAATTCCACACTTTGTGTAGATTTTTTTTTATAACATAGAGAATTTATTTATGAGGGAGTATTCTTCTTTGTGATTTCTTGTGCCTGCTCTTTGAATCTCTTTGACCTTTCAATTCACCAACCTTTTGTCCCATTTTGTGGTGTTGCACCTTGCTCTCTATCCTAAGTGTGAAGGGACATGGTATGATCATTAATCATGGATGGGGTGCATTCAAAAGAAATATTAAGGCTCAAATGGGCAATCAAAACTTGGAAAAATTTAATCAAGGTTGGCTATTTGGCACTGAGCAAAATATTATAATCACAAAATATGCCTTTGTCACTTCCATATCTTCCCCTAGCAAGACAAAATTCAGAAACTCAAGCAATAACAGTTGACAAGCAGTGGTGAAAAGCTCTCAATTTCAGTGTTTGGGCTCTAAGCTCACTGGTTATTGGCTAAAATTCCTTGATAAAACACTTATTGGTTTTAATTAACTATCCTGATAGGTTCTCCTGAGAAGTATCCTAAACCTAACCGATTATGGAATTAATCACAAAACCCTATCATCTTTCCTAGTCTGGTTAGTTAAACTACTTAATTACATAGAATTTTGAAAAAGTTACCTTAAATCCTAATTCCTAAGGTCCTAAAAATTTTTTTAAAAAATTCTAAAAATTAAAAAAGATGAAATACAAAACAAAAATTCTAATTAACTAAAAATAAAATTCTATAAAATAATAGAAAATAAAAGAAAAACTAAAAGAAAGAAAACACCAGTATCAATCTTCATCCTCTGTATCCTGTAAGTCCTTGTCCTGCTGCTGCTCCACCTCCCCTTGGATGAATAGGCTTGTCCCCAGGCCACTGCAAGAATATCCGGAACTCTTCAAGCAACATGCTTGGGTATGGGTCTAGTACTCCTGATTGGTTTGAGGTCAACTGGTCTTTATACTTTGCAGTAGTCTGTGCAATGCATGAAGAACATGGAAGCCTATATCATTAACCAATTTGCATGCATAATTCAAAGAATTAATATTTTCACAACAAAAGTTCAGTGCACTTGGTAATGACTTCCTAAAAACAAATCATACTCATTTGTTTTGCAAGCATTCAATCAATCTATGGAAAGTGAAAGTTCAAGATTTTTGAAAGAAACAAAGCATAACACTTTCAAATTCAATAACTCACAAAACAAAGGGCATTGCAATCAAGAAAATTGTCCTTCATGTTCCACATAGTTATAATCATATTCAAGATAGCAATTATCAACATTATACACATTCATAATCCTAAAGTTGCTATCCTAAAATTCAAATCATAGAGTAAATGAAGATTTCAATTGGTAAAAAATAAAGAAAACATAACTGAAAGTTTACAAATTGATGGAAGTTATGAGTGGAAAGAGTGGAAATAAGAGCTTAGGAAGTAGAGAAACAGTACATGAGAAAATAGAAGATTTTTAAAATTTCGTATCCTGCGCTTCACCCTGCGCTACAGCGCAAGTGAAGCGCAGCATACAGTGACTAAAATTGCATTTCTGCGCTTTACCTGCGCTACAGCGCAGGTGAAGCACAGAAAACAGAATGTAATTTTGCAATTTTCTGTCACGTTTTCTGCTACTTCCTATTATTTAAAAATCCACAAACTTATTCGAATCAATTTTAAAAATTTCCTGAATAGAAAAATCCTAATTAACAAACAAGAAAACAAAATAAAACTGAAATTAATTAAAAACTTTAAAAATCTTTGGGTTGCCTCCCAGAAAGCGCTTGTTTAACGTCTGATAGCTCGACGCCTGTTCTCTCAAGGTGGCTGAAACTGAAATATTTTAGTGAGCTTGTGAGCTGCACCCTTCCTTTCTTTGGCCCATAAACCTCCCCATAATCTTGCCTTGGAGCAACCTGTATTATGAACTGACTTTGACCATTTGGGCTTCTTCCTGGAGTTAGACCATGCTTTTGACTCCATTGGCTTGACTCTTCTTTTCTTTATTATCTTGCTCTCATGTGCATGAGTCTTCTTTTCCTGAAGCTTAGATGATTCACAGTTGATTACTCTCAATTTCTTTGCTTCGCAGAGGTCTTTGATATGGAACACACCTGACCACTTGATCTTCAATTTGACTCTAGGCTCTGAATTTGATTCTAGCTTGACTTTTCTTCTCTTTCCCTTGTCCTGGTCAGTGTGATTGCAGGCCTTTCTTTTGTGAGGTCTGGAAGGTTTGTCACTTGTACCATGCCTTTGTTGATCTTCCTTTGGAGGACTGGTTGGATAAGGCAAGGTCTTTGGTCTTGGTACCACTTCCCTTCCTTCCTCGGGCTTTGTCTCACCATCTCCTTGTTCAATCTTTTCTTCATTTTCTTGATATTTTTTATGTACACCCTCATATGTGTTGTTCTCTTTCTCCCTTTCACAGTCAATCTCTTCTTCAAGCACCATCTTTTATGTTTCATCCTCTCTTTCTTCTTCTACTTCTGCTCCACTTTCTTGTGTTTCTTCAGTTTCCTCTTCTTGAATGTCCGGATAAGAGCAGTGACCATTGAGATGGTTACCTCCGCAAAAATCACAAATTAATTATGGTGACTGGCCAGGATAAGAGTGAACTGGTTGCGGTGGCTGAGAAAGTCTGTCTAGCTGCTTTTGGAGTGCTTTTAATGACTGCTTCAAACTCTTATTTTCTGCCCTGAGTTCATCTTCAAATGTTTGCTTATGGGATGAAATAGCATCTTGTTGCCACCCAAAATTTTAATTCTGGTAACTTCCCCAATCCTGTGAAAAATTGTTAGAATAATTGTTGTAATTAGAGAAGTTACCTTGAATCAGTGCATGGGAGAAATATCTTGGTTCTTGCTGGAACGAAGAAATGTCTACCTTGGCTTAAATGTAACGTGGCCTGCGAAAGAATCTTCTTAAAAAAATTTCTTCTACCACGTTCCAATTGTTCAGACTTTGGCTAAGGTGTGACCTTAACCAATCCTTTGCTTTTCCTGTAAGAGAAAAAGGAAATAAACATAAATATGTAACCTCTTTGTCTTTTTCTTCAAAGCCCATAGTTTCAATTTGCTTAAAGAATGTAGAGAGGTGATCATTTGGATTTTCATGTTCTAAGCCTGAGAACTGGTGATCTTCAACAAGTTGAAAGTGTGATGCTTGGAACTCCACAGCTTTTGCAGTACTTGGAAGGGCAATACTTGAACGATAACGTAGCCTTGATGCCTCATGTAGTCCCCCAAGACTCTTTTTGGTTGAGTGTCCTCTATATTTTTCATTTACTTCACCTGGGTTGGTTGAACAGAGAGTGTTGAGATTGTCTCCTTGAGCTCTGCCCCTTTTTTTGTTACCTGTCTTCTCAAGAGAAATAATCAAAGAGATCAAACATAGAGAAGAACAAAATAATAAATTTATTTTTTATTTTTTTATTTTTTTAAAAAATAAAAAAAATAATTTTTTTTAAAAAAATAATTAATAATATTTTTTTGTAAAAAAAAAAGAAAATAATTTAAAAAAATAAAATACTTCTCCCTCGTCTCCTTCTCTTGCGTCTACTTTTGTTCTTCATTGATGTCCTTTCTATTTCTGGCACGAATTGTAGTTGATTTGGGACACCTGGCTTCTGAAAAGAAACTTTGAAAAAGGATAAGTGTTGAAGAGAATTAATAAAAATAGAAAAACTATAAATTTCCTAAATAAAAATTTCCTAAAATAATAAGAATAATAAATAAAAGAAATCCTAAGATAGATAAAAAAAATAAAGAAATCCTAAGATAGATATTCTTGATAACTAGACCGCCAAGGTCTACACGAATTGGAAACCGTTCCCCGGCAACGGCGCCAAAAATACTTGATGGGTTTCTTGTAAGCGAACAAAAATTCAGTAGTATAATAGTAAGAAAGATATCTATCCACAGGGAACGGTCAACTCGCGTATAGTTGTGATCTATTTATCAAGGGAAATAACAGATTTATGAGAGTTTTGTTGTGTAAATGGTAAATAACAAATAAATAATCAATGAAATTAGAAAGGAAGAGTTAGAGACACTTTACTTGGATTAGGATTGGACTTCATATCATCACACCCTTCGTGCATGTAAAAACTATTTATTATTTTAGGTTTACTCTATAATACGGTAGACAAACTATATTGCTAAGACCCCGAGTTACCAGCAGCCTCACACACTCAAAGGTAATCCATGCGGACTCTCCCAAGCGACAGACTTACCCCCGGCTTATTTTACTTTCTTTTATTCTGTTTGTAAAATAATTAATTGATAAACGAGGCCTACTCCTCTGAATGCACCTTCGCTAGAGTACTGTCACTACCCATCACTCATTAGAATACATCCACGTTATCGCTTCCTGGATTGACAATCAACTAATTCTTTGCTATCGGTAATTTAATAACCATGCCTATCCTGTAGACGCCCTTCATTAGAGTACTCACACTACCCATCAATCACTAGCAATGCCCATGTTTCGGTTCATTGGCTACCGAGTCCTCTTATTCACTTAGAGAATGAGTTTCTTCACAATCCGCTCCCCCAACCTCAATCCTAGTCGAAACTAGCCTATAACCCCGGCGCAAGCGCGGATGTTAGGAATTAAGCACAGAATAAGATTACCAATATTATAGACAGAGAGCTCATGAAATAATAAAATAGAGTTTACATACACATGGGGATAGAATCAATTACATCCAATCCTAATGGACATTTAACTACATAAGGTAGCCATACAAACCACCGAAGATGTTGTCACCATCTTCAATCCTTGTGAAGCGCTCCTCCTCTCCTACTCTAAAATTAGCTCTGGTGCATTATCACTGAAATATGAATGAATTACAATAATCGTGCACACCTTGATCTAGTGCAATGAGGTCCTATTTATAGGCTAAGGAAAGACAAAGGAAATTGGGGAGAAATCTATCTAAAAATGGCAACAGGGCAAGAATCAGCGTGACTTGCGCTTCAAGCTGCGCTACAGCGCAGGTTCCGAATAGCTGCACTTCACCCTGCGCTACAGCACAGGTTGAAGCGCAGAATGCATCCTGCAGCTCCAATCTTTCTCTTTTTAACTTGATCTCTCCCCGAGACTGGTTTTGGTTTATTTTTCTTTCCTTGTTTCCCTTTTCTTGATGAATTCTTGCAGTTATTGAGCATCTTGGATTTAATTGGGAAGGTTGTCTGCAGAATCCTTGTTTGATTAGCAGTGATATCTTCATTAATTGCTCTCAAATCTTTCTTCAAATCTTTATTAAATGTCTTCAATCAAACTCAAATCTTGTAGATATCTCCCTCATTTAATGCTATCTTTCCTTCAAATCAAATCTTTGCAATATCCTGCAAAAATCAGCAACATTTCTATTAAAATAGCATCAAATTCAAATCCAAGATTAATAAATACAATTTATCTAATATTTAATAAAAAGGGATTAAACTGGGGTAAAAATACCATTTTATCCTTGATAAGTGAACTAAAAATTGCTCTAATTTATCAACTAATTTTCACTTATCAGTCATTTCATCTTTGTAGCTCCCAATGTTAAACCTTAGTCTCACTTGTCTATCCACCATAATTTCTTCCTCATCACTCACCCATTGAAGTATATAAGGTTTTGGGTGTGGGGTAGTAGGTAAGTTTAGCTTGTTAACTAACTTAAGGCTAGCTAAGTTGCTACTACTTCCTCCATCTATTATCACTAAACATACCTTATCTTCAATGTGACACCTAGTGTGGAATAGGTTCTCTCTTTGACTCTCTTCTTCACCCAAAGGTGTTTCTAAGGCTTTTCTAAACAACATGGTTGCCCTTTCCCCTTGCCTCCTTCCTTCCATTCTCCTAAATTGATTTTGGTCTTAAGATTTTTATGGACATTTCCACTCAACTAAGTGTTTACACTCAATGGAATGTTAACACTTGTGTATGTCACTCTTTTTAGGCTTTTTCTATAATGAGACTCTCTTGCCTCTTCTACTCGGTTGAAGGTTGGTTACTTCTTGCAAAGACCAACGTGAGACTAAGTCTTAACCCTTACCCAAATAGAAGCGCACTAACAAAGAAAATACCTACTAAAGGAAGATTGGAAAATCCTAAGACAAAACAAGGAATTTATATGACAAACAAGAAAAGCTAGCACTCAAACACGCTTATACACAAGAACAGACAGCAAACAAGACAAGACAGAAGAAATTGCAAAGAGAATTGTTTTTGGTGATTTTTTAAAAGAGTTACCAAAATTGTCGTTTTTTTTAGAAAAAAAAGGAAATACAACTCAATTACGGTATACAATGAAATGAACAGAAAATTACAGTAAAACTGTCACTGTATTGTTGGGATAACTCTTTGTTTTTATTTTTCTGATTTTTTTTGAATTTTTTACTCTTTTTGGGTGTCTTTTGACTTTTTCTTCCTTGTTGTTGACTTTTGCACCCTTTTTTGCTTTTTACACCTTTTTTTGTATTTTTGGCACGTACGTACTTTTTGTAATTTTCTTGCCTTTTCTTTCTTTTTTTGTTTTTTTTTCCCCAACAGAAAATTACAGAAATTTGTATACAATGAAAAGAAAATAAACTGTAACTACTGTAATTTTTTTGGAATTTTTTGATAGTAAACTGGTCCAAGTGGTACCAGAAAAGCAAAATAATGAATAAAAAGAAATCTAAAAACTGTGAAAACGTAATGGTAACCTGATTTCAAAAATGACCAAAAAATTGCTTAACACTTCCATATTGATTATACAAAAGCGGTACGGTCACAGAAACGCGCTTGGTTCAATTTTAAGATAGGAATTAAAATTTGAAGGAAAATCAACAATTAGAATTTGTTGATCTTCTTCCAATACTATGAACCAAAAAAGAGCCTATAGGTGAGCGTTTTGCACAATCAAACAGAGAAAGTCCAAGGTAGAGATAGCAGTCAATCCAAATTTGCAATTAGAATGCCAAACAGACAGACATTACAGGAGTAGAAAATTTGAACAAAACAAGCCAGAACAATGCACATAAATTGGCAAAAAAATAAGAGGAAAAATTGCGCAAAATAAATGGCACGAAATTAAAAAGGGGAAACTAAAATTAAAAGGATGGGGAGGACAGAAATGTAAATGGCAGAAAGTAGAAGGGGATGGCGGAAATTAAAAGGATGGGGAGAACTGAAAATAAATGACTGAAAATAAAGGGGGAAAGCAGAAAGTAAAAGGATGGGGATGACAGAAATGTAAATGGCAGAAAGTAAAGGGGAGAGCAGAAATAAAAAGGAAGGGGAGAAGCGAAAATTAAATGGCGGAAAATTAAAAGCAGAAAGTAAAAAGATGAATATGGGGGATGAACAATTAATGGTGAAGGGGAGAAAATGTAGGTGAACGATCTTTGGAAAAATGAAGACAACAATGCCTCCTCTTACCACACTTCACCAACAAACAAGCAGTTATATCAATTAACTTGCAAGAATAACTCAAGAACAAGTATAAGCAATTAAAGAGGCATTTCATCAAACACCTATGGGGTGGAAATTAGCGGCCCAAAAACCCCTCTAACTCAAGCAATTGCAAGCAAATCAAACAAGCTAATAGCAGCAGAAAGGCACCTCGGGCCCGGGAAACAGTCCAAGTCCAATTACAATTTAAAAAGAGGGATGGAATTACACTAAAATGAATGAAAATTCTTCACCTAGGACAGCCAAATGCAGCGCCCAAAACAGCCCCAATTCAACTCCAAATTGCTCAATTCAACAAAGCTTTGATGACCAATTGATACCAGGATAGCTGTAGGATCTATAATTGAGCAAAAACAACTGATTAGAATCAAAATATAGTGGTTAAATTGCGAAATATAGGTGCACGGCAACAACTATATTTGCGCAAGAAAGAGCAAGAAAAATGAGAGAAAATGAAAGAAAAAATGGAGAGGAAGAGATGGTAGGGACGCCACTGAAGCAGGAATCCACCCGCAGCAGATAAGTCCAATGCCAGACGCCACTAATTCAGGAGAATTAGATAAGTCTCAGTATGGTTTAAGCAAGAACCACCAAGCCTTACTCTCAACTCACCAAGAGGAGAAACATGGGCATAATGCCTTTACTATTTCATAAGTGTTGTCATACAAGGGGGTGGCCTCCTATTTATAGGAAAGGGAGGTGGCTAGGTGGGAAGGAAAAATAGAAGATGAGTGAAAAACTATCCTAATTGAGTCTTGAACCCTTGACTCCTAAGCCTTATAGCAAGGCAACCTCCTAACCAATAATCCACTTAAAAATAGCTCCCCTCATTAGGAGGAGGATTAAGAAAATTACAAATAAGTCCTAATTACAATTAAAACTCTAATTAAGTTCCTAATTAAGTGGATTCTTCATGTTGACTTGGGTCAATTGGCCAAAGTCAAAGGTTGACCATGGGAGGGTTGACCCAACATGGTTGTCCGAGGCTTGACTCAGGTCCAAGCATCCCCCAACAGGTCCAGCTTGCCATTAGCTCCCTAGCTCCCAGTTGCCAGCTCAAAAGTCCAGTGACAGATGTCATCAGAAAATCACCATCGTAGTGTACATAACAACTACAACTTTATTTAAAGCAATAAGGAGTTAGAGTTTGTACTAGTTCCGATACTAAGAGCCCTTGCTCATATATTTTTTTTTACCGATCTTTTCTTGTGATTCTTCCAAACAGTCTCCATTGATCATGAAACCTTGAGAGCGACAGGTATAGTCAAGTTTTTTTCCTGAATTCGACAGCTGGTAGCGAGCCTACGTCCCCCAAGTTCAACCTAGAACTCAACTATTCTCAAGATGGCGACCTTTTCAAGACTCGTTGGCGTCCTTTCCAAGACCAGTGCACTAGTCCCAACCGGCTTCGCACCCATACCGAGGTTTCTCTTCTATTTTCCTTCCATAAGGTACACAACCTTAGACATCACCAATGCTCGATGATGTATGTCATAGAATTTATGCTTTCATAGCGCATTCATTTGCTACCGGAAAAATCATCTCAAATCCTTTCACACAACCACTCCCCATGGTGCAGCTACAAATTCAATGACTTTCCTTCGTAAGAATTCGAACCCCATCTCGAGTCAATTCACACTCCCTCTTTAAGCTTCTCAAGTTGTATTTGAATAGAGTGTGTTTATTATAGGCTTTTAGAGTAAGTTGTACTTATTTTGTTCTCGTAATCAATAAAAAATTACACTTGAACCCTGCAACTTACTTAAGCTTATGCTTGTGTCTTATGAATAATACTTCACATTGTCTCAAGCGTTGAGTTCTAAGGTTTATAACTTAAAGAATCCATTTCCTAAGTCTTTCCAACTCTACAACTCCAAACATAGGTTATGTTATGTTCATCATATGTGTAAGATGATTGTTAAGTCTTAGATAGCCTTCCTTGGGTGTTACATTATTCATTTTATTATATCATTATTGGGTATTTTATGGAGGATTGGCTAGCTGAATGATAGGTCTGACTGAAGAATGATCGGTTACAAAGGTTGGCCGACTGAAAGATCAGTCCAACTGAAAAATGACCGATTACAAAGAATGATAGGTGGTTCACTGAAAGATCAGTTCGACTGAAGAATGGCCGGATACAAAGATTGGTAAGTGGTCGGCTGAAAGATTAGTCTTACTGGAGAATGGCCGGTTGGTCGGCTGAAACCTAATTCTTTCTTTTACGTTTATGATAAGTGAAAATTATATGATAAATTAGATCACTTTTTAGTTCACTTATAAAGGATAAAATGGTATTTTTGCCCCAGTTTAATCCTTTTTTATTAAATATTAGATAAATTGTATTTATTAATCTTATATTTGAATTTGATGATATTTTGATAGAAATATTGCCGATTTTTGCAGGATATTGCAAAGATTTGATTTGAAGGAAAGGTAGCATTAATTGAGGGAGATATCTGCAAGATTTGAGTTTGATTGAAGACATTTAAGAAAGATTTGAAGAAGATTTGAGGCAATCAATGAAGGGATCATTTCCAATCAAACAAGGATTCTACAGACAACCTTCCCAAATAAATCAAAGATGCTCAATAAATGCAAGGATTTCATCAAGAAAAGGGAAACAAGGAAAAACAAATCAACCAAAACCAGTCTCGGGGAGAGATCAAGTTAAAAAGAGAAAGTTTGAAGCTGCAGGACGCATTCTGCGCTTCAACCTACGCTGTAGCGCAGGGTGAAGCGCAACTCTCTGACTTCTGCGCTGCAAGCTGCGCTGTAGCGCAGGGTGAAGCGCAGATCACGCTGATTCTTGCCCTGTTGCTGTTTTTAGATAGATTTCTCCCCATTTTCTTTGTCTTTCCTTAGCCTATAAGTAGGACCTCATTGCACCAGATCAAAATGTGCACGATTATTGTAATTCAGTCATATTTCAGTGATAATGCACCAAAGCTAATTTTAGAGTAGGAGAGGAGGAGCGCTTCACGAGGATTGAAGATGGTGACAGCATCTTTGGTGGTTTGTATGGCTACCCTGTGTAGTTAACTCTCCATTAGGATTGAATGTAATTGATTCTATCCCCAAGTGTATGTAAATTCTATTTTATTATTTCTGAGCTCTCTGTCTATAATATTGGTAATCTTATTCTGTGCTTAATACCTGACTTCTGCGCTTGCGCCGGAGTTATAGGCTAGTTTCGACTAGGATTGAGGATGGGGGAGCCTAGACATAGGAAACTCAAACTCTGATTGAATAAGAGGACTCGGTACTCTGTGACCGACACATGAGCATTACTAATGAGCGATGGGTAGTGACAGTACTCTAGCAAAGGGCATTTACAGGATTAGGCCTTAGTATCGATAACAAAGAGTTAGTTGATTGTCAATACAGGACCGACACATGGATGTATCCTGATGAGTGATGGGTAGTGTGAGTACTCTAATGAAGGTGCATCTACAGGATTAGGCCTCGGTTATCAATTAGTTCTTTTACAAACGGAATAAAGAAAACAAAATAAGCCGAGGGAAAGTATGTCGCTTAGGAGAGCCCGCATGGATTATCTTTGAGTGTGAGTGGCGCCTGGTAACTCTGGGTCATAAGCAATATAGTTTGTCTACAGTATTATAGAGTAAACCTAAAATAATAGATAGTTTTCACATGCACAAAGGGTGTGATGATATGAAGTTCAATCCTAATCCAAGTAAAGTGTCTCTAACTCTTCCTTTCTAATTCAATTACTTATTAATTTGCAATTTATAATTTCCACGCACAATATTCTCACAAATCTATTATTTGTCTCTTGATAAATAGACCACGAATATACGTGAGTTGACCGTTCCCTGTGGATACGATAACTCTTCTTACTATTATACTACTGGATTTTTAGTTCGCTTGCCAGAAACCCATCAGTTTACTCTTCCAACCGTTTAATATTTTTGCCTTTTACCAATAACACATTAACACATTCCTCACCAACACTCCATGGATCAAACATAACAATCTTCATGAACTTTATATGAACACTCATGAACATTCAAGAACGTTTTATTCCAAGATTTAAATACACAAACAATTTATTTTATTCAAAGTAGTGCTTCATACATGTATATATTCATCATATGAACACATACTAACCATCAAACAAAATTAAATACCATGCATACTCATAACTATCAGAAAGGGTCGAACCATATTCAAGGGCAATACATTCACACATTCCAAATTTTAATAAAGAAAATGGTAAAGAGAGGAGGGCCAAGGGTCACCCTCACTCTAGTCACCAATCCTACTAGAGATTCAAGAGCTCTCCTCTCCTTACCTAATGAAGTTCAGGCTTCCAACAATTGTGGATGGGAAATTTTGATTTGTACCAAATGTGATGATCAACCCCTCTTTCTCTTCCTCTCAAGCTCTACAACAAACTTTTCTAAAAGGACTGTGGTGAAAATCTTTGGATTAAAAGCTAAAAAATTGATCTTTTAATGAAGATGGAGAGGATGAAGGGGAAGGGTTTTTCACAGCTAGGATAAAATGAAGGGGAAAGAGAAAGGTTGTTTTTAAAGGGATAGGGGACAAAGTTACCTTTAGGGTACCATGGTGAGGTAAGCATGTTCCCTCATTTTGTTTTGGCTAATAAAGTGTGTTTTATGAGTTAATGTAGGCTTTAATCAATACTAATAGTATGGGTATACTATTAATTAGGGATTAAGGTGTTAGGTTGGAGGGAAATTCAAAATTTAGGGGATTTGTTTTTTTTTAAATTCGACCTATAGCAAATTTGTAACATCCCAATGTCTGAAATCATATTTATAATTAAAATTAGAAGTGTAATAGGATTTTATAAAAGAAAGTAGGAAAAAGAAGGAATAAAATTGAATTAGAAATGGTAAGTCTGGAGCATTGTCGCTCAAGCGAGAAGGCTCTCGCTTGAGCAAATCTATTAATAAAAATCAGTGTTTTGGTTACTGATATTCTCGCTTAAGAGAAATTGGTCCAGAAGTATGGGGTTGCTCTCTGACTTGATCTCGCTCAAGAGAGAATCTTCTCGCTTGAGCGAGACAAAGTCAGAAAGGGTGTGGTTTTTCTTAAGCAATTTCACTCAAGTGAGAAGGCTCTCGCTTGAGCGAGAATGCGAGAAGCAAATCACTTAAAACCTCTTACTCAAGCAAGAAAACACTCGCATGAGTGAGAGAACGCAAAATTGGTTTTAAAAGCATTTAATGAGTCATTTGACTCATAACTTCTAAATCCCTCTATTCAACCTTTCTTGTCCTAGCAACCATTGTGAGAAGAAGAAGAAGTTTGTTGGAGATTCCACCAAGTGAAAGAGGCTCAAGACACCATCCTTCTCCTTTCTCCTACCTCTATGCTACTCTTGAGGTGAGTGTGGTTCACCCAATCACTCCATGTCATATGCTTTCTTTGAATGCCCCCTTCTCTATCTCCTTATTCTATCTTTCTCGTATTTGTTTTGGTTGTTGTGATTATTATTGAAATGTTTGAATGGATTGGATGTTAGGGTTTTGTAAAAGTTAGGGTTTGAGGGAAAAGGAATATAAATTGTTATGCCCATGCTTATTATCCTTACCCACTTGATAGAACACTTGAGGAATATGCATGACTTAAATTCACCCTTATATTACGAACTTGATGCATATGGTTGTATAATAGGAAAGTTTATGGGTCTTCGGACCAAGAGGAAAATGGGTCTTTGACCTAAGAGGAATTATGTAGGTTACAAATGAATAGTTGACTTCTAAACTAAGGCAGGGCGTTAAAAGGCCTCAAGGAAGACATTCCTTGTACGGATACTAAGCTCAGTTCGAGTCTGAGAATTAAGTGTTAAGACCCCACTGGTGTTGGGTAATACACCAAGAGGTTGTTTGATAATTGAATTTTCTTGATGTACTTATTTGTTATATGATTCTTCCGCTATGCATTTACATAAGTATGAATCCATACACTGCTTTCATGATCACTCTCACCAAGACTTTATTCTCACCACACGTTTGTGGCTTATTCTAGATGTGCAAGGTTCTCAACCTGGTGCTTGATCAGGGATTTCTGAAGTCTTTAGTTAGGCCATTCTTGGTTGTCCTTATATTGATGTATTTAGACTCTTCTGTATAGGCATTATTATTGTATTATTTTGGCGGGATATCATGGTACATGTGATGCCCTCTAGGGTTTTATTTCACCTTGTTATGACACATGTAAGACTGTATCCCCTATATACCTATATTTATGTATTCTCTTAGGTTATGCCACCCTTTGACCATTGTATATTGAATGATGTATTTAACTATTTTTATATTAAGGCTTAAGTGACGTTGGAACGCCTAAGCGTACACGTAATGTGATTGTATGTTGATACTCATAATCACGCGAAATAATTTCATAAACTTGGGAATTTGTCTCCAACGGACATTAATTCTAAGTCCACAAAATTAGGACGTTACAAAGGTGGTTTTCATTTTCACTTTATTTTTGGTTTAGTTTAAATAGTTTTGAACCAACCCTAAAGCTCGAGGATAAGAATTCAAGAAATGATAAAAAAATTATCAAAAATGAAATTATTTATTACACTTTTTATATTTATGATGTGATAAATATTTCCTTATACACATAAAAACGTTTCATTTATGATGTTCATATCTTTAGTTCGTAGGGTTGATATTATCAAAATCATAATTTTAAATTCTCATATAAGTATATAGTAAACAACTTTGATATTTGTACACCCAAATATAATCTCCACCTCTACTTTCTTTCTATCTTTCTCATTCCCTCCATTCACATCACTCACTTTTTCTTTCCATCATTCTCTTCCCTTTGTCTCTACACCTCAATTTGGATGTACAATAATTATTTCTCTATAATAATTAAAAAGTCTTAAAAATTAATAGTTTATTTAAATAAAAATAATAAGTAAGAAATACAAAGTAACGAATATGATAAGTTTTCAAAGAAAATGATTAAATATTAATATTATAAAAAAAGATTACAATCTTATGATGTCAGAATTGGTAAGAAACAAATTAATTAAACAATAATGACGATAAATACTAAAGTGGTATTTTGTGCTAATTTTTTTAAAAATTAAAATTTTTAATATTAAACAAACATTACTTTTAAAAGATAAAAATAATGAAATCAAAAGCCAATCTAAGAATAAAGTATAATAATGATTATAAAAAAAGTATAAAATGACAACAATAATTAAAACTTGGAAAAATTGAATAATAGTAATAATATAACAATATTATTTTAAGACTTAAAAAATTAATAAAACCATTAATTATATTATACATTATATAACTTGTGTAATGTCTTGATAAAATAAAATTAATAGACAATAATTATATATAATGATCATATTAAAGAAATAGTTTTTATTTGGTAAGTAAATTAAATCCATTAACTTTTACTATTTTTTCTTTGTTCTTAAGTTCTTTAGGCACCTCTCACATTCAAAATTCAGTCAAGCCCATTGGGCCAAACCCGATTCGCCTCTTTATTCAGATCTATAAAATGTAAAGTTGAACTGAAAAAGGCTCAGCCCTTTGCAGGAACTCTAGAACCCTCGTCGTCAATCTATGTTGTTGTGCCCTCATCTGTGGCACCGATCTGTCCAGCGAAAAATCGTGTCTGAGTTGTCGATCTATGAAGCAAAGCCCCTCATTCACGCAACCATTCTGTGCGGCTAAGCACCTTGTTCGTGAATCTTATCTCCATAGCGAAGCCGGTAGTTTGTAAACAAACATTTGTGTAGGAATTGAGCATCCTTTCAGATTGTTTGCTTTCTAGGGTAACCATTTCTCCCCTTTGTCAATTCTTATTATTTTCATTACTCAAATTCATCTAGTTGAATCTTGATTTCCTCCATGAACATCTTTTCAATCTAAAGCATAAATTGAATATTTCAATTCTAATTCGAAAGAAGGAAATGATGAGTTCTTCATCCAAAAAAGTTCACAAGGTATATCTGACTTTATATCCCTTGGATGTTAATTTTAGCAATATTTAGAAAATCCTTCTTCATCTTTGATATTTTGTTGACTCTTTTAATACTCTGCATCTTCATTAAAATATATTTTGTCAATTGAGTATTTTTGGAAGACAATTTTTTAAATTGTTAGTCTATCAAGATTTGGGAAAGAATCAAGAGAAAAGAGAAATATCAAATATTTTTTTTATTCTTTTATCAATCTCTCTCTTCATTCTAATTTTTCTGTAATTGAGTGTTGTTAGAAGACAATGTTTTTTTTTTTCATTTTTAGTGGTTTTTATGCTAGGTAAACAATCAAGAAAGAAAAAATACACAATTTTTTAAACAATTTCCCTCTTCATTAGAAAATTTTTTCAAAGCAATGGAGTGTTGTTAGGAGACAACTTTTTTAATGGTTAGTGTTTCTTAAACTAGCTAAACCATCAAGAGAGAAGAGAAAAACAAACTGTTTTTTTTATTCTTTTAAAAATCTCCCACTTCATTAGAAAAAATTTTCAAAGCAATGTTGTTAGAGACACCATTTTATATGGTTAGTGTTTCTGATCCGGGGTAAGCAATCAAGAGGGAAGAGAAATACAATTTTTTGTATTCTTTCAACCATCTATTCTTCATTATGGAAAAATTTTGTCAATGGAGTGTTGTTAGAAGAAATGTTTTCATGGTTAGTGTTTTTTATTCTGGGTAAACCATCAAGAGGGGAGAGAAAAACCAAGGTTATTTTTTAACACAATTAAATTAATTTCTAATAAGGAAATGGCTTAGAGTGACTGATGATTACATTTTTGTTCACACTTTGTATAATTAGTCTTAGCTTTCTTGGACTATAATTATGATTAATTCCACTATTTTAATTGGAATTTACCAAGTTGGGCTTAATTGGGCTTTAACTGGAAATGTTGTTTAAATTCAGATTATTAAGCCTACTGACCTACCTGTCTTGATTTGATCATATCTAGAGTTGAAGGTGGAATTTTTGGGTGATTCCAGTGGCATTGGAAAGCTAACATCCAGGGCTTTTAATTTGATATGCTATATGGCTATATTCCCATGAAGGAATTAGGAGCAGTTGCTGTTTCAAAATCACCTATTGATGTTGTCTGTTGCAAATCCGAATTTGCTTAGTTTTGTAATTAGTCTGTGGGCCTGTTTTAAATAATTTCGGCCAAATTAATGCCTAATCAAATTGTTAGTGATTTAGGCATTATAAATAGGTGTGTTGCTGAATAGTTAAAACACTTTTCCTCATTTTTCAGAATTTAGAAAAGAAACTCTTCATTTTCCCTCTCTTTTTCTCTCTTCTTCCATTTTCGGTTTTCCCTCTTCTTGTTCCTCTTCTTGCAAATTCGGATTTCACCTCCATGGAAATGGAAGGCTAACTTCTCTGTATCAATGCTAGCTTGGATCTTGAGGTTTGATTGTAATTCAAATTCTATCTCTCACATCGATTCCAATTCCGATTTTGTTTTTCTTCCTACATGAATTTCGGTTTTGCTTAAAATTGTGAATTTAGGGATTGTAGAATTGAATTCAAGTATGCTTTATGTTTGAGGATTGGAAATTCGAATTAAATTCAGATTCAATTAGAATTAGGGATGCTTAATCACTAACCTAATTGATGAACATTGCATGCTTAATGCAAGAACTTGAATCATGAGTTGTTGATGCTTATTGATTAATTCATGGTGAAATTCGGATTCATACATGTTTAATAGAATTGTCTCTTGATTTCCAGTGATAGATCCATGTTATGCATGTGCAGAGGATTGATCTAATTGTTCATTGGTTAATTTCGAATTTTAGTTTATGTGGTTAAGGATCCTGAAAAGTACAATCAAAACCCCCTGAGTGTGTGCATTGCTTTGAATTTGAAATTCTGAATTTGTGATTGATTCCTTGAGAGACGACTTTGGGTTAACCAGCCCTCACTACACTTTAATTCCTCTTATTTGATTGAGTACGACCTCGATCAGTGACCATATTATTGAAGATTTTGTTTCTCAAATTATATGCACATGACTAAAATTAAATAAAAAAAATGTCAATGAAACTTGCAATGAGATTTAGAGATTAACTATAACAGTTCTTGCATTTGTAGATTGAGTTTCCCATGCATTTGGCCCTAAGGTGATCTCTTACTATCTAATTGTAACATGTAAAAATGTAATGTTTTCTCACTTGTCATATATGTGTAATGGGCATGTTAAAGCAAAGATAGAAAGAATTTTTTTAATTAAACATCTCAGACATGTTCTGCTTCTCCATAAATTACTTTTTACCTGATGTTTAACTTCAAGTCAACTTTACACTTCATGCACTCATCTTTCTATATTTTAACATGGAATAAGTTATTCTCATTGTGGGTTGGACTAAAAGTTAAAAATAAGAGAGTGCTTATATCTATTGTTGTTGTGTGTTTTCTTTTTTATCTATCTTCATGAAGATAAAAAAGAAATAGCAACTCCGACAGGCAGCAGAGTGAGTTTGGACAAATCGAAGCACCAAATGTAAAGAAGTACTTTTCCAACCACACAATTTCAAACATTTAAGCAGGCAATCCAAATTTTATATATAGGACAGGAAAAAATAATACAAAATACAGGATGGAAGTTATTGAAAATATAGAAGGATGAGCTATGGTTTCTTTCTATAACTTTCCATGTAAGCTTTACTAACATGTCTTATATTGTAGGAAGTGCAAATGGACAAAGTGTGTGAGCCGAAGCTGCTTGAGGATTTTCTGAGCAAAACATTTTTTTACACATGTACAACTCATTGTTTACATAGAAATGAGTTAAGCCAATACTATATAAACTGTAATCTAGTAGTTTGCAAACACTGTTCATCATCAGAAACTCACCACCAGCACCAGATACTGAAAATTTATAGATATAGTTCAAAGGAGGTTGTCCCTCTTGATGCTATGCAAAAGCACATTGACTGCTCACAAATTCAGGTACAATATCTCACCTTGACTTTATGACTGAATATTTCATGTCTAGTATATAAATCTTATGATAATTTACCCACTCTTTTGTTTATGTGATTAGTTTATTATGCTAATATTATTGGCTTAAATTCATGTGCAGGAGTTGTAGTATATCATTATCGATTTAGTAAGTTTGGATTGCTTATCTAAAATATACTAGAGAATTGATTTTAAGTGCATTATTTATTCTATTTTCTTTTATTTGTGTTGTTGTTTGATACTCTTTTTCATATTGGATATAGCTTGCTAGATTTAGCTGAAGTGACTATTTCTATTACTTTATAAAAGATTCATACTATCTTCGACCTTAGAAATAATCATGCAATTGATCATTAGGCCAAATCCATAGAGTGGGGCAATGAAAATCATAATGGTAGACAAATACATCATTGATAATCATTAAATCTTTTGCTAACTGTCAGGTTGTTCTTCTATAGTTAATACTTGATATTAGCTCTTAGAGATCATTTAATTTCAAACCACATCATTTTTTTGTTGTCCTATTTTCTTAAATTGCACATAAACAAATAAAACTACATCAATTGGTTATATTCTTAGAAGAAAAAATGTTCAAATCACATCTATAATTATTCTGATGGAATAACTCAGTTGCTATTTTTATTCTTTTCTTAACAAGACAACCTAGTTGAACTCAAAATGGTGTTCATGCCTCTAATACACCACAACAAAATCTTTGCAACCCAAACCACTACTAAGCTTTTTATTTGATTCCATTTTCGTTGCAGCTCTTCATATGCAATACAATATGGGTTATTTCTTTGAAGCCTCTTCCACACAAAGGTTTAGAAAAAGGGAATGAGGATTCATCATGTAAAATTTGTAGTAGAAGGCTGGTTGGGTCTGATTCATATCGTCACTGCTCCATTACTTGCAAGGTGGTTAAAGTCCTCTTTTTCCTATCTACTTTCTCCCTAAATTACTAAATTGATTTTTTAGCTAGTATTTTCTAACTATTTTGTACAAACTTTCTCAGGTTGAAGTTGTTTTAAGGAAGCCTGATGATTCAGCTGCTCCCTTCCTTTCCCTCCAAAGTCTTTGTCAGATAAAAAGGGAGGAAACTACTGAACCCCCAATGCAGCGTAACAAAAGAAAGGGAACACCCTGTAGATCTCCTTTGTTCTGAAAGCATCATGTAAATGTTTACATAAACAAGAAAGTTAATCTATTTGTCTTGTTTTAATGTGATCCTTATATATCAAGAATTATGGTCTTTTGTTGCTTCTGTTTCCTGATTATCATGTGGCACTACATCATCTTACTTTGTATCACATTCTAGTTAACTTGTTGATATATTTTCCCCTCTTTGCTGTGAGGATTGTCAATTCACATTATATTTCTTTCAAAATGTTTGGACAACCTAAATGTCATTCATGAAAATAGTTACATATTATTTAAGTTGTAGGTTAAAGTGCTTATGGACAAATATGAAGGGGTTACAAATTGAATGTGAATGACTCATATTTACTATGTGCACTAAAATGCCGGAGTGACGTTGGGTGAACTCATACTCTCATGTGCTAAAAATTCATATTGAAAACATAGATTATGAAAAAAGATATAAACTTGTATTGGCCAAGTAATGTACATGTAATTTTATTGCGAGGGAAAATATTAGAATGTGTTCTGCTTAAGATTTTTGGTGAAATCAGTTTCTTATGTACTGAGGGAATTTGAGTCTTGTCATTTTATTAAAATGGATAGTCATTAGACACAGGTTTAGTGAAGTTTGATATTTCTAGTTCACTATATAATAAAGAAGAGGCTATTTGTAGTATGCTAGTCTTTCAAAGTTGGCTATTGTAATGAAGTTAATCCATTAACACCTTTTGGGAATTTGATTTTTACATTTGTCCTGTAGCAAAGTCATTTTTATTTTAACTTTATTTTTGGTTTAGTTTTAATAGTTTTGATAATACCAAAGTCATTTTTATTTTAACTTTATTTTTGGTTTAGTTTTAATAGTTTTGATAATACCAACCCTAAAGCTCGAGAGTAAAAATTCAAGAAATGAAAATAAATTATCAAAAAGGAAATTATTTATTGCACTTTTTATATTTATGATCTAATAAATATTTTCCTTGTACACATAAAAATGTTTCATTTATGATGTTCATATCTTTCTTTCTTAGGGTTGATATTATCAAAACCATAATTTTAAATTCTCATATAAGCATATAGTAAACAACTTTGATATTTATACACTCAAAAGTAATTTCCACCTCTATTTTCTTTCAATCTTTCTCATCCTCTCCAATCATATCACTCACTTTTTCTTTCCATTGTTCTCTTTCCTCCGTCTCTACCCCTCAATTTGGATGTATAATGATTATTTGTTTGTAGTAATTAAAAAGTATTAAAAATTAATAGTTTATGTTAAGAAAAATAATATGTAGCAAATACAAAGTAACGAATATGATAACTTTTCAAAGAAAATAATAAAATATTACTATTATAAAAAAAAGATGATAATCTTATGGTGTCGGTGTTGGTAAAAAACAAATTAATCAAGTAATAATGACGATAAATAGTAAATTGGTATTGTGTGCTAATTTTTTTAAAATTAAAAATTTTAATATTAAACAAACATTACTTTTAAAACATAAAAATAGGGAAATGAAAAGGCAAGCTAAGAACAAAGTATAATAATGAATATAGAAAACGTATAGAATGACAACAATAAGTCCCGAATTTGGGTAATAATTTTTCCGAGAAATTAACGATATTGATAAACATGACATTGATTTGCTTAAATAATCTAACGTTCACTTAAACAAAATCAGAGTAAACCAAATACATGACGTGGGATGAATATTGCAATACATATGTCCTAAAAAATAGAAGAGCCCAACATGGGTAACACGTACTAAATATCCATCAAAAGAATACAATATCAATGTACTAAATATCACAAAATAATAGAGTACTAAATACATCAAACAGTATAATGTCTCCGTAGCTCCAGTTCCCTCATCGTCCAACCTGAGTAGGACCATGCACATCTAAAAGATAGCCATAAACATATGGTGAGACTAGAGTCTCAGTGAGCATAATTATGCATGCAGGCAATGTAGGGAAAATTGGCATATGTTATGCAACAGTTATAATTCAATACATACATACACTGGCTAAACACAACTCATCATGACACATAACTACACATAACATGTTGTTAACCTGGCATAAGGGATCTTATCACTTAACTGGGCTAGACCTTAGCTCAGACTACAACGAACGTCTTCCTTCGGGACTATCCCCGCCATTAACTAGACCGAAGTTAAATCTTAATACATGATTAACTGGGATGAAGCCAATATTCCTTAACTGGGACGAAGCCAAACTGATTTCCATGTTTTCTGGACTGAAGTCAAGCTTGATTAATTAAAGGTTTGTTGGGTTGATGCCAAATTTAATTTTCGTACTAACTAGACTGAAACCAAAGAGCATTTAACATCTACATGACTAGTATAATTGGAAGCACAAGCATTCATAGCAAGAACAAGAATATGGGCAAAACCCTAAATTAAAATGACCTTAGCTCATGCTCCTAAGAAAATACAACCATAGAAATTGGTACAAATAGGGAGAATACAATTAATCAACCACAAAGGAAGTCAAAGGAAGAGGGAATAGAATAATAGGGATCATTGGGGAAGATTCAAACAAGATGGATGGAGGTGTGTGAGTTATACTCACTTGGAATCAACCAAAAATGAAGAATAAGTGAGGTATTTAGAATGTGGATGGGCAAGTCTCCTTCTCTCCTATTTCTCCAAGTTGGGCCCCTCTTCCTCTCTCCAACTACAGTAAATGAAGTATATATGAGGGCCAAGCCCTAAATGATCTATTTTTTTAAAAACCTGTGTTTGCGTATTCTCTCTCAAGCAAAACTTTCTCTCTTGAGCGAGACTTTTAAAAAGCCTTAGAAAATGCGTTCTCGCTCAAGCGAGGACCTTCTCGCTTGAGCGAAAACCCTGCTGAGAGCACCCCCCCACTCTCTAGATTTTTTTCGTTCAAGCGAGACCCTCATCATTTTAGAGAAATTCTTCTAGACAAAATCCTAATCCCGGACCATTCTCACTCAAGTTAGACTCTCCTTGATTAAGCGAGAATTGTCTAGAGAGTACCCCTAACTCTAGAACATTTTCACTTGAGCGAGAACATTAGTAACTGAGATTTCTTTTTTTCTTATTTTCTCGCTCAAGCAAGGTCCTTCTAACTTGAGCGAGAATGCTCCAGAGTTATACCCTTGAATTCAACTTTAAGCCCTTTCCACCTAGTTCCTTTTATGAAAACCCCTTACATTTCTAAATTCACATATAAAATTGTTTCTTCATGAAATTTGGGATGTTATAACTCTACCCTCCTTAAATTAATTTTGTCCTCAAAATTGGTTATGCAAAAACATAAGTTTACCTCAAGAAAACAACTCCAGATTCTGAGTGTCGATATCGTCCTCCTTCTCCCAAGTTTCCTCCTTAGGCGTCTGACCCTCCCAAATCACCTTTACTAACAACATCTCCTTGTTCCTCATGGTTTTGACACTTCAGTCAATAATCTATGCAGGCCTAGTGCGAACTGTGAGGTCTTCCCTTAATTGTACCGATTCAGATCTAATGATGTGTGAAGGGTCATGGACAAACTTTCTAAGCTTGGAAACATGAAAAACATCATGTAGTCTAGAAATGGGGTGGTAAGGCTATCATGTAAGCTAGAGGACCAATCCTCTATAGGATTTGGAATGGTCCAATGAATCTGGGGTTGAGTTTTCTGGCTTTGATGGCTCTTTTGATACTTGTGGCGGGAGTCACTTTCAAAAACACATGATTACCCTCCTCAAACTCTAGGTCCTTCCTCCTCCTATCAGCATAGCTCCTCTACCGACTTTGGGCAGTTACAGGCTTTTTCCTAATCCTCTTGATCTGATCTGTGGTTTCCTGAACCAACGCTGGACCTAACAAGTTCCTCTCACCCACCTCATACCAATAGAGTGGGGACCTACACTTCCTACCATACAGCGCCTCACAGCGTGCCATGCCTATACTGCTATGGAAACTGTTGTTGTCGGCAAACTCTATAAGTGGTACCTATCCCAATTACCTTTCTCCTATAACACATACTCTAAACATGTCCTCTAAGGTCTGGATGGTTCTCTCAGACTGAATTTCAATCTAAGGATGGTAAGCGGTGCTAAACCTCAGTTTAGTCCCGAAAGCTTAGTGAAGTGAATTCCAAAACCTAGAGATGAACCTATGATATCTATCTGAAATGATGTTAGAGGGTAAACCATGCATTTTACAATCACCTTGATATACATGTCTGCTAACTTACTCAGGGGATAGGTGGCCCTAATAGGTAGGAAGTGGGTCGACTTAGTCATCCAATCCACAATAACCCAAATGGAGTCATGCTATGCTGGGACTCTTGGTAGCCCCATCACAAAGTCCATAGATATCCCCTCCCTTTTCCACTCTAGGATCTCTAAAGGCTAAAGGGTTCCTGAAGGTTTCTGGTATTCTATTTTGACTTTCCGACACACTAAACTCCTAGAAATGAACTCGGCTACCTCATCCTTCAAGTCCTGATACATCCTGGTAATATCAGGATGCACCGTGAAATTGTCCCTATGGGCCTCCTCCAAGATCTGCTAGCTCAAACTACCCCCTTTAAGGACACAAACTCTTCCTTGGAAAAGAATCATCCCATCACCCAACTCAGAAAACCTCAGTTGTCCCTTCCTAGTTTGGAGGTCTAGGTTTAAACCTTGGGCCTTCCTAATCTGAGCTTTAAGCTCGCTGGTGACCTTTAACCAGTGCAACTTCAAATTGTTCCTTCCAATCTCCACATCTAGGCTGAGGTTGCAAAAACTCCTCCAACAATCCTAACTCATGAACCATCATGGTGGATACATGCAGGGATTTCAAACTGAGGGAATAGTCCACTACATTAGCTTTGCCTCGGTGTTACTTCAACTCGAAATCATAACCCTTTAAGAATTCCATCCACCTCCTTTGCCTCATGTTTAGCTCCTTCTGGTTAAATAGGTATTTAAGGCTCTTATGGTCGCTAAATACCTCAAATCTCACTCTATACAAGTAATGCCACAAATCTTGAGGGCAAAAACCATAGCCACTAGCTCTAAGTCATGGGTGGGGTAGTTCTCCTCATGGTTTCTCAATTGCCTAGAGGTGTAGGCCACTACTTTCTTTTCCTGCATCAACACTACTTTCTTTTCCTGCATCAACACATATCCTCTCACACTTCTCGTCCCACACAAAAGCATGTCGCTTTCGGGTCAACCTGGTGAGGGGCATGACCAGCTGGGAAAATTCCTTGATGAATCTCCGATAGTAGCCCGTCAATCCTAGGAAACTCCTAATCTATGTTATGGTCTTTGGTCGCTCCCACTCAAGGACGACTTCTATCTTAGTAGGGTCAACCAACCCTCCCTCTCTAGATATCACATGGCCTAAGAAATGGACCCTATCCATCCAAAACTTTCACTTCTGTAGGTTGGAAAATGACTTCTTCCCTCTCAACACCACCAACACAGGGTCCGTTTGATTTATAGTTGAGTAGAATTGATTTTGGAAATCAATGGTTGAGATGAGTGATGCACACTTTACGAAGCACGTTGGACGGAATTGATTTAAAATCAATTCTGCAAAACCATGGTTTTGAGTTTTTCAACTCCAAACCAAACAGGTTAACAATCTTGAGGTGTTGCTCATGTTCTTCTAAGGTCTGGGAGTAGATAAGGATGTCATCGATTATTACAATGACAAACTTATCCAGGTACGGCCGAAAGTTTGGTTCAAGTAGTCCAAGAACATAGCTAGAGCATTGGTTAAGCCAAACGGCATCACCAAGTACTTATAATGCCCATATTTAGTACTAAAGGCAGTCTTTGGGATATCCTCACCCTTGATCTTAGTCTGGTTGTAGCCTAACCGCAAATCTTTCTTAGAGAAAACTGACGCTCCCCTAAGTTGATCTGACAGGTCATCTATCCTTGGTAAAGCATACTTGTTCTTAATGGTGACCTTGTGATGAGCATATTTTTATTCATACTTAGCACCTTTAATCTTAGCTTTATTGAACTATATTCATGAATAAATCCACTATTTTAATTGGAATTTACCTAATTGGGCTTAACTGGGCTTTAATTGTAATTGTTGTTTAATTTTGGATTTTAAGCTTATTGACCTACCTTTCTTGTTTTGACGATATCTGGAGTTATAGGTGGACAATTTGGGTGGTTCCTGTTGCATTGGAAAGCTAAGATCATAGGCTTTAATTTGATATGCTACATAGTGGTATTTCCACGAGGGAATAAGGAGCAGTTTAATTTTGAAGCTGGGCTACAGAAACTGACATGGGGACAACATTATTTTAAGACTTGTATTATTGTATAGGGCCCGATACCTATTAATCTAGGCCCAACCATCATTTAGGTTTAATTAATCATGTGGTTAGGAGTAGATCTAAAAATAGGGGCAGTTACTCTTTTGAAGGGAGCTCTCTCTCATTTTCTAAAATTTCAGATTTTGAGTCTCTTCACTTTCTCTCTTCTTCTTCCTTCTTCCTCTTCTTCTTTCATTTTAATTCCAACTGAATGAACCTACAAGTAAGGATAGGCTTTAAAGGTTGATTCTTAAGTGTTCTTAGTATTGGATCTTGAGGTTTCATCTATGCAATTTCATTTTTCAAATTTCTGCACATTTCTCTCTTCTCCTAATGTCCAGAATTCTAGGAATTTGAATCTTAAATTGGAATGCATGCTTCATGGTTTTTTCTCCTCTTAATCCTAAATTAAAATTTTAGTTTGCATAATTTTGAAATGAATCTACTGTTTGCTTAATTCAGTAGGATACATATTAGAATTCTCACACAGGTTTGCTTAATCTGTGTATGAGATAATTTATGAATTGATTGATGCTTAGTTGGTTGATTTAAATTTGTGATGGAATTGATAATTTTCTGCAAACCAATGAAAGATCCTATGTGAATGACCTTGAGAATTAATCCATTTTCTTGCATATTTTTTGAATTTTGAATTTTGCAATTTTGTTCTTGAATTCTAAAAAACAACCAAACAAAACCTCCTAGCTTCTGTTGAATAAACAATTCTATTGAGTAAATTCGGATTTACTATTAAATTCCTTTGGAGACGACTTGGTTAATTCTCCATTAACTACAATTCTGAATCTTATTATTTGGTTGAGTATGACCTTTGTCAAATTTGGCGCCATTGCCACGGAATTCAATTCATTTTTGGATTCACTCTCGTAGTGTTGTTAATTTTGTTTCTTGTAAATACTTTGTGTATTATGTGTTAGAAATTGTGTTATGTTTTGTTTTTGTCTAATGTTTGGTAATTGTTTCATGTTATATATTATGTGTTCTGTATGTAGTTAGACAAATCCAATATAGGAAATTTGTTAGGTAATTATATTAGGGTGTGTTTGTGAGTTTAAAGAGGGGGGAAAGGGAAAGATTGGAGAGAGAAGAGAGGGGGAGAAGAGGAGGAAAAGACTTTGTAAAATACTAAAACTCACAAACACAAAGGGGGGAAGGACTTCCAATAAACCCTTCCCTTCCCTCCCTTCCCCTTCAAAATTCAACTCACAAACATACCCTTTGTGAAGTAGGAAGTAGAGAGTGTAAAGTGAGTGTCTGAATTTATGTGTTTGTGTTTATTTCATTATGTATTGTGTTTCAGCATTTAGAGTCATTTTTCATATTGTATTTTTGTTAAACTAACATTCAGTTTGTGAAGATTTGAGAAAGGTTCCACAATTCAGTTCTTTGGTAAGAATTTTGTTACCAACTGTGCTGCTGAAATTGAGTTTATGAGCCTAGATCTATAATCTGTGTTTGAATCGTTGTAAGTAGTTTGTTTGGTTATAAATTAGTGTTCTAATATCATTGTAATTAAGTTAGAATTGATTTGGTGAGAATTGGATTGAATTGCATATGCTGATATTACTTGCTGAACAATCCTATTGACTTTTCTGTTGACTTTCTAGTATTGAATCTAAGTTATTTGGTTAATATAGTTAGAGGCAGAATTTTTGCACCAATTTTTGTGTCCACATTTCTTTGAATTAGTAATTAATTTTAGATTCCTTGGCTGCACTTAGATAGCCCCAGATTGTGAGATTACACTTTGTACTGGCTCATTTTCAATTCCAACTTGAAATATGCATAACTTGAGCTAGGGAAGACAAAATTGGACATATTGTATATGTATTTGGGGTGGAAAAGGCTATTTGAGGTGATTGGATAGTTGACCAAAGTCCATTAGCCGCGTTGATAAGCCAAAAAAGGTTATTTACTATTTCCTTTTTATTTTTGAAATTTTATTGGTTGATTTTTCTCATTTTGTCTTAGGAAGTTTGCATAGCTAGGCTTTGAGTTTTGTTCTGATATTTTTTGTGGTTAATTCCTATGATATTAGAGTGTTTTCCATGTATCCCTCTTATTAGTTTCTTCTCATTTGATATAGGCTACCTTTATATGCTACCATGTTATATGTATCATTTTGTGCATTTTTGTGTGCATTTAGTGTATGACTAGAGAAAACACAAGTTTCCTATATTCATTTGATCCATACATTGATAAGACATTTTTTTGTGCATTTAGGTAACCTAGCATTACATTTGTGCATAATTCTATTAGTGATAGTGAGACTTTGTTTGATAGTGTCTAGTTTGTTGATTGTGAGTCTAGGTCTGTTTCTGTTCGTGTTTCTATTTCTATTTCTTTTTCTTCCTTTTATTTTCATTATGACTTTATTGATTCTAATTCTAACATTATGGACAAATTGACTTTGAGAGAACTCATTGAGTACATCGCTTCAAATATTCAAGAATTTAGTACCAGAAGCAGCTCAGTGATTGTTCCTAGAGGAGTTCATGAGGAGTAGACATCATATGATGTTGATCATAGACATTTAGAGAGAAAAATGGATGATTAGCTTCTTTGGTCAATCAGTTAGCAATATCGCAGAAGCCTGTGAAGTTGTGTGGGATTTGTACATCACCTGAGAACCCCACGGATTCATGTCCTACTTTGCATGATTTTGAAGACTATTTCTCTCCTCAAGCATATGATTCATATATTTATGGTAACTATAGACCTCCCCAGCCACAGGTTTATATGCCTTACCAGTCTCATTCCCATGCTTCTAAGCCAAGCTGGCCATACCATCCCCCATCATTGCAGCAGCAAAACCAACAGTATCCACCACAAGCTTCTGCACCTTCCATTAGTGAGCCTTCTTTGGAAGGGTTGATAAGGCAAATGAAAGTTAACAATCTGAATTTCCTGCAGTGAATAGAAGCAACATTTCAAAACCTGGAAAGTCAGATTGGGCATTTGGCTACTATTATGAATCAGATTTAGTCATAGGATTTAGATGCTCTGAGGTATCCTATTGAGGACCATTCTGTATTTCATAAATAACTGCTTGTTGATTCTTTTGTTGATAAAAATTTTTCTGAGTTTGTAGGACCTATTGAGGACCATTCTGTATTTCAATGATGGTTATACCTGTAATTCATGTATTGATTCTTTTACGTGTAGTGTGTGTGCTAAAATTGACAAGTTTATAAATACTAATTGTGATTTTACAGATTTTGAGTTGATACAGTAGCTACTGATTCAATAAAGTCATAATGCACATGCTTGATTACAACAATTAAATATAAATCTGACATTGTTAATGTGCAGGTTGCAGAATCACCTCCTAGTACCACATTGCTCCAATCTGTTGTTCAACTACCATTATTGGAGAAGCCACTGCCTAGCCAGCTAGGGCATGTAGCGTGGAGGATGAACAGCAGGATAACTTTCTGCTGCAAGTAATAATGGGGATCACCAAGTTTCTGCATACTGACATTTTATATTCTATTTCAGAAAGCACTTGGATGGGCCTGTTACAAGTGGTACCGAATGATTTAAGCATTCCCAGGACTGGAGTTGGTTGAAGGAGTTTCTATTTTGCCACATTTTCATTACACTATGTTTGTTGATCCATAATTTGCTTATTTTTACATTGAGGACAATGTGTGATTTAAGTGTGGGGGAGGAGATTTGTAATTTTACGATTTTAATTTTTAAGTTGTTTAGTAATTGGATTTTAATTTTTAGGTTGTTTAGTAATTTTAGGATTGTTTTAGGATTCAAAAAAAACTTCGTTGTTTTTCATTTGTTCTTTTTGTTGTTTCATAGTTATCTTGTAGTTATTTCGTAGTTGTTGTTATTGTTTTATGTTGTCTGTAATTACTGTAAACTATCTATTTTGCTTTTTTAATATTGTTGTTGTTGTTTGTGCGTTTACTATAGTTGTTGTTGCATTCTTACTGTTGTTGTTTACAGCAGAATTTTCGACAACAACATTTGTCCCCTACGGCGGAAGTTTGACAGTAATTCAATTTTTACAGCAATACCAGATTTTTAATAGTAAAAAATACATATAGCATATTTTTCATTTGATTTTTAGGATTTGTATTAGTGTTTGGCATTTTCATAATTCTTGGATAATTGGTTTCATGATTTGTGTTGATTGGATTCCTTGCATTTTTGTGAATAAGTTGGTTTTGAGAATTATTGGGTTGAATCTTTTATGATAGAGTTGTCCTTGGTGAGATTTTGAGTCTTATTGTTGGATGGACCTTTCTATGTCATTCTCTCTTTTTCTAGTTTGATTTCAATCATGTTTGCTTGTGCTCTAGAACTTGGTTTGACTCTTTAATTTTCAACTTGGTTCACCTGCATGTATTGAGATGATTGAGGCATTCTTTGTTAATATTGAGCAACTAGCCATATGAGCCTACCTTGATGTTAATCCACCTGCTATCCCATTTGAGGCTATATTTCCCATTTCTTGTTTTCAAAAGCTCATTACAAGCCTTAAAAGAGAAAAACCATGATTTGTCCCTACCTTAGAGGATAAAGGAGCTTTGGAATTGTTTTGGGAATAGGTTCTTAAATAAGTGTGGGGGTGTACTTCATTTTCTTATCTCCTCATGTGGATAGTTCATTGTTGACCTTTGGCTAGTTCCAAAAGAAAAAGAAAAAATGGAAAAGGAAAGCAGGAAAAGAAAAAAAAAAGAAATAATACATTGGGTCCAAAGGTAGAAAAGTAGTTAATTGCATTCTTAAGGGGTATGCTACTTGCATTTATTTTTGGATTTATTCCTCATTGCTCCTATATTTTCTTTGGTTTTTAGCTTCTTATCCTTCATTTTTCCTACCTTACCTTGGCCCCATTACATCCTATATAAAGTCCTCTTGATCTTTGCTTGCATGTGATTCAATTGTGAATATTAGAGTCTTGCCAAGCTTATGGTAGTGTTTTCTTACATGAGTGCTTTGAGTGTATATACACAAGCTTAAACACTTGAAAGTTGGAGAGTATGTCTTGTGAGGATTCTATCACCTTTGATTCACCCGTTGAATTTGATTGACTCTCTTCTTTGCTAAACTGTAAGGAATGTCATTCCCATTTTCTTGATTCCTTGGATGTTTTATATTGCCTACTCCTATGCATTCCTAGGATGTAACATCCTAATTTCTAAATCCGAGAATTTATCCCGTTAGGAGCCAAATACACGAATTCCTGAAATTATTTCGCGCCATTTAGATACCACAATTACATACATCATGTAACGCTTAAGTCTAGATGGATGACACCATCATGGATGACATATACAGGGACTTCCTACTGATAGCGTCAGCAACTACATTGGCTTTGCCCGGGTGGTACTTCAACTCAAAATCATAATCCTTCAGAAACTCCATCTACCTCCTCTACCTCATATTATGTTCTTTCTTATCAAAGAGGTACTTAAGACTCTTGTGATCACTGGAGACTTCAAACCTCACACCATACAGGTAATGCCTCCAAATTTTGAGGGCTAATACCACAGCCGCTAACTCTTAAGTCGCCGATAGGGTAGTTCTCCTCATGGGGCCATGACTTCCTGGAGGCGTAGGCCACTACTCTCTTCTCCTGCATCAACACACATCCTAGACCCTTACCAAAGGCATCACTATAGACCTCGAAGGTCTTGGACAAATCCGGTAACACAAGTACCGGGGCGGTGGTCAACCTCTCATTGAGCTCCAAGAATTACCGCTCACACTTCTCGTCCCACATAAAGGCTTGTCCCTAATGGAATAATTTAGTGAGGGGCAAGACTAGCTAGGAGAAACCCTTAATGAATATTTGATAGTAGCCGGCCAATCCTAGGACTCTCCTAATCTCCGTTATGGTCTTAGGCCTTTCCCATTCAAGGATGACTTCTATCTTGCTAGGGTCAACTGACACAGCCTCTCTAGAAATCACATGCCCTAAGTAATGGACCCATGTCCATCCAAAACTCGCACTTCTCTGGGTTGGAAAACAACTACTTCTCTCTCAAAATCCCTAAGACAACCCTAAGATGTCGCTCATGCTCTTCTAAGGTTTGGGAGTATATCATAATGTCATCAATGAACACGACAATGAATTGATCAAGGTAGGGCCGAAAATTTGGTTCCTGTAATCCATGAACACGGCTGGAGCATTGGTTAAACCAAATGGCATCACCAAGTACTCATAGTGCCTACATCTAGTTCTAAAGGCAGTCTTGAAGGGAATCAAGCATGTGGTCAGGGTGCAGCAGAATAAATGGATTCTCTCCCTTGTTATGATCGTTAATGCGAAAACACGAACTAAGGCATAAAAGGCATGAAACAAAAGGTCCTGCCTCTTAAGGATTGAGAACGAGGCAATAGCAGCCACGTCTTTAGTGGTGTCCACGCCAACAGCCGAACTAGGAAACCCTCCTCAACTTTGCTAGTAGCCTTAGAGGGTAAGAGTGATTGCTCATCTGTACAGGGTAATGTGTAACGTCCTAATTTCTCAATTCAAGAATAATGTCCGTTGGAAACACAATTCCTGAATTTTCGAAATTATTTCGCGCCATTTCAAGTATCGTCATACATACACATGCCTAAGCAATCCAACGTTTGCTTAGGCTTCCTCAACATTCAATAACACAATCCTAAAACATTCCATTAAAGAAAACAGGGAGGAACCAACACTAAGTGTGGTAAGGTTCATAAAACTTCTGCCGAAAATCCGGCAGAGTTTCCCCTGAAAACTGGTCGTTTCCTAATTTCCAGATCCACCTGAAAACCAGCAAAACACCAGTACATTTTATGTATACATATTCCATAACTAAATCAATTTTTTATAACCAAATTTCACATTAATCCTCACAATGATTCAATCCAATAACTTAAATACATATACATACATATACAATTCATAATCGTTACATAACTTGATTAGGCCTAAACATTAAAGGACCATGGCAGCATGAGAGGCAAAAGGATCCGCCGCAGGACTTCAACCCTTCTTCCGACGCCAAGAAACCCTATCCTGCACAATTGAAGGTAATTCCCCATAGCGTGGGGTGAGACTACGTCCCAGTGAGTGTGATAATAGTGTGTGTAGTGTGGGGGAAAGCACAGGAACTAAATATCTAGCATACATAATTGTGATTGCAAATAAAAGAATCAAAATACATGCAACAGGAATTCATAATACTAAATAAATGCATGTTAAACATGAGATCAATGATCCAAAACCATTACCAAGAGGTCCGAAACAGATAAACATATAAATTCCTCAACCTTATTCATGTCAAACATAATCAATAAGATAAATTCCTTAGGTGCTTAACCCCGCACCAAGGGTTTCCTTTCCCTTAGGCTAGACTGAGCTCAGAATAACAGGAATCATCGTCCCTGAAGGTCGGAAGACCTTACCTAAAACCATTCCTAAGAACAAGAGACCTTAACCATTACTAAGGGCCAAAAGAGCCCCCAAAACCATTTCTTTTTTCCATTTTCAGGAGGTCAAAGACCCAAAACATTTTCCATGAACATGATGGGTGTTAGAAACCTGTGCAATCATTAATATGGTTCACAAACATGATATTAGTCATGAACATAAGCAATTACAAGCATATTCGACATCCCAGACCTCCAATTTCATGAAACCCCCAAATCCTCTAACCTAGGGTTTGAGCCAATTAACATACATTCAATTAAATCTAGCAATCAACCTTAGATTTTGCATAAACTAACTATAATCATCAATAATAGAAAGGGAAGGAAGAATAGGGGGCATACATAGGAGAAAAGCCAGTAGAAGATAAGGTGAAACCACACTCACCTTAAATGGAGAACAATGGAGGAGAAGGAGGAGGATGATGAAGAGATGGAGATGATGGAGAGGATAGAGGTGTTCCCAAACCCTAAAATGGTGGGGATCTCCCACAATCTTCCCTTCCTTCCTTTCCCTAGCTCTTTCTCTCTCTAAAACTCTATGCCCTCTCTCTAAACCCTAACAATAAGAAGAGGAGAAAAAGAAGAAGCATGGACGACGCGAGAAGGCTTGGGGATTAAATCCCAAGTGTGCGCTGAAGCCTCCAGTGTGTGTTGCAGCCCCCAAAGTGTGTTGCAGCGCACTTAAGTGTGCTGAAGCGCACTGCTAACCGAGACTCCAATTCTCTCAACATGGGGATTGAATGGACTACATTCAATCCTATTGGAGAGTTTAGCTACACATGGTAACCATTACAAACCAATAGAGAGACTGTCACACTTATCTCTGGCTCCAGGTCTGCTCACCGTCCCCCTGTCTCTTCAGTTCCTCAAATTGAATGCTATTAGTCCTATAAATAGTATTCTAACGGGATTTTGAGATTCTATTTGAGATCCATTAAAGATAAGTTTTCGTGTTCCTGCGCTCCACTTACGCTCAGCGCAGGTGGAGCGCAGATCTCCGAATCTCGCTTTTCCTGATTTTCCTCTTTTTGAGCTTATCTTGTGTTGATCCTATCCTTATCCGCTGCTATCTTGATGCTGTATTTGAATTTTAACCTTTTATCTGTAAAAATCAACAAAATCTTTATCAAAATAGCATCAAATTCAAATTTGATTTAAATAATTACAAGAATCGCACTTTAAGCCAAAAAGGGATAAATTGGGGTATAAATTTACCATTTTGTCCTTAATAAGTGTTATAATTATATATGAATTTTACGTTAATTTAACACTTATCCAATTCCACCCAACTTAGCTTCTTGCTTGTCCTTAAGCAAGAAAATCTCCTAGAGATAATTGACTTCAATCCCCATTTATGGTCCTGACTAATAAGGAGACAAATTCAAAATCCTTTGCTAGACAGCTGTCACTTTCAAAATTTCAGATTGATAATCAGAACTAAGTGGTGACTCCGGTCCTCAATCAGATCAAGATAAAAATGCATTCAAACTTTTCAAAAATAGTAATCAAAATAATAAGTGATAAATCAAGGAATTTTCCCTCATTCTCACGGGTAAGTGTTTCTCTCAATTTTTTCACTGTAGTTGAACAATTAAAATTGATAATCGTTTCCAGTTAATAATCATGCACATGGTCAACATGGATCAAAAGGTCTTTTTCCGGTTGTAATGAGGCTTGGCTATTGTAACACCCACAATTTCCCCTACCGGTATATAAATAGAATAAAGGAAGTTTTAAAATAATAATAATTTAATTATGAGGCATTTAGGAGCTATTAGTAAACAGTCAAATTCATATTTTTAAAATTATCCAACCACAATTATAAATAAAATTTTTCTAGAGAAGTGTTTGAGAAAATAACCTAAGATACCTTTAGTAATTATACAGTTAAGGAAAATATAGATTTAATTATGAAAAATAGCTAAAGCTTGAAGGGATCTATACTTTTAGTTAAAATACTCTTAATATAATTAGTAATGAGTTTTAGAAAATTATTTAGAATTTTCTGGCGCTTTTGGGCAAAAAGACCAAAATGCCCTGGTTAGCAGTGTAACCCTAACCAGCATACGAAAAATTATGGAATAATATGGAAAATATACTTTGAACCTTAAAAGATGATTGAAAATGATATTTGTAACCTTATAGGATTTTTTTATAAAAAAAAACTATAATCTTCTATCCGCTAGCTCTTATTAAAATTTAACCGTTGTGTGCGAAAACTTGGAAAATTGGGAAAAACAAGAGAGCTTAAATGAGAAGAGAATTCTAATCACATTTTTAGGTTGGAAATAAGTTAGAGCAATTATAGGAATTTTTCTAGAATTTCTGGAAATTTTTGTGCAAAATGACCTTTTCACCCCTACTGTCTCCTGAACCGAGCCCGAATACCCTTGATCCGGGCCAGAAAAAATTGCACAACCCTTTCCTTTCCTTCTCATGAAAGTCGTGCATGCATAGGTGGGTTACATGGAGGACACTTGTTTCTCCCTTTCTTACCTCCAAGACAAGTGTCATGCTTAGGAAAATTAAGGCATTAAAACACCAAAATTTATTATTCTTTCTTTTCCATCACATGCAAAGCTTTGAAACTTTTCTCTCATTTCTTCTTCCTCTCCAAAACAGCCGTGAAGCCCCTCCCTCTTTTCTCTCAAGAAAATCTTCCATTCCATCAAACACTTTCAAGCCAAGGTTCCATTTTTGAACCAAAGCTTAAACACCAAGCCTCTAAGCCTTGTAAACTCTTGCTCAAGTGATCAAAGGAGGGATTTTTGAAGCTGTTGCTGCCACCAAATTTTTGGGGAATTTCCTTAGGTAAGGGGGGGAGAACCTTGAACTCTAGTAGGATTGGTGACTAGAGTTAAGGATTGCCATTGATCCTTGTCCCCATCCCTTTTTCTTTTGTAAAATGAATTCTTGGAACCTATTTCCTTGAGGAAATGGTTCGGATGTTTGCATGTGGTTTGTATGTGTGTTTTATAAATAGTTATGATGCTTGAAATGTGCTTGTTTGATGATATTGGATGCATGCAAACTGTGAAATTGGTTGGAAAGAAATTTTTCCCGTTTTTACATAGAGCTGCGACCGTAAAATGGCGACTGCAGATGCGTTCACCGTTGGATCGAGCTGAAATTTTAATGGCCGGTTCATAACATCTGAATCTTCATTTTGAAAGTCAAGAGAAAGTGTTAAAGTGTTTATGGGCCCTAGTGGTCCAATAGGCCAAGAAACTAAATTAACTAAAAGGGTTTTAATTTAAATAGAAATAAATTTTGAAAAATATCAAAAGAGTTAAATTCGGATTTCAAGTTTAATCCAAATAAAAGTCATCATAAAAGTCAACTTTTTGAGTAAGTCTTGTGTAAAAATGGACTCCTAAGAGTCATCCAACCTTTGGGCCCTTGGTTCAGGCCCAAAACCTTCAAAAAAGAGAGTCAAGGACTCATCAAAAGTCATCCAAAAATAATTCATGGAGTTGGGTTAGATTAGAGTTGGACTTCAACTCTAATCCAACCTATTAAAATTAAAACTTAGAAATTAATTAGTGGGCTTAGCTAATTCAATTATCTAAGTTAATTAGTCTAATCTACTTAAGTTAATTAAGTAAGGAATAATTAATTAAGGCTAAAGTTAATTAACCTTAATGAAGATTAATCTTAATCTTAGTCAATAATTACTAATGAGGTATTAATTAGGTAATTAAGCCTTAATGATGAATAAGAACTAATTAATTATGATTAAACTTAATCAAATATAATTAAAAGTTTAATCCAAGGTTAAGGAAGAGATTAAGGGATAATTAGGAATTAATTAGGATCATAAGTAAGGATTAAGACTTAATTAAGGAGGATTAAGATTAATTATAGTTTAGTTAACGAAGACTAATTATAATTAAGGGTTAAACCTAATCCTAATTAGACATACAAGACGAATTAGGGTAGGTAATGCCATCCATAAGATACAATAAGTCTTAGTAAATTATAGGACTCAAGTGGAAATGATTATTGATTCTTAAAAGGAGAACATTAGTACAAACTACCTTAAAAGATTATAACCAACACACTCTTTCTACATAAGACTTGAGAAGCTTAGTGAGAGAGTGCGGTTCCAACCCAAGATAGGGTTTGGTTTTCCTTGAAGGAAAGACATTAAATCGGGTCGTACCATGGTAAAGTGGTGACGTAGAATTATTTAATGTGCTTTGCTTGTAAGGACTGTGTATGCTGCGACACCCTTAGTTATACTGCTAAGAATATCACATTGCAAAACGTAACCGTCGAATTTACTGTTTTAAAACTTAGGAAAATACGAAAATATTTTTTTTTTTTTGAAAAGAGTTTAATCATCATCAACTAATCGTATTCTAATTTCCATTTTAAGTATTCATTAAAATGTCCTTTTCTTAAGTCTGAAATTCATTTTCTAAAAACATCTAGACGATTCGATCATTCCGCATACATACACAACATACACGCAGATATAAGGGGATCATGGGAAAGAAACATCATAACATATATATAGAACCATAGTGTCAAAATAATCCCGGAGTAAACAATACCACCATACAAAACAAGAGTTCTAGTAGTAGACTATAATAAATAAGACCTCAGCCAAAACGAAACAAAACAAAAGGCCACTAAATCAGAGCTGCTACTAACTAGACTCGTATCTATCCCCAGTTACGCTATCCTACTCGTCATCATCCGTCTCAGCAGGAATCCACCCACAACTCCTCCCTCCAGTACCTCTGAGGTTGATCATCCCAAAGTCTTCTGAGGGGTCGTCGCTGGAAGAGTCCTCTTCCGGCTCCTCATCCTCAGAGTCATCCTTCGGGTCTTCCTCTGGGTCCTCCTCCTCAGATGTAGTGTCATCAATCACGATCATATCTGGCTCGCTCGGACGGGAACGACCAAATGCGTCAGGATATACGGGCTGTGGAGGTGACACCTCTGGGCCGGGAGAGTAACGAGGGGAATCTGGCTTGCCCATGGTCGCCATCCGTGAGGACTGTGACGATGTCGATGGAGAGGGGCGATGACGACGGTTGAGAAAAGTAGTGTAGCGACGGAGTCTGGGTGGAGTTTCAAACTCAAGGATCACCGGCACTGTGAAATCTATCTCCGGTACCAGGGGAAGGCTGGGATGAGAAATGGTAACGCGCACCTCCCCCGTGAAAACACATCGCCTAGGGACATCTGTAATCCGCCACTGGCCCCGTGGCTCCCACCTCAGCGTGATCCTCATAGTGGACATCCTGAAGCTCTCCAATACCAACTGTCGACGTGGCAAAGAAGTACGACGACAGGAAATAACAGAAGCAGAAAAGGAAGGGTGAGAACATCACATGAACTCATATCAAGTAGAATACAGTAACTAGAGCATTCATAGAATGTTCACACAATCTAAATCACAAGAATGCAGTTTATGTTATCATGATGCATATGACTAATGCATGAGGGCCCGGGGAAACATCACCAACAGCAGAGCACACAGCAGCTGCTCGACCATATATACACAGCACGTCAGGAGTTAGAGTCAGTACTAGCATTGGTACAAAGAGCATTGCTCATACATTTTGGCCAAATAAATTTCCCGACTTCCAGACAATCTCAACTAACCATGAAAACTTGAGAGCGACAGGATAGCCAAGCCTGTACCCCGTTTGCTCGACAGTAGGGAGCGAGCCTACGTCACCTGAGCCATTTCGGGACCTGACTATCCTCAGGGCTGGCATCCCCACCCGAGGACCCTCTGGCGTTCTTTGCAAAACCCAGTGCCCAGTCCCTACCAGTTTCACACTGTACCGAGTGTTACTGCTATATAGGCCGTAAGGTTTTCAACCTCGAACATCAACAACGCTTCATGATGCATGTCACACAACAATGCTCACAATATTCACATCCTTACAGGCAAAACCCATTGAACCATTCGACGTCACCACATCCCCGTGGCGCGGCCCGAATTCAATGTCTTTCCTTCACAAGGAAGGCCAAACCGCACTCTCTCGCCAAGCTTCTCAAGTTTTATGTAGAAAGAGTGTGTTGGTTATAGCCTTTTAAGGTAGTTTGTACTAATGTTCTTGATAATCATGTCCACTTAAGTCCTATAATTTACTAAAACTTATGATTGTATCTTATGGATGGTATTACTTATCCTAATTCTCCTTGTATGACTAATTAAGAGTACGTTTAACTTTTAATCTTAACTAGTCTTCATTAACTGGATTACAATTAATCTTAATCCTCTTTAATTAAGTCTTAATCCTTACTTAAGATCCTAATTAATTCTTAATCATCCCTTAATCTCTTCCTTAATCTTGGATTAGTATTCTAATTATGTTTGATTAAGGTTAATCATAATTAGTTAGTCTTTAACCATCATTATTGGTTAATTACTTAATTAATACTTTCATTAAGGTTAATTAACTTTAGACTTAATTAATCATTCTTTACTTAATCGACTTAAGTGAATTAGGTTGATTAACTTAGGTAATTAAATTAGTTAAGCCCACTAATTAATCCTAAGTTTTAACTTTTAATTACTTGGATTAGAGTTGAAGTCCAACTCCAATCTAACTTTTAATTTCATAATCTAATCTTGATTGACTTTTAATGAGCCTTTAACTCCTTTTCTTAAAGGTTTTAAACTTAAATTAAAAGCCTAAAGGTTTTATAACTCTTAGGAACTTATTTTTAGTCATGGCAACCTAAAATATTGACCTTTAAGTTGACTTTTACTAGGTTGGAATTGGAAATCCGAATTTGTTTTATTTATTTTTAAAGACTTATTCTTAATTGCACTTTAGTCCTTTTACTTGTAAAATTGCTTCTTAGTCCTTTTGGACCACCAAAGCCCATAAACATGTTTTCAACATACCCTTGACCTTTTTAAGATCAAAAAGGTATTCTTGATGAGTTTCATCAAGAACAACTCATGAACATCAAGAACAACTTGAATGTTCATCAAAACTTCAAATTTTTCACAACATCCAATCTTCACCAAAACTTCACACATTCATCAACAAACAATCTAAATGCCAAATATCATACTAATCCACTCAAAATCATCCACATACACATTAAAGTTCATAACTCCATTTTCAAGCTCATAAACACTATTTTTAAAAGATCAATCATCCAAAACAATTGTATACCTTCAACCAACTTCATGCATGTTCATAGATTCATCATACAAACACATTCCAAGCACCAAAAAAATTTTGAAACACATGCAGCCCCAAAATCCCTCAAGGCCGAGAGCTATTAGAGGAAAAAGGGGAAAATTTTTCCAAAATTGTTTCTTGGCTTGCATGCACCAACAATCACAATCCAAGCACATTCCAAGCATCAAAATAAACTTAAAAACATGTAAACAACCCAGCTCCAAGAATCCAAAACATTTGCTCAAAGAAAAGCTCAAAAAGTGATTTTTTTTTTAGGAGAACAAGAGTAAAAACAAGGATTTTAAGGGCAAATCCTTGACTCTAGTTACCAATCCTACTAGAGTTCAAGTTCTCCCCCCCTTTACCTCAAATTTCCAAGAAAATGAGTGCAGAATTCTGGTCCCAAAACAGCCCCCAAAGAAGCCTCCTTTGGTCACCAACAAGGATTTAAAGGCTAGAAAGCTAGTGTTTCTAAGCTTAGGCTCAAAAATGGAACCTAAGCTTGGTGGTGTTTATGGAGGAATTGAAGTTTTTGAGAGAGAAAAGGGAGAGGAATCCGCGGCCAAGGAAGAGAGAAGATGAGAGAAAATGAAAGTTCTCCTTGCTTGCATGCAACAAATGAATGAAAAAGGAGAAAAATGCTTTTTATATGACATACTCACCTTTTCAAGCTATTGGTGGAATGGAAGAGATGGGAAGACAAGTGTCTCCCATGCATCAAGGCTGGTTGCACGGTCTTTAAGGAGAGAAAGGAAGGCTTGTGCAATTTTTCTGGCCCGGATCAAGAGTATTCGGGCCCGGGTCAAGGGACAGGAGGGGCAAAAAGGTCATTTTTCACAGAAAAACCCAAAAATTCCAAAAAAAATCCAAAAAATAGGAAATTAAATTCTAAATCCAAAAATATGAATTTTGATGATAAAATAATTTTAATCACTCAAAATCCAATAAAACACTCAAAACAACAAAAACGGCAAAAATGGTAAAAACGGTAAAACGCGGGCGTTACATATGCTAAGAAAGCATTGTTTGGTTTTCCTTGAAGGAAAGACATTAAATCGGGTCGTACCATGGTAAAGTGGTGACGTAGAATGATTTAATGTGCTTTTCCTGTAAGGACTGTGTATGCTGAGAAAGCATTGTTTGGTTTTCCTTGAAGGAAAGACATTGAATCGGGTCGTGTCACGGTAAAGTGGTGACGTAGAATGATTCAATGGGCTTTGCCTGTAAGGATGAAATGTTGTAAGCATTGATTGTGTGACATGCATCATAAAGCATTAATGATGATCAAGGTTGAAAACCTTACGACCTATATGACAGTGACACTTTGGTACAGTGTGAAACTGTTTGGGAAGGGTGCACTGGGTTTTGCAAAGAACGCCAGCGGGTCCGGTAAAGGACGCCAGCCCTGAGGATAGTCGAGTTCCAGAAAGGACATCATAAGACGTAGGTTAGCGCCCTACTGTCGAGTCCGAAGGGGTACAAGCTTAGCTATCCTGTCGCTCTCATGGTTTCGGGGTCAGTGGAGATTGTCTGGAAGGAAGCATAAAAGATTTGGCCAAAAGAAAATGAATGAGCAATGCTCTTTGTACTGATTGCTAGTACAGACTCTAACTCCTGATACGTTGTACATATATGGTCGGCCAGTTGTTGTGTGCACTGTGGTGGTGATTTTCCCTGGGCCCTCATGCATTGCATGGTACATAGTGGTTGCTTGAGATTCCTTGGTGAATGACGTGGTTGTTTGCATTGCATGAGCATAACACATCATTTTATGACGTTGTGGCCTTCTATGTGAGTGATTAGATTCATTGTTGTGAAAATTAAGTGGAATTCCCGTGTGTGTGCTCTAGTATACTATATCCTGCGTTAAGTGAGTTCATGTAAAGTGTTCTCACCCCCTTGTCTTCTTTGTTGTCTGTTATTATTTTGGCACCTAAAAGGGCATGGACTCTGGAAGGATGCACGTTGTTCTGAAGAAGGGTGTGGTGTTCAAGTCAAACTGGATCTCGTTTAAGTCAAAAGGTAGTGTCTAAGGTTGTAGTCAAATAGAGGATTCACTGCTTATATGGTGTAGTATGTTAAAATCCCATCCTAGATGTACGTCATGTCCATCGTAATTTTGAATAGTAACGAAATGTTATGTTTAATACCAATAGACTTCTTCTTGTTTTATCCCAAACATAATTTAATAATATGCTTTAAAAAAAAACAATTACCAACTTTCCTCATTTTTATTACGAGATAATTTAACCAAATCGCAATTGAGTTGGTCGTGTAATACCCATCATGGGATGAGGGTGTTGCATTTAGTGGTATCAGAGCAGTTCGGTCCAACCGGACTGTGAAGTTTGGGTCTGATGGTCGTATCGAGTTTAGTTTGATCCGGTTTAGGTGTTTTGAAGTATGGCAAGGCTGATGTGCTTCTAACTACTCTGGTACAGGACAGCGGGACTGGCCACCCCAATGGCCTGTTCAGGTTAGGAAGGAGTATGACAACTTGCAGTTGTGAGTTTTGAGGGCACAAGGTTGATAATCTCAGCTCGAGTAAGTGGTGGAGAAAGGGGAAGAATGTCTTGGTCATCTGTATGATGAACATAGGTAGTTAAAGAGATGGAGTCATGTCATCTACTAGATTTTGTCTTCTTATTTGTGTCTTGAGTAGAACCCCATGTGTTTGAATTAAGATTATCCTTTTTCATGATTTTGTTGGATTGATGAACGGGTGTGAATTGATTGCTTCGTGTTGTTTTGTGTGACTTTGGCATGTTAAAATTTACTTCCTACTTGTATGCAGTAGTTTACAACATGCTTATTGTTTGAAATTGAATTGAGTCTTGAGTTTGAGAAAGAATATAGAAGTTGTATTTGAGTGTTAATTATTTAAAAATCATAAATAGATAGATATGTATTTGTAAGGCACTTGGACATGCCTGTGTTTCTTCCTTGTGAGCCGAATTATCCTAATCCTTATCCTTAAGATCTCTCCTCTTTCCCTCATGAGAGTTTCTACCATTAAAAGTTAATTGAATTGAAGAATGAACCAAGTAATCAAGTCTCTAAAACGGGTTTGCTAAGACCTCTAGGTCTTGAGATTGTACATTATTGTAGCCAATGGTTGATTTGACTTGTGGTTTGAGGTGCTGAGTGAGGCATCAAAAGTTAGGGTAGGATGACCACTAAGGTTAGGTTCCCATTCCTTTAGTTGAGTGACCTAAGGGATCGATGATGGATTCGAGGTTGTAAATTCAAGGTTTAAGATGATTGATCATTGAGGTTTAATCATTAAGGTTTTGATATTGAGGATTGGTATTAATACCTCTTGAGGATGTGATTATTAAAAAAAAATGATTTGGTAAAGTGAGTCAGAAGTAATTGATGACTTGGTGTATACTCAGGATAAATGATGATAGGGTTAAGGAATAGGAATGACAAACATACGAATTGAGATTAGATCTTAACAGTTAAGGCATATTTTGATACCTTGTTGATAGACTTGAAGTCTAAAAGGGTTTGACTATGGAATGAGTGCCATGTTTGAAGTTTAATAGATACAATAGAGTATGATCACTATCTCTAACGGATTGATAAAATAAGGATTAGTAGAAATAATAGATATGACATACAATGAGGGATTGTTGTATGTTTTGACTTTAATGATTAAGAGATATGCTTAATTGATGCTTTTATAAATTGAAATAGGTATGTGAGTGAAATCTCATAAATGATTAGATTGGATTTGGTTACGAGTGTGTTGATTAAGTATGATCTTGCTAAATTTTATAGGATTAGTTTATGCATTGATCTTGATGGGCTTAGATTCTCAAGGAAGAGTATATAAATCGGTGAATATCTAGGCAAGATTTTGAAGGTAGGAATAGTACTACGCTTAAGTAGGTGATGTTTCACGAAAGGATGCCCTAGGGGAAAAATACAATTCCTGGAAGTATAATAACCATAAGGAATAAAAATAATAATAATGTTCTCTAAGATAGGTTTAAAGATAGATTATCGCTATCTATATATCGAGACTATAGGTGATCTTACAATCTGCTTTGGACTTTACTATGAATGCTATAGCTGTCTAGTAATTCCATCTGGATTGGTTGTCATTGGTGTTCCTTTCCCTCCTCAGTGAACCCAATATTCTAGCCTCATTCAAGCCAACTTATCTTCATTCTTTCATGCAATGTTCTCGCCTATTTCTAGAATCCAACGAGAGGTATAGAATTCTTTGGAATAACCTTGGGTTATTAAGGAGAAGTAGGTTATAAGTGGAATGGTATAATTATAAGTCTTAGTTAGGTGGAAATAAAATTCTGGAGGCACATTTGTTTAGGAAAAGAACATAAGGTGGTGGTTAATGGTGAGACCTTCTTGGGAGTAACAGCTTATGGAGTTAAGCCTTGGTTATAAGTGGTGATCGATGTTTAGGTAAGAATATCCTACAACGATTAATATAATAAGTGATAGATAGGGCAAAAACAACCTGATTCGTGAGTCAGAGGATTTCACCTTAATGGGATAGAGATAAACCTAAGATTCTTAAGAGAGAAAGAACTTAGAATCTTTATATCGGGAAGAAATGGAAGATTAACTAGATCAGTAAGAATGTTGATATTAAGACCAAGGGAACTAACGTAATCGTAGGCATAATAAACAACACTTGTGACTATTGTGGAATTAGATATTCATGCATAGTGAAGGGAAATGAACATTTTAGAGTTGTAAGAAAACAAGATATTGTGAGGGGTCATTGGGAATTAGAAGAAAATGATAAGGGAAAATAGTTATTGTAAAGAACATACTCTGGTGATCCTTAAGTTAAAATAATTTTTATAGGAAAATTTAGTGATTTGACTTATGGATTGAAACTGTACGTTTCATTAGGTATTATAGCTCTATATCGATTATAAGCTGAAAGGGAGCATCTAGTTGCTTGCCAAATACCAGAGGAAGGAGACGGGGCAGCATAGTAGCACACCTCATAAAGGATTAACTTAGCACTCTAGTTGGAATTAAGGTAGTATGAAGGATGGTGGAAAGTTTGATAAGATCTGCTCATCGAAAATAGATGTTCCTGATCAAATCTTATGGGATATTAGATCATACCGGAAATTTTTTTTTTGGTAAGGCGTTAGGTAAAGGTTTCAAATTCGCTACTGGTCGTTAGAGAAGAAGTAAGACTTTGGAAGCTAGGTTGATCTCAATTCAAGATATCATCCCTATATCCACGGGTAGTTTAAAATGATTATCCAACTTTTAGGGAACCCTTAAGGTATTATATGATCCAACTAGAATAGTGACTCTTAAAGCTTAAGAAACTAGATTTAGCCCTATCCAGCAATAGGAACTTCAAATTTCGAGGACGAAATTTCGTAAAGGAGGGGAGAGATATAACACCCACAGTTTCCCCTACCGGTATATAAATAGAATAAAGGAAGTTTTAAAATAATAATAATTTAATTATGAGGCATTTAGGAGCTATTAGTAAACAGTCAAATTCATATTTTTAAAATTATCCAACCACAATTATAAATAAAATTTTTCTAGAGAAGTGTTTGAGAAAATAACCTAAGATACCTTTAGTAATTATACAGTTAAGGAAAATATAGATTTAATTATGAAAAATAGCTAAAGCTTGAAGGGATCTATACTTTTAGTTAAAATACTCTTAATATAATTAGTAATGAGTTTTAGAAAATTATTTAGAATTTTCTGGCGCTTTTGGGCAAAAAGACCAAAATGCCCTGGTTAGCAGTGTAACCCTAACCAGCATACGAAAAATTATGGAATAATATGGAAAATATACTTTGAACCTTAAAAGATGATTGAAAATGATATTTGTAACCTTATAGGATTTTTGTATAAAAAAAAAACTATAATCTTCTATCCGCTAGCTCTTATTAAAATTTAACCGTTGTGTGCGAAAACTTGGAAAATTGGGAAAAACAAGAGAGTTTAAGTGAGAAGAGAGTTCTAATCACATTTTTAGGCTGGAAATAAGTTAGAGCAATTATAGGAATTTTTCTAGAATTTTTGGAAATTTTTGTGCAAAATGATCTTTTCATCCCTACTGTCTCCTGAACCGAGCCCGAATACCCTTGATCCGGGCCAGAAAAAATTGCACAACCCTTTCCTTTCCTTCCATGAAAGCCGTGCATGCATAGGTGGGTTGCATGGAGGACACTTGTTTCTCCCTTTCTTACCTCCAAGACAAGTGTCATGCTTAGGAAAATTAAGGCATTTAAACACCAAAATTTATTATTCTTTCTTTTCCATCACATGCAAAGCTTTGAAACTTTTCTCTCATTTCTTCTTCCTCTCCAAACCAGCCGTGAAGCCCCTCCCTCTTTTCTCTCAAGAAAATCTTCCATTCCATCAAACACTTTCAAGCCAAGGTTCCATTTTTGAACCAAAGCTTAAACACCAAGCCTCCAAGCCTTGTAAACTCTTGCTCAAGTGATCAAAGGAGGGATTTTTGGAGCTGTTGCTGCACCAAATTTTTGGGGAATTTCCTTAGGTAAGGGGGGGAGAACCTTGAACTCTAGTAGGATTGGTGACTAGAGTTAAGGATTGCCCTTGATCCTTGTCCCCATCCCTTTTTCTTTTGTAAAAATGAATTCTTGGAACCTATTTCCTTGAGGAAATGGCTCGGATGTTTGCATGTGGTTTGTATGTGTGTTTTATAAATTTTTATGATGCTTGAAATGTGCTTGTTTGATGATATTGGATGCATGCAAATTGTGAAATTGGTTGGAAAGAAATTTTTCCCGTTTTTACATAGAGCTGCGACCGTAAAATGGCGACTGCAGATGCATTCACCGTTGGATCGAGCTGAAATTTTAATGGCCGGTTCATAACATCTGAATCTTCATTATGAATGATCGGATCGTTGATAGGAAGTCTGGGTTGGGAGATATTTGATCTGCACAGTGGCTGTGTATTTGGGTTTTATTGAAAAACTTGCTCGTTATTGTGCTTGTTTGGTGATTTTGGATGATCATGCTTGGATTTGGTGAATTTTTTAGGTTGTTGGAAATTTTTGGTGTTTTGATGAAAACTCATAGTGTTCATCCTTGTTCTTAATGTTCTTAAGTTTGTTCATGAGAAACTCATGAAAAACTTGGTTTGATCTTGATTTTAGTCAAGAGAAAGTGTTAAAGTGTTTATGGGCCCTAGTGGTCCAATAGGCCAAAAAACTAAATTAACTAAAAGGGTTTTAATTTAAATAGAAATAAATTTTGAAAAATATCAAAAGAGTTAAATTCGGATTTCAAGTTTAATCCAAATAAAAGTCATCATAAAAGTCAACTTTTTGAGTAAGTCTTGTGTAAAAATGGACTCCTAAGAGTCATCCAACCTTTGGGCCCTTGGTTCAGGCCCAAAACCTTCAAAAAAGAGAGTCAAGGACTCATAAAAAGTCATCCAAAAATAATTCATGGAGTTGGGCTTAGATTAGAGTTGGACTTCAACTCTAATCCAACCTATTAAAATTAAAACTTAGAAATTAATTAGTGGGCTTAGCTAATTCAATTATCTAAGTTAATTAGTCTAATCTACTTAAGTTAATTAAGTAAGGAATAATTAATTAAGGCTAAAGTTAATTAACCTTAATGAAGATTAATCTTAATCTTAGTCAATAATTAATAATGAGGTATTAATTAGGTAATTAAGCCTTAATGATGAATAAGAACTAATTAATTATGATTAACCTTAATCAAATATAATTAAAAGCTTAATCCAAGGTTAAGGAAGAGATTAAGGGATAATTAGGAATTAATTAGGATCTTAAGTAAGGATTAAGACTTAATTAAGGAGGATTAAGATTAATTATAGTTTAGTTAACGAAGACTAATTATAATTAAGGGTTAAACCTAATCATAATTAGACATACAAGACGAATTAGGGTAGGTAATGCCATCCATAAGATACAATAAGTCTTAGTAAATTATAGGACTCAAGTGGAAATGATTATTGATTCTTAAAAGGAGAACATTAGTACAAACTACCTTAAAAGATTATAACCAACACACTCTTTCTACATAAGACTTGAGAAGCTTAGTGAGAGAGTGCGGTTCCAACCCAAGATAGGGTTTGGTTTTCCTTGAAGGAAAGACATTAAATCGGGTCGTACCATGGTAAAGTTGTGACGTAGAATGATTTAATGTGCTTTGCCTGTAAGGACTGTGTATGCTGAGAAAGCATTGTTTGGTTTTCCTTGAAGGAAAGTCATTAAATCGGGCCGTACCATGGTAAAGTGGTGACGTAGAATGATTTAATGTGCTTTGCCTGTAAAGACTGTGTATGCTGAGAAAGCATTGTTTGGTTTTCCTTGAAGGAAAGACATTGAATCGGGCCGTGCCACGGTAAAGTGGTGACGTAGAATGATTCAATGGGCTTTGCCTGTAAGGAAGAAATGTTGTAAGCATTGATTATGTGACATGCATCATAAAGCATTAATGATGATCAAGGTTGAAAACCTTACGACCTATATGGCAGTGACACTTTGGTACAGTGTGAAACTGTTTGGGAAGGGTGCACTGTGTTTTGCAAAGAACGCTAGCGGGTCCGGTAAAGGACGCCAGCCCTGAGGATAGTCGAGTTCCAGAAAGGACATCATGAGACGTAGGTTAGCGCCCTACTGTCGAGTCCGAAGGGGTACAAGCTTAGCTATCCTGTCGCTCTCATGGTTTCAGGGTCAGTGGAGATTGTCTGGAAGGACGCATAAAAGATTTGGCCAAAAGAAAATGAATGAGCAATGCTCTTTGTACTGATTGCTAGTACAGACTCTAACTCCTGATACGTTGTATATATATGGTCGGGCAGTTGCTGTGTGCACTGTGGTGGTGATTTTTCCTGGGCCCTCATGCATTGCATGGTACATAGTGGTTGCTTGAGATTCCTTGGTGAATGACGTGGTTGTTTGCATTGCATGAACATAACACATCATTTTATGACGTTGTGGCCTTCTATGTGAATGATTAGATTCATTATTGTGAAAATTGTGTGGAATTCCCGTGTGTGTGCTCTAGTATACTATATCCTGCGTTAAGTGAGTTCATGTAAAGTGTTCTCACCCCCTTATCTTCTTTTGTTGTCTGTTATTATTTTGGCACCTAAAAGGGCATGGACTCTGGAAGGATGCACGTTGTTCTGAAGAAGGGCGTGGTTTTCAAGTCGAACCGGATCTCGTTTAAGTCAAAAGGTAGTGTCTAAGGTTGTAGTCAAATAGAGGATTCACTGCTTATGTGGTGTAGTATGTTAAAATCCCATCCTAGATGTACGTCATGTCCATCGTAATTTTGAATAGTAACGAAATGTTATGTTTAATACCAATGTACTTCTTCTTGTTTTATCCCAAACATAAATTAATAATATGCTTTAAAAAAAACAATTACCAACTTTCCTCATTTTTATTACGAGATAATTTAACCAAATCGCAATTGAGTTGGTCGTGTAATACCCATCATGGGATGAGGGTGTAGCAGCTATCAAGAAAACATGGTTTTTCTGGGTATTCAAAGAAACACTAGAATAGAGAGCATATTTGCGGTTTCACCATTTCTTAAACTTTCTCTCAATTCTCCATTACATTCTTGACTTATATCATTCAATTGGCCTCTTTTTGTTTGGTAATTCACTCCCTTTTTTATTCACTTTGTACTATTCAAGCCCTTTTTCTTTATATACTTGAGGGAGTGAATTCCTTCCTTACTTGTGTCTGCTTTTTTATTTTTCACAATAACCAACCAATCACTCATTCTATCAGAATTGCACCTATGCTCTCTTTCCCAAGTGTGTAAGGGACAGGATATAGACATTAATCTGGCTGGGGTGCATAAGAAAAGAAATATTAAAGCTTAATTGGGTTACAAAAAAAACTGGAAAATATTTTTTCATGGGTTGGCTTTTTGGCACTGAGCAATTATTTCATAAATACAAATTGCCTTAATCACTTCCATGTTTTTCATGTGCAGAAAAAAATCCAGAAACTCAAGCAATAACAGTTGACAAGCAACGGTGAAAACTCTCAAAAGTGTTTAGGCTCAACTCACCGGAATTATGATATGATTTTGTGGGGCGCACTGAGAAGTGGTTTTATGAAATCAATAGCGAGTTCTTGGGAGCCTAGAGATAGGGATCTTGAATTGTAATTGGTGAAAACACTTACTTCATCGTTGTGGAGACCAGAATGAATTGATTGCTTTAACAAATAGATCTTTAATCCGGGGTAATTTACGACTGTGGAGACCAGGGTAGATTGTTTCTGAGTATTTCATATTTTTGGAGACCTTTGTGAAATTACTTTAATTTGTGCTTCAATATTATGATTATATATTCATGAATTTCATTGAGTTTCAACACATCTCGCTTGAGCGAGCCAGCTCGCTTAAGCGAGATACAGGGGAACTTTTGGGAGGCTCTCTGGAAAATTTTTGCTTCAGCGAGAAGGGCTTGCTTGAGCGATAATCGTCCAGAGAGGGGATCTTTTTCTGGATCATTCTCGCTTGAGCGAGACATTTCGCTTAAGCGAGAATGCGAAGGAAAAGCAGGCAACCGACACGCTCGCCCAAGCGAGAATATCTCGCTTAAGCGAGAATTCACTTATAGGCACAAAACCCTTAATTTAGAATCAGAATTCAACTTTCTTTCTTCTTCTCTTTTAGTTTAGAGAGAGGGACTCTGAGTTTTAGAGAGAGGAAGCTTGAATTGAAGCTTGAAGAGTGGTTTTGGGGCAAGGAATCTTCAAGTAATCCACCTTCATTCATTCTCTTCCTTCAATTGTCAAGTAAAGGTGAGTACAACTCACACACTTGCATTGTCCATAGTTGTGAGCCTTGAGCATGATCCCAATTCCCTTATTTCCCCTTCCTTATGCTTTAAATGTTGATTGTTAAGGATAGAATGTGTTTGGTGAATCAGGAAGACTTATCTATTGATTATGTGGAACCCTAGGTTACGAAACTTAGGGAATTTAATGTTCTTGTTTATATGATTCTTATTAAGTGTTAATTCATTGATATTATTGAACACTGAGTTGATTTAAGCCAGTTTCGACCGTGAGTTAATATAAGTCGGCTTCGGCCGTGAGTTAAAATAAGTAATTATGTGAAAAATTGACTTCGGTCCAGTAATGGGTGGGATTCGTCCCCAGAGGAGACGTTCTCCGTAGTCTGGGCTCAATTCTAACTCCAGTTTAAGTCATAAGATCATGCCTGCTGGGCACAGCAGTGAGTTGCATTATAATTTTCATTTATTTAAGTTGATTTTGATGTATATGATTATATTATAACTGTTGCATATCATATAATTATAGTCCCTACACTGCATTTGCATAGTTGTACTTCACTAAGACAATCGTCTCACCACACGTTCTGTGGACACAATCTAGGTGTGCAGGTACCGCCTCGCACGGATCCTTGAGTTGAGAGCAGGATCATGTTTCGAGTTGGAGTTTTAGTTTTTAGTTTTGTTGGATTGTATAGTTGTATATATGTATAGGCTAACTCTTATTTTGAGATGTTAATTTCGTAGCCTTCAAGGCATGTCATGTATATATATGTATATAGTCTTAGAATCACAAACTGTTTAAGTTATCGTTGGTTCCTTAGCAAGTTGTGAATGATTTCGATATTCTTAATGGCGTGGTTTAATTTTCGAGATTTGGGGTTTGGTTTCCAACGGACTAAATATTGAATTAGAAAATTAGGACGTTACACAAGAGGGGTGCGATAGACGAAGTTCAATTCTAGTTCTAGTAATTTGCTCAACCTCATCCAAATTTCTCATTTTTTTATTTACTATTGCAATCTACACAAACAACCATCTTCCCATACTTGATAAGTGTGACCACTAGAATTTATATCATACCGTTCCCTGAGGATACGACAACCCTTTCTCTTAAACTATTATACTGCTGCGATATTGATACGCTTGCCAAGATCTCAACAAGTATTTTTGGCGTCGTTGCCGGGGAACGGTGTCTCAATTTAAATTCTCGGGAGGTCTATCCTATCAAGTTGTAAATATTTTATTTTTTATTTTTTATTTTTTTTAGGAATTTAATTTTTATTTATTTTATTTTTTAGGATTTTCAATTTTTAGGAAAATTTATTTAATTTTTCATTTTATTTTTATTATTTTCCTCTTCCGAACTAACCTTTGTTCAAGCCTTTGGATTTATGCTCTTGTGAGGATAGGTGTCTCAAAATCAATTGATATTTGACCCTGAAATAAAAAGGACATCTAGAAGGAACAGGAGTAGAAACAGAAGAAGAAGAAGACAAGGAAGAAATCGAGAAGAAAACAAAAATATGGCCGAAGAGAGACAACCAATTCCAGAAAGAAGAGTCTTAGGAGACTATGTCATGCAACAAGGGCCTCGATATTTTTCAAGCATAGTTGTACCTGTTACTACAAAATCATTGGAGATTAAGCCCGCATATTTGAGTCTCATTAGTGCCCATCAATTCATAGGATTGGATCATGAAGATCCACATACTCATCTCTCTACTTTTATGAATTGATTGGTACCATGGGTTTTGAGGAAGGTGAGCTTGAATATGTTTACTTACGTTTATTCCCTTTCTCTTTGATTGGTAAAGCTAAAGAATGGATGAAATCACATCCCAATCAAAGTATGACCAGTTGGAACATTGTGGTAGAAAAATTCTTGAAAAGATTCTTTCCATCATCTCGCTATATCCAGGTCAAGTCGAATATCTCCACATTCAGGCAAGGAGCAGATAAACCATTATGTGAAGCCTAGGAGAGATTCAAATCTTTGCTAAGAAAGTGCCCCAACCACGGTTTCAATGATATTGCTCAACTGAATATCTTTTGCAATGGACTCAGACCTGACACAAAGATGGTCATAGATGCTGTTGCAGGAGGCACAATTATGACAGTGGATGCAGAGCGCGCCATTACAATAATTGATAATTTTGTACTGAACGATCAGCAAGCTTAATATGGGAGGCATCCAGTTCAAAAGAAGGGGATACTAGAGCTCAACAGCACTGATGCACTTTTAGCTCAGAATAAGCTCATGACTCAATAGTTAGAGGCACTTACTAAGAGAATGGATGCACTTCCTCAGCAGTTGCATGTAGAACAGTCTCATCCAAGCCCATCCCCATAATTGGCTTGTGATTTTTGTGGAGGAGACCATCCTAATGGTCACTGTTCTTATCAAGACATCCAAGTGGAACAAGTCAATTATATGGGTAATAAAGGAAGGTCAAGCAATTTCTCCAACAACAACCAATTTTCAAATAATTACTCACAGGGATAGAGAAATAATCCGAACAACAATTCTGGATGGAGACAAGATGCTGGAAATTCCAATAGACAAACTCCTTATCAGCAGCAACAGCAACAAAGCTACAATCCAGTGAATAACAGGTTGTTAAAACTGGATGAGAAGATCAATACCCTTATACAATCTTTTGATGCCTATAAGAAGAATACGGATGCATCCCTCAAACTTGTAGAGACACAAGTTGGCCAGTTAGCAAAGGATATAGCAAAACTTAATAAGGGTCAATTTACTGCTAATACCCACACAAACCCCAAGGAGCAATGTAATGTCGTTACTACTGATGGTAACATTTCAGAGGGGAGTGATTTGGAGGATTATTTATCACCTGAAGAGATGCTTCTTGAAGAAAACACTGTGGAGAAAAATATTCAAATAAATGAAAATCAAGAGGAGATTGAAGATGATGAAGCAGAAAAGTCAGAAAGGGTCTACAGCCCAGAAAAATCATTAGACTCAGGCATATTCTTGGTACCAGTTACTGTTGGTACTCAACCAGTCACAAAAGCCTTGCTAGATCTTGGCGCAAGCATCAATCTGATGCCGCTATCATTTTTCAAAAGACTGGGAATTTTAAAGGTCAAGCCTGCAGATGTAACTTTACAGCTTGCAAACAAGTCCACACAACATCCATATGGGATAGTTGAATATTTGCCTCTAAGAGTGGACAAGTTTGTATATTTTACATACTTCTTTATTGTTGATATGGAGGAGGATATTGATGTCCCCTTGATCTTAGGAAGACTTTTTATGAAATCTGCCAAAATGATAATTGATGTTGATCGAGGAAAATTCAAACTCAGTTCTCAAGATGAGAGTATAATCTTCCATTTAGACAGAGGAATTCCCTATCATGTTGAATCACCAGACCAATTGGAGTTAGATCCTACTGATGGGATCTGTATAACTCATTCTGAACCACAGCTGCAGAGAGTAAGAAAAAATGAAACTTCCTGTCAACATGTTCCTGAGCAAAGGAAGAAGAAGGTTCCCAATATTCTGAGGAAACCAACCAGAAGACAGAAGCAGCTGCAGGAATCCATGGTTGAATTCTGCTTCAAGAAGAGAAAAAGATCAACATCAGATGAAGAAGAAGACAGTGAAGAAACTGATGATAAGACAAAAGGCTGGTATGAAGGATGGATTAAGACAACAGGGGGTGGATCAGCAAAATCCACCATTATCCTCCAGATGAAACCACCATGAGTAAACCAGGTGTCAAGCTATATGATGTTAAACGAGCGCTTCCTGGGAGGCAACCCGGTGTTTTTTTTTATTATTTTTGCAATTTTTGTTTTTCCATTTGTGTGTTTTAGTTAGTTTTATATATATATATATATACTTGCTTAGTTTAGAAACTATTAGGAAAATGACCCATAAAAATGTGAAAAGGAAACATGAACACTTTAAATTTGGGAAGCAGCAAAAAATAAAATTTGCATTCTGTTTTCTACGCTTCACCTACGCTGAGCGCAGGTAAAGCGTAGAAATGCAATTTCAGTTATGTTTTCTGCGCTTCACCTGCACTGAGCACAGGTGAAGCGCAGCTACTCGCTCGAGGGCAAAATGAGACACGCGTTCCACCTGCGCTGAGCGCAAGTGGAGCATAGTTGCCCGCTCCAGCATATATTCAAAAATCTGGACAGGGGAAGGTCATTTCTACCTTTCCCCTGTTTTTGTTGAGTATTTTCCTTGCTTCCCTCTACTTCCATTTTCACTCTTTCACTCAAAAGCCTTCTCCTTACACCCTTCTATTGCTATTCCAGGTATGTTTTTAAGGTTTTACAAAGATTTTACCGATTAAAATCCTTAGTTCTCTGTTTAGTTAAGCAAACCTTAGGGTAGAAAACTTAGGCTTTTAGAATCACATATTTTTAGGAATAATAGTTAATAAAGCCTCTGTATACAATGTTGGTTGTGGTTATGTGATTGGTGAATACTTTTGATTGCTCAGTGAATTTGACAAATTATTTTGGTTAGTAACATTGATGCTCTGAATTTGTTTAAATTGATTATTGCATGTATAATGTTGCCTTGATACTTGTGAATATATTTGTCATTTGAGTCTAATATCATTTTCCAATTAAATGCTCTATTTTGAGTTGATGATTTGTAAAGTGAAAATGCTTCAGTTAGTCACTTAATTTGTAGTTTAAGCATGCTCATAAGAATTTTCTTGGTATATGACAATGTGATAATCTTGGATTGAACCCAACAATGCATGATGACTGACTGCTCTGATTTTGAAATTAAATTGTTTCCCATGCATGAGGTTTTCATGAAAGTGAGCATGCATAATTTAATACACTGATTATGAGCTGATAAGTTCTCTTTATATGCATTGGAATAATCATGGTTCTACTTTATCTTGCAGATGGCTCACACCAAGGTCACTAGCACTTCTGGTACCTCCAGGATAGCCAAAGGTGACAAGAGGGCTAGGGATGTGCCTGTTAGAACCACAAGAAACACTAGAAGGGGGGTTGAATAGTGTTTTATAATTCTTTACAGATTTACTAAAAACCTTTAAAACAAGCAAATTGTTTACAAAAATATTTGAACAACCATCCGAAATTGGAAGCTCAGCAACTTGCTGATTCAGCTCAGCAGGTTGAATAAAATCCTTTTAAAATGATTTTGAAGTGTTTATAGCGCAAAGAAGTGATTGATTTCTGCATGGATTTATAAACGCACTTTTCAGAACCCTCCTTGGTTAGATAAAAACTGAATATAAAGAGATAAGGGTAGAGAGATCTTAGCCACAGAAATTTATCCTAGTTCACCCACCAACTCAGTGAGCTACGTCCAGTTCCAGGGCAAACACACCACTGGATTTTCCACTAATCCCGCAAGATTACAAGTATTATTTGCACACCTAGCCTCTCCAGGCTCAACACCGAAGTATTCTTTGAACACACAGCCTCTCCAGGCTAAAAACCCAAGTATTCTTTGAACACAACCTCTTCAGGCTAAAAACCCAAGTATTCTTTGAAGATGGCCTCTTCAGGCTAAAAACTCAACTATTCTTTGAACACAACCTCTTCAGGCTAAATCAGAAAAACTGATTGAATGAAAATGCTCAAACTCTTAAACTACACAAGTTTAGAGCTCGAACTGGGAAACTTGTACAAGTAACTGAGTAAGACTCAGGATATAGAAGTGTTGTACAAAGATGAAACAATGAAACAGAAGAGTTTGAATTTAAGCAGCATTTCAGCAAGTTGTTTTCTCTAAGTTCTCTCTCTTGTTTTCACCATGGAGTCAGGTATTTATAGATTTGGGAACTTCAGCCCATTGAGCTCCATTTGATTTCCCGTTGAGAGATATTAATTAATGCAAATGCTCCCATTGAGACACATAGCCTAAGACCTCTGCAGTAGCAGGTAGTAGAGTCAGCAGCATAGGCTTTACTTTTTTTGAGCAGCTTGTACTTCATAGCAGACTTTGACTTTTTGGTGAGAGAAATTTGAAATAAGGAAGAAAGCATGTCCTCTGATTTTCCAGAAGAATGAGAAACACAAGTAACTGAGACAGCTAGGTTTGTCTTAAGTCTTCAGGAAGAATAAGCAGATAATACTATATTGAAGACGTACAAGCTTCAGTAAAGTTAGGACCACAGGAAACACTAGAAGGGGGGTTGAATAGTATTTTAAAATCTTTACAAATTTTCTGGAAAACCATTTTCTGGAAAACCATTCTAAAAAAGCAAAGCTAATTTGAAAATATTTTATCAACCTTCCGAAACTGGAAGTTCAGCAACTTGCTGATGCAACTCAGAAGGTTGAGTGAAAGCCTTTTTGAAATTATTTTCTATTAAAGAAAAGATTGTTTTCTACTCCGATTAATAAAACAACTTTTCTTTATCCCTCCTTGATTAGTTTAAACAGATAACAGCGGAAAGTAAAGAGTTGAGGGAAGAGAGAACTTAACACAGAGATTTATATTGGTTCACGCACTAACCCAGTGAGCTACATCCAGTCCCAGGGCCAACCACCACTGGATTTTCCACTAATCCCGCAAGATTACACCAAGTATTATTTGCACACCTGGCCTCTCCAAGCCCGACAAGTATTCTTTGTTCTCAACTGCCTCTCCAGGAAACTCATGCAGTATTCTTTGTTCACCCAGCCTCTCCAGGCTGAAACAAGTATTCTTTGTTTTCAACTGCCTCTCCAGGCAATTTAAGCAGTATTCTTTTACAGTCAAGCCTCTCCAGGCTCAGCGAGTATTCTTTCTTCCACCATGCCTCTCCAGGCTCTCAGACACTTAATAGTGTTTACAATCTAAACTAAGTTTAAGTTTCTAAGAAACATAAACTTAGGTTCTTCTTGTACAAGGTGATTACTGAGTATAACTCAGGATACAACTGAAGAATCTAAGTACAAGGAAATAACAGAGATACAAGTGCATGAATTTCTAATCGAGTTCTTCTCTGTATCTGAATATTCTTTTTCCGAGAGTTGGCTTGATAAGATATCATATTGGGCTTCAGCCAGATCTCACTTTGAGCATTATCTCTACTTTGGGCTTCAATGCCGCCAATCTTCAAAAGTCTTTCGTGAGGCTATTTATATGTTATGATAAAATATAGCCATTGAAGATTTCTTAGTAAACCGTTGAGAAATGTAGCCGTTAGAAATTGCTTGGTATACTTTCTTAGAGCCGTTGTGAGATAGCTTCTCTTCTGTCTTGCGTAGGTGTGTAGGTATGAATAAGTTCTAACACACAGTAGTTAGGCTCTTAATCTTGTTTAAGAGAGTTTCTGATATTTCAGCAGGTTGATGCTCCTTTTCTCTCTTCATTTCTTCCTTTTCTTCTAATATCTTGATGGAGATGATGACATCCGTTAGACTTCTCATTTGTCCCGTTGTGCAATTGCTTTTCTTCTCGATTAAGGTGCATGCTTCTGATAGCGTATGACAGAGGTGGTACAGGAGTAGGTGTTGCAGCAGCGCTGACTCTATCTCTGACCTCTGTTCACTTTTCTGCATTAGGCTTCCTCTTTTGTGTCGGGAAATAAAGCTTGTACCAAAAAGCCTTTCTTTCTTCTTGCACCGATTCAGCTTAATCATTAATATTTGCTGAGACTTGAGTCTTTTAATGCATCATTCAGATTGACACACAAGTCTTCGGAGAGTAGCATGACTTCTCTGGCTTCAGAAGGTTTTCTTCAACAGATTCTGTTCTTGAGAGAGTCTGATTGTCTTCAGAAAGTTGATCATCTTCAACAAGTCCTTCCTTTCAACTGTATACCTTCAGCTTGTATTCTTCTTCAAATAATTTCTTCCATCTTCAACAGGGAGATGCTTTAAGCAAGTTCTCTTCTTCTGATGATTCTTCTTCAGATGATTTCTTCACTGTTCTTCCTTTTGTATGTCTTCCTTCTTCAGGATGTCTTGGCTCTTCAATAAGTAGAAGTTTTTCAGCAAGTTCCTTTCTTCAGATTGCTTCTTCTTCAACTTTCTTCGGCGGGTTCTTTTCTTCAAAAGCTTGTACTCTTTTCTTCAGATGGTTGTTGCGCATCCAGAAACTCTGATGACTTTCTTCTTCAATTCATTTTGCGCAGTTGTACTTCATCTTCTTGAGTTAAGCAAGTTGATTATCTTCTGAGAGTTGCTTCTCTATATTTCCTGAAATACATAGAAAAATACCATTCTCGGTATAACCTATTTCTGTATAATCTAATTTGTTAATCATTAAAACCAAGGATAATGAGTCTTAAATCTAATTTCAATTATTTAAATTAATTCTCAGACTCAACATTCTCCCTCTTTTTAATGATGACAAATTAGATATGACTAACAAATATATGAAAATTAAAATTGTGCTTAAACAAATTATTTTCTCTTCTTTTTTTTCAGATAACTCCCCCTATCTATATTACTCCCCCTGAGAAAAACATTTTTCTTCTGAAAAGTTCTTAGTTTCTTTTGGTTATTTTTCTTAAAAACATTTTTTGCTTCAGTTATTTGTTAGTTATATTTCTCCCCCTTTTGTCATTATTTAAAAAGGGTAGATGAGGCAAGACGATTCAAATTCAAACAATATTTCAGCCAAATTTTAATTTCTCAAAATATGATCAGATTTTAAGAGACATACAAAACAGCAGATTCACACAGGATACATCAAGATAAGACAATTAAATGCACATCAAAATTTTCAAAAAATTTTCATGTATTAAAATTATGAAAGATTTTACAAATACGTGAAAATATATCAACATTGACTCTTGATTCCTATGATATCTTCTTAGGCACTTTGGCTTAGCCTGAGGCATAGCCTTATCAGCAGCTTCCTTTTCAGCCTGTAGCCTCAAAAGAGCCTTCTAAGTCTCTTCTTGTTCCTTAATCGTGCATTCTAAACACGCATTTCTCCTTTTAATAACTGGAACAAGAGGGTTGCATCATTTAACACAGTATTTCGACCACCACCCTTGACAAATATCATCAGGGCCACATTTGAAGTGGATCCCCTCATAAGATTGGGTAGAATGTGGTCAAACAGCTTTTCAACGAAAGGCTGGTGATGCAACAAGATCTTCTCTGGTTGTAGAAGGTGAGAGTCATAAGATCTTTCCATCTTTGTAAGCATGAAACTCGCCACCTTCTTTGGGAAGGATGGATGTGCTGCCTTGAACAACAGCGGACAGAACTTTACTGTTCTTCCATCGCTAGTTTCCCAAACTGGTGCAATTAGAGATCTTTCTGCTTTTATGCTCAACACCTTCTCCAGAACATCATTGAAGATCTCTTGTTCCGAGTTGGATTCTTCCATCTTCTTCAACCTATTCATCGTCCTTCAAAGAACATGTACTCTAACCTCAATCCATCCAAGGTTAAGAATAACTTGGAAGAGATGAGATTCTATTGAGAGCTTCTCAAGAATATAAAGGATTTTGAGGAAAGAGATAGAATAGAGAGAATCTAGGAGATTGTATCTTTTGGACGGTCTCACACGGAACATGAATAGACTCAGATAGCTTTAATGATGCTACAGACATTTGAAGTAGTGTAATCGTGCAGCCTTGAGAGGACAAGTGAGGAGCCAAAAGTCATAAGGAATCCAGTCATCAATGTTGATTTCAAAAGTTTCAAAACTTGACTTTTCAAAATATTTTGTGAGTAAATAAACCAATAAAAACTAGACCTTTCAAATACTTTGAAAAATTATTTTTCACAAGGGGAACACTAAACAATGGGGAGACTTTCTGAAATGATTTTTATACAAATTTAATTAAGCATAAAGATGAATCGATATTACCAGTTCAGATACTTTGCTGATTTAGGGTACGTTCATCTGCTAAGACTCAACATTGTCTCCATCAACATCTCTGTTGCTTCTGATGATGGCTTCGTAAATTCTCTTTCAGCTTGTTGAGATTTCCTTCTGGATCTTCTCCTTCAGCACTGTTAGACGCTCAAACCGAAGGTGAGCTCTGATACCAACTGTTAGGACCACAGGAAACACTAGAAGGGGGTTGAATAGTGTTTTAAAATCTTTATAGATTTTCTAGAAAACCTTTCTAAACAAGCAAAGCTAATTTGAAAATATTTTATCAACCTTCCGAAACTGGAAGTTCAGCAACTTGTTGATGCAACTCAGAAGGTTAAGTGAAATCCTTTTTGAAATTATTTTCTGTTAAAGAAAAGATTGTTTTTCTGCTCCGATTAACAAAACAACTTTTCTTTATCCCTTCTTCATTAGTTTAAACAGATAACAGCGGAAAGTAAAGAATTGAGGGAAGAGAGAACTTAACACAGAGATTTATATTGGTTCATGCACTAACCCAGTGAGCTACATCCAGTCCCAGGGCAAACAACCACTGGATTTTCCACTAATCCCGCAAGATTACACCGAGTATTATTTGCACACCTGGCCTCTCCAGGCCCGACGAGTATTCTTTGTTCTCAACTGCCTCTCTAGGCAACTCATGCAGTATTCTTTGATCACCCAGCCTCTCCAGGCTGAAACAAGTATTCTTTGTTTTCAACTGCCTCTCCAGGCAACTTAAGTAGTATTCTTTTACAATCAAGCCTCTCCAGACTCAGCGAGTATTCTTTCTTCCACCAAGCCTCTCCAGGCTCTCAGACACTTAATAGTGTTTACAATCTAAACTAAGTTTGAGTTTCTAAGAAACATAAACTTAGGTTCTTCTTGTACAAGGAGATTACTGAGTATAACTCAGGATACAACTAAAAGATCTAAGTACAAGGAAATAACAGAGATACAAGTGTATGAATTTCTAATCGGGTTCTTCTCTGTATCTGAATTTTCTTCTTCAGAGAGTTGGCTTGATAAGATATCCTATTGGGTTCTTCTCTGTATCTGAATTTTCTTGTGTAGGTGTGTAGGTATGAATAATTTCTGACACACAAAAGTTAGTCTCTTAATCTTGTTTAAGAGAGTTTCTTATATTTCAGCAGGTTGATGCTTCTTTTCTCTCTTCTTTTCTTCCTTTTCTTCTGATATCTTGATGGAGATGATGATATCCGTTAGACTTCTCCTTTGTCTCGTTGTGCAACAGCTTTTCTTCTCGATTAAGGTGCATGCTTCTGATAGCGTATGTCAGAGGCGGTACAGGTGTAGGTGTTGCAGCAGCACTGACTCTATCTATGACCTCTGTTCGCTTTTCTGCTGTAGGCTTCCTCTTTTGTGTCAGGAAATAAAGCTTGTACCAAAAATCCTTTGTTTCTTCTTGCACCGATTCAACTTAATCATTAATATTTGCTGAGACTTGAGTCTTTTAATGCATCATTCAGATTGACTCACAAATCTTCAGAGAGTAGCATGACGTCTCTGGCTTCAGATGGTTTTCTTCAACAGATTCTGTTCTTGAGAGAGTCTGACTGTCTTCAGAAGGTTGATCATCTTCAGCAAGTCCTTCCTTTCAATTGTATACCTTCAGCTTGTATTCTTCTTCATAGAATTTCTTCCATCTTCAACAAGGAGATGCTTTAAGCAAGTTCTCTTCTTCTGATGATTCTTCTTCAGATGATTTCTTCACTGTTCTTCCTTTTATATGTCTTCCTTCTTTAGCAAGTCTTGGCTCTTCAATAGGTAGATGTTTTTCAGCAAGTTCCTTTCTTCAGATTGCTTCTTCTTCAACTTTCTTCGGCGGGTTCTTTTCTTCAGAAGCTTGTACTCTTTTCTTCAGATGGTTGTTGCGCTTCCAAAAACTCTAATGACTTTCTTCTTCAATTCATCTTGCATAGTTGTACTTCAGCTTCTTCAGTTCAGCAGGTTGATTATCTTCTGAGAGTTGTGTCTTTATATTTCCTTAAATACATAGAAAAATACCTTTCTCAGTAGAACCCGTTTTTGTACAATCTAATTTGTTAATCACTAAAACCAAGGAGAATGAGTTTTGAATCTAATTTCAGTTACTTAAATTAATTCTGAGACTCAACAAGTACGACGTTTCACGCCTTCAGGAGGTTCTCCAACTTCAGCAGGTCGTGATCTCTCAGCAGGTTTCTTCACTTCGGAAGGTTCTGTCATTTTACAGTTTTAGATTTCTACAGTTGGTACCTTCTGAAATACAGAAAACTACATTTAGCAAAAAATGTTCTTTCTCATAAGAACGTTAACTAAATTTGTTATTCATTAAAACTCGGGGTTATGAGACTTAAAACATTATTATCCTTTTAATAAAATTTTGATACTCAACATTCTCAACCTTTTTAATGATGACAAATTTGGTTAAGAACTAAATCAAATATCTGAAGGGGAAAAGATAGTAAAAATTTTAGAGTATTTCTCCCCCTAAGTCAGATATTTTGACAGAGCTTCTTGCTAAGCCTTGTTTGTAACTTGCTTAAAATCTTTGCTTCATTTTCTCCCCCTGGATCAGAGAATCCTTCTAAAACACTTAACTTCAGATTTTGTTAGTTTCTTAATACTCCCCCTTTTGTCATCAATCAAAAAGGTAAACACTTGTGCATGTCAATACTTTTTGTGTTAAACAATTCAACGAAAATTAATTTTCAGAAAGTGTGAGAATGTTTAAATTCTCTCTGATAAATTTGAATCTATCTTCAGCAAGTGGTTTAGTGAATATATCACCCATTGATGCTTTGTATCAATGAACCGTATATCAATAACTCCTTTCTGAACATAGTCCCTTATAAAATGATGTTTTATTTCAATATGTTTTGCTCTAGAATGCTGAATTGGATTTTTGGAAAGATTGATTGCACTTGTGTTATCACAGAAGACTGGAATAAATTTAATAAAAGTATTAAAGTCTTCTAATTGATATTTTACCCAGAGCGGCTGTGAACAATTGCATGCAGCAGCAATGTATTCAGCTTCAGCAGTTGAAAGAGCTATTGTGTTTTGTCTTTTGTTTGACCAGCTTATCAGATTTCCTCCAATGAAGTGACATCTGCCACTGGTTGATTTTCTTTCAACTCTATCTCCAACAAAATCAGCATCACAGAATCCTACTAACCTGCAATCCTTGCTCCTTTTCTTGTTGATTGTAGCCTTAGGCATCAAGTCTGGCTTTGTTTCTAACAACTTGAACATCTTCAGAGAGTTTGTTTCTAAACACCCACTTGGTTTCTATAATAGTTTTCCCATGGGGTTTAGGAACAAGAGCTCAAACATCACTCCTGGCAAATTGATTAAGCTCTTCTTGCATGGCTAGGATCCACCCTTCATCATGCAGAGCTTCGTCAATATTCTTTGGCTCAATTTCAGAAAGGAAGGCAAGATTATTGACTTCTATAAGTCTTGACCTTGTTCTTACTCTTACTGAAGTGTCACCAATGATTTGCTCTCGAGGATGATGAGTTCTTTATCTCCACTCACGCCAGTGAGGGAAAACTTGCTCATTTTGAAACTCAGCATCAACACTCTGATGAGTATCAGTTTCAGCAGGTTGAAGAGTTGACTTTTCAGCAGGTACATCAGAGGGTCTTTCAGCAGGTACTTCATTTTTAGCCTTTGAATTCTCTGAAGTTAGGTTCAGCTCCATTCCTGCAAAATCCTCTTCTAGATATGATAGTTCCCTATCAGTCTCTTTAGCATCATTGAATCTAACATGAATGGTTTCTTCAACAGTTAGGGTTCTAGAGTTGTAAACTATATATGCCTTAGAGGTTTCTGAATAACCAATGAAGAATCCTTTGTCAGATTTTAAATCAAACTTACCCAGATCATCCTTGGTGTTGAGTATGAAACACTCACAGCCAAAGATGTGAAAATATGAAATGTTGGGTTTCCTTCCTCTCCACAATTCATAGGGAGTCTTATTGAGAATAGGCCTTATTAGAATTCTGTTTTGGATATAGCAAGTTGTGTGAAGAGCGTCTGCCCAGAATGATCTTGGAGGATTGTTTGAAATGAGCATGGTTCTACCCATCTCCTGTAAGCTTCTGTTCTTCCACTCAACAACCCCATTTTGTTAAGGTGTTCTAGCCAGTGAGAAATACTGAGAGATCTCATTCTCATCACAGAACATGCTGAAGCTTGAGTTTTCAAACTCACCTACATGATCACTTCTAATGGCAGATATGCAAAATCCTTTCTCATTTTGCACCCTCTTACAAAATTTGGCAAAGTTCTCAAAAGTATCATCCTTGCTTTTGAGGAATATAACCCATGAAAATATAGAATAGTCATCAACAATGTCCAAACCATACTTTTTACCAGAAAGACTTTTTGTTCTTGTAGGACCAAACAGATCAATGTGAAGAAGTTCTAAGGGTCTAGCAGTTGAAACAACATTTATGCTTTTGAAAGAATTTCTGGTTTGCTTCCCCTTTAAACAATTTCACATAAAATATCAGATTTGAAAGAAAGCTTGGGTAATCCTTTTACAAGATTGTGTTTTGTAAAGCTTTGAGATCAATCTCAAGCTAGCATGCCCAAGTTTCTGATGCCAAATCTGTTTTTCATCTTTTACAGAAATAAGACAAGTCACATTTTGATAAGCAAGGTCCTCGAGATCAATTTTATACACATTATTGTATCTCTTGGCAGTAAAAACAATTTGATCAGAAGAGTATCGGATTATACAGCCATCCCTTGTGAAGGATACAACAAAACCACTGTCACATAATTGACTTATCCTCAACAGGTTATGTTGGAGACCTTCAACTAAGAGGACATTGAGGATAACAAATAAAGGAGATATACCTATTGAACCAACACCAGTGATTTTGCCTTTCTGATCTCCTCCAAAAGTCACCACTCCTCCATCTTTAGGTCTAAGGTCTTGGAACAAAGACCTTTCTCCTGTCATGTGTCATGAGCAGCCACTGTCCAGGTACCATTTGTGGCGTCTCCTTTCTCCTGTTAAACACATCTGCAACAGGAACAACTAAGGCTTTAGGTACCCACATCTTCTTGGGTCCTTTTTTGTTAGTTTTAGGTCTGCCTTTCCTTTTATGTCTGCACTGTGACACGTCATGTCCCCGCTTACCACAATGAAGGCATCCCCTACCTTTCTTAGCCTTTTCAGCACCTTTAACTTTAACTTCAGGCAAGGAAGAAGTTTCTGAATAACCAAGAGCACTTTTGTCTTTGGAATTTATTTGAACTCCCAGAAGCCTATTTAGGTTCTTAGTTCCATTGACAAAAGTTGCAAGGTCTTTTGTGAGTTTAGCAACTTGTTTTTTAAGAATCTCATTTTCAATTTTTAAATTTGCTAAATCACAAGACTCAGAACAAAGTAGTTTTTCCTTAAGTAACAAATTCTCAGTTTCAAGAGCCTCATTTTTTGTTGAAACTTCAGTGTAAGCTCTTGACAACCCTTTGTACTCATGGAAACATTTCTTAGAACTTTCCACCAGAACATCATATATATCATGAAGGGTTTGAGGTATTACCTCTGATTCTGAGTTGTCTGATGAGGGAAGGCTAGCCATCAAACACAGATTAGCTTCTTCAGCAGCTTCATCATCCTCTTCAGAGGTTGAATCATTAAGATCCTCCCATGTGGCCATGAAGTTTTTCTTCTTTCTTGGAAACTTCTTCTTCTTCGAAGAGAACTTCTTCAGCTTTGGTTAATCAGCTTTCATGTGGCCAGGTTGTCTGCACTCATAGCAGATAATATTGACAGAAGAGAAAGTCTCTTTACCTGACTTACCCATTTTGTTGTCAGATGAGGATGACTTTCTTAACTTGGCTTTCTTCTGAAGCATCCTCTTTATCCTTCTGCTTAGCAGAGCAAGGTCATCTTCATCATCAAAGCCACTTTCTGAGTTTTCAGAACTTTCTGAGGACTCCTCCACTTTCAAGGCCTTTTGTGCGCCAGACCTAGCCAGTTTGGATTTGGCATTTAGGTCCAGTGACTTCTTCTTGGGGGCATCTTCTCCAAGCTCCAACTCATGGACCTTGAGGGGTCCCAAAAGTTCCTTCATTCTCATAGAGTTGAGATCTTTTGCCTCTTGAATGGCAGTTACTTTGGGCCTCCAAATCTTTCGTAGACTTCTAAGGATTTTGCGATTGTTATCGCCTGAATCATAGGTCTTTCCCAAGGATTTAAGTTCATTTGTGATGGTTTGAAATCTTCCAAACATCTGATCAATGGATTCAGATTCATGCATCTTGAACATCTCATACTGATGTACCAGCGTGCTAATTTTGGATTGTTTCACATTGTCAGTTCCCTCATGAGTTGCAGCCAATGTGTCCCAGATTTCTTTGGCAGAAAAGCAGCCATGCACCTTCTCATACTCTGATTTACTCAAAGAACAAATCAGGTAGAGTTTTGCCTTGGCATTAAGTTGTACACGAGCCTTCTGATCGCCAGTCCATTCTGACTTGGGAATAGGCACACCATTATTGGTAGGAATATAATCACCATCAGTGACTACATCCCATAGATCTATGTTGCTACTTTCTATAAAGAGCTTCATACGATCCCTCCAGTAATGGTAGTCAGAGCCATTGAAAGCATGGGGCCTGGAGACTGAGGAACCTTCAGCTATGTAGTGAGAGTTGCTTGTAGAGGTTTCCATCTGGATCTTTTCCTTCAGCACTTGTTAGATGCTCAACCCGAAGTTGAGCTCTGATACCAACTGTCAGAACCACAAGAAACACTATAAGGGGGTTGAATAGTGTTTTATAATTCTTTACAAATTTATTGAAAACCTTTAAAACAAGCAAACTGTTTACAAAAATATTTGAACAATCTTCCAAAACTGGAAGCTTCATCAACTTGTTGATTCAGCTCAGCAGGTTGAATAAAATCCTTTTAAAATGATTTTGAAGTGTTTTTAGCGCAAAGAAGTGATTGATTTCTGCGTGGATTTATAAATGCTCTTTTCAGAACCCTCCTTGGTTAGATAAAAACTGAATATAAAGAGATAAGGGTAGAGAGATCTTAGCCACAGAAATTTATCCTGTATTATTTGCACACCTAGCCTCTCCAGGCTCAACACCCAAGTTTTCTTTGAACACACAACCTCTCCAAGCTAAAAACCCAAGTATTCTTTGAACACAGCCTCTTCAAGCTAAAAACCCAAGTATTCTTTGAACACAGCCTCTTCAGGCTAAAAACCCAAGTATTCTTTAAATACAGCCTCTTTAGGCTAAATTAGAAAAATTGATTGAATGAAAATGCTCAAACTCTTAAACTACACAAGTTTAGAGCTCGAACTGGGAAACTTGTACAAATAACTGAGTAAGACTCAGGATATAGAAGTGTTGTACAAAGATGAAACAATGAAACAAAAGAGTTTGAATTTAAGCAGCGTTTCAGCAAGTTGTTTTCTCTAAGTTCTCTCTCTTGTTTTCAGAATGGAGTCAGGTATTTATAGATTTGGGAACTTCATCCCGTTGAGCTCCATTTGATTTCCCGTTGAGAGATAGCATTTAATGCAAATGATCCCGTTGAGACACATAGCCTGAGACCTCTGCAGTAGCAGGTAGTAGAGTCAGTAGCATAGGCTTTACTTTTTCTGAGCAGCTTGTACTTCACAGCAGACTTTGCCTTTTTGGTGAGAGAAATTTGAAATAAGGAAGAAAACACGTCCTCTAACTTTCTAGAAGAATGAGAAGCACAAGTAACTAAGACAGCTAGGGTTGTCTTGAGTCTTTAGGAAGAATAAGCAGAGAATACTATATTGAAGACGTACAAGCTTCAGTACGACGTTTCACGACTTCAGGAGGTTCTCCAACTTCAGCAGGTGGTGATCTCTAAGCAGGTTTCTTCACTTTGGAAGGTTCCGTCATTTCAGAGTGTTGGATTTCTTCAGTTGATACCTTCTGAAATACAGAAAACTACCTTTAGCAGAAACTGTTCTTTCTCATAAGAACGTTAACTAAATTTGTTATTCATTAAAACTCGGGGTTATGAGACTTAAAACATTATTATCCTTTTAATAACATTTTGAGACTCAACAGTTCCCTGTTTTGACCCACTAAAGTTCAAGAGCCCAGCTGCTGTCGAGGCCTACAGTTCTCTGGTGAACTGAAACTTCATCAAGGAAAGACCAGTTGCACTCTAGCCTGGCAAGTTTGATTACTTCCTCAATGAGATCATCAGGAGGAATTGGAGGCGTGTAGCTGAACGTGACCGATACTTTGATCCAGAGCTGGTCATGGAGTTTTATGCTAATGCCATAGGAGATCATGGCGTTGATGTGCAGCGACGGTCACACGTGCGAGGCCAATGGGTATCTTATGATCGCGATGTGATCAACACTTTCTTGGATAGACCTGGACCGGATGATGAGACGTTGATGGTTTGCCAGTATCATGAACTGGTAAATGAAGTCGGCATTAATGGGAATGATGTATTGGATACTAGGACTAACGAGTATTTGTGCTTGCGAGGACGTACTTTTGAGAGGAATGCTTACAGGCAAGCTGGTAGGATCTTCATGAATGATTTGCGGGACATTTCGAGGATGTGGACGGTCTTAGTGTTGGCTAACATCCATCCAACCAACCATGTATCAGACATTATCTTGAAGACTACCCATCTTATATACCGTATCCTGACTGCACAAGACATTGACATTGTCAAGGTGATATCTCATAAGATATTCCCTACGACATCTACTGTGGGGCGTCGCAGTGCACGCTCCAGGATCAGTCTCGGGTTCTCTTCCCTTATCACCGCTCTATGCAAGTCTCAGGGTGTTGAGGTTTATCCCACTGAGCCTATCCAGACCCCTTATGACGAAGGGGTATATTGAGGCCAACTGCATACCTCAAGAGGAGTTTGACCCACCTCCAAAGCCAGAGCAACCACCAGCTGATTGACACATTCCGTTTTGGGTGGAGCACCTATTTCATCATAACACCACCCTCTACAGAGGATTAGTTCATCTTCAGGACTACTGGTACCAGATCAGACCAAACCCCTACCCAGGCATGCTTCCAGACCAGTTCAGAGACTATTTGCAATGGCCTGGGGACAGGCCTATTCCTCCGAGAGGAGGAGGAGGAGCTGGTGGTAGAGATCGACATGATGATGACATGCAGGATAGAGAGGACGAAGATTGATCTTGGTGTTTTTCTTTTCTTTTTCCTTTTCATTTTTTTCGTTTCTTTTTCTTTTATTTTCTGCCATTGGATCTGTACTACATCTAATACTATTGACTCACTCCTTTTATGCAGTATAGATTCCAGTATGTTTATTGCTGCGTAGGATTTATTTTTAGGAAAAAAATTTTAGGAATTTAGGAAATAGGGATTTAAGGAATTTAATTTCAAATTCTTAAAATTAGGCAGTCTAATTAACTGAACTAGGAAAGAGAAAGGAATTTTGTGATTGAATCCATAATCTGTTAGGATCAGGATATTGTGCAAGAGAATATATCAAGGTAATTAATTAATTTCAATAGTGATTTTATCAAGGAAAATTAGCCAAAAAGTCGGTGAGTTGTGAGCCTAAACACTTTTGAGAGTTTTCACTGTTGCTTGTCAACTACTATTGCTTGAGTTTCTGGATTATATTTTGTGCATGAAAAAAATGGAAGTGATTAAGGAAACTTGTATTGATAAATTAATTGCTCTGTGCCAAAAAGCCAACCCATGAAAAAATTTCCAATTTTTTTTAACCCATTTGAGCTTTAATGTTTCTTTTCTTATGCACCCCAGCCAGATTGATATCAATATCTTGTCCCTTATACACTTGGGATAGAGAGCTTAAGTGCAGTTCTGACAAAATGGGTAGTTAATTAGAGAAATACAAAAAGCAGGCACAAGCAAGCAAAGTGTGTCACTCCCTCAAGAATATAAAAGAAAAATAAAAAGTGAATGAAAAAAGGGAGTGAATCACTAAAAGGCCAACTGAATAATGCAAGTCAAGAATGCAATGCAGAATTGAGAAAAAGTTCAAGAAAAAGAAAAATTCAAATATGCTCTCTATTCCAGTGTGTCTTTACATATCCAGAAAAACCATGAGTTCTTGATAGCCCAGCTTCATTACAACCCAAGAAAGACTTTTGATCCATGATTTACCATGTGCATCACCAGAAACAACTATCAATTTTAGTTGTTCAACTGCCGTGAATAATTTGAGGGAAACACTTACCCGTGAGCATGAGAGAATTCCTTGATTTATCACTTATTGTTTTGGTTACTGCTTTTGAAAAAGTTTGAATGTATTTTTATCCTGTTTTGATTGAGTATTGGAAACACCACTCAATTCTGATTGTCAATCTGAAATTTGGAAAGTAACAGCTGCCTACCAAAGAGATGATGAAATTATTTCCTTATTATTGAGAACAATGAATGGGGATTGAATTCATTTTATTGCAGAAGGTTCTCTTGCTTGAGGACAAGCAAGAAGCTAAGTTGGGCGGAATTTGATATGTGTTAAATTAATGTAAAAGTCATATTTTAATTTTAATACTTATTAAGGGCAAAATGGTAAATTTATACCCGAATTTATCCCTTTTTGGCTAAAAGTGTGATTCTTGTAATTATATAAATCAAATTTGAATTTGATGCTATTTTGATAAAGATTCTGTTGATTTTTGCAGATAAAAAGCTTAAATTCAAATCCTGCATCAAGATAGCAGCAAATAAGGATGGGATCAGCACAAGATAGCAGCAAATAAGGATAGGATCAGCACAAGATAAGCTTAAAAAGCAGGAAAATTAGGAAAGCAGACACGGAGGTCTGCGCTCCACCTGCGCTGAGCGCAAGTGGAGCGCAGAATTAGAAATTCATTACTATTTCCTGCGCTTCATCTACGCTGAGCGCAGATCTGAGCGCAGGAACACAGAAACCTAATTTCTTATGGGTGAAGCAAGGTTTCAATAGGCTTTCCAAAAGTTCTATTTAAAGGACCTTTTAGCAATCATCAAGAGAGGAGGGAGGAGGCGGCAGAGCAGATCTGGAGCTAGAGAAAAGTGTGACAGTCTCTCTATTGGTTTGTAATGGCTACCATGAGTAGCTAAACTCTCCCATAGGATTGGATATAGTCGATTCAATCCCCAATTGTATTTTGGATCCTCTTTGTTATTTATGAATCCCTGTTTTTATAATATTGGTGTTTTTATTCTGTTCTTAATGCTTAGCTTCCGCCTTTGTGTCGGAGTTATGATATGATTTTATGGGGTGCACTAAGAAGTGGTTTTATGAAATCAGTAGCGAGTTCTTGGGAGCCGAGAGATAGGGATCTTGAATTCTGATTGGTGAAAACACTTACTTCATCACTATGGAGACCAAGATGAATTGATAGCTTTAATAAATAGATCTTTAATCTGAGGTAATTTACGATTGTGGAGACCAGGGTAGATTGTTTCTGAGTATTTCATATTTGTGGAGACCTTTGTGAAATAACTTTAATTTGTGCTTCAATATTATGAGTACATATTCATGAATTTCATTGGGTACCAAATACAAGAGGGGTGCGATAGACAAAGTTCAATCCTAGTTCTAGTAATTTGCTCAACCTCATCCAAATTTCTCATTCTTTTATTTACTATTGCAATCTACACAAACAACCATCTTCCCATACTTGATAAGTGTGACCACTAGAATTTATATTGTACCGTTCCTTGTGGATACGCCATCCATTTCTCTTAAACTATTATACTGATGCGATATTGGTACCCTTTCCAAGATCTCAACACCATCCAATCTTGTGTATAAGCCTTCTTCATAACTAGCTTTCCTTGCTTGTCTTGTCTATTCTTGTTTTGTCTTAGGCAACTTCTAGTATTCCCTTAGATAATTTTTGTGCTCATGCGCTTCCAAAATTTGGGTAGAGTTAGCTTGAGTTTCGCTGTTGGTCTTTGCAAGATCAAACCAACCTTACCCGAGTAGAAGAGGCAAGAGTGCTTCAATATAGAAAAAGCCAAAAAAAGTGACAAGCACGAGTGGATACATTCTTTGAGTGTAAACACTTAGATTGTGTGGAAAGGTCCTTTAAAACTTAAAAACCTAAAAAGGACTAGTAGACACTTATCCCCCTCCCCAACACCTCGAACTTTGAGGCATAGGGCCGAGATAGAGGAGTTGACCCAGGTTTACAAGGGTCATGGAGGAATGGTTAGCTTATATAAGGGGGGAAATCACTCATAGTAGGAGGGAGAGAAGACATTCTTCTCGTGATGAGGAAAGTGATGGTGGGTTTAGTATGGAGAGAAGACATTCTTTTCAAGAGATATGTGAGGACCAAGCTCTTATGAGAAAGCATCTTGAACTTGAGAAAATCAAGAAATTAAAAATAGGTGGTGTAGATAAAAAGAAAAAGAAGGAAGAAACTTCAAAAAGTTAAGTAGAGAAAGTTAAAGGTAAAGAAAAACACAAAAATAAAAGGGAAGCAATGCTCTTACTACATTCATTTAAAAATGCTAACCTTAATTGTTTGGAAGGTAAGTAAATGGAGGAGCACCTACTCAAGGAATAAGGAAGGCGCATCACTTCAAGGGATTGGGCATTTGGGTTGAAGAATATGACTCTTGTCTTTAACTGGCTAAGAATATGTCGATGGTTTTGGTAGACGAAGTGATGAAGGTGATCAATTAAATTGCATGAGGATCAATTAAACAGTAGGGAACTGCTCTTAAAGAATGTTACAGGAAGATGGAGCGACTAAAAGGTCACATGAGTGAATTTGGAGAGTGGTGGGTAAGTTGTATAGTAGGAGGTTTGAATGGATGCTATTGAGAGGCACAATATTAAAATGACGCATCATATTTTTTTAATGTGGCGAAAATAGAAATAGGTGGTTATGATAGTGATGAGTTGGTAGCGTCTAAATCCACGAGTCAATTATAATATATTATAATAGATAGATTGGAATTAAACACCAATGTTGTTTTATAAGTTGAACTCTACAAAGGAAACGTTGTAAAACATAACTTCCAAACAAAAGCTTTAAACACACTAGTTCGAATAAAAAATCCAAATTTAAACAAAACAAACTACAATAAACAGGAGTTAATGACACCTGGTGTCAGTTACACATTATCAATCTAAACGTCAAACAAAACAAGAAATTGAAATTGTTCTAATCTAGTAGACAGACCAAACATCTTAAACATTTTCCATACAATCGTTGAAGCATGTGAGAGCGATATCAAGCGGTGGGTTACGCATGAAGGTTCCTTAATCCAAAGTAAATGTGGACAGGTCGGCAATGTCTATTTGAAGTTGACCATTTGCACTGGAGCAAAACAGAGCTCGTAAGACGGCATCTTCATCCGTGTAGTTATCTTCAGGGAGGCAGCACTGTAACTGGAAAATTCCATTGATTATGACAGGTTTGAAAAGCCACCAGGCTGAACCTAACTTCCCGCTTAGGTCTACTGATACAGGACCAGTTACAGGAAGTTCTTTTAAAAGGCCCAAATCAAATAAAGACAGTCTCAATTGTGCATCAGCCACAGATCAGAGGCCAGGGAGACCAAATAGGAAGAAACCAAAATGGATGGATGATTTTATTGTAGGATAAATCTTTGTTGTCATAAGAGAATAAAAAGTTGTTTCAGCTAATAGACACGTGTAGGGTGAGGGATTTCTGTTAGGGGAGAAGATTATGATTCTCTAACAGAATGGTATTATATAAATGGAAAAACCAAAATGAGAAGAAAATCAGAAAATTGCTTGATAACTTGATTCTCTCTATGGAGACCCTTCCCTTCTCGAAATGGGTATTTATTTTCTCTGAATATACCTTTGAACCGTATCATTTGGTGTTTTCATTATTGAACCATGCCTCCAAAACCTGATCAACCTCCTCCTACTCAGAATATTGAGGAGCTCATCTCCTAGCTTTCTGACCGCATGGAATCGTTGTTGTCTACTCGGTTGGATTCATTTCTGACTTTGATGGACGATCGTCAAACCATAACCAACAATTCTATCTCTGTGTTGCAGAAGCAAATGGCTGGCATCACCGTTCAGTCCGCTTCTTCCACCTCTCTTTCAACCTCTTCCCACCTGCCTCTGGTTCTCGCCCCCCCCCCCCCACCTGCTTTTACTACTTCCCAACCCCACCCGACTTCTACCCTTGCCCCTCCACTCGCTGTCCCTCGACCACCCAAAATTCACCTTCAGCCCTTTGATGGCTCGGAACCTTCGGACTGGCTTTTTCAGGCCGAGCAGTTTTTGAGCTATATCATGTTTTTGTTGATAATCGCCTCGATTTTTTGCCATTCTATATGACTGGCCCAGCTTTGAGTTGGTTCAAATGGCTTGTTCATAATCACCAGCTTACTTCTTGGACAGCGTTTACTCACGCGTTGGAGGTGAGATTTGGTCCTCCCTCGTATGAAAACCACCAAGCTGCCTTGTTTAAGCTTCGCCAATACGGGTATGTGCAAGATTACCAAGCTCAATTTGAAAAACTTTGTAATCGCATCGTGGGCTTGCCCTTGGAGGCTATTCTTAACTGTTTTATTTCGGGTTTGAAGCCGGACATTCAGCGCAAGTTGGCCGTTTTTCAACCTTCATCAATTTCACAGGCTATAGGGTTGGCTAAACTCATTGAAGCCAAATTCAAGGATAGCAAATCTCTTCTTCCATCTCCTAAAACCCCGCCTCCTCCTCCAGTCGGTGCGCCAGTCTCCTCCTCTGTGCCATGGCGCCGTTTGACAGATGCTGAGGATCAGGATCGGCGCTCTAAGGGTCTTTGCTTCAAATGTAATGAGAAGTTTCATGTGGACCACCGTTGTAAGTCCAAACAATTTTTTCTCCTTATGCCTGATGATGATCACTTGGACCCAAACCTCATCTCTCCTTCAGTTTCATTGGAGCATACACCGACCAACCCACGCCCTTCCTCTCCCGATCACTTTCAATTATTTCTTGGGGCCATGATGGGAGATTTTAATCCATGCACTTTGCGCTTGATGGGCCATATTCATGGCCAGACCGTAACCATGCTTGTTGATCCGGGTAGTTCTCTTAATATAATTCAACCAAGGGTTGCTGAATTTCTGCATTTGCCCATTCTCACCACTCCCTCATTTTCCGTCATGGTTGGCAATGGACAGCTTATATATTGTACGGGGTCCTACTCTAAGGTTCTGGTTGTTTTACAAGGGCATCAATTTGTCATCCCCTTCTATGTGTTACCTATATAGGGGGCTGATATTGTGTTGGGCATTCAATGATTGGGTACCTTGGGCCCGGTCTTATCTGATTTTGCTATCCCTCAAATGATTTTTACTTGGGATAACACTTCCATTACCCTTACGGGAGATACCACACCATCAGCTTCCTCTACCACATTTCATCAGTTTCAACATCTGGTAACCTCTAGTTCTCTAGCTGAGCTTTTCACCATAGTTATCTCTCCTACTTCCTCTGTGGATACTTCTCATGATTCATTTCCGTCTTCTAACCCATCCCATATTTCCCAGACCTTTTCACTCTCCTTAGCACATATCAACATATTTTTTCCCACCTACCGACTTGCCTCCACCCCATCCACATGATCACCATATTCATGTATTCCCTAATTCTCATCTTGTGAATATTAAACCATATTGTTATCCTCATAACCAAAAAGCAATAATGACTCAACTCATTTTTGACATGTTGTCCCAAGGTATCATAAAACCCAGCACCAGCCCATACTTCTCTCCTGTGCTTCTAGTAAAAAAAAAGATGGGTTCTAGAGATTTTGTGTTGATTACAGGGCCCTTAACTCCATCACTATACCGGATCGTTATCCTATTCCTACCGTGGATGAATTACTCGATGAGTTGCATGGTGCCAAATATTTTACTCATTTGGATCTTCGCTCCAGGTACCACCAGATTCGGGTTTCACCCCAGGATACCCATAAAACAGCTTTTCGAACAGTTGATGGGCATTTTGAGTTTCTTGTAATGCCTTTTGGGCTTACTAATACTCCCTCTACTTTTCAAGCGGCCATGAATGACCTTCTCAGACCATATTTGCACCACTTTGTTCTCGTATTCTTTGATGACATTTTAATTTTTTATCCTGATTGGCCTACTCATTTAACTCACATTCAATTGATTTTGGATTTATTATCTACTAATCAATTTTTTGTGAAGTTTTCCAAGTGTGCTTTTGGTGTGGAGGAAGTTTACTGTTTGGGCCATGTGATTTCCGGCGCAGTCCTTTGGCTTATTTTAGCAAGAAGCTTTGTCCAAGAATGCAGTCCGCCTCTACATATTCAAGGGAGATGTATGCTATTACGGAATCTGTGAAGAAGTGGCGTCATTATTTACTGGGGAGACATTTTCGAATTTTCACAGATCAGAAGAGTTTGAGGAGTTTACTTACTCAATCTATTCAAACTCCCGAGCAACACAAATGGCTGACCAAACTTCTAGGCTTTGATTTTGAAATAATCTACAAGCCCGGAATAGAAAACAAAGCTGCAAATGCTCTTTCGCGTAGCCCAGCTGCTGAGTTATCACTTATGTTTGCCATTTCCTCTGTTGTCCCGTTTTTGGTCTCTCAGCTGCAAGATTTTTACAAACAAAATAACCACGGTCAGGCTCTCATATCCAAGTATCACGAGGACTCCAACCTGCAGAATTTTTTTACCTACAAGGATGGCATTCAATTTCACAACTCTCGGGTTTATATTCCTGAAGAGTCTCTCCTTCGCCCACTCTTGTTGTCTGAATATCATGATACCCCTGTGGCCGGGAATTCCAATGTTAAGGCCACCTTGGCTCGTCTAGCAGTTGTTTTCTATTGGGAGGGTATGGGTAAGTCTATTAAATCATATGTCCGTAAGTGTCATACATGTCAGCAAGCAAAATATTCAACAGAGAAGTTATCTGGGCTACTTCAACCCCTCTCTATCCCTGATCAAGTTCGGGAGGCGCTCACTATGGATTTTATCACCCATCTTCCCCCTTCTCACGAACACACTGTTATTTGGGTTGTTATTGATCGTCTTACCAAGTTCGCTCATTTCTTTTCCCTCCCACCACATTATACTGCTTCCTACTTAGCTGCCAAGTTCATTTCTGAAATTGTCAAACTACATGGGGTACCTAAGTCAATTGTTTCAGACAGAGACCCTATTTTTCTCAGTAAAATTTGGAAAGAAATTTTTCGTTTGTTGGGTACTCAACTCTCCTACAGTACTGCCTACCACCCACAATCTGATGGGCAATCAGAGGTTTTGAATAGGTGTTTGGAGTCGTACCTTCGTTGCTTTGTGGCTGAGACACCCAATCGCTGGTCCCAATGCCTTTCAATGGCTGAGTACTGGTATAACACCAGCTTTCACTCTTTCACCAAGATGTCTTCGTTTAAAGCCCTTTACGGTCGTCCTCCGCCTCCATTCGGCCGCCTTTCTCCAGGCAATACTTCCCTTGCTGCAATAGAAGAGATCTTCGTGCAAAGATCCCAACTTTTGGCTCAGCTCAAGGCAAATCTCTATTAGGCACGCCACAAAATGAAACAACTAGCGTATATGAATAGAAAGGAACGTATTTTTGCAGAAGGTGATTGGGTTTACTTGAAATTAGCCCCTTACCGGCAGACCTCCGTGCATCGTCGGCAATCCCAGAAGCTGGCTCTCCGCTTTTACGGGCCATTCCAGATTCTGCGACGCATCGGCCCTGTAGCTTATGAACTCAAGTTGCTTGCAGACTCAAATCCACCCAGTTTTCCATGTTTCCTTGCTTAAATCTTGTCGGGGTGATCTTCCTCAACGTTCCTCACCGCTCCCCGCTTCTTCTTTTGGGGCTCACCCATTACTTCATCCAGCTGAAATATTAAGGTCTCGCATTGTCACTATTCAGGGTACCCCACAACAACAGTTGCTTGTTAAATGGGACTCACTGTCTGAGCAAGAAGCTACTTGGGAGTCTTTAGATTCTCTGCGCACTTCTTTTCCTAATTTAGACCTTGAGGACAAGGTCTCTCTTAATGGGCGGGGTAATGATACAGGCCCAGTTACAGGAAGTTCTTTTAAAAGGCCAAAATCAAATAAAGACAATCTCAATTGTGCATCAGCCATAGATCAGAGGCCAGGGAGACCAAATAGGAAGAAACCAAAATGGATGGATGATTTTATTGTAGGATAAATCTTTGCTGTCATAAGAGAATTAAAAGTTGTTTCAACTAATAGACACGTGTAGGGTGAGGGATTTCTGTTAGTGGAGAAGATTATGATTCTCTAACAGAATGATATTGTATAAATGGAAAAACCAAAATGAGAAGAAAATCAGAAAATTGCTTGACAACTTGATTCTCTCTTTGGAGACCCTTCCCTTCTCGAAATGGGAATTTATTTTCTCTGAATATACCTTTAAACCGTATCATCTACGGTCTGAAACCGAATCCCTAAGGATTTAGCAAATTCAACAGCAGCTTGGTACTGTGGTAGCAAGAGTGGTGAGTCACCAACCATAAAGTTAGTTAAATCCTTAGCTGGTACTGTAGGAAGTAACTCTTCTTCCGGCCGAGATCCTCTCCCATAAATAAATAACGGGACGAGATCTCGGCCCTTTTATTTTAAAAAAAAATAAAAAAAAAGTTAGCAAAAAAAATGTCAGCCCTTGGATGCTAAAACTGGACTCCATTTCAACTGAACTGGAGAGGATCCTGGTCCCTCTTCTTCATATGTCTTGCTACTCACACGGAATAAACCGAGCGACTGAATTGCAAGGGCGTATGGCACAGGAATATCAAAAGGTTCTGGAACACCCGGCCTGATCATGAAATTTGAATAAGTTGTTGGATAACTGCGGTGGAGGGAACGAATGCGATACACCATGAGCATACATCCATGCGTGAGCGTTGTTGCGGTCGAGTCAGCGAGCAGAACAATTTTCGTCTGTTGTCTATGGCCTGTCTTGGGGAGGAGGCGTTCGAGCAAGCAATTCAAAACACTTTGAATAGCGTCACACATAGTGGCTCGAAGCATGGTAACGAGTGTCGAGGCAATAGCTTTGCGACTGCGAGGCATGAAATGCCCGAAGTAGTTCAACTGCGTCATCATAGATTCATAGCGACGATTACCAATTGCCTGAGTTTCATCAACAACTGAAGTGAAATTCGGACTGATAGCGGGTGGCAATCCTGTTGAGCTCTTAAGCGACCTGTTGGACGTGGCGAGATTGGAGGCAACCTTTGAGGGGCTGGAGACAGACACAGATGTGTTCTCAGTCTTCTTCGCGGCAAGGTTTGCGGAGGCCATGATCAACCGATTGAGCTTTCTACAATGTGAGTAGAGTCTAGGTGTCAACGGGGTAACGATCAAATTAAGAGCTGGTTACTCTATATTAAACCTGCAAACACAGCGGATTCAAAGAATGGTTAGAAGGACCGTACAGATTTCATGAGCTTTACATAAAAATCAACAATGACAAACGTATATAAACAGTACTACCATTTTTTTACCACATATTGTTTTCTCTTTTAGCACCGTTCCTCTTTTTTGAGTAACCCCCCTCCCACAGGTTTTTTCTTTGGCACCCCTCCCCCTTTTTTCTTTTTCTATTTTTTTTCTTTTTTTTTTTTTAAATAGTTTTTTTTAATTTATTAATATATTTATTATTTATTTATTTTAATAAATAATAATATAGATTAAGAAATACAATAAATGTGTGTGTTTTTGAAAGGTTAACATAAGTTTTTTATCATCATTATTTTATTTTGATGTTATTAACCAAATGTACTACTTCATTCACCGTTTTTGTGCACACAGTTAACCGCACAAAATCAATTAACCAAATATCTAACTCTGTTAACCGCCAATGTATACACCATTAACCTCATTTAAAAATATGTTCACCGTTTCTTAACACATAATTAACCTCGTGTTAACAAGAGTTGCAATTAACCTCACAAATTCAATTAACCAAAAGTCTCACTCTGTTAACCACAAATGGATACACCATTAACCTCATTTTTAAATATGTTCACCGTTTCTAGACACATAATTAACCTCGTGTTAACGAGAGTTGCAATTAACCTCACAAAATCAATTAACCAAAAATCATATTCTGTTAACCACAAATGTATACACCATTAACCTCATTTTTAAGGTTAAATATGTTCACTGTTTCTAGACACATAATTAACCTTGTGTTAACAGGAGTTGCAATTAACCTCACAAAATCAATTAACCAAAAATATTATTTTGTTAACCACAAATGGATACACCATTAACCCAATTTTTAAATATGTTCACCGTTTCTGGTCTCATAATTAACCTCGTGTTAACATAGGTTGCAATTCACCTCACAAAATCAATTAACCAAAAATCTTTTTCTATTAACCAAAAACGGAAACACCATTAACCTCATTTTTTAATATGTTCACAATTTTGGGACACATAATTAACCTCGTGTTAACACGAATGATTAACACAAATTTTAAGTGATCATTTATTGTATGTCTTGATCTATATCTTTATTTGATGAGATAAATAAATAAAAATAAGATAAAAATATAAAACTATTTTTTAAAAAAGAGTTTAGAAAAACTTCAAAAAGGGGGGCGGTTTCAAAAAAAGCTTCAAAAAAAAGGGAACGAGGGTTGAAAAAAAAAAGCTGATGTGGTAAAATTGTGGGACGTACTGTATTATGTACGTCCCACATTACCCCATAAAAATATAACCCTAACCTAACCGGTAAATCGGGATAATAATCTTAGTAAGCTATAAAAGAAACGCATTGTTTTTAATTAGCAACAGCAAAATAATAATTAATTATATAATCCTTAATTAGTTGTTAATTAGAACTAGATTTAGCAATTATATTTTTATATATTTATTACATACATATTATAAATACAATATGTGTGATCTAATACACGGAATTTTCAAATTCAACGGCACTAAATGAGTGTGGTGGGGGTGGGGGTGGGGCAGTTATTAGCGGTCGCGATCCTCTCCCGTAGACAAATAACGGAATGAGATCTCGACCCTTTATTTAAAAAAATAAATAAATAAGTTGGTGAAAAAAATATCAACCCTTGGATGCTGAAACTGCACACTCTCCATTTCAACTGAACTGGAGAGGATCCCGGTCCCAGTTAGTAGTGGGAGAGAAGAAAGGGGTGGGGATTATTTTAATTCTTTAATAGGAAAACACTACCATAACTCGCATATACATATATATCCTCTCATCTCTCACAATAAAACATTCCTCTTACTTAATACGCTCTCATATAACTAGGTCGGACGGGCTAATCTGGTCGGTAACTAACTAAACGCTGTAACGCCCCCGAGCCGCTTGCAGGAGTGATGAGGGTCCCCACAAACCAACAAAAGTCTTTCCAGTATGTTTTGTCCTCACTTGCACACTTTCTGGGAAACTTCCCAGAAGGTCACCCATCCCAGAATTGCTCCAAGCCAAGCACGCTTATTAACTATGGAGTTCTTATGTTATGGGCTTCCGAAAAGAAGATGCATCTTTGATGACAACCTGTCAGTGGACTTCTGAACTGACAGCTGAGGCTAGGATCAACTTGGAGCTGCTTGAAGTGCTTGGGGCTAAACCAAGCATGAGTCTTCCTTCATGAAAGTGAACCCTTGATCAAACCTTGATCATTGACCAAGGAGTCAAAGTCAACATGCAAGACTCAACTTAATTAGGAATCAAGATAATTAGGATTTATGATGTAATTAGGATTTGTGTTGTAATTAGGACATGATTGTCATTTTTCCTTAATTAGGGGCGCTACATGTGTGGTTTTATTGGTTAGTAGGTTGCCTTACTATGGGGTTTAGGAAGTCATGGGTTCTAATCCCACCTAGGATAGGAAAATTTACTCATCTTTTATTTTCCTATGTAAAAGGGGCGCTAATTAGGAGGTTTATTGGCTTAAGGCTTAGCTTAGCCATAAACCTTTAGGGGCTTGGGTTCAAATCCCACATAGGATGGGTTTGCACCCATCTTTTTATTTTCCCCTTTATTTCCTTGTATTTGGCCGCCCCCTTCCCCCCTTCAACTCCTATATAAAGGAGTCTTCTCCTCTTGTAATTCATACATTGAATTTTGAAGTAAAGGCATTATGCCAAATTTTCTCCTCCCTTTGTGAGTTGAGTGAGGCTTGGTGGTTGTTGCTCAAACCATACTGAGACTTATCTAATTCTCTTGAATTAGTGGCGTCTGGCATTTGACTTATCTGCTGCAAGTGGATTCTTGCTTCAGTGGCATCCTTCCCATTTCTTCCTCTCCACTTTTTCTTTCATTTTCTCTCATTTTCTTGTGCTTTCCCACGCATTATAGGCTGCTGCCCAGCACCTATAATTCGTGATTTTATTGCTTGATTGTGATTCTAATCGGTTGGTTTTGCTCAATTCTAGATCCTACAACTATCCGGCTATTAATTGGTCATCAGAGCTTGTTGAATTTAAGCAAAATTGGTTCTCTGCTGTTTTGGGCGCTGCATACTGCACCTATTTAGTGCAGAATTTTCATCATTTTAGTGTAATTTCATCCCTCTTTTCAATTGTAATTTGGACTTGGACTGTTTCCCGGGCCCGAGGTGCCTTTCTGCTGCTATTAGCACTTGTCTGTCTTGATTGAATTGCTTGATTTCTTGCTAGTTGGGGGCTGTTTTGGGCCGCTAATTCCCACCCCCTAGATGTTTGTTTAAATGCCTCTTAATTGCTCATACTTGTTCTTGAGTGATTCTTACAATTAATTGCTATAAACTGCTTGTTTGTTGGTGAAGTGTGGTAAGAGGAGGCATTGTTGTCTTCATTTTTCCAAAGATCGTTCACCTACATTTTCTCCCCTTCACCATTAATTGTCATCCCCCATATTCATCTCTTTACTTTCCGCCTTTAATTTTCCGCCATTTAATTTCCGCTTCTCCCCATCCTTTTAATTTCTGCTCTCCCTTTTACATTCTGCCATTTACATTTCTGCTCTCCCCATCCTTTTAATTTCCGCTTCCCCCTTTACTTTCAGTCATTTACTTTCAGTCCTCCCCATCCTTTTAATTTCTGCTTCCCCCTTTACATTTCTGCTCTCCCCATCCTTTTACTTTCTGTCATCCCCTTTTACTTTCTGCCATTTACATTTCTGTCCTCCCCATCCTTTTAATTTCAGTTTCCCCCCTTTATTTTCTTGCCATTTATTTTTGCGCAATTTTCCTCTTTATTTTTGCCATTTTATGCGCATTTTTGGGCTCTTGTGTTGTTCAATTTCCTACTCTTGTTATGTCTGTTTGATTGGCCTTCTGATTACAAATTTGAATTGACTGCTATCTCTACCTTGGACTTTCCCTGTTTGATTGTGCAAAACGCTCACCTATAGGATCTTTTTTGGTTCATAGTATTGGAAGAAGATCAACAAATTCTAATTGTTGATTTTCCTTCAAATTTTAATTCCAATCTTAAAATTGAACCAAGCGTGTTTCTGTGACCATACTGGTTTTGTATAATCAACAAGGAAGTGCTAAGCAATTTTTTTGGCCATTTTTGAAATCAAGTTGTCATCACGTTTTTACAGTTTTTAGAAATCAGTTTATTCATTATTTTTGCTTTTCTGGGCCACTTGGACCAGTTTACTGTCAGAAAATTCTAAAATTATTACAATAGGTACAGTTAATTTTCTTGTCATTGTGTACAAATTTCTGTAATTTTCTGTTGGGGAAAAAGACAAAAAAAAGAAAGAAAAGGCAAGAAAAATACAAAAAGTACGTACGTGCCAAAAATAGAAAAAGAGGTGTAAAAAGCAAAAAAAAGGGTGCAAAAGTCAACAACAAGGAAGAAAAAGTCAAAAGACACCCAAAAAGAGTCAAAAATTCAAAAAAAAATCAAAAAAAAAAATAGAAAAACAAAAACAAAGAAGTATCCCAACAATACAGTGACAGTTTACTGTAATTTTCTGTTTCATTTCTCTGTATACTGTAAATTGAGTTGTATTTGCTGTTTTTCTAAAACGATAATTTTGGCAACTCTTTTTCAAAAATCACCAAAAACAATTCTCTTTGCAATTTCTTCTGTCTTGTCTTGTTTGTTGTCTGCGCTTGTGGATAAGCTTGTTTGAGTGCCAGCTTTTCTTGTTTGTCATATCAATTCCTTTGTTTTGTCTTAGGATTTTTCCAATCTTCTTCCAGTAGGTATTTTTTTCTTTGTTAGTGCGCTTCTATTTGGGTAAGGGTTAAGACTTAGACTCACGTTGGTCTTTGCAACTTCTAATCAACCTCCAACCGAGTAGAAGAGGCAAGAGAGTTTTCATTATAGAAAAAGCCAAAAAAGAGTGACATACACGAGTGTTAACATTCCATTGAGTGTAAACACTTAGTGAGTGGAAAGGTCCAAATTCTTGAAAATCAAAAAAAAATTTAACAATGGGTAGTAGGAACTCACCACCTCCTTCACCTAGAACTTTGAGGTATAGGGTCGAGTTGCAACATGCAATTCAAGACATGGCCAGAATGATGAGGCATGAGATGAGTGAACTTAGGAAAGAACTAAGTGGGAATAGGAGGGAGAGAAGGCATTCTTCTCAAGAAGGAGGAAGTGAGGATAGGTATAGTGTGGTTAGGAGTGAAGATAGGTACCATGCTGAGAGTAGTGAGGGAGAGAGACACCCTAGCCATACCTATAGGAGAAGGGAAAGAGAAAGAGAGCATAGAAGGCCTAGGAGGCGTTAGGAACCTAGAGGGTTTAGAGAAGGCTACTATGAGGAAACCCCTAGAAGAGAAAGAGAAGAGTATTATGAAGAGAATCTTAGGAGGCATAGGAGAGAGCATAGGAGAGAAGAAGAGCCTAGAAGGGAACAAGGTTTTAGAGGGGTAAAAATAGAAGTTCCAACCTTTAATGGTAGAAATGATGTAGAACAATACCTAGAATGGGAACTTAAAATTGAACAAATCTTTAGTTGCCATAGGTATAGGGAAGAGGAAAATGTTAAGATTGCCTCTCTAGAATTCAAGAACTACGCCTTAGTTTGGTGGCATCAACTTCAGGCTGAAAGAAGAAGATGCAATGCTCCTTTGGTTTCCTCTTGGGAGGAAATGAAGTCCATCATGAGAAAGAGGTTCATACCTCAACATTACACTAGGGAGTTGCACATCAAACTCCAAACTCTTAAGCAAGGTTCTAAGAGTGTAGATGAGTACTTTAAGGAAATGGAACTTGCTTTAATTAGGGCCAACATAGTTGAGGATAGTGAAGCAACTATGGCTAGGTTTATCAATGGACTTAATTTCAACATAAGGGACATAGTGGAATTGCATCCTTATGTAGAAATGAAGGACTTGGTACACCAAGCTATTAAAATTGAAACTCAACTAAAAAGAAAGGGTAGCTATAAAAGAGGAAACACTAGTTTTACAACTAAGAACAAGGAAACCCTAAAGGAAGATAAGGGAAAGAGCCAAGAGAAGGAGGAACCTAAGTGTCCTAGGGTTACTTCTAACCCCACTTCTTCTACTAAAAAGGAAGAGCCCTCTACCTCCACAAGAAACATCAAATGTTTCAAGTGTGATGGCAAGGGACACATAGCTTCCCAATGCCCAAATAGGAGGGCAATGTTGGTTAAAGAGAATGGAGAGTACACTAGTGCAAGTGAGAATGAACAAAGTGAGGATGAGGAAAAAGAAACTAGTGAAGAAGATAATGAAATTAAGAAAGAAGTATATAGAACCGATGGTAAACTTTGCATGGTGAGAAGGTCCCTAGGAAATAAAATAATAAGAGAAGATGAACAAAGGCAAACTGTCTTCCACACTAGATGCATGGTAGAGGGACGAATTTGCTCCCTAATTGTTGATAGTGGAAGTTGCACTAACATTGCAAGTGCAAGAATGGTGGAAAAACTTGGTTTATCTACCACCCCCCACCCCAGACCATACAAGTTATCTTGGATATGTGATGATGGGGAAAGGGAAGTAAATAAGAAAACTCTCATCTTTATTTCCATAGGTGATTATGATGATAATGTACTTTGTGATGATGTACCTATGGATGCCACACATATCTTGTTGGGTAGGCCTTGGCAGTTTGATAAGAGAGCCATTCATGATGGATACTCTAATCAAATATCTTTTAAACATGATGGAGCTAAAATTACTTTGATGCCAATGTCAATCCAAGAAATATGTGAGGATCAAGCTCACATGAAGAGAGAGATAGAACTTGAGAAAATTAAGAGACTTAAGATAGAAGAAGAGGATAGAAAGAAAAAGAAAGAAGAAACATCAAGAGTGATGATAGAAAAGGTGAAAACCAAAGAGAGACAAAAAAATAAAAGGGAAGTCATGTTATTACTTCACCAATTCAAAACTGCTGATCTTAATTGTTTTGAAGGAAATCAAGAAAGGGAGTTGCTGATTAAGGAAGGAGGGCGTAGCAACACTACAAGGGAGTTTCCTCTAACCTTTTCTCCTATTTCTTCTTCTTCTTCCACTTCCTTTCTTTCTTCCACCACTCTTTCTTTCACCAAAACTCCCTACATGATTCCCAATTACTATTGTTATGAGCATTAGAGGATACATACTTGGGAATAATGAGTCTTCTTCTTTGTTGGCTAGGGTGCGCAAGGATGTCCATGGTTGAGGTCCTAGCAAGGTTTCACTAGTCCTAAAGGGAAGTGCCCACCTTCTCTTCTTTGTCATCCATCCCTTGATTTCTCTTCTACCCCTTATACTTTTCTCAATTTTCAGATTTGAGGACAAATGCTTCTCAAGGGGGAGGGGATGATGACAACCTGTCAGTGGACTTCTGAACTGACAGCTGAGGCTAGGATCAACTTGAAGCTGCTTGAAGTTCTTGGGGCTAAAGCAAGCATGAGTCTTCCTTCATGAAAGTCAACCCTTGATCAAACCTTGATCATTGACCAAGGAATCAAAGTCAACATGCAAGACTCAACTTAATTCGGAATCAATATAATTAGGATTTATGATGTAATTAGGATTTATGTTGTAATTATGACATGATTGTCATTTTTCCTTAATTAGGGGCACTACATGTGTGGTTTTATTGGTTATTAGGTTGCCTTACTATGGGGTTTAGGAAGTCATGGGTTCTAATCCCACCTAGGATAGGAAAATTTACTCATCTTTTATTTTCCTATGTAAAAGGGGCGCTAATTAGGAGGTTTATTGGCTTAAGGCTTAGCTTAGCCATAAACCTTTAGGGGCTTGGATTCAAATCCCACTTAGGATGGGTTTGCACCCATCATTTTATTTTCCCCTTTATTTCCTTGTATTTGGACGCCCCCTTCCCCCCTTCAAATCCTATATAAAGGAGTCTTCTCCTCTTGTAATTCATACATTGAATTTTGAAGTAAAGGCATTATGCCAAATTTTCTCCTCCCTTTGTGAGTTGAGTGAGGCTTGGTGGTTGTTGCTCAAACCATACTGAGACTTATCTAATTCTCCTGAATTAGTGGCGTCTGGCATTGGACTTATCTGTTGGAAGTGGATTCTTGCTTCAGTGGCGTCCTTCCCATTTCTTCCTCTCCACTTTTTCTTTCATTTTCTCTCATTTTCTTGTGCTTTCCCACGCATTATAGGCTGCTGCCCAGTACCTATAATTCGTGATTTTATTGCTTGATTGTGATTCTAATCGGTTGGTTTTGCTCAATTCTAGATCCTACAACTATCCGGCTATCAATCTTGTTGGTATATTTCTCCACAACAATTTCCTTTAAGCTATCCTCAACTATACAGTCCCATACCTGCACAGCCTCTAGATCCTTCTCATTCGGGTGTGGGCACGGTTCATCCATGTGTCTCCTTGTTCGTGCCTCCTTGCACCGGCGATCACTCCCCGCCCTCATCAGCCTCCAAGTCTCACTTGCCCACCAGCTTCCGCCTGGTTCGTCCCCGAACCACACCGTACTAGGAGAGGTTCGGCTCTGATACCATTTGTAACGCCCCTGAGCCGCTTGCAGGAGTGATGAGGGTCCCCACAAACCAACACGAGTCTTTCCAGTATGCTTTGTCCTCACTTGCACACTTTCTGGATTGGTTGTCATTTGTGTTCCTTTCCCTCCTCAGTGAACCCAATATTCTGGCCTCATTCAAGCCAACTTATTTTCATTCTTACATGCAAAGTTCTCACCTATTTCTAGGATCTAACAGAATGTCTAGAATTCTTTGGAATAATCTCGGGGTTATTAAGGAGAAGTAGGTTATAAGTGGAATTGTGTAATTATAAGCCTTAGTTATAAATGGTGATTGATATTTTAGGTAGGAAGATCCTACAACAATATACAGTGATAGATAAAGCAAAAACAAACTGATACATGAGTTGAAGGATTTCACCTTAATGGGATAGAGATAAATTTAAGATTCTTGAGAGAGAAAGAACTTAGAATCTTTATACAGGGAAGTGATGGAAGGTTAACTAGATCAGTAAAAGTGTTGATATTAAGACCAAGGGAACTAATGTAATCATTGGTATAATAAGCAATACTTGTAACTATTGTGGAATTAGGTATTCGAACATGGTGAAGAAGAATGGATATTTTAGGATCGTAAGAAAACAAGACATTGTGAGGAGTCATTGTAAGTAAGAGAAGATGTTAAGAAAAATAGCTATTGGGGAGTAAACATACTTGGTGATTCTTAATTTAAGTCTTCTGTTAGGAAATTTTGATGGTTTTTCTTATGCATTTGAATTGTTCGTTTCATTAGGTATTATAACTCTATGTTGATTATAGATCAAAAGGGAGTGTACAATTGTTTACGTAATATGCTAGAAATTCAAAGTAAAACATCAATGATACTTAGAGAGACAATCGAATCTTAAGCATCCTAGGAAGGAAATGGAATAGCATAGTAGCACACCCCATAATGTATTTACTTAGTATTCCATTAATATAGAAGGTAGTATGAGTAATGATTGAAATATTGATAGGTTCTGCTCATTAACAATAGGTATTCTCGATCGAATTGTATATTAGATGGAATATTAGATCGTACCAGAATTTTTAAGGTAATGTGTTAGGTCAAGGTTTCCAATTGACTACGGGTTTTTAAAAGAAGAGGTAATACTTTGATGGCTAGATTAATCTTAATTTAGGATATCATCCCTACATCCAATCCACAAGTAGTTTAAAAATGATTATCCAACCTTTAGGGAACCATTAAGGTCTTATATTATCCAAATAGAGGAGTAACTCTTAAAGCTTAAGAAAATAGATTTAGTCCTATCCAACAAGGAACTCCAAATTTCGAGGACGAAATTTCTTGAAGGAGGGGAGAAATGTAACACCCACAATTTCCCCTACCAGTATATATATATATATATGATAAAGAAAGTTTAAAAATAAAATTGTGAGGTATTTAGGAGCTATTGGTAAACAATAAAAATTTATATTTTTGGAACTATCCAACCATAGTTTTAAATAATTTTTCTAAAAGAGGAGTTTGGGAAAATGACATAAATACCCTTAGTAATTGTACAGTTAAAGAAAATATAAAACTAATTATGAAAAGTATCTAAAACTTAAGGGGATCTATATTTTTAGTCAAACGGTCTTATTATAATTAATAATGAATTTTAGAAATTTATTTAAAATTTTTCTGGCACTTTTAGGCAAAAAGACCAAAATGCCCCTGGCTAGCAGTGTAACCCTAGCCAGTATATAAAAATTTGTGAAATAAAAGGAGAAATGTACCTTGGAACTTAAAGTTAGATCATTAATCATATTTTATAATTTTATAGAATTGTTTTTGTGTGTAACTCCACAATTTTTCCATCTGCTTACTGTAACACACATTTTACTTGTATGATTTTCCTGTTGTGTGGTATGGTGAATTTTAGATGACTAAATATTTTTAATCATCAAAATTGGTCTAAATAAGATTAGGAATGAATTTCCTATTTTTCTAGAATTTTTGGGTATTTTGGCACAAAATTACCTTTTTACCCCTACTATTTTTGGAAAAGGACTAAAATGCCCTTGATTTGAATCAGAAAATTCTGCAACATTTCAGAAAGTTCCCTCACTTGAACTCTCTCAAAACCGTGGCCATGTGATGAGAAAGACTTAGCTTGTTTCACACACTTTCAAAAGTCAAAAAGTAAGAGAAAAAGCTTACCATGTCATGAAACACAACACTTGTCCAAATCTTTCTTACTTACATGCAAAACCATTTTCTTCATTCTTCATTCTTCTCCAAAAACTGTGAGCTTTCTCTCTTCCTCACACTCTCCATTTTTCTCCATTTTTCTTCCATCTTCACACTTGGTTAAAGGTTCCATCTTTGAGCCTTTAACTCAAAATCTCAACCTACATCCTTTGAGAAAGTTGCTTGGGAGATCAAGAGGAACCTAAAGAAGGGAAAATCTTTGAAGTTGGTGGAGTTTTTCAAAAGTTCATTTTCCATTGTTGAAGCTTGATTTCCTTAGGTAAGGGGGGAGAACCTTGAACTCTAGTAGGATTGGTGGCTAGAGTAAAAGGATGACCCTTGATCCTTTTCCCTCTCCCTTTTTCTTACCATAAAAATGCATGTTGGAACCTACTTCTCTTGAAGTATGGTTCGGCCAAACTTGCTTGGAGGTGTTTGCATGTTACCAAAATTTAATTGATGGTTGAAATGTGATGATTTTTGATGCATGCATGTTGGTTGTTTGGAGTTAGAAATTTGTTTGCTTGATTTGTTCATGAAAATGAACCATTTTTTACTATGTGTAAAAATATGAAATTTCTTATGATGATTGGTATGTTTGGATGAAATAATATAAAACTATTGGCTTAGAATGCTTGTAGAACATCATACTTGAGTTTTACAATTTTTGGAAATTTATTGAATTTTGGTGTTCTTGATGATGTTCTTGGTGTTCATACTCATGTTCATGTAAACTCATGAGATTAATATGTTTGATCTTGAAATGTTAATGAAAGTGGTGTTAATGTGTTTATGGGCCTTAGTAGCCCAACAAGTTAAAAAGGGTTAAAAACTTAAAGTGACAAGTAAAAGTAAAGGATGGTAACTTTGAGTAAAAATGCCAAAGTTAAATTCGGGTACAAAAATAAACCCATATAAAAGTCACCATAAAACTTATGTAACTTGATGGTAACTTAAGAAAATGGACCCTTATGGGTTACCTAACCATTGGGCCGCTAGTTTAGGTCCAATACCTTCAAAAAAAAATCATGAAACTCACCATAAGGTCAAACAAAAATAACAAATGGACATTGGGCTTGGATTAGTGTTGGGCTTCAACTCTAATCCTACCCATAAAGATCAAGACTTAGATTTAAACTAAGTAAGTCCACTAAGCCAATTCACTTAAGTAAATTAAGCAAGGAAGAATTAATTAAGATTAATTTTAATTAACCCTAATGAAGATTAACCTTAATCTTAATCATTAGTCGTTAATGAGGTATTAATAATATGATTAAGACTTAATGGTGGTTAAGAACTAATTAATTATGATTAATTTTAATTAAATTTAATTAAAAGTCTAATCCATTATTAGAAAAGAGATTAAGGAATGATTAAGAGTTAATTAGGATCTTAAGTAAAGATTAAGGCTTAATTAGGAAAGATTAGCCTTAATTATAGCCTAATCAAGGAAGATTAACCATAATTAAGGATTTAAACCTAACCCTAATTGGTTGATTAAGGGTTGTTAAACATATTAAGCTTTCATAAAGGGAAAGATAGACTCAATTAAGTTAAGGTAATGCCTAAGAAAGATATTTTAGACTTAACCCTAATCATATACATAAGATGTGTAGTATTATTCATAAGACACAATCATAAGCCTTAGTAAGCTATAGGACTTAAGTAAAAGTGATCATTAGTCTTAAAGACGAATAAATACAACTAACCTTAAAAGTTTATAACAAACACACTCTTCTTGCATAAGACTTGAGAAGCCTAGTGAGAGAGTGTGAATTAACCCGAGATGGGGTTTGGTTCTCCTTGTGAAGGAAAGTCATTGAATCGGTGTCGTGCCGCGGGGAGTGGTTACGTGGAAGGATTCAATTGACTTTGCCTGTAAGGACTCTGTGTGTGAGGAAGCGTTGTTTGGTTTTCCTTACGAAGGAAAGACATTGAATCGGAGTCGTGCCGCGGGGAGTGGTTACGTGGAAGGATTCAATGGGCTTTTCCTGTAAGGACTGTGTGTGCTGAGAAGCATTGAATGTATGACATGCATCATAAAGCATTGATGATATCTAAGGTTGAGAACCTTACGACCTAATATGGCAGTGACACGTTGGTACGGTGTGAAACTGGTGGGAAGGGTGCACTGGGTTTTGCAAAGAACTCCAGGGGGTCCTGAAATGGGATGCCAGCCCTGAGGATAGTTGAGTTCCAAACGGAATATCAGGAGACGTAGGCTAGCTCCCTACTGTCGAGTTCATGGAGATCAAACTTAACTATTCCTGTCGCTCTCAAGGTTTCGGGGTCAGTTGAGATTGTCTGGAAGGTTCACAAAAGAAAATTTGGCCAAAAAAAATATATGAGCAAGGCTCTTTGTACCGATGCTAGTACAGACTCTAACTCCTGATACGTTGTACATATAGGTCGTGCAGTTGTTGTGTGCACTGTGGTGGTGATTTCCCTGGGCCCTCATGCATTGCATGGTACATGGTAGTTGTTTGAAATCCTTGGTGAATGACGTGGTTGTTTGCATTACATGAGCATATCACCCCATTTTATGATGTTGTGACCTTCTATGTGAATGATTGGGTTTATTGTTGTATGAATTGTGTGAATTCCCGTTTCTGTTTACTTTAGTCATCATATCCTGCGTTAAGTGAGTTCATGTAAAGTGTTCTCACCCCCTTGTCTTTCTTTTTCGTTGTCCGTCATTCTTTTGGTACCTAAAAGGGGAAGGACTCTAGAAGAATGCACGTTGTGCTGAAGATAGGCGTGGTGTGCAGGTCGAACCGGATCTTGTCGAGTCAAATGGTAGTGTTTAGGGGTATACATGAGCAGCAGTATCCTGTATAGATAGGGTGTAGTCAAATAGAAGGTTCACTTCTTTTGTAAATTATCATGCTAAAACCCCAAATTTAAATGTATATTATCTTTGTTGTAATTTAGAATAGTAGTGAGATGATATTTGTTGTATTGATATGTTTCTTCTAGTTCCATCCGAATTATAAATTAATAAAAAAAATCACCAATTTTCTTCACTTCTTTAAGAGATCAATTAACAAATCTTAACTAAGTTAGTCGAATAATACCCGTCACGGAATGAGAGTGTTACAGAGACCAATTCATTTAACTCGATAGATTCCATAACTAATGACAACCAATAGAAAATCAGTCTAAAATGGTAAAAAAAAGTGTTGAAAATCAATTTGAACCGATCCTTTTTCAAAAAATTCATTTTTTTCTATTTTTTATTTAATCTAAAGTATTTTTAAGATAAATAAAAACTTGTTTAAGAATTATACCTAGATATCTATTTTTTACCAATTATTTGTTAATTTACAACTTTATATATCTTATTTTTTATGATTGTTATTTTTATTACTTGAAAGATTATATAATATCAAAAATATATACTTAATCATTATTGGTTTAATCACAGTTAAACCGTGACCTGATGTCTTCACCAATTCAATTTCCAATCCAATTTTTAAAATATTGATATTAATTTACCCTTTTAGGATAAACTTTATTCCTCATAAAATATATCTGAATTGTTTTTCATCCCTGCAATTTTTTAGTTTTGGTGCTCGCAAAATAAAAAATTAAGATTGATTCTCCAGGCACTTGACACCCACAAGATCACCATGATCCACATATTTTGTGAGGACTAAACTAAAAATAGGTATATTTACCAGGATCAAAAATCAATTAAAGGACCAAATTGTTATATTTTCTTATTTTATGAGAACAAAAAAATAAATCGGATATATTTTATAGACCTAAAACATATTTTAACCTTTTAAGTTTTTAACTACATCAATATGACAATGTCATATTTCAAAAACTCGGTAATATTACATTGACAACAGAGCAACATGGGCATTATCTATAGTTCAGCTTCTTTTCTCTTCTATGCTTTACAATCACCAACCACATGCAACACCTTTTCCTTTAGTTTCTCTATTATCTGCAGAAAAGATGAAACAAAATGTCATTATACGAAATTTCATGGTGCAGCACAAGTTTTATTCTGGTAGAGCTCCATGATGCATACCAAGCTAGAATTGCTTGCCCATCTTCTGACGGAGCTGGCTGTGTTTCTGAGGTGAGAACAGTGAGGGGAATCAAAATTCAAATAATAGGTCGAGTTTTCAGTAGCATCAGCAACCCAGATATGGTTTGTATGGTCCATTGCCTTTTTTATAAGATTACAGAAACCAACCTGCATATAATGAATACACAGGTTTCATCTAACTTCTGAAGTAATGCAACATTAGGCAAGTTTCGCAAAATAGACAACCTAAAACGTATTTCCTTTGTCATAATAATTGTTTCATGGAAAGCTAATCTGAAAGATCAACCAGAATACGCTAGCCTGCAACCCTATGCCCAAATTATGAGATTTCATTTTTGTTTTGGAAGGAAGGTATGAAGAATTAAGCTGTAAATACTGTTGATAAAAGATAAATGACAAATAGTAACGAGTTTACAGTTAATAGGTGGAAATAAATCATAATCCATAATATATAGTTTAAAATTGCAGTAATTAAAAAAGATAATTACCGTAGATCCAGCAAGGTTATAGTTGATTGGTGGAAATGAATCATAATCAATCAATGGAGAGAAAAAGCAAATGGCAAGCAAAGTGTTGATTGGCTTTTCTGATTGTAAACCATGCATGATGGATCCATCAGTCACAAAAACCCATTGCTTCTTTTGTTGACTGGATGTATTAACCTCTCCCACATGCACAACATATGCAGCAATATCGAACTCCCTGTATAAGAATAATAACAAGGCCATGTCAAATATTTTTTTGTTATTCTTTTTTCACTAATAGCAGAAAGATACTTATAAAAAGACTAGAATAACAAAATACTTGGAAAGAGGGATGTCACTTAAACTTGACAATGGGACTGGATTTCGCCTACTGAAAAATGGCCTACAAAGGACAACAATAAGATGGATTTAGAATTTCGACATAATCAGGATAAAGCACAGTAGAAATTCTTTTTTCCCATCCTATTCTGAATGCTAGATACCTACTTAAACTGTTCCCTTGCATTAGAAGATAAAGGCAACCACTTGGTAGAAGATCCTCTAGTCTGCAAGTGAAGGATATCCGAATCAGAACCTGATGGTATGAGCCCTGTAATTGCATATGCCTCTCCCTCTACCAGCTCCTGACACTGACATTGGTAACATAAAATAAAGATATTGTGAGAACCATTTACATACACAGCTACAACCACAGAACTACTGAAAATTTCTTAACACAAGGAAATATGACTAATCTTTGCAATTGGCTCATCAGCCTCACCAGCTTCTCTGTTGGGTTCCAGATTGTTACTATGCCTTCTTTAGGCTTGTCTTGTCGAGTTTTATAAGTTAATCCAACTACCCGCAACCTAATAAATGGTGTGACTTCTCTATGTTTCAAACCAGCATCTTTCAAAGCTTTCTCAATTGAATTTTCCATTTCTGACTGTTTGATTGCCTGAAGATGGATGTGAAATCATAAATATCTTTCTGCAACTAGACTTCTATAAATATAGGAATATAACCTCACGTTTAATTTGGCCTTATAAGCTGCAAAAGAACTAAGCTGTTCTGGACTCATATCTGCCATTAGGAATTCAGGTTCCTCAGCTGTCTCCAGCATGTTATAAATCTTAGCCCCTTCACTATCACTGTCACCATAAATACGTGAACCTCTTCTTTCCTTCTGATACTCTGAAATGACGCCATCTACAACAGTAGAGCGTCTAAAGACCATATGGGTGATCAGTCACAACACAAACAAAAATCACATTAATGGGTGATCAGTCACAACACAAACAAAAATCACATTAATGGGCCGTAAAAATAGCAATCACACCTGCATGGTAAGAGCCACTGATAATTTTTTCTGGCTTTCCTATATGCACAACAGTCACAAAATTATATAATATTTTTCTGTTTCATCTAACTCCTATAATCTTATGACTCCAATATGCAGCTATGCAAATTTAAATTTATGGCATTGTTAAAGTTGGTCCCAAGGTGGTTAATGTCATCTATAGCCATCAAATTATATCATAATGCAGGTTTAAAATTTATCAATCAGTATAAATGAACAGCTTAATACAAATATTAATGAGGTTCTTTTATTTTATTTTATCTCATTACATCAGGCATATTGAAAAGAAGTCCAATGAAGTCTTGTGTTCTGTTAGAGTCCCACATTGCCTAGAGATAAGGTCAAATAAAAGTATATAAGCCTTGGGCAGTCCTCACCCTATAAGCTAGCTTTTGGGGTTGAGTTAGGCCCAGTCCAAAATCTAAGATGGTATTAGAGCCTATCCTAGATGATCCGTTGTTATTGGGCCGCCACCCATATAGATATCCACGCTTCAGAGGTCCAGTCCTGGGCGTGAGAGGGTGTGTTAGAGTCCCACATTGCCTAGAGATAAGGCCAAATAAAAGTATATAAGCCTTAGACAATCATCACCCTACAAGCTAGCTTTTGGGGTTGAGTTAGGCCCAGTCCAAAATCTAAGATGTTCAAACTCAGATTATTATTTATTACATTATGACTATAAAACTTCAAGCAACCACGTGCAATCATCTATGTTGTAGAACAAAATGCTATAAAAAAGCAATGGATTGCTATTGCAAAAACAGAGTTTACATAAATGAACTAGATAGCAATCAGACAATAAGACAAAAATGAATAGCAGAAATAATAATCAATAGGATTCAGTTAACTATTTTATTGATGTCATTTATCATAATTTAATTTATTATTGAACTGTTCCTTCCGTTTGTTTCCTTATTTTTGGAACAGGGTAAAATATGTTTTTAGTCCTTATAAATGGACTAAGTTTTGCTTTTAGTCCTTGTAAATGTTTGTTTTTCTTTTGCGTCCTCACAAATGCAATTTCTTTTAAATTGATCCTTGTCGCCAAACCCCCAGTTAACTTTAACGGTTCTTCTTCTTCTTCCCCTTATTCTCCTCCTCCTTCTCCTTCTTCTTCCACTTCTCCTCACCTCCTCCTCCTCCTCCTCCCCCCTCCTCCTTCTCCTTCTCCTTCTTCTTCCGCTTCTCCTCACCTCCTCCTTCTCCTCCCCATACTTTTATATCATGCTTTCTCTTCTTCTGCACCATGCTTTTTCTGAAAATAATCAATTTTGCTCTTAAACAAGAGCTTCCCATATAGACACAACTTTGAAAATGAGCTTAAAATAAATCACATGAAATAGGAGAATGAGAAGGAGGAGCAAAAGGAGGAGATGAAATGCCAAAAGAACGAGCAAAAGGAGAAGGAGCAGCACCTATAAAGACAAGTATGCATTTAAAAATAATTCATTTGTAAGGATGTAAAAAAAAAAGAAGAAATTCATTTACGAAATACAAGGACTAGAAATAAAACCCGAATTGTTAGTCATAAACAGAGTTTTTTAAATCTGAAATTTGTAGAGTTACTAAGCATGTTTTTATTTCATAAATCCAAGCATTAGTTCTTAGAAATAAGGCACTATACTAATTAGGAATTATTTCTGTGAAATAAGGCACTACTATTTATGGTTCAAGAATGTTACAACTCTTGAGCTTTTCTAAGAGTTCTATTTAAGTATAAAGTAGATGTTTGTGAGTTGCAAAGTAAGATCTGAAAAGATAAATGAGAAGTTTCTGCCCATAACCTTGCTCCTATGATCTTAGGCCTACCATGCATTAGTTTTCTGCAGAAGTAATATTTTCTAGCAGAAACAACTGAAAAAGAACACAAACTTTAAAATTTAGTCTAGACAATTTGCTGTCTAGCGTGACAAACACAGGCACAAATAGAGAGAACAAAAATGCAAGCATAAAAGCTCATAATTAAGAGGAAATATTCAAATCAAACAAAGAAAAAGGAGATGGATGGGGAATATTAAGATAGGTAAAATATGTTTTTGGTCCCTATAAATATACCAAGTTTTGCTTTTAGTCTTCGGAAATGATTTTTTTCTTTCACATCCCTACAAATGCAAATTTTTTTAATTCATCCCTACTGTTAACTCTATTTTTTTTTCCTTCTTCTTCCTTGTCTCCTCCCCCTCCTCCTCCTCCTTTTCCTCACCCTCCTCCTTCTCCTCCTACAATCTACATTCACCTATCTAGTTTTTTCTTTCTGTGTTGCCCCTTTTAACTCTTCACCTCAGCATGCTATTCTCAAAACCTTTTTCTGATTTCCCATTTCCCAAACCAGCCAATATTTCAATAGTCGTTAACACTATTTTCATTTGCTCCATCAAAATTTTCAAAACCATGCTAGCCATAGAGCCGTGCAACATCCAACATTGTCTTCTTCCAACCACTACACAATTGCCACCTAAAATTTAACTTTCTTCATAACTCAGTCCAAATGGGTTGCTACTTCAGCACCCAAAAGCAAGCCCAAAATGGCCTCAAAATCCAACAAACCCGGTTCAGATTCCATGCACCCAAGTCTTTGAATGCAATCAATGAAGAAATAGAGTACTGCAGAGTCCAACTACCACAGAATAGGAGCGGCTTATGGGTTGTGTGGCCCTTAAAAAGCTGGTAATGCTAAAACAAAACACCAAACAACCCAGCAAAAGTTCCAGCTTGGTTTCCCATTTTTCTTCTCTAAAAAAATAAAACACTTATTACTTGCATCAGGGTATTAAGATAATAGGCCATAATATCTGCTTATGAATAACAAAAGAAAAAGATGAATAATTTAAGAAATCACCTCTGATTGTAGAGCTCCATCATTTTATTCTCCATCCTCTCTGATATGACAACAGACCGTCCACTGCTTAACCTAATGAGAAAAACAGATGTGAATTGTCTTGACTGCATATTTAGAAAATATTTCTGAAAAGTAATTTACTATACATGCTTCAAGTGAAAGGACATAATCGGTTTAAAGTTACCTTTCCTTGTAAAGAATAGGATATATGCGGGCAATTCCAGCCAAAGTTTGAGGTATCAAACCGCCATTGCTTTTTATGCATCTGAAAGCTAAAGGTGGACCAGCAACCTTACCTGTAGATTAGCTCAAGAAGATAAGCTCATGGAACAAGATGCTAATTAACTCTGAACTTGAAAAGAATGAGAGAGATACATAAACTAAAAGATGCTTACAAAATCCCAACCGTTCTGCCCAATGAGCTCTATATGTTCCATTTATATGCAGCAATAAACTAACTGTTGATGACACCTGAAATTAGAACAAAATCTTAGGAAACCACCAGACATGAATAAACACAAACACACACTCAATCATAATAGTAAACCTCAAGGGGAGAAACTGGCCCATTCCAGCCACATAATCCTGCTCCCCAGATCTGCATAAGGCATATGTAAACAAAATTCAATATTGTTTGTGTTAAAATCAAGGAAGGCAATATAAACACAAATACAGTCCAACACATTACCCGAAGCTTCTGTCCTACAAACAATCTTCCAGAAACTCGCTGCCTTGACAATGGAACATCTAAAATGGCATTTATAGAATACCTGCAAGGAAAAATCATTCTAAATGCCAAATAACCTCATATTTTGCAATCATACAGCACGTAAGTGGAAATGCTTACCATCCATCAGTTAGTTCAATTTTTACTGCCTCTCTGTTCTGAGACCCAGTTCCTGTCTCAGAAAGAGGCCCGCTTTCCGGCACATGATCAGAGTGAGTGCTAGAAATGCAGAGAGTCATCATTGAAGAAGGCAATGCATCCCCTTCAAGAATTTTCTTGATGGTAGACCGGTGACCATGATTCACTTCTCTTTCATATCTATGCACAAAATGTCGTCCTCAGTGTTATAGACCCAAAATATGTTGTCTAAGAGCAGTTACATACCTGTACTTCAGTTCCTCAAGCACATTTGATACAGTCAAAAATTTTCTAGCTGGATAGCATCTCTCATAGCATGCCAGTTTCCAGACAATCCACTTGTAATGATTCAAGACCCACCTAGAGAGATGTTCAATGGAAGTGAAAAACTATGCCAATTAAAACTAGGCAAAAGAACATTGTTTAAGTGAAGTGCAATGAATAATACATATGAAACACATCAAAGAGCACTGTAAGCACCAAACCCCCCTAAATTGTTAAATTTAACCACAGACGAACTCTTAAACTCAACAACTCATCTCCATGTCATCCAGATAAAAATTGAATATATCAAGTTGCAATTACTTTCTGACACACTTCAACTAGATAACTGACCTAGTCTTGTAGTGTATAGATAAAAAGAATAACATTGCAAATTTATTCCTTAACAATTTCCATAGATACTGGAAGCAAAATTACAGGATAGAAGCAATACTCTTTAGAAGCAAAATGCATGGAAGCTCCATGCTGAGCCAATAGATGGACGAAAGCTTCTGCTCCTATACCATTATCACCAGACCCATTATGGAACATGTACTTTTCTGAACTACTTGATGTCACCTGTTTGGTTGGGTTGGGAAAATGCTGCAACAAAATTCATTTTGGTGCACAAAGTGTAGTCAGTACCAAGGCCCCAGAGAATGAGGTCCTAGGAGATGATAATCAACATTGATCATATACAGATTAAACTCACCGCTTTCTGCTCTAATGGAGGCACTGCAAAAAAATCCTTGATGTGCATCCTTGGATACTGAAATGGATATCGGGTAGAAACCTTTCTTTTGCATCCAGAAGCACCAGAGAATGATTGGGACAAATCTTATGGTCACATACCTCAAAATGAGTACAAAAGATCTTGCAACTAATACAAATGAAAGGAATTTGCTAAAAGCTCTCAAGCTATGCTTACCATTAGGAAAAACTTCAATATCTTGGTCAACAGAAACAGAAACTTTAGAAATACGAGGCTTTTTGAAGGGAGAAACAGTTGCACGTAGTCCTAGTCTCCTTTTTCCACTAGCAGGCTGTCTATCATTTGTATGAACTGTGTTAATGGTATTGGAAATATCATGGAATGGCCTGCGTAACAGCATTCCAGGTGAATCTATTTTTGAAGAAAAACCATTCACTGATGAATGATGTACTGTTGAGTCCTGCACTTCATTTCTGTTATATAAGGCTTTTTGCCCACAAATTTTGCTACTTTTCCGGCTACTATCACTTTCATTCCCAACAGCATCAAATTTCATGATTAAGTTACCACCATTACCTTCACAAAGCAGCTTGGACGAAAAATCTTTTTGTCTATAAGACTGCAGAGGGTATGTGAAACTTTTTGTTCTATCATTCCTCTCTGATGTTTTTTTATGGACCAAAGGAGTATTGCAATCACTTCTTAAATAAGATGAAGTAGTGTTGGTTTCTCTCTTATCCGGAAATGAGAAAACCGAACCACTGGCGGCATCCCCTCCATCGAAGAAATCTCCCAGGTCTGGATCACCAAGAAGGCTCCTAGCACGCTGCAGGGCAGCATTAGAAATGGATAAAGACCTTCCACCTGCAGTGTGGAACTTAATTGGAGCTTCCTTATCGGCGGTGGCACCAAAAGTTTCTAGCTGCACAACTTTCTTTTCAAAACCATTCTTTAATGTTTGACTACTACCAACTGAAGGACTTCGACATGACACACCATTCATCATCTTGTGACTGTCCAAGACTTCATGAGATGAGTGTTCATGTGTTTCACCAATAGCATGCTGAGGGCTCTGGATATTACCAACACCATCAGTGTCTTCTTTCAATCCCAGTAACGTTTTCGCTCTATCCAGACCATTAGAAGATATAGTAACTCTTCTTCCAGAGCCTGTCATGAAAAGAGAATTCGATAAGCCGAAATTATTATCTATTCCATGCTCTTCACCTGCAAAATTAATTAGTCCAGATGACACATATATTAGTCAAGATACAAAGGCAATTCAAAATTTAGCTCAGTATAAGGGGAATTCCTCTATAAAATTCAAGTATTAAAAAATCATGGTGGAAGAAAATAGAGAGAAGAGAATGAGAGACCTTGAGGAACAGCAGCAGCAGCAGCATCGCCGGGAACAGTTGGGGGTGAGAAAAGGTGTAACGCAGAAGGTTGGAGGAGAAGATCGAGCATTGAGGGGAGGGAAGAGATGGGAGTGGGAGTGGGAGTGGGCAAAGGTGTAACATTTGAAGCGTCTTTGCTGATTTCCCACCGGTAATTGTTTTCGGTGTCGGAGAACATTTGCCATGTTGACATTCTTTTTGCTTTGCGTTTCTTCTTCGCATTCGTGGGTAGACAAATTAGGGATTAGGGATTGTTGTTTTCTTTTTCTTTCTTTCTTTTTTTTTTCTTTTACTTTCAGGATGGCATGGCGGGAAAGGTTCAGTTCTAAGCTGAAGGAAGGAGGGAAGTGGAAACGCTGAGCACTGTTTGTTCGGTCTCATTGAATTTTAAAATTTAGCATATCTATATTTATATTATTGCACTGGTATCCAATCCTTGTCATGCACGAATTTATTATTCATATAAATATTTAACTTTAAATTTTAATAATATATTTAACTTGTTTAATATATGTAAATATTAAATCCTAAGATTAATTAATTTTTAATATTTAATTTGATACTTAGTAGATTAAGAATATAACAAACTAACATAATAAAATAGATTTGGAAACATGAAATAGTCACATCTAATAATTACCAGTGAACATTATCAGCAATATTGTTTCATTTATTTTTTTTTTTAAATACTTTCTTGTAGACAATATTTTTATAACATTACAACATTTAAAGTTGTCATCACATATAAGAATCTTAAGTCTTTGTTGAGACTTAACCCTAGATATACAACAACATGTAATTGACCATGAGAGAAAACGGGCTTTGGTAAGTACACACCAACATGTGACAATGTCTGGCATTGACTTTATTAATGGTTGTGGTAAAGCAAAAAAAATGGAAACTGTCTTCGTTGAAACTTTAATGAGGTGAGATTTTTAGATGGAATTAAATTCATTCGAAGAATGAATACCTTTGTTCCTATATGTGTTCCTGTAATAACGGTTTCTACAATGACATTAAAACCTAATTAATCAACTATTAATCTAGTTCCATTGCAAAGTCCAGCGGATACTTCAAGATTCGTCATTAGCATAACAATCACTTCAATCTTTAACACCAAATTATGATCATGGAGTCTAAAGCACCTAATATCTTTTAAGAATTCAGTTGTCAACCAATCAGTTTCAATACCGACTTCCTCATCCACCTTCCATATAGTATAAGAACTCAATCCTTTCTTCTCCTGGAAATAATCTCATGACATATTCATTGAATGAGTAAACAACATCCAATGTAGGAGCAAGAATTGCTTTATCTTGAAACAATTCTATGTTTTCAAAATTTGATAGCAAATTAGGATAGGAAAAAGAAACTATATCTCCAATTGTATTATCTTTAGACTTTATCAGTAAATCCTCTGGTATTTCAATATCAGTTTGACCATCAATAATTCATATCTATATTAATATGACATGTAATCTTGTTCAATACAAATTTAATACTACATATAGATGTAAAATTAAAGGTTTATTTCATGTATCACATTTTAAAATTATTTTAATATAGAAGTGATATATTCATCCATTTTGAGTACTTAGAGTTTAATACGATGTCTAAAAGAATAAAAAATTATATTCCAATAATAAATTAATTGATAAAAATAATTGAGAAGTAATCTTTTTGTTAATTTATCATCTAACATGTTTCTTACTCGATATGTATATAAATGATCTTTAATTGTGACCACAATTGTAAAGGTTTGACACTAAACCCAACTCATCCATTTTAAGTTAAAGCTCGTATATTTAATGATATAATCATATACATCAATTAGTAGAATGTGAATATCATATTGTTATCATGTTTATAGAAAATAATAACAAATACATCATTAATATAATAAATTTAAAGTATATTTACATTTGAGATCTCACAATACAATCATTTCAAAACTATATAAAAGTGTATGAAAAAATCATTATTGGGAGGGCTAACCACACTATGTTGTCGATATCAATGACCGGAGCAGGACTAACTCCGATGAAGGATATTCATAGTTTATTAAAAAAATCACTTTAAACCTATAATTGAAAATTTTGCTTAACTTTTAAACATACTATATTGAATATATAATAAACCAAAATACAATATAATAATTTTATTCACGGAAAAGAAAATAAAATAATTATAAATTTTATAATTCTAATTTGAAATTTTGTCCATAAAAATAATAATCAAGACATCATAAAAGTAATTATAAATTTAAATTATATTGGTATTTGAGATCTCTCATCTTAGTCACCTAAAACCTATATAAAGTGTATGGACAAAATCGTTGTTGGAAGAGTTAGTCCCACCATTATATAGTTGTTCATCGAATGAACATGACTGCCTCATGTGGAGAGAGTACTTGGGGTCATAAAAAATTTCACTTTATGGAATTGAGAATAAAAAAATTTAAAAAACTATAAATAACGAATGTGAGAAAATGTGACATGTGTACCGAGCAAAAATGTTTAATATAAAGTAGATAAAATAAATAAGAGAGATAATAAGTGAAAACATTAATGAATAAAATAGAGAGATAATTATTTTAATATAATAATAAAATGAAAATGAAAATGTGATAAAAAAAATAAAAGAAAAATAGAAGAAAACGGTTGGAGAATGATTGTCTTACATGGAATATAGTTGTATAGTTCGTAAAAAATTCACTTTATTGCCTCACATGGAATATAGTTGTATGATTCATAAAAAAAATCACGTCATTATATTGCTAATAAAAAAATAAAAAAAAAACGCAAGTGAGAAAACATGACTCATGTTATGGATGAGCAATTATAATATAGAGTAAATAGATAAATAAAATAGATAAGTGAGATAATAAATGAAAACATTAGCAAATAAAATAAAGAGATAAATGATATGTTGAAATATCATGTTAAATTTAATATAAATTAATACATTTATTGTATTGCTTAATGTGAGTTTTTATGTAACGAAACAGATAAATAAAAATAAATAATGAGAGAAATTATTTTAAGATAATAATAAAAAAGAAAGTTAAAGCGTGATAAAAAAAAGAAAAAAGGTAGGAGGAAAACTGTTTCACATAGAGGATAATGGATACCCATGGTTTATAAAAATATCTCTTTTATAATGAAACAAATTAATATGAACGGATAATTAGAGGAAATGTTTTAATATAATAACAATAAAAAATTAATTTGTGAAAAAAAACAAAATGAAAAATAAAAAAAAAACAACATGAGCAAAAGTGTCTGTCATGAAGGATAAATGTGGTTCATAAAAATATCACTTTACAGAAAAGAGAATAAAAAACTTGAGAAAATCCAGATAAAAAAATAACATGTGTACTGTGGGAATACTTTTAATATAGAGTAAATGTAAGTAAATTAATAGATAGAATAAATAATAAGTGAAACATTAATGGATAAAATAGAAAGATAAATAATATATTGAAAAAAATACATTAAAATTGATGTAAATAAACTCAAATCGTATTTCCTTATGTGAGTTTTTATGTGATGAAATGTATAAACATAAATGGATAATGAGAAAACTTGTTTCAATATAATAATTATAAAAAAAAAATTAAGTGTGATTAAAAAAGAAAAAGGAAAAAAAGACAGGAGTCAGACTGCTTCCTATGGTTCATAAAAAAATACTTTATTGAAATGAGAATAAATATGAATGATAAATGAGTGGAACTATTTTAATATAATAATAAAAAATTAAAGCGTGATAGAAAAAAGAAAAAAGAAAGTGAGCTAACTTGGTCAGTCGGTCATCAATCACCCAGATGGCATCAAAACTAGCTTGGACTCGAGGCAATCCTGCCAGCAGGTATTAGAGGAAGCTCATAGAGGTAAGTTTTCTATACATCCTGGCTCTACCAAGATGTATCAGGATTTGAAGAGAGATATAGCAGATTATATTTCTAAGTGTTTAGTGTGTCAATAGGACAAAATAGAACATCAAACCATCAGGAACCTTTTTACCATTAGAAATCTCTGAGTGGAAGTGGAAGAGTATAGTTATGGACATTGTGGTAGGATTGCCTCGTGCCCAAACTAGTTTTGATGCTATCTGGGTGTTCGAGGACCGACTGACCAAGTCAGCTCACCTCCTACTAGTTAGGAGTACCTATTCCCTTGGCAAGATTAGCAAAGTTGTGTGTTAGGGAGTTTTACAGACTCCATGACATTCCCTCTAACATCATATTAGATAGGGACCCTAGGTTCACTTCTAGGTTCTGGAATGCACTTCACCAGGCTTTCGGGAATGACCTTCAGAACTTTTAGTTGAGGTAGTCTTTAATTCCGCTTTCTCAAACAATTTTGAGGACAAAATTGCTTGAAGGGGGGTAGAATGTAACATCCCGCATATTAGCAGCTTTAATAACTCATTAGGCTGAAAATAAGTGAATTAATGTATTAGAGACTAAGGGAAGGTAAGCTGAGGAATTAAAGGTTAAAACTTAGTTATAAAACCAAGTTCAGGATTTTGTCTAAGTAAAATTAGTAAATTTGGCTTGCTGGTAATCGATTACAGAGAGTTTGTAAACGATTACCAGAGAATTGAGCTTTTGGTAATCGATTACCAGGAGTTTGTAATCGATTATCTGAGAGCAATATTTGTGGTAATTGATTACTCACAGTCTGTAATCGATTACCCGAGAGCTGAATTTGTGGTAATCAATTACCATAAGTTGTAATCGATTACCAGTTTGCCAGAAAGAGTTTTTAGTGTTATTTTCGCTGCTGGTAATCGATTACAGTGGGTCTGTAATCGATTACCATCAATAAATGTGCTAAAACCAGCAACTTAAAACATAACTCATTCATTTATTTCTTTTCCTAAAAAGACCTAGAGAGAGAGGATTCTAGAGAGAGGTTTCACAATCAAGACTTGGAGAAGGAGAATCGAGGCAAGGAAACTACTTCATCTACCTTCTCAAGTGGGATTTCACTCTTGGGTGAGTATAACTCACTTATATGATAGAAAATAGCTATCTCCTACTTTGCATGAACCCTCCCCTTTCTCCCCCTTTCTTGATGATGATTGATTCCTATTTGGATTGGTGTATTCATGTTGTTTGAAGTAATTATCGATAGATTGAGCATATGAGTATAGAATCGAGCGTCGAAATCCTTAGTTTCGAAGTTTTCAAAACTATCGAAACCATCGAAACTATCGAATTCCCTCGATTGTAACTCATATTGTTAGTTGAATTGATTATAGTTCTTTGTTTAACGTTATTTCATAGATTGATGTGGTTGTTTTAGAGGTTGAATTGAAAATGTGGGACTGTTATTCGTAGAATCGAAACTAGCGAGATTTACGAAACTGTCGTTATGCTCAATATATGAACCCAACTCCTTGATCTCCCTTTCTATTTAGTTATTTCGAATGATCTAGTAACGTTTGCTCAGGATTGGGTGATTGGTAGTAAGTTTTGCATTGAAATCCTTAGAATGTCATTTGTTGATTCATGGAGATTATGTGCATTTGAGTAATATAACCGGTTTCGGCCGTGGGTTAATTAAGTCAGCCTTTGTGCTGTGAGTTAAAAATCAAGTAAGTAAGTAAAACACGACTTCGGTCCAGTTTGGGTGGGATTCGTCCCCGGGAAAGCCGGTTCCCGTAGTCTGAGCTCAGGTCTAGCTCTAGAAAGTGATAAGATCATGCCTGCTGGGTAGTGCCAGCTATTTCTCTCTTCATTCCTTCCCACCAAAACATCTTCTTTAAGTCCTGATACATCTTGGTAGTGCCAGGATGTACAGAAAACTTGCCCCTGTGAGCCTCCTCTAAAACTGACTGTCTTACACTACCCCCCTTAGGGACACAAACTCTTCCTTGGAAGAGAATTGTCCCGTCATCTGATCTAGAAAATCCTAATTGCCCAATTCTACTTTGAAGTTCCGGGTCTGAACCCTAAGCTTCCTTGATCAGAGCTTGAAGCTCACTACCATCAGGAACCCTTATGCCATTAGAAATTCCTGAGTGGAAGTGGGAGAGTATATCTATGGACTTTGTGGTAGGGTTACCACGAGTCCAGGCTGGCTTTGATGCCATCTGGGTCATTGTGGATCGGTTAACTAAATCGGCCCATTTTCTTCCAGGAGATTGTTAAACTCCATGGCATTCCCTCTAGCATCATATCTGATAGGGACCCTAGATTCACCTCTAGGTTCTCGAGTGCACTTCATCAGTCATTCGGGACTAAACTTAGGTTTAGCACCGCTTATCGTTGATGATCATATTTTTATTCATACTTTGCATAATTAATCTTAGCTTTCTTGGGCTCTAATTGTGATTAAATCCACTATTTTAATTGGAATTTACCAAATTGGGCTTAATTGGGCTTTAACTGTAAATGTTGTTTAAATTCGGATTTTTAAGCCTACTGACCTACCTGTCTTGTTTTGATGATATCTGGAGCTACAGGTGTCCGATTTGAGTGATTCTAGTGGCATTGGAAAGCTAACTTCCGGGGCTTTAATTTGATATGCTATGTGACCATATTCCCATGAAGAAATTAGGAGCAGTTGCTGTTTCAAAATCGCCTACTGTTGTTGTCTGTCACAAGTCCGAATTTGATTAGTTTTGTAATTAGTTTGTGGGCCTGTTTTAATTAATTTCGGCCCAATTAAGGCCTAATCAGTTTGTTAATATTTAGGCTCTATAAATAGGTGTGTTGCTGAGTGGTTTGAACACTTGACTCTCATTTTTCAGATTTTAGAAAAAGAGACTCTTCACTTGAGAGAGACGACTTTGGGTTAATCAACCTACTGCACTTTAATTCTTTAAATTTGATTGAGTACGGCCTCGATCAACCATCCTCAGACTGATGATCAGTCTGAGAGAACCATCCAAACCTTAGAGGATATGCTTAGGGCTTGTGTGTTAGAGGAGTCAGGCAGTTGGGATAGGTACCTACCCCTCATAGAGTTCGCCTACAACAACAGTTTTCATAGCAGTATAGGTATGGCGCCTTATGAGGCTCTGTATGGTAGGAAGTGCAGATCTCCTGTTTGTTGGCATGAGATTGGTGAGAAAGCCCTGTTAGGTCCAGAGTTGGTGCAGGAAACTACTGAAAAGATTAACGTTATTAGGAAAAATCTTGTAACTGCCCAAAACCGGCAGAAAAGCTATGCTGATAACAGAAGAAAGGATTTAGAGTTTGAGGAAGGAAATCATGTCTTTTTAAAAGTAACTCCTGTCACTGGTATTGGCAAAATTGTAAAAATAAAAAAGTTGAGTCCTAGATATATTGGTCCATTCCAGATCCTGCAGAGGGTTGGCCCTCTGGCTTATAGGATTGCTCTTCCACCTCATATGTCCAGAATTCATAATGTTTTTCATGTGTCTAAATTGAGAAAATATATTCCTGATCCTTCTCATGTTTTGAACTCTGAAACAATACAATTGAGGGAAAATCTCACAATTCCTCCAAAGCCTGCACAGATTATAGGTAGAAGTGCCAAAACCCTGAGGAACAAGACAATTCCACTGGTTAAGGTAATATGGGAAGGCCTGTCATTGGATGAGGCAACTTGGGAGAAGGAAGAAGATATTCGGAGTCTTTATCCTCACTTGGTTATTTAGGTATTATATTCTACCTTTTATATCTTTAATCAATTTTGGGGACAAAATTGCATTAAGGGGGTAGAATGTAACATCCCACATATTAGGCTCTAATAATTTATAAGGGTTAAAGGGTAATCAATGTGTGTTTATCTGAGAAACTAAAAGTAAAAAGGATTAGGAGATTAAAATCTAAGTTTCAGGGTTTTCATTAAGTAAATTTTAGAATTTTAAGTTGTTGGTAATCGATTACTAGCATTTGGTAATCGATTACCAGAGAGCTGATTTTGAGTAATCGCCTGTAAAGATGTGGTAATCGATTACCCGAGAGCCATATTTTTGTAATCGATTACCAGGGATGCATAATCGATTACCAGAGAGATGGATTTTGGGTAATCGACTGTAAAAATATTGTTATCGATTACCTGATAGCTGAAGTTTTAGTAATCGATTACCAGAAATCTGGGTTTCTAGTAACCGATTACCAGGAGTGGTAATCGATTACCAGACTACCAGAAGGGGTTTTCTAGTGTCTTTTTAGCCTATGGTAATCGATTACAGTAAGTCTGTAATTGATTACCATCACTTAATATATAGACTGGTGCGAAAATAAACCAGATTTTCTCATTTCTTCTTTCCCTTCGCCGTCTTAGAGAGAGAGTGTGTGAACCCTAGAGAGAGAAACTTCGAGTCGGAGCTTGGGAACAGATTCGGAGCAAGGAAACATCAAGGAATTCACCCACAAACATCTTTCTCCTCTTGAATTTCTAGGATTGGTGAGTACAACTCACTTCCTTGTTAGGATTTAGAAGAACCCCTTATGCATGCTCCCTTCCCCTAACTCTCTTTTCTCTAATCTTGTTGATTATAGATTTTTGTAGTAGATTCTATCTATAATGATGTGGTAAATGAGGAATTGAATGTATGGATTGGGAATCGAGTATCGAAATCCTTAGTTTCGAAGTTTTAGAAACTATCGCAACTATAGAAACCACTTGATTTCCCCTTATATTTATATCCAAATCGATTGAAATTCTTAATTTCTTATAGTTCTTGGATGTTATTGCTTGAATTGGAGATTGAAATGAAATTGGGATTTAGATTCGTAAGGGTCGAAATTTCGTAATAGTCGAAACTAGCTTAATTATCGGTAATTGTTATGCGTGAGACATTGTATTGCTATGTAATCATGGTTACGATCAATTGAAGTAAATTCAAAGCCAGCCTTGTGCTGTGAGTAAAAATAAAAGAGTAATTGTATTGAAAACATGACTTCGGTCCAGTTTGGGTGGGATTCGTCCCCGGGAAAGCCGGTTCCCGTAGTCTGAGCTCAGGTCTAAATCTAGAAAGTGATAAGAACATGCCTGCTGGGCACAGCAGTGAGTGCATCATACTGCATTTTATTTGATTGCAGAGGGTTTGGTTGATTTGATGAATTATGCTATGAAATGAATTTCTTATTCCCTTGCATTCATGCATGTGTTTTGTATTCACTGAGATTTTATCTCACCACGCGTTATATGGTTTTATAGATGAGCAGGTACCACCACCCTCGGATTCTCAGACTAGAAATTGAAGTGCTGCTTGGCTGCATATATATATATATATATATATATATATATATTTTCTGGTTAATCATCAACATGGTTCCTTATATATGTATTTTGAATGTTATGTAGTAACAAAGAACAATATGGATCTAGACTTGAGTTTTTTTTTCTTTATGTTAATATTATGATGTATAAGTTGGACTCTATTAGGTTTACAAGTTAGTTATATTCACGGATTGTTGAGTTATCGTTGGTTGCTTCGCAATTTAGTGAGTAATTGATATTGAAAATTGTTACCCATTAAATTCTAATCTAGGAATTCGGTTTCCAACGGACTAAATTCCGATTTAGAAATTTAAGGCGTTACATTTTGGTATCAGAGCAGTTCAATCCAATTGGACTGTGAAATTAGGATATTCTGTGGTTTGTTAATGATTTCATACGTATTATTTTGTGAATTGAGAGATTGATCACCTCGAAATTTGCTTAATGATATGTAGGGAACTATGGCAGGCGGCAGGAGAGGTCGTCCAAGGGTCAATTATCCTCCTTCATCATCATCATCATCATCTTCTCAGGGTCCTACTCAGGATCCTGTGGCGGTAGCCCTTCAAGCCCTGACTCAAATGATGGGAGAACAAATGAATGTGAATCGAGTTCAAGCGGAAGCGGCACGGGAGCAAGCTACCACCAATGCAGCCATGCTTCAAGAATTGGCTAGGAGGCACACAGAGCCACCACCACCTCCTGTTGTGAATTCTTTTGCTGCGGGATTATCAGAATTTAGAAAGCACACTCCTCCGCAGTTCAACGGAGTTTACGACCCTGACGTTGCTTCCAATTGGCTGCGGGACTTGAATCGGATTTTTGACGAGATGAAGTGTACGGATGAGGCTAAGGTTGGTTTTGCAGTATATATGTTGAGAGGGGAGGCTGAAGACTGGTGGAAGACTGCTAAGGTTCGAGTTGCAGAGGCGGAGGCTCCTATGACTTGGGACGTCTTTCAGAACCTATTTTTGGGAAAGTACTTTCCAGCTACCATCAAGAGGCAGAAAGAGACAGAATTTCTACAACTCAAGCAAGGAGACATGTCAGTGGGACAATATGTGGCAAAGTTTGAAGAACTAGCAAGGTATTCTCGCTACCTTCAAGTTGTGACTGATGAAGAGTGGAGGTGCACTCAATTTGAGGGAGGGCTAAGACCTGAACTGTTGGACCAGATTGGGACATTAGAGATCAGAGACTTTTCGTTGTTGGTTAGCAAGTGCTACATTACGGAGAAAAATTTCAAGGGAATTACTCCATCACCTACACCAATGGAAAACAAGGGAAAAAGAAAGTTCGAGGTGCCCCTCCAGGGTAAGGGTTGCAAGCCTAAGTGGCAAGGCAAACCAGTCTTGCCCACTCAGCAAACCCAACGCCAAGGAGGACCTAAGTGCAGCAAGTGTCGAAAGGAGCATGCTGGGGAGTGTATGATGGGGAAGAACCCTTGTTATTCTTGTAAGCAGCCGGGTCACATAAAGAGAGACTGTCCAAAACTGAAGAATTCCCAAAAACCTCAAACCACTGGAAGGGTTTTCACCCTCAATGGGCAAGTAGCAGCTTCTGCAGATAATCTGTTGTGAGGTATGTGCACCCTAGGAGAGAAGACCTTGATTGTATTGTTTGATTCTGGGGCAACTTATTCCTTCATTTCTTCTGAATGTATTGATCAGTTAAACCTGTCTGCGGATTCTTTACCTTATGTTCTTAATGTAATCACTCCAGCCAAAGAGGCTATATCCACTTCTCTAATGTGTTCCAAGTGTTCTATTGTTATACAGGGTAGGGTTTCTGTAGTTGATTTGATTTGTCTACCTCTGAGGGGTATGGATATTATTTTGGGAATGAACTGGTTATCTTCCAATCAGGTTACACTAGACTGTTTCAATAAAAAGGTTATATTTCCCCCTTTTCCTCCTCCTCCGAGGGAGAAACCCCCTATGCTTTTGTCTAGTGTCACCCAAGTTAACCAATGTCTCAGTGATGGGAGTGAATGTTTTATTTTGTTACTTTCCTCAACTTTAGAATCCAAAGTAGATTTAAGTAGCGTAGCTACGGTTCGGGAGTTTCAAGATGTCTTTCCTAGTGAAGTTTTAACCTTACCACCGAACCGAGAGTTAGAGTTTACCATAGACTTAGTGCCAGGTGCGGGACCCATCTCTAAGGCTCCATATAGAATGTCCCCACTAGAACTTAACGAACTTAAAACTCAACTAGAATATCTTATAGATAAAGGGTTCATTAGACCTAGTGTGTCACCCTGGGGAGCTCCAGTGTTGTTAGTGAAGAAGAAAAATAGGAGTATGAGATTGTGTGTAGATTATAGAGAATTGAATAAGGTTACCATTAAAAACAAGTACCCTCTTCCTAGGATAGATGATCTTCTAGACCAACTTAGGGGTGCCTCAGTGTTTTCTAAGATAGAACTTAGGTCGGGTTACCACCAGATTAAGATCAGGAAGGAAGATATCCCTAAGACAGCTTTTAGGACTAGGTATGGGCACTATGAGTATTTAGTGATGCCATTTGGTGTTACTAAAGCTCCTACTGTATTCATGGACTACATGAATCGAATCTTCTGGCCATTTTTGGATCAGTTTGTTGTTGTATTCATTGATAACATCCTGATCTATTCTTGTAGTTTAGAAGAACATGAGAATCACCTTAGGATTGTTTTAGAGATTCTGAGAGAAAAGAGACTGTTTGCTAATCCTGAGAAGTGTGAGTTTTGGATGGACCGGGTCCATTTCCTAGGGCATGTTATTTCTAGAGAGGGGGTATCAATTGATCCTAGTAAGGTAGAAGTCGTTCTTGAGTGGGAAAGACCTAAGACCGTCACTGAAATTAGGAGTTTCCTAGGATTGGCTGGCTACTACCGGAGATTCATTAATGGATTCTCCCGTTTTGCTTTGCCTCTTACAAGATTGACTCGAAAGGGTCAATTCTTTGTATGGGACAAGAAGTGTGAGCAGAGCTTTCTAGAACTCAAGGATAAGTTGACCACCGCTCCGGTACTGGCGTTGCCAGATTTGTCTAAACCCTTTGAAGTGTATAGTGATGCGTCGGGTAAAGGTTTAGGATGTGGTTTGATGCAGGAAAGGAGAGTAGTGGCTTATGCCTCTAGACAGTTGAGGCCAACTAAGAGATAATTATATTTATACAAGATACAACAATAGACCTAAATGAGTAACCAAATAACAGCTACAAATACATTAGGGACTAATCCTATTAACGAATCTTCCAACTGAAGTAAGATTCATCTCCATTCTCACCATAACTGCCTCAACATCAACAAAAGTACCTGCACAACTAAAGTAAATCCCCGAAACGTGGGGTGAGATAATAATCTCAGTGAATACAACCACATGCATGAATGCAAGGAGCAGATATCAATGACAACTTAACGATTCAACAAAACTTCATATCTTACACTTTCATGAATCTAAATACATAACACATGATTACCATTAGTCAATATCAAACTAAAAGCAACACATAATTCGATTAATGTGAAATGTTGAGTAATGCAAGTTATGATGCTCATGATGCACTCACTGTTGTGCCCAGCAGGCATGATCTTATCACTTTCTAGAGTTAGACCTGAGCACAGACTACAGGAACCAGCTTTCCCGGGGACGAATCCCACCCAAACTGGACCGAAGTCGTGTTTTACTTACTTACTTGATTTTTAACTCACAGCACAAAGGCTGACTTAATTAACTCACGGCCGAAACCGGCTTATATTACTCAAATGCACATAATCTCCATGAATCAACAAATGACATTCTAAGGATTTCAATGCAAAACATACTACCAATCACCCAATCATGAGCAAACGTTACTAGATCATTCGAAATAACTAAATAGAAGGGGAGATCAAGGAGTTGGGTTCATATATTGAGCATAACGACAATATTCTAACTCCCTGACCAAGGTAACCTACTCACATGACTAACCATAATCTCCGTGTACAATGCACACACTATAGGAGTGATCAGTCCCTATAATGAGTACACGTACTAGAAGATCACAATAAGCCACGGGCAACTAGCCTAACCACAATCCAATTGGATTGAACTGCTCTGATACCAAAATGTAACGCCCTAATTTCTAAACTCAGAATTAATGCCCATTGGAGACACTATTCCCGAAGTTCTTGAAATCATTACGTTAAATTTTCAATATCGTCAAACATTCGCTTAAAACTATCCAACGATTAGTTTAAGCAATTACATTACAACATCAATATCTCTAAATAATAGTAAATCTTACTTAATGTTAGGGAAGAATCCACACTTGAAGAAGTGTGGTTCAATGAACTCATACCAGAAATCCGACAGAGTTTCCCCTAAAAATCGAATGTTACCAAATCCAAGGTTAACCTGAAACTCAGCAAAACCAGTACAATCTAATAACATGAATACTTTAAAACTCATAATTAAGCCTCCATGGCTAAAAACATGCTTATGCGTTTATACATCATTAGGTCGATTAACCACAAATACAATTAAACTAATTTCTATTACAAAGAACTTCCATTGCGGAATAAAACTCAGCTCCTTCAACACCTTTTTCCGTCATATCACTTGGAATTTCCTGCACAACTAAAATAAATCCCTGAAACGTGGGGTGAGATAATAATCTCAGCGAGTATAACTAAACATGCATAAAGTGTGGGGAAGATCAACTTAACTAACTAATATAAAGCTAAATATCATACTCAAATTCATATCAATTAAAGATAACTAACCTAACATATTCATAAACTTAATACTCAAGTCATTACAATGCAATAATAATGCAACTCACTGCTGTGCCCAGCAGGCATGAACTTATTACTGAAACTGGAGTTAGACCTGAGCTCAGACTACGGGAAACGTCTTTCCCGGGGACGTATCCCACCCAAAACTGGACCGAAGTCAATATCTTTACATAATCAATCAATTTCTTAACTCACAGCACAAGTCCGGCTTAATTAACTCACGGTCGAAACCGGTAAACATGAATTGATAACCCAAAACTAGAATTTCGAGTGTTTCGAGTGTTTCGAAAACTTTCGTAACTTTCGTAACTTCGAAATCCAAGGGATTTATAATCAATTCATAGCATGAATTATTCAATTCCAGCATAACTTCATCAATTCAATCATATTAACTAATTAGAAAGGGAATCGAAGAGGTAGGGTTCATACATTAAGCATTTCGTAATCTCGCTACCTTCGTAAATCTCGCTACCCTAAGGTTTTCAACGAAACAACCAACCAAACTACTCAAATTCATGCATACATTACTAATCTAACCACAATTACCATATAAAAGAGGGATTAAAGAGTAGGGTTCATACATTGGGGAGAAATCAAACTCAAAGAGAAAAGTGGGTGTGTGAGTTATACTCACCAATTTCTTGAAAATCTCAGGAGGAATTGATGGATTGGAAGTTCCTTTGGTGAATCCTAGCTTTGATTCTCCTCAACCACTTCAAATTTCTACTTTCTCTCTCTAGGAACACTCTTTCTCTCTCTAGGGTTCGAATGGTGAAGAAGGCAATTGAAATATTCTGAGTTTTGCATGCAAAGAGTATATATACTGGACAGCTGGTAATCGATTATAGTAATGCTGTAATCGATTACCAGAGGTAGAATTTACACTAGGAAACGTTTCTGGGAAACTGGTAATGGATTATAACCCTTGGTAATCGATTACCAAAAACTCAGCCCTCAGGTAATCGATTACGTAATCGATTACACAAAATTCAGCTCTCGGGTAATCGATTACAACCTGTGAGTAATCGATTACCTAAAAACTAGCTCTCGGGTAATCGATTACAAACTCCCTGTAATCGATTACCAGAACCCAAAACTCTTCATTTTAACCTGAAATAGAATTCTAAGTTAATTTCCATAATCCCCACTCAACCTCTAATTACCAAACACAATAATCTCATTTCTAACCTAATGAGTTATTAAAACTTCTGGTTAAGGCTAATACTTGGTCTTATACTTGAGTTTTAAATCATAGCTCCTCAATTAACCTTAATCTCTTAACTTATTTTCCTTTAATTACTAATACTTAACCCTCTTATTTTCAGATTAATAAGTTGTTTAAAGTTTCTAATTTGCGGGATGTTACAATGTGTGCTTTCAAAAATTGTTATTAACACTCATAGGGGTTCAAGGATAGTTATTAACACTCACAGGGATGTGATAGGAATTTGAAGGGATAGTTATTATGGGGGATGGGCTTTGTGAATTGTAATGGATGACTAAAAAAAGATGAAAGAGGATTTATTTATTAGAATAATATTTATAAAATTTAATATTTAAAGAGAAGGAGAAATGAGCTTTTTAATTATGAAGAGTGTTAAAAAAGTTTTTGTGAGACACTTGTTGGTTTCACATTCTTTCTTAAGACAAATGGCATAAAGAAAGCCTAATGTCATGAAAAAACTAAAACACTTGTCCATTTTCCTTTTTCCTTACATGCAAAAACACTTCATTTCATTTTCTCATTTCTTCCTTTCTCTTCCAAGAGAGTCGTGAGCTCCCCTCCCTCTTTCTCTCCATTTTCCATTTTCATTTCATCACTTTCAAGCTCAAGGTTCCATCTTTGAACCTTGATCTTCAAAAACCTAGCCTCCAACCTTGTAAATCCTTGCTTTGGTGATCAAAGGAGCTCAAATGAGGGGTTGTTTTGAAGTTGTGGATGCACCTATTTCTTGAGTAATTTCCTTAGGTAAGGGGGGAGAACCTTGAACTCTAGTAGTATTGGTGACTAGAGTTAAGGATTACCCTTGATCCTTGTCCCCATCCCCTTTTTCTTTTGTAAAAATGAATTTTTGGAACCTATTTCCTTGAGGAAATGGTTCGGTTGTTTGCATGTGATTCGCATGTGTGTTTTAGAAATTTTTATGATGCTTGAAATGTGTTTGTTCAGTGATTTTGGATGCATGCAAGTTATGAAATTGGTTGGAAAGAAATTTTTCCCGTTTTTACATAGAGCTGCGGCCCTAAAATAGCGACTGCAGATTCGTTCACCGTTGGATCGGGCTGAAATTTTGGTAGCTGGTTCATAACATCTTAAATTCATTGTGAACGGTCGGATCGTTGATACAAAGTCTGGGTTGGGAGATATTTGGTCTGTATAGTGGCTGTATGTTTGGGGTTTTATTGATAAACTTGCTTGTTAAAGTGCTTGTGGATGATCATGCTTGGTTTTGGTAAATTTTGAGGTTGCTGGATTTTTTTGGTGTTTTTGATGAACACTCATAGTGTTCATCCTTGTTCTTGATGTTCTTGAGTTTGTTCATGAGAAACTCATGAAAAACTTGGTTTGATCTTGATGTTGGTCAAGAGAAATTGTTAAAGTGTTTATGGGCCCTAGTGGCCCAATAAGCTAAAAAGTGTAACTGATTAAATTAATAACTAAACCAAATGGTAATGTGCAAAAATAAGTTCCTAAGAGCTACCTAACCATTGGGCCTTTAGTTTAGGCCCAATGCCTTAAAAAAAAGGTCAAAAGACTCATCAAAAGTCAACAAAAAATATTTCATGGACTTGGGCTTAGATTAGAGTTGGGCTCCAACTCTAATCCAACCCATCAAGACTAAAACTTAGAAGTTTATTAGTGGGCTTAACTAATCCAATCTACCTAAGTTAATCAAGTTAAGGATAATTAATTAAGTTTGAAGTTAATTAACTCTAATGAAGATTAACCTTAATCTTAATCATTAATCACTAATGAAGTATTAATAAAGTAATTAAGCCTTAATGATGATTAAGAACTAATTAATTGCGATTAACCTTAATTGATTATAATTAAAAGCTTAATCCAAGATTAAGGAATAATTAAGAGTTAATTAGGATCTTAAGTAAAGATTAAGACTTAATTAAGGAGAATTATGATTAATTATAGTCTAATTAAGGAAGATTAGTCTTGATTAAGGAATAAACCTAATCCTAATTAGACATACAAGACGAATTAAGATAGGTAACACTATCCATAAGACACAATCATAAGTCTTAGTAAGCTATAGGACTTAAGTGAAAGTGCTCACTAATTTTAAGAAGAACATTAGTACAAATTAACTTAAAAGCCTACAACAAATACACTCTTTCTACATAAGACTTGAGAAGCTTAGTGAGAGAGTGTGGTTTAACTCGAGATGGAGTTTGGTTTTCCTTGTGAAGGAAAGACATTGAATCGGGCCGTACCACGAGAAGTGGTGACGTAGAATGATTCAATGTGCTTTGCCTGTAAGGACTGTGTATGCTGAGAAAGCATTGTTTGGTTTTCCTTGTGAAGGAAAGACATTGAATCAGGCCGTGCCACGGGAAGTGGTGACATAGAATGATTTAATGGGCTTTGCCTGTAATGATGTGTATGTTGAGAAGCATTGTTTATGTGACATGCATCATAAAGCATTAATGATGTTCAAGGTTGAAAACCTTACGACCTATATGACAGTGACACTTGGTACAGTGTGAAATCGGCTGGGAAGGGTGCACTGGGTTTTGCAAAGAACGCCAGCGGGTCCTCAAAAGGGACGCCAACCCTGAGGATAGCCTAGCTCCTGGAAGATCTCAGAGGACGTAGGTTAGCTCCCTACTGTTGAGATCGTGGAACCCAGTTTAGCTATTCCTGTCGCTCTCATGATTTTCGGGGTCAGTTGAGATTTTCTGGAAGACGGATAAAATGATTTGGCCAAAATATATGAGCAATGCTCTTTGTACCGGTGCTAGTACAGACTCTAACTCCTGATACGTTGTACATATATGGTCGGGCAGTTGTTGTGTGCATTATGGTGGTGATTTTCCCTGGGCCCTCATGCATTGCATGGTACATAGTAGTTGCTTGAGATTCCTTGGTGAATGACGTGGTTGTTTGCATTGCATGTGTAACATCCTAATTTCTAAATCCAAGAATAATGTCCGTTGGAAACACTATTCCCGAATTTATGAAATTATTTCACGCCATTTTTAATATCGGTGAACAAATCATACAATCGCTTAAGTAATCCAACGCTTATTTAAGCCTTCACTACAATTCAATCTACAAAATAACATGAAACATTACATTCGAATCTAAGGGAAATGAACCTAGACACGGAGTGTCATGGTTCCCCAGAACTCCTACCGGAAATCCGGCAGAGTTTCCCCTGAAAACTGGGCGTTCCCCAAGTTTTGGCTTCACCCGAAAACCAGCAAAACCACCAATACAATTCATATTATATCTGGGCTAATCTAATTCTACTCAATTGGGCCTCCATGGCCTAATTAATACATTCTCGTCACTTCTCACAAATATTCAATACATTACGTCACATTCACCACATAAACCTTATTAATACTTAATAATAACGGACACTAAATGTCCTACATCTATCTATCAGCTAAGGAAGTAGGAGTGACCACCACATGGCTCAAGCTCTTCATCCAACACCCAGAAACCCTAACCTGCATAACTGAAGGTAATTCCCCGTAACGTGGGGTGAGACTACATCCCAGTGAGCATGATAATAGTGTGTGCATGTGTGGGGAGGCAAGACACATTGCAGACAACAATATAACAAAGGTGAGCAGTTCATAAGACATTCATAATGGAAGTATAAGACATGTAATATCAATCATTCAAAGGCAGTCATAAGGGGAATTATAATCATAGGGAATCATGAACATGTCTATGCAACAATGGTCAACTCATAACTTCTCAATCATGTTCATCATAAAAGATTCATCAACAAAATAATGATAACTTAGACAATTAACAATAATTCTCAAATACCGAATTCTGTACCATGGATTTTTAACCCTTTTCCTTAGGCTAGACTGAGTTCAGACTAACAGGAACCGTCGTCCCTGAAGGCCGGAAGACCTTACCTAAAACCTTTTCCAAGGCCATAAAGACCCAAACCTTTGCCAAGGGCCAAAGACCCCAATCATGTCTTTATACATAAAACATACTTTAATTGATCCATATCAACATATACATGCAATTCATGAATGAAATTCATAAGGTAACCTAAATCATTCCATTTCAAAACCTTAATTTCAACTAGAGCAACTAATAGAGTAATAATCATTTTCCATGAATTATGATGGGGTAAAAACATGCACAAGCATAATGGAGTACATAAACATAAGCAATTATATGCATAATTACATCTCAAACCTTCATTCTCATGAAAACCCCCAATTTCCTCTAACCTAGGGTTTGCATTACAAAGAATACATCCAAATCAACAACCCTAGCTTCCTCTAATCAACAATAACCATGAATGCAAGCAAGGGAAGGTAGAATAGGTGTCATACAAGGGAACTTACATGACAAATAAACAAGTGAGTGAACCACACTCACCTTAGGGGAAGAAATAGGGGCGGATGAGAGGTGGAGAGGGGAAATCCCAAGCTCCCCAAGTGGTTGGGAATATTAAAAATTCTCCATGATCTTCCATTTCTTCCTCCTTCAAGCTCCCAAGTTTTCTCTCTCTAGAACTCTCTCTCCCTCTCTCTAGAAACCCTAGGAAACCAAGGAAAGTAATGGGAGAGAGTGAAACCCTCTGTTTTTAAAAATTGAATTAGTGTATTTTCGCTCAAGCCAATATTTTCGCTTGAGCAAGCGAAAATACCCCAGAGAGCAACCCTTCTCTGGACAATTCTCGCTCAAGCGAGATATTTTCACTTGAGCGAGTATGAGTCTGTTTGGGAGTTCAAATGAGCTCGGAACCCTATCATAACCTATCAAATTGAAGCCTCGGAAGTTAGCTTTCTAATGGAAGTGGAATCACCTTAATCGGACACCCTTGGCTCTAGATATTTGCGAATTAGTGCACCAAGGTCATTAGGCCTAACTCCCAAAATTAAACAATAACCTCAGTTTATGCCCCCTCTTGGTTCCAATTCAATTCTCTCCTTCTCAAACCTACTTCCTATCCTTCAAAACTTCTTTTAACTTAGTTCTTCTCATCCAAACCTTCCCCACTCTAGTCCTTGATAAATCCATTCCCTTGACTACGAGGCTTATTCTTCCACGCTTAAAGGTTAAGATCTAGGGTGTTGCTATTCTTTTTAGCTCTTAGTCCCTCCTCTATACTCTTTTAAGACACATGGTTCCAAATGGATTTTCCCTAATTTATTCTCTGAAGTCACATTTAACCTCTGCATTCTCATCCTACTTCTAAATTCCTTTCTTAGTTAGGTCTATCGCCTAAGACTTTTCTTATGTTTCCTAGGTTCCAGTTTTCGGGATGTTACAACATGAGCATATCACACCATTTTATGACATTGTGACCTTTTATGTGAATAATTAGATTTATTGTTATAGAATTGTGTGAATTCCCGTGTCTACCTACTTTAGTTATCATATCCTGCGTTAAGTGAGTTCATGTAAAGTGTTCTCATCCCCTTGTCTTTCTTTTGTTGTCCGTTATTATTTTGGCACCTAAAGGGGCATGGATTCTGGAAGGATGCACGTGGTTCTGAAGATAGGCGTGGTGTTCAGGTCGAACAAGATCTTGTTTAAATCAAATGGTAGTGTTTAGGGGTGTACATGAGTAGCAATTCCTTGTATAGATAGAGTGTAGTCAAATGGAGGATTCACTTCTTCTGTAACGTAGTATGTTAAAACCCCAATTTAATGTGTATTACTTCTGTTGTAAATTGGAATAACAGTGAAATGAAAATTGTTGTATTGACATGTTCTTATAGTTCCATCCCAATTATAATTTATTAATATTAAAAAAAAAAGAATTGAATAAATTGAAACCGAGTTAGTCGAGTGATACCCGTCATGGGATGAGGGTGTGATAGAATTCAGCCAAAGCAAGCCCTTGAGGTGACCAAAAGCTATCCAAAAGAGTATTCCTTTAAAGAAGGCGCCATTGAAGAAGGCAACTCCTTCTGCAGATAAAGTCTAGAATCGCCACTAGCTCATGGAGCCAGATAAGATCCACCATGGTTTAAGAAAGTTCCACCAAGCCTTCTCAAATCACACAAAAGGAGGAAAATAATCTAAGACCATTGATTAGAAATGCTAATTCTAAAAAAACGTATACATAGAGACCCACCCTATTTATAGCCTAAAAGAAGTGGTCATGAGTGGGAAAAAGGCAATGAAAATTAATTCTATCATAAGTGGGTATTGAATCCTTAACCCCAAGTTAGCCTAAGCCTTAAACTAGGTACCTCATTAAAGGAATTACAAGGAGACTCTAATACAAACAATGAAAATAAAAACTATTAAAAGCTAAGTTTAAGGCCATAACCATGTAACCCTTTTTTAGGAAATTAAAATGACCCAACATTAGAATTTATCAAATCCTTGTTTGAAGTTCATGACCCATAAGAGGAAGGGTCAAATATTGACTTTAGAGAAAGTCAACTTAGTCATAGGTTATAGGACATTATCTTACAACTTGCGCCAAATTCCTTTCTTGGCACCCATTTTATCATCATCTTGTCATTGTCTTCTAGTCATTTGCTATCACTCTCACACTTAGAAGATTTAATGATGACAACCCTTCAAGAGTGTAAAAATTTAAGAATCATTCTGAGATTCATTGTTATCTAATTAGTTTGCTTGAGTACACAGAAAACAAGACTGAATAAGTAATAGGGTCAAGTTGAGAAGTGGAAACAAGGTTTTTGAAAAAGTAAAAAGTGAAAAATGACTTTTTTCTCTTACACATGGAAGTTGTAAGTAAAATAATCATATTTAGTCATAATTAGACATAAGTGGCCGAATTCTTTAGTGTGAGGATGGGTAAAGGTAGTTTGGTCATTTGGAAAATAACCAAGGGCATTTTAGTATTTTCACCTATTAAAATATTATTAAAATTTTATAAAAATTATAAAAGTTTTATTTATTCCATTAATATGTTTTCCATGTTATATTCACTATTATGATATTATTATCTCATCTCTGCTATTAAAAACTCAGCTTTCCTTGCAGAACACCCTCTAGGGGCATTTTGGTCATTATTCCTTGACTGTCTCAGAAAAATTCCTAAAAATTCCTAATAAATCCTAAAAATTATAAAAAAAATATAAACTTCTTTGACTTTAAATCCTTTGGAATCACACCCCTACCTAATATCCTAATTTTATCGTCGTCAACGGTAATTCAAACTGAGAAAAAATGCAGGTGTTACAATATGTATCGTGGCAGTTGTGCCTAAACTCTTCCAGTACTTATATATGATGTATATTCAGTTATATTTTGCTATTTATTTTACTATCTTTACAAATTAAATTAATTCACAGCAAATTTAGCCGTATTTTTTGTAAAATAATGTCAACTACCAGGTGCGTCATATGAGAGCTAGCCCCACCATGATGTCGATGTACACGATAAGAGCACGATGACCTCCCGTGAATGATACATGTGGTTCATAAAAAAAAATCAGTTCACTGAAGTGAAAATAAAAACTATAATAACTAAAAACTTAAAAAAATGCAAGTGAAACATGGCACGTATATTGAGGGAACAATTTTAATATAGAGTAAATAGATAAATAGAATAGATAAGAAAGATATATGCGTGAAAATATTAATGAATAAAATAGAGAGATAAATGATAATATATTGGAAATAAACACATTACATTTAATGCAAATTAATACATTTATTGTATTTCTCAATATATGTTTTTATGTAATGAAACACGTAAACAGGAATAGACAAAGAGAGAATTTTTTTAATATAATAATAATAATAATAATAATAATAATAATAATAATAATAATAATAAAAAGAAAAAATGGCATAAATGGGTGGTGTGATTGTGCTTTGAGAGACAATGAGAGATAGATCATCGTGCATTCATTTTCAATGGAATATGGCTTTTTGACGAAGGGGGTTATTTGAAATTTGATACTTGAAAAAAAAAACGATGAAATTATTTCTCCATGTATCGAGCATGATGAAAGGAAAATTATCTAAATATGATACATGTAAATATACAATATAAAGTAACACATATTTAATAATAATATAGAAATATAGATTAGAGAAAAGAAACTAACATAAATACTTTTTTTTACGAATAACTAAGATAAATAATTATTTGAATTTAAATTAAAAAATGAGAAAAATATAAAAAAATGAAAAAGGCTAAAAGTGTGTTTGATTCAGTTTTTTTTAGATTTTGAAAAAAGTTTTTAAGAACTATTTTTAATAAATGAAATTATTTATTTACATCATTTTAAGAAAAAGTTTTTCAAAACATCTCAAAGTAATTTTTGAATTTTAGGGCTCGTTCGAGGTGGTTGCCAGTTTTTGGTTTTGAAAATGAAAAATTGAAAACGCAACGTGTTGAGTTGGGTTTTCACCCAATCTCAAAACATTTTAAACCCAACTTTAGAAATAATAAAAAAAGGTTTTCTAAAATGGGGCTAAGTTTCCAATTTTTGTTGATACCTAACTATTTCTCAAGTCTCCACTGAGCCTCCACTGAGCTTCGAGACCTAACCCCCTTTTTGGTCGACTACCCTTCTTCCGCGTCCGTGTGGTTCTCACCCTAGCGACGACGACACTCACAGTAAGTCTTCCTTTTTGTGAACCTTGGCGCTTGGTTTTTGTGTCCCAGTTTCTGGATTGGTGTAACGTCCTAATTTCTCAACTCAAAAATAATGCTCGTTGGAGACATTATTCCTGAATTTATGAAAATTATTTCGTTAAATTTCGATATCGTCAAACAAAAGCTTAGGCTTTCCAATGATTTGCTTAAGTTCTTACTAATACATACATCACAAACTCATATAAACTGAAAATCTTAATTAAACTTAGGGAACTTGGAGTGTTGTGGTTCATAAGACTCTTATCGGAAGTCCGGCAGAGTCTCCCCTAAAAAGAAATGTATACCAGTTCCAAACTTAACCTGAAACTCAGTAAATTGCTAATACAGTTTAATATCACGAATTCACTAACATCAATAACCAAGCCTCCGTGGCCAAACAAAATAAATATATACAACAAATAACTAATTAACTGTCAAATACATAAGAAACTAATTCCACTAAGTACGTCTTCCACTGAAGTAAAACTCAGCTCCACAGTTCCTTTTCACTGCTTCACCATAACCTGGAATTCCTGCACAAACTAGAATATATCCCCGAAACGTGGGGTGAGACTACAATCTTAGCGAGTACAACTATGCAAATGCAGTGTGGGGATCAATTATGCAAAAATGCAACACATAATACAAATTAACACAAAGCTCATGACTAAATTATGATCCTTTACATAATGGAAACTTATTTTAAATCAAGGTAAGGATACATGTACACTTCTAATACACAACAGTTATGGCATAAACTCATACATCACAATCAACTCAATATAAAATGCAATTATGATGCAACTCACTGTTGTGCCCAGCAGGCATGATCTTATCACATAAACTGGAGTTAGAACTGAGCTCAGACTACGGGGAACGTCTTCCTCGGGGACGAATCCCACCCATTACTAGACCGAAGTCAAGTTTTCACATAATAACTTATTTTTAACTCACTGCCGAAGCCGACTATATTAACTCACGGTCGAAACCAACTTATATTATCTCAATGCTCATAATCTCAATGAATTATCAATTAATAAGAGTCATGTTGACAAAATACTAATTCAATAGATTACATACATTTCATGTTATTTCAACTTGCTAATTTCTTACATATAACCCTGAATAGAATTTTTAAACAATTACATCAACATAATTCCTATTTTCATGCTCTAAATCTCAATAATTATAAACTTATCAATCAATATAAGAACAAAACCCTAACTTCCCTAAGTATCAAAGCTAGGTTCTATAAAAATCAATGCATGTACCATTCACAATCTACAAAACATACATAATCTCCAATAACTAATATTTACAAACATAGAGAAATGGATTAGAGAGTAGGGATCATGCCCAAACACACAATCAAAGAAGGTGAAAGTGGGTGAGTTGTACTCACCTCAAAGGTACTCAAAGAAAAGGCAATTGGAGCTGAAGAGAGGTTTGAAGTGAAGATCCAAGGTCCCCTTCCAAGCTTTCAAGCTCCAAAACACCCATTCCTTACAAGAAATTCCCTTCCTCTCTCTAAACTCTCTAACTTCTCTCTAAAAGAACGGAAGAAGAAGAAGAAGAAGTGAAGAAATCGAAAACTAAATGAAGGGTTTTGAGCTTATAAGTGAATTCTCGCTCAAGCGAGATATTCTCGCTTGGGCGATCGTGTCGGTTTGATATAAACCTTGAGGTTCAATTTAGAATGGACCTTAGAAAATTCTGAATAAAAGAACACTTCTCTTGACAAGTACTTTTTCTACTAAGAGTCAATATTTCTATTATCTTTTCTTTTATCACGTACGTATCTTTTCTTTTTTACTTTTCTTTTCTTTTTGATAATTTTTTTTTCTTTTATAAAATGAAAACCAAAGTAGTAACCTTGCCAAAAACAATATTCACCCCTTTGAATAACTTGATAAATAAATCACTCGTAAACCAAGTAATACGTATAGGAAAAATACTGGTTCTGAACATAAAATAGTAAAACGTAGAAGAAAGAAGAAGGGATAAGGAAAGGACGTCACACTTTCAAAGACTTGAAAGATAAGTCCCTGGGAACATACACACAAAGGAAGGATCCTTTGATAAATTCTCAACTCTTGACTAGCAAGAAACTAAGAGAAACACTCTCCAAGTATGAAATATTTCTTTGTATTAAACTTCTAAAAATTGTATGCATGCATGAAGCATGTATTTATAAGATATTACAAGGTAAATTAGGGCATGCATTCAACTGCATATTCATGCCCAAACACTCCCAAAAATACCCCCCTACACACTTCCCATGCAACCCTAATTAAACATCCACAATTTTATTTAATTAAGAAACTAATTTAACTAGTAAAAGTGCAATTCTAGGTAGCTATATGGCCGCAACTTCAACCAGATTTCCTTGGCACATGTGGCTGCAATAAAACATGAAATGTAACCTCTTAACATGGATTAAAATGCTCATTGAATCAGCCATTGAAGTGGCCGCCCAAAACAGCCACAATCCATCAAGAATGCCTTCATTGTGTAACCTCCATTTCATGAATGTGGCCGCCACTTTGATGGCAATTGAACCAGCCATTTACAACCTTCTTAAACTCCTTATTTTAGCCATGTGATGCATGTGTTGGCCGCCCAAGTAATGGCATATAACTCATCCAATTTACTCACTTTTTGGCCCATGCTTGATGACACTTAAATCACCCAATTATGCATATGTTGGCCGCCCCACTTTATGGCATATTACTCAGACATTTAATCACATGTTGGCCGCCCCATTTTGCTAGGTGGAAGGTCTCCATGTGGCTTGAAATAAGTCCAGGTTCATGCACCAGAAACACACACTTTCTAACGGCTAGTAGACATGGTTTTAATGCATTTATCACATTGTCTTGAAACCACCAGAAAATTAATCTCCTTTTGTGTAACCACTAGCATCTTATTGAAAGTAAATAAAACATCATAAATCAGCAAATTGGTGGTTGAATTGGCCGCCCACCATGGCCCCATCTCATGCTAATGAAGGTTCTTCAACTGGTAGTTGCATTAAATGCAACTGTAGCTTCATCAATGCTTCCTCCTTCTTCAACCTCCTTTGCCTTTCTTGTTTGCGCCCCTGTCATGATTCCCCATAATCTTTTGACTGCTTTGATGTCCTCATCACGATTGCATGCTTTTTCTTCACATTCTCTCTCAAGCGAACTGTCTTGCTCAAGCGAGAATGATCCAGAAAAGCCCTCTCTCTAGACAATTCTCGCTCAAGCGAGCTGGCTCGCTCAAGCGAGATATGCAGAAACTCAATTTCTTCCCTTTTTTGCTACATAATTCGCTCAAGCGAGAATACGCTTATTTGAAGGTGAAAAATAGATCAGAACCCTATCATATAGCATATCAAACTGAAGCCCCGGATCTTAGCTTTCTAACCCAAGTGGAATCACCTCAATTGGACACCTACAACTCTAGATATTTTCGAATTAGTGAGCAAAGGTCATAGGGCTTAAAACTCAAAATTGAGCAACAACCTTGGTTGAAGCCCAACGGGGCACACTCCACATGAACCATGATGTATCTCATCAATTGACTTCAATAAGGCTAAGACTAAGGGTCCTAATTGTTTATGAGGCTGTGCTCCTCTATTCCCTTGTTTCCTTTGCCAAAACACATTCCTAACTTAATTACTTTTTTAAATCTACCCTTAATGCCCATAAATTCTCATTATCCTCATAATCTTACTCAAAATTCTTCCTCTTTCCTCAACTTCTCACTCCCTTTCTAGCTTACCTTTAGTTGGACTTAGGTCCTATTTTTCCGGGATGTTACAATTGGTTTTGTAACCTTGATGCTTGGTTTTTGTGTCTCAGTTTATGGTTTTGAAAGCTTTTCTGCTTCTTGTGCTGTGTTGTTGCCTTTCCCATTTTTGCTTGTATTTTCTTCAACAATAAAGAAGTGATATGTAATTTTATCTGCATGATTGGCCATTTTATCTCATTGGTGTCTGATGTCTTGGGGCCAAAGTGATTTGTAATCAGAGTATGCAGAGGGGCCTATGCTCTCTCTGGAGTGTGATGCTTGGGGCCGAAGTGATGCACAATTTTAAAGTAAACTAGCACATCGGTCCCTGACTCTTGGGGGACCATGCAGTTTCGTTCCTGACTTTTTCAAAATAGCACTTTAGTCCCTAAAGTGCATGTTTTTTAATAAAAGTATGGACTAAAGTGCTATTTTAGAAAAGTCAGAGACGAAACTGCATGGTCTCCCAAAAGTCAGGGATCGATGTGCTAGTTTACTCCACAATTTTATCTTCATAACTGGTCATTTTAACAGTCCTTCTCACTGTTTTCTTTAGATGAGGTACTGCTGTTTTATTATTGTCAATGTCATGCATATTGATTTGTTATCTCTCATGGGAGCCGATATTGGCCTGTGGTAAGGAATGAGCAATTTCATTTGCATGTTCGGTTATTTTATTTCACTGTAGTATGCTGTTTTGGAGTTGAAGTGATGAGTAATTAGTATATTCTAGTGCATCTAACTATCATGACATTTTGGAATCTATAAACCATACACACTTTTATCATTTTTTGGATATATTCAAATGACATGATATTTTATTTTTATTATTGTTGGTATAGTTGAGAATAATATTTATCAATACCACTTTCATTGTTTCTTTGGTTTTTAAAAATTTTTAATTAATTAGTTAGGGTGAATCTATTTTTAAATTTATTATTTTATCTTAAATTTGTTTATTTTCAATATTTTTCGGTGGTTCAAAATAATTTTTTCTTTTTATTTTTCACATGAACTATTTTTTTTATTATTTTGGTATGTTCATATTGGGGATGACTATAATATGGTGAGTTGACTATTGATACACATATCTTAAAACAAGTTTTTTAAAACTGAAAACTAAGGTGCTGTTTGGGGTGGTTGTCAGTTTTCGGTTTTTGGTTTCGAAATCCAAATTTGAAAACAAAACGTGTTTGGATAAAATGGGATTAAAATGGTTTTTACACAAGTTTCAAAACCAATTCCCCTTACTTTTTTAAAAAAAATGTTTATATTTTGTGTTTTTTGTTTTCATTCTTTTCTCTACCTCTCCCTCCTCTATTTCTCTCTCTTGTTATAGATAATATTCCCTAATATATTATATTCCTTTCTACCTCTCTCCTATGTTTTCTCTTTATAAATCTTCTCCTATATCGATCTGTTCTAACACTACTCTTCTCATCTCATCTGTTTTATCTGTGTTTCTCTCTCCCTGTTTTCTCCCTAATTTCCTTATATGTTTTATCTACTGTTTCTCTCTCTCTCTCCTTTGTTTCTCTACTATTTCTATATATCTTAAAATTTGTTTCTCTCTTATCAGCTCTCTCTCTACTGTTTCTAACTCTTCTCTAATCTCTATTTCTTCGAATCTCATCTATCTCTCCTTCCTCATATCGTATCCTCTACCTTTATCTCTCCTCTACTATCTATCTCTCTCCTGTATCTGTTCTCTCTTCTCTCCTCTCTCTCCTCTGTTGATCTCTCCTCTCTTTTGTTTCTCAGTCCATCTCTCCTCTCTCGTCTCTCTCCTTTCTCTCTCCTCTCTCCTCTATTTTCTCTCTTGTTTCTCTCTCCTCTTTGTTTCTCTCTCCTCTCTCTCATCTGTTTCTCTCTCCCTCTCCTTGTTTCTCTCTCCTCTGTATATAAATAGTAGAGAAACAAAGGAGAGAGAGGATAGAGAAATAAAGGGGCGAGGAGAGAGAAACAATAGAAAATAGAGGAGAGAGAAATAAGATAGAAACAAAAGAGAGAGGAGAGAGACAATAGAGAAACAGAGGAAAAAGGAGAGAGAGAGGAGAGAGAAATAGTGGAGAAAGAAACAAAGGAGAGAGGAGAGAGAATTATTCCTGTGATGCATAGAACTGAAAACCGATATTAAAAAAATGAAACTGGAAACCATAAAACTGAAACTGAAAACTGGTTTTTAGTTTTAAAATTTTCGAAACTTAAAACTAGTTTTGGTTTTTAAAATTTTCAAAACTGGAAACTGAAAACCACCCAAACGGGCCCTAAAAAAACTGAAAACTGAAAATGATTTTGATTTTTAAAAAATTCAAAACTGAAAATTGTAAACCACCCTAAACGGGCCTTAGTTTTTAAAAACTATAAACCATCACACTTTACTTTTCAAAACTATTTTTAAAAACTGTCTGTCAAATAAATTTTCCAATTTTTTGTTTTTGGAAAACAAAAATAATTTTTAAAAACAGTAAATAAACATGTCCTAAATATTTTTTTAAAAAATTATTACACTTAGGGATGACAATTGAGCCCAGGCTACGAGTACCCGCAAAAATTACCCGCAATAGGCAGAGTAAAAACCCACAAAACAGGGATGGGCACCAGTACGAGCAATAGCCCACATTTTTTAACGGGAACGGGCGTGGGTACGGGCACTATGATGCCCATCCCGCACTCATACACACACACATATATATATATATATTAAATAAATTATTTAATAAATAATATCATATATAATTATATAGTGATTTTATTTATTAAAATATTTAGTAGATTTATACATATATTTAAAATTCATATATATATATATAATATTACAGATTAATTTTTTTAAAGCTACCTATTTGTGTCTTTACTTTATAATATATGACTAATTAGTGTTAATAATAATTTTTTACACATCATGGAGAATGCTAACACATGATATCCAAGTTTATAAAATAGTGTGATGTGAAGTATATTGTAATATTTATTAAAAAATTTGAACATTAATCATGTGTTGTGTTTTAGAATATTAACGTATTGTGTTTCGATTTAATTAAATTGTTATGTCATTGATATTTAGAGTGTGTTTGGTAAAACTAGCTGAAAAGTTAGCTGAAAGCTTAAAACTAGTTGAAAGCTGAAAAACTAATGAATGTGTTTGGTAAAACTAGTTGAAAATGATAAAATGACATTTTAAGGACAACATTAATTATTAAATAATAATAAGTGGAGGGTGGTTGAGGGTTAAACTTGTAATTAATTTTCAGTTAATAGCTGAAAATTTGAGTTTTTGTTTTTAAAAAGCCACCCCAAGTAGCTTTTTAAGAAAAACTTGTAGCTACCAAAAAAACTACCTTCCAAAACACTGCTGAAATGGTTTTAGCTACTATTTTCAACTTTCAGCTAGCTGAAATGACAATCCAAACACACTTTTAATAATTATGTTTAGATGATTTTAGAGTAATTTTTTAATTGAGTTATAATTTTCTTTAATTAATATTTTTTAATGAGTTATTAATTTTTCACTTAACTAAATTGCGGGTAACAAGCGCGTGTACGAGCATATAAGTGTCCAACGATACGAGATCGGACATTAAAGTGGGCATATACACAGACTTTTTTTTAAAGTGCAAATATGGGGACGGACACTATAACACCCTGCCCACCCAACCATCCATAATTACACTACTCTTATGTAGCATCGAAAATCGTGCCAAGAATGAAAAAAACAAAAAAGCACGATCCGTTCCGTTACTAGTTGGTGACGTGTACACTGTTCAACTGGCTGAACCGGTTACGCCTGGCGTTGAAAAACATTGGGCTGCTTTACTTCATCCTCCATTGTCTTCTGTTCTGTTTTCCTCTTTCGCAGCTCAAAGCCCTATTGTCGTCATCGTTCAGGTAAGTGTTGTGCTGGATCAATCCTTCTGTTCTGTTTCATCTCTATTATTCGATCTACCATTTGGGTTCACGAGTAAGCTTCAGCCATTTGAAAATTCCTTTCTTGCTTTTTAGTTCCATATTATTAATTGAAAATCGTAAAACATAAGCTAATATCACCTGCCAGAGTTAAATCGTTAGTGTCAATCTCTAATTTTCTTCTTCCCTATAGCTGTTTGGTTTTCTTGTACTATGCAGGTCTGTGCGGAGTTAGATGAGGGGATTAAATCCTGTAATAATTAAATTAAAATATTTTAAGTGAATAAATATACTGCTCACCAATTGATTTGCATATTTAGGAAATCTTTATAAGCTGGATTTTTTTTTGAGGGGGGTTGTATGAGGATCCAATCCAATAAATATATGATTTATAATAAACCTGATTTACTTGAGAGTGCCTTGAACTTATTGCACTGAAGGACATTGAAGTTATTGCTGTTCTGATTATAGATTTATTGCAGCAAATACTTAGAGTGCATTTCAGGAGTATTGTAAAGATTAGACTTGTGTACAATTCATTTCCAATCCTTAAGTAAAATAATTGATTTAAGAGTTCATAAATGAATCCTTTTTGTTTGCTATCCAACTAGATAAGGAGCTTTATCTCATTTCACATGGATGGATTGCTAGCTTTATGAATTTTCTTTGAGTTCCTTCTCGATTTTAATTATTTGCACGTGCAGTCAGCATATATCAATTAAATGGTAACAACAAATTGTGGTAGTCATGTTTTGTGGTTTGTTAATGTGGATGTAGTCCTATCTACCCGTGACTGACAGGGTAAAACTTTTAATAGATACATCATCTTCGTCAACCAGGAGTCTTCTCCAAAAATGCTTCCTATGCGTCAGAAATCGCAGGTTGGAGGACTACAAACATCACTATCTCTAGTTTCTTCAGATCCTCACCTCTCTCCTGATGAACCTAGATCAAACTCTGACAATCTCCGTGAATCTCCAACTGAAAGTGCCAGTTCTCAAGAAACTTGGCCCACAGCTGATTTAAAGAAGATGGAGAATGGGAAAGCAGAGATTAATTGCCTTGAGCAGTCAGTTATTCATCGTGTTTCTAGTGCAGACAAAATAACTCTTCAGGACATCGCAAGAGAAAGTGTTGATATAATCTGTGAAAAAATGCATCGCCTTCCCGAGGAGTTTCTAGATGAGATGAAAAATGGTCTTCGAGTTATCCTTGAGGGTGGAAATGGTTCACAACATAGGGAGGAGTTTTTCATTTTGCAGAAGCTTGTGCAGAGTAGAACTGATTTAACACCCAAGACACTGATTAGAGCACATCGTGCGCAGCTTGAAATTCTTGTTGCAATCAATACTGGAATTCAGGGATTTTTGCATCCTAGCATCAGTCTATCACAGACTTCCCTGGTTGAAATCTTTGGGTATAAGAGATGCAGAAACATAGCATGCCAAAGCCAGCTTCCAGCTGATGATTGTACCTGTGAAATATGCACCAACAGTAATGGTTTCTGCAATCTTTGCATGTGTGTGATCTGCAACAAGTTTGACTTTGAAGTGAATACATGCCGCTGGATTGGATGTGATTTGTGCTCTCATTGGACTCACACAGATTGTGCCATCCGTGAGCAACTTATTTGCACGGGCCCTTCCATGAAGAGTGGAGCAGGATCAAGTGAAATGGTTTTTAGGTGTCAAGCATGCAATAGGACATCGGAACTGTTGGGTTGGGTTAAAGATGTCTTCCAGCACTGTGCGCCATCTTGGGAAGGAGAGGCCTTCATGAGGGAACTGGATTATGTAAGTAGGATCTTTCATGATAGTAAATACCCCCGAGGGAGGAAACTACTTTGGAAATGTGATGATCTCAAGGAAAAATTGAAAAGTAGAAAAATGGACTCAAAGGCTGCTTGCAGGGCAATATTGATGTTTTTCCAAGGTACTAGAAATCTGGTTTTTCTACAATTTATGCCTTGTTATATAATAAGGCAATACCATGATTTGCATTTTTGTGTTTCCTTCACTATTTAGTGAATTTGATTATGTCTGAAGTACGATCATGCTGCTACAATAATAAAATGCTCCAAAACTAGAGATAGCAATGGTAAAGAGCGCTTTCAAACTAAAGCATCATATCTTTTCTTGGCTATATGCTTGAAATGATTCCCACACCACCCAATTTTCTCTTCATGGAAACCTGAACACATCTAGGATTAAAATGGATGGTAATGCATGCTACCATTAGAAAAGCAGGTGCCATCGATTAAGTTAATCCTATAATTATAACGGTTTTTCTAACTTGTGCAATGTTGCACATATTAATAAATTAAAAGTGGAAAGCTTTTATTGGAAATTACAACTATCACAACATTCAATGCATTGGTAATATGAAATGTTACATTTTTTAATAAAACCTTTCCACTTTTGATTTATTAATTTGTGCAACATTACACAGGTTAGAAAAACCGTAATTATAACTTCTCCTTATTTTTGTAAGGCAAAGACTGATGTGGGGGAATGCATGATTGTTAATATTTATGCTTTCCTTTTGTTCTAACTACTGCATATCCTTAATGAAGAGCTTGAGGTGGACTCTCCAAAGGGCCTGGAAAATGGAGAAAGTGGAAGGTTGATTGCACCACTGGATGCATGCAATAGAATTGCTGAAGTGGTGCAGGAGGCTATAAGAAAGATGGAAATGGTAGCTGATGAGAAGATGAGAATGTTCAAGAAGGCTCGTTTGGCTCTTGATGCTTGTGATCGTGAACTAGCAGACAAAGCCAGGGAAGTGACAGAACTCAAGATGGAGAGGCAGAAAAAGAAGTTGCAGATAGAAGAACTGGAGAAAATTGTGAGGCTTAAAAATGCAGAGGCTGATATGTTCCAATTAAAGGCTAATGAGGCTAAACGAGAGGCTGAGAGGCTTCAGAGGATTGCACTTGCAAAGCAAGACAAATCAGAGGAAGAATTCACTAGCAATTACCTGAAACAACGATTAAGTGAGGCTGAGGCTGAGAAGCAATATCTGTACGAGAAGATCAAATTGCAGGAGAGTTCTCGTGTTTCACAGAGCAGTGGTGGTGGTGGTGACCCCTCTCAAATGCTGATGTATTCAAAAATTCATGATCTGCTATATAGTGTTCCTTCCAAGGCAGACAGCCAGCCTAATTTACGCCACCCGTTCCGGACAAATCCGTAAGTGTTTATTATTGTATGTAATCATTTTCCATCAATGTTCTGAACAATTTAGAAGGGCCAGTCTAATCCCATTGGATTTGAGACAGTTTTATAATATTTATCTGCTTTTTTTGTACATAGAAGAGATATTAGTAAAGGCTTAATTATGTTTGAAACTAGGCTTGTACTAAGCATTAATATACTTTTTGTAAGGATGATTGATTGTTGCAGAACATGTGGGGTACTACTAGACTACTGGTAAGTTCAGTTAGATGGTTGACAATGTAATAACCCTAAACCCTAAAATATAATATGAAATATTTTAGGATAGTTAAAAATATAATATAAAATCATTTACATGTCTTCTCATCTATCAATCAGTTTAATTTTTTGGAATAATTGGTTAATGATATGATAACATTATTAGAGCCTATTTGATTGAGTGGTCTGAAATTTGATCCTCACTATCTCATTATTCTAATTAAAAAAAAAATTTCTGCATAAGGTAGGTGGATTTATGTATTATTCACATTTTACTTTTTAATCTTTTAGGATTAATAGTTCATGATAGCAATGTGAGTAAGGCCTATGATCCACTACATTTGATCCCTAATATTAGTGGGTTTCTTTTAGCCTAACCCACAAAAAGGGTATAATATTTAGCCATGATAACTTATTAATTATGTAATATACAATATCTATCAAATAATATTTGAGCCTCAATGATTTGGTAATTCAAAAGTTGTGATTGAAGTTGTTTGAAAGGGTTAGTTGAACCTTGGTGACTTGTTAAACCTACAAAGAGGTCATTTGAATTGCGGTAGATTAGTAATTTGGTGTTTTTGAATTAAATAAAGTGCTTTTTTTAAAAAAAAAATAAAATTATCCTTTCCAAAGTCTTTTAAGATTAAATTAAAATCTACCAACTTATAAATATTTTATGAAAAATTGCATGGCTTTGACTCCCATTACATTTTGTGATAAGTAGGTGCAAAATATTTATTTTGCACAAGTCAAGCTTACAAATTTAATAAATTTGCTTTTGACATTGATTTAACTTGGAAATAAAATTGATATTTTCTATGTTATTTGTAAATATTTAATTCATTGTTATTTATGTTTCAATTAATCAAATAAATGAAAAACAATGGTTTCGCTTTTAATTAATGACTTAAATAAATATATTAATAAAGAGAAATTATAATACAAAATCATCATAAACGATAAAGAATTAGAGTATAACAATAAAAATTGTAAGTTATTTTTTTTTATCGATTGTGATAGCAACACACTTATAGATCTAGAATTGGAATTAAACCGCTCAAAGTTAGCGCATAGAATCAAACAAAAGGCAAGATAATTTGGACTTCAAGAACCAAAAAGAGAGAATGGAAATGAAAATATGGAAGAAGATAGAAATGGTGAAGATGCCACAGGTTGAGGCAAGCCCGGGATAAGTCTTGATGCAGAAACGCCATCTACTCCTGGAGTCGGATAAGTTTCACAATGGTTTGGGCAAACACCCAACCCTTCTCAACTTACAAAGAGGAGGAAACAAACATAAATCTCTAATAAAATTCAAGTAAAAAAATACAAGAGGGCCCCCTCCATAACCAATGGGGCGATCATGAAAAGACAAGGAAAATACAATAAAATGAAAAACTATCCTAACTGGGTTTTGAGAGTACAACCCAAGACTCTCTAACTCTAAAACTAGCGCATACATGAAAATGAAATACAAAGGAAATTAATTCTACAAACTATCAAAGAGAGGTTCTAAGGCTAGAACCCAAGACACTAAATATCCTAATCTAAAATGGTGCAATGGGTCACACACCCTTCATTGAGGTCACTAGTGTCCTTCTTAAGGTCAACATCCTTAAAAACATAGGACACTAGTTTGGAGAGTCCTTCCTTGATTTTCTTGGCACTTCCTCTAGTCATAGGCCAACTCAAGGCTTCCAATGCCCCTTATCCTATTGTTGTAGGCGTGTCCTTAGCCTTTGTGCTATCATTCTCTCCCCTTGGGAAGGATTTGTCCTCAAATCTGGAACTTCATCATCTACATCAAATAGGGATAGACAAAAAACATTAAATGTCACACTAACACCATATTCATCGAGCATATATATTTGTATTTGTTATCCCCAAGGGGCTCCAGTACTTGAAAAGGACCAACCCCCCTTAGAGAAAGTTTGGATTTTCGTTAGGATGGGAACCTCTCCTTACGGAAGTGGACCACACCCAATCTCCTGGTTCAAACACTATTCTCCTTCGTCCACGGTTTGCAGTTTTAGTCTGACTTTCCACCTTGCATTCTATGTTCTGCTTTACTTGTGCATGTAGTTTCTTTATAAACTTCGCCTTAGCTTTGTCGTCAAGATGCTCAACAAAGGAAGAGTTAGGCATATGTAATATATCAAGAGAGATAAGGGAATTAAAACCATACACAACCTCAAAGGGAGAATGCAAAGTAGTAGATTGTTTGGTCATATTATATGCAAACTCTATATGAGGTAAGCAAGTATCCCAAGATTTTAAGTTTTTATGTACCATTGCTCTTATTAAAGTACCTATGGTCCTATTAACTACCTCAGTTTGTCCATCACTTTGTGGGTGGGAGGTGGTAGAGAAAAGTAATTTAGTTCCTAGTTTATGCCATAGGGTACGCAAAAAATGATTAAGAAATTTAGTGTCCCTATCAGATATAATGCTCAGGGAAATGCCATGCAAGCGAACTATTTCTCTAAAGAACAAGTCTGATATGCATTGCGCATCATTTACCTTTTGGCAAGGGATAAAATGTGCCATTTTGGAAAATCGATCCACTACCACAAAGATAGAATCCTTTCCATGTTGTGTCTGAAGCAATCCTACAATAAAGTCCATGGTTATGTCTTGCCAAGGACCTTCAAGAATAGGAAGAGGAGTGTAGAGGTCGTAGGGATTTACCTTAGATTTAGCACGTTTTCACATGAAAAATTTATCATAAAAGCCTGAACTTGGACACTCATATGTGGCAAATAGAAATGTTATTGCAATATGCCTAAGGTCTTGGGTGCACCGAAGTGGCCCATAACCCTCCCTCATGGACTTCCTTGACCAACAACTCCCTAATGGAGCTTTGGGGAATACACAATTTGTCCCATTTAAACAAGAAACCATTATGCCTATAGAAACCATTCATTGCCATATGTTCACATGCATTCCATTTTTCAACAAAGAATGTGTCATGCACATATAACTCTTTGAGATGCCCAAAACCAAGTAGTTTTGCATCCAATGTAGCTAGTAAGCTGTACCACCTAGAAAGAGCATCATCCACAATGTTGATTTTCCCTTTCTTATATTTAACGACATAGGGAAATTGTTCTATAAATTCGACCCATTTTGCATGTCTTTTGTTTAACTTCCCTTGTCCTTTAATATACTTAAAGGATTCATGATCATTGTGTATCACAAATTCCTTTTGTATGAGGTAGTGTGGCCATGTATGAAGTGCCCTCACCAAAGCATAAAATTCTTTATCATAGGTGAAGTAATTCAACATTGAACCTTTCAGTTTTTCACTAAAATAAGATATGGGGTGGTTATTTTGCATTAAAACGGCCCCTATACCTACATTAGATGCATCACACTTGATTTTGAAGGATTGAGAAAAATCTGGTAAAGCTAGGATGAGAGCTTGCATCAACTTTTCTTTGAGTAAGTTGAAAGCTTTTTGTTGAGCCTTCTCCCATCTAAATCCCACATTTTTCTTAACCACGTCGTTTAGAGGAGTAGCAATTGTGCTAAAATCCTTGACAAATCTCATATAGAAACTTGCCAAGCCATGAAAGCTCCTCACATCTCCCACAGATTAAGGTGTCGACCAATCTTTGATAGCCTTAGCCTTTTCCTCATCTACATGTATACCTTTGGAACTTATGACACAACTTAAGAAAGTTACACTCTCTTTGTAAAAAGTGCATATTCCAAGATTGACAAATAAGTGTTCCTTTCTTAGTGCCTCAAGTACATCCTTTAAATGATGCACACGTTCTTCGTGAAACTTACTATAGAGAACTATATCATCAACATATATTACAAAAAAACTATCCTAAGAAAGTATGAAGTACATGGTTCATTAATCTCATAAATGTACTAGGGGCATTAGTCAAGCCTAAGGACATGACTAGCCATTCATAAAGCCTATGTTTTGTTTTGAATGTCATTTTCCATTCATTCCCTTCCCTAATTTGGATTTGATGATATCCACTTTTAAGATCGATTTTAGAAAAGATGCATGCACCATGAAACTCATCAAGGAAATCATCCAATCAAGGAATGTGATGCCTATATTTAATAGTTATGTTATTGATGGCATGAAAATCGGTACATATTCTCCAACTACCTTATTTCTTTGGTACAGTTAAGACAGGCACAACACGAGGACTCAAAGACTCTTTGACCCAACCCTTTTCGATTAACTCAGACACTTGCCTTTGTATTTCTTGGGTTTCAGTAAGATTAGTCCTATAAGGTGGTCAATTAGGTAAGACAACTCCTGACACCAAATCTATTTGGTGCTCTATCCCTCTTATGGATGGAAGCCTATTAGGAATTTCTTTGGGAAAGATATCCCCAAATTCTCTCAAAAGTTGAGGGATTTCTTGAGGTAGTTCAAGATCATCAAATGGATCTTTATCTTCCTCTCCCTTAGTTTTCTTGCACAAAAGTAGGAACCAAGGTCTCTCACTCAAAAGTTCTTTTTTAATCTTTTTTCTTCTTTTACTATCAAGATTTCCTTAATTTGTTCAACTCCTTATTGTTCCCTCACTTCCTTTAAGTTTTCCTTTTCCTTTTCTTTTAATTGTTCCTTCTTTTCTCGCTTGGTTTTCTCTTCCCTCTCTCTTTCCACTAGCTTTCTAAAGCTCTCTTGATCCTCTTCTACTTCCCTAGGGGTCATAGGAATAATAATTTGTTTCTTTCTAATGTAAGGGAACTTAAGGATATTGGTAAGCCCATCATGTTTCACCCCCTCTTGTAATTCCATGGTCTTCCTAAAAGGATGTGTGAAGTCTCTAGGGTGCTACATCAAAGGTTAACTCATCTATGTATTTCCCAATGGTAATATTTATCCTCACTTGCCTATCCAACACTATTCCTCCCTCTTCACTCACCCATTGAAGTGTGTGAGACTTTGGATGTTGGTTAGTAGGTAGGTTTAGTTTTTCAACTAGCCTTTGGCTTACTACTACTACCTCCATCTACAATTACTATGCAAACCTTACCCTTAACTAGGCATCTAGTCTAAAAGAGGTTTTCTCTTTGGGTATCTTCCTCACCCCATGGGTTGTCTAAGACTTTCCTCGACATCATTAATTCCCTTTCCTCTTTCCTCCACCTTTCCATTACTCCTAATTTTATTTTAATTGTAAGATTTTATGGACCTTTCCGCTCCAACTAAGTGTATCACTCAAAGATGTACTCTCGTGTTTGTCACTTCTTTTAGGCTTTTTCTATAGCGTTCACGCTTGTCTTTTATCACTCGGTTTGGGTTCAATTAGCGCTTGCGAAGACCACATAGAGCTCAACCAAGCAACAAAAGCTAGCTACCCCAAAACAACAAAACTTGTCTAAAGAATGCCAAAGGAAGAAAACTATAAAGACAAAACTAATGGAATCAATAAGACAAGAAATCAAAGATGATCTGAAAAAAGCAACAACAAAGGATTCACAGAAAACCAAACAAGACAAAGACACCAAATAATGATTACAAAGAGAATGGATGGGATAGTTTTGATTCAAGTGGTAAAATACCAAAGTTGCCAAATTTAGAAAAACAGTTATTACAACTGAAATGAGGAATACATACAAATTGAAATTACAATTCAAAAGGGAAATAGTTGGGAACTTTCTTACTCAGTTTTTTTTTAAAAGTTGAGAATTTCTTTTTTACCACACATCTTTTCTTTTTGCACCTATTTTGACTTTTGACCTTTTTAGTTGACTTTTCCTCTACTTTCTTTTAATTTTTTTTCTAAATTGTCTTTTGCCCCAACTAAACAATTACAAAAATTGTAAAGTAGTTCATATTCTAAACAAAAAAAAGAGTGTATCTCCTCTTAAAAATGGATCAAAATGTGTTCTTCTTGAAGAACAATTTGCTTAAAACGCCTTGGACCCAAATTCTAAATTGGCTTATAAAATTTTTATGGCAACTTGAATAAAAAATCTATCATGAATATAGAAACATCCATCAAATTCAATCCTTATTGAGTGGTCACACAACATATAAACGCGTTCTAACGTGAATTGATGGATTAAAATTGATTCACAAGTAGAATTTCATCATGAACACGATGAACTTCTCAAGATCCTCATGAACAACCCATATTGAAAATTAAGCGTTTAGAATGATCATTTCATTATAATTTAAAATTACAACTGAAGTAGCATATATCTAAGTTGCGATTTATCTTAATACATTACAAAAAGAAAAGTATACTTTCTATCTAGCTACACCCTAACTTTACTGCATATTGCTACTTACATATACCCCTAATTGTAGCATCCCAAAAATTAGGGCTTTAGGAAATATAACAAAAACATAAGTTAAGGACTCTATTATGACAGAAGGTTGGGAATCGAATAAAGGTTCAGAGTTTAAGAGGGAGTTTTAAGGGTAAAAACTGACTAATATGTCTCGACTTTAAATCATAAATGAACTTAGAAGAAATCAAGCTAGGACGTGAGAAATAAAGTTTGTAGAAGTGAGGAACTAGGGGGAAAAGTTGAAAGGTGCAACGATGAAGTACCCCACCTATGATAGAGTTTTATGCCTCGGTGAGGGCACTTCAAACATGTCACCACTATCTCCTACCTAAAGAATTTGTGATTCACAGTGATCTTGAATCCCTTAGGTATATCAAAGGGCAAGAGAAATTAAACAAAAGGTATGCTAAATGGGTCGAACTTCTTGAACAGTTTCCCTATGTCATTAGATATAAGAAAGGCAAAACCAATATTGTGGCAGATGCCCTTTCTAGGAGATACACTCTTTTAGCTTCCTTAGATGCTAAGTTACTTGGTTTTGAACATATAAAAGATTTGTATGTGCATGATGCCTTCTTTGCTGACAAATATAAAAATTTTGAACATTCACCATGATGGATTTTTGTTCAAGGGGAGCAAACTTTGTATTCCCCGAAGTTCCATCCGGGAACTCTTAATCAAGGAAGCCCATGAGGGAGGGCTTATGGGACACTTCGGTGCTCCCAAAACCTTGGATATCCTACATGAGCACTTTCATTGGCCTCACATGAGCACACAAGTAAAACAATATTGTGATAAGTGTCTAAATTGTAGAAGTGCAAAGTCTAAGGTACGACCCTATGGTCTCCACACTCCTCTCCCTATTCCTTAGGGACCTTGGCAAGACCCAACTATGGACTTCATTGTAGGATTACCTCGAACTCAACATGGAAAGGATTCCATCTTTTTGGTAGTACGATTTTTTAAGATGGCTCATTTCATCCCATGTCAAAAGGTAAATGATGCTTAACTTATTGTTGACTTGTTCTTTAGAGAAGTAGTTCGCTTGCATGGCATACCTAGGTGCATTGTGTCCGATAGAGATACTAAGTTTCTTAGTCATTTCTGGCGCACACTTTGGCATAAACTAGGCACAAAATTACTCTTTTCTACTATATGTGACCCACAAACAGATGGGCAAAATGAAGTTGTTAACAAGACCTTAGGCATCTTATTAAGAGCAGTGGTTCAAAAGAGTTTAAAATCTTGGGATACTTATCTACATCATGTAGAGTTTGCATACAATAGGACAAAGCATTCAACTACATTGCTTACTCAATTTAAGATTGTTTATGGCTTTAACCCACTTACTCCTCTTGAAATTTTGCCTATACCTAACCCCTCTTTTGTTGCGCACAACGTGGCAAGGCCAAGGTCGAGTTTGTTAAGAAACTCCATGCTCAAGTAAGAGCTAATATTGAGCGAAGGCTAACCTCTCAAACTAATACTACCAATAAGGGTAGAAGGCGCATGATCTTTGAACCGGGAGATTGGGTTTGGGTGCACTTCCGCAAAGAGAGATTTCTCACCTAGCGGAATTCTAAGCTATCTCCTAGGGGTGATGGACCTTTCCAGGTCTTGGAACGCTTGGGAGATAATGGTTACAAGATTGACCTTCCTGGTGAGTATGGAGTGAGTGCTACCTTTAATGTTTCTGACTTGTCCTTGTTTGATGTAGGTGATGACTTCCCAGATTTGAGGACCAATCCTTTGGAAGGGGGGTGATGATAACATTGCACAGGAGGAGTCACCTGTAGAGGCAGCAGCCAGAGACATGAGTAGGCCTACGACCAGAGGGAGGGCCAAGAAGCTGAAGGAAGATATAGGAAGACTAGTGTCCTACATCTTTAGGGACACTACCCTACGAAAGGGCACCGCCCTACAGAAGGACACTCTTGACCTTGGGATAGGACACCTAGTCCTATGCACCACTCTAGAGTAGGATTTCTCTTGTATTTCTTTTATTTTGTAATTTTCCTATCTCCTACTCTCATTTTAGGGCGTTAATTTGATAGAATAAGTGGCTAGGAGGTTGCTTTACTAAAAGCATTAGGAGTCATGGGTTCAAGGACCCATTAGGATAGTTTTATTTTCCTTTTCTTTTTCTTATGAGTTGGCCGCCCCACTTGGCTATATAAGGGGGCCTTCTCTTCACTTGTAGCTCTTAATCTTTATTCATATACTGAGCTTATGCTTGTATTCTTCCTTGTGAGGTTGAGAGACTTGATGGTTCTTGCTTAAACCATTGTGATTCTTATCCGGTTCCACGAGCTGGTGGCGAATCTACACTACTGGCTTATCTGTTGAAGGGGTTGCCTTCCTCAGTGGCGCCAATTCCACCTCTATTCTCTTTCATTTTTCTCTCATTTTCCTTTATGTTTATGCGCATATATGCTTGCTGCCCAACCATTATAATTGCTTGTTTTTCAATTCTAATCGGTTGAATTTTCTCAATTCTAGATCCACAACTTGTCTACTATTAGAGTGGTACCATCCACCATGACCTATCCCGACCCTATTCCTTTGCTGGGTTCCAAAGTTTGGAACTTTTATGTGTTTGTCTCTTTCACTCTATATTCATACCCTTCTTTTATTTTCAACCTCCCCGTCGTCTATCTTTCTGGTGTGCTTTTAAATCATCCACTGTGCATTTACCAGTGTGCTCTGTCTTCATCTCCTCCTTGTTGTGTTCTATCCAGATCTGGTCTTGTTTCAACGTTTCTGGAATTCGTACTTGCTAGCCATCCCTGTTTGGTTTGTTTTTCTCTCCTTTGATGGTTGTTTTCTCTCTCCTACCTACTGCGGTTCCAGACCCATGACTTTTCAGAACTTATAGATGTATCTTGTGGCTACCTAGAGCTATCTACTTGGCCTCGTGGCTTTCTCAAAGCAATCGACCTGGCCCCTTGACTTTCCCATTGCAATCTACCTAGCCCCGTGGCTTTCCTGGTGCATTCTACCTAGCCCCACAACTTTCCCAGTGCAATCTACTTGGCCCCACGACTTTCCCAATGTACTCTACTTGGCCCCATGTGATATGAACCCTATGGTTTGAATTAAGGGATCTTTAGAAAACTAAGGCTGAAAACTTGAACATTCCTTTAACACTTGATTTTTTCATATATTTTTCTTTTCTTTTCAGTAATCTTTTCTTGAATTGTAATGACGTATGTAACTTCAAACTTTGGAATATGACTTATTCTTTCAACGAGAATCAAAATTCAGCTTCAAACTTGGTGAGTAATATGCGCATACAAAACAAGCTCTTTAGCAGAAAATGATAACTTTTGATTATTTAGAAAGAAAGAATTTGAAGCAGAAGAAGATAGGTGGACGTCACACTTTCAAGGATGAAAGATAAGTCATTGAGATTACACACACAAAGGTGAAGAACCTTTGATAAACCTAGACTCTTGACTAGGCAAGAAATTTAGAGAAACACTCTCTTTTTTGATAAATTTTGCATAAAACATCTAAGTGTTCTTGCATGGCTTGTATGCCCCTTAAATAGCTTCATGCGTACCATGCATGACTCTCTACATTCAGCCTTGTAACTCTCCTAATATTACTACTAAATAATAATAAAAACAAGACATGAAACAACCAACAAGTAATTAAAAGTCTAGCCCTAATTATCCCATGTAGCCGCCCATTACACCCTTGTAGCTATAGCCAAGATTCTAAGTAAAATTCAGCCAAGTAATTTTTCCTTTTGGTCGCTAAAGTCCTCAAGTGAATCAGCCAAGTAATGCTCCAAAATGAATGAGTATAATGTGCATTAAGCATGTGTTGGTCGCTCCCTTAATTAGCTTTACTCAACCAATTAAATAGCTTCATTAACATGTGTTGGCCGCCCTTTTATGAGTCTTGATTCAGCTAATTGAATTCCATTTGTTGGCTGCCTTTAAAACAGTTACAATTCAGCAAATTAAACACATGTTGGCCGCAATTTGAAGGCTCATGAATCAGCCCACAATTCCTCAAGTTGTAACCTCCATGCTATTAACTCCTTGTTTCCTTGTAACGATTTCAGCTTTAATTCCTTTCAATTCTCCTTTGTAACAACCAGCCACATGATGGTATATTTGTAACAGCCACATGATTTATTGAAAGCAATAAAACAAAGAAAATAATTCAGCCTTGCATCCCCTTGGCCGCCCACCTCTTGGCTGCCCCCTTCTCCCCATGCTTTGCCTTCAATTGGAGTTTGGCATTGATGGCAATTGGACTTCATTTAACTCCATGCTACCATCTTCTTCATGCTTAAGACAAAGAACAATTTTAGGAGGTTGTTCCTTATCATTTGCGCCCTTAGAATGTAGGGATACCATCAGTTGTAGAGCTTCTTTTGCCTTTCTTGCCCTTGACCTTGTCATTGGTCCCCCAAGTCCTTCAAGTGCCTTACCATGGGTCATGTCCTCATCGCCATGGTTTTCCTAGTGCACTCTATCTAGGCCGGCAATTTATTATATTCAATTTTGTTAATTCGGGTATATTTGTAACAAACTTAAAGCTTAATAAGTTTTAGCTTGAGGGGGAGTGTTAGAATATTAGAATAACATATTTAATATCTTAAGAATACCCGTTAAGATTAGGTTAAATCCTATAATATCTCGTAGGATTAGTTTCCAGATTTCTAGATAATTATTATGATTTGTTTCCTAATTACTAGTCTATATTGGTCAATATAAATAAGTGTTAATGTATAGTCTTTTGTAATCAATCTATCCATCATCAATCAATCTATTATCATTATCTATTGTGAATTATTCTTCTCCTATCTTCTTCATTTCTATATCCAAAATCCTATAACTTCAACATGGTTTCGGAGCGGTATCATCCACCATCACCTGTCCCGGCCCTATTCCACTGTTGGGTTCCAAAGTTTGGAACTTTTTTTGTTCGTCTGTCTCACTCTATATTTGTACCCTTTTTTATTTTTAACCTCCCTACAGTATATCTTTTCGGCGTGCTTTTAAATCATCCACCATGAATTTACCGATGTGCTCTGTCTTCATCTCCTCCTTGTTGTGATCTATCCAGATCTAGTTTTGCTTCAACATTTCTGGGATTTGTACTTGCTAGTCATCCCTGTTTGGCTTGTTTTTCTCTCCTTTGATGGTTGTTTTCTCTCTCCTACCTGTTGCGGTTCCAGACCCATTACTTTTTAGAACTTATAGATGTATCTTGTGACTAGCTAGATGTATCTACCTGGCCCCGTGGCTTTCCTAGAGCAATTGACCTGGCCTCGTGACTTTCTCAGTGTAATCTACTTGGCTCCGTGGCTTTCCTAGTGCATTCTACCTGGCTCCACGACTTTCCCAGTGCAATTGACCTTGCCTCGTGACTTTCCTAGTGTACTTTACTTGGCCCCACGGTTTTCCTAGTGCACTCTATCCAGGCTCACGAATTATTATATTCAATTTTGTTAATATGGGTATATTTGCAACAAGTTTAAAGCTTAGTAAGCTTTAGCTTGAGGGGGAGTATTAGAATATTAGAATAATATATTTAATATCTTAAGAATATCCGTTAAGATTAGGTTCAATCCTATAATATCTCTTAGGATTAGTTTCCTTATTTCTAGATAATTATTATGATTTGTTTCCTAATTACTAGTCTATATTGGTCAGTATAAATAAGTGTTAGTGTATAGTCTTTTGTAATCAATCTATCCATCATCAATCAATCTATTATCATTATCTATTATGAATTATTCTTCTCCTCTCTTCTTCCTTTCTATATCCAAAACCCTATAACTTCAACAACTTCCAACGGGCATTAATTTCCAGGTTTACGAAATTAGGACGTTACACTAATCACTACCACTTGACTCATCAAGATCCGTCTCAACTTGAACTTCACATCTATCTTTACCACAACATGTATCCTTCTAGAGTCCATGCTCACTTAGGTTTCGCAAGAGTGATAGACAATGTCAAAGGAAAATAATGGGGGTGCGAACACTTTACATGAACTCACTCACGTAGGATGTAATGACTAAAGTAAATAAACGGGGTTCACACAATTCATACATCAACATACCCAATCAAACACACAGATACATACGACAAATATTCACAAAATCATGTAATTATGCTATCATGCCATGCAAGGCGACTATATTATTTTTCCTTCTTTACTCACGAGCTATCATATGTCATGCAATGCATGAGAGCCTAGGGTAATTTCACCACCCACAATGCTCAACAACATTGCCATAGGAAATGACTAGGAATTAGAGTTCGTACTAGCACTGATACATAGAGCCACCCGCTCTAAAATAATAATAAATTTCATTGGTTGATCAACCAAAACATTAACTTCCGGACAATCTCCATTGATCATGATAATGATCAGAGTCTTGTTAGGGTAACCCGACCATATTGAGGAAATTTCGGCTTACGGGGGCGCAACCCGTGCCACTTAGTAAACTTTCCTTGACCTGCAATTCACACCCTCAAGGTCAAGTGAATGTACGCACTCGGTATCACTCGCAGCCACCTCTCTTCCATTTTACAAGGTACCACTTGTAGATTTATGTTCCGTCATAAGGGCCACCACGTTAGACGTCATTATGCATATGATGCATGTCACACATTTGTTTAATCAAACCACAACACCCTCTGCCACACCGACAGAGAAACCTCGAATCTTACACACTGTCACCCTTTGTGATACAATAGATTCAATAATTGTTCCATACAACAACAACACAATCATGCCCCACCGTCAGAGTCACGTCGAATCTTTCACACAACCACCCATCATGGTACAACAACAGATTCGGTCACATTCCCCTCCAAGAACTCACCCCCATTTGGGTTAAACCACACTTTCTTTCTAGGCATCACAAGTCTTATGCACTTAAAAAGTGTTTACTATAAGCTTTTGGGGTAAGTTGCATTAAGTTGTTGTCACACTTTGAGATTTGGTTCCACTTATACCATATAACTTACTAAATCTCATGGATATGTCTTATGTCCTTCCTTCACATCAACTCAAGTGTTGTATCTTAGTATCTTATGTTTTATAGGATTCATCTCCTAATTGAATCTATATTTCCTTAATTCCTCAATTATTAGGGGTATTTTTGTGGTTTCCCAACTTCCACCTTAGAGAAATTATTTTAATTTACATTTGGATAGTTCCTAAATCCTAAGTTGGATTATTCATCAAGGACTCTTATATTCTTTATGAATTTATTTCTAAAAATCTCTTATCTTACTTATATATACAAGCTGAGAAAATTGTGGGTGTTACATCTCTCTGCACCTAAAAAGAAATTTCGTCCTCGAAATGTAGTTCATATTGTAGGACAAGACATGAACTATCCTTAGTTATCTATCCATCCGAATCCATATAAGACCTTAATGGTTCCCTAATGATTGGATAATTACTTTAAATTGCTTGTGGATGTAAGGATGATAGCCTAGAATTCGATTAACCTAGTATTTAAAGCCTTATGCGGATATCCTTAAAAAACTAGAGCCAAATTAGGATTCACTTTAACATAACAGAATAAAGTTTCGGTGTTATTTATCATTCCATTCAAGATACAACTCAATAAAAAATACCTAATGTCACCAGGCAGATCCTAATAATCCTTCCACCATTATTCATACTATGTCATATTCTGACATAGTGCTAAGTAAGTCTATTATAAGGCTCACTACCATGCTACTCCATTTCCTTCCTAAGATATCTAAGAATCAATAGTCTTTCTAAGTACTCTTGACATTCCACTTTGGATTTCTAACAGATTAAAAAAAGTAGTTGGACATACCTTTTTAGCCTCTAATCAACTTATGGCCATAACACTTAATCAACCTCACAATTTTAATCCAAAAGGGTACAATACCAATATTTCATGACATAAGACCTAGTCTAAGAACCATCAAAATATGTTCCTCACAACACCACTTTCTATTAACATTTCTTCTAATTCATAACAACCTCTTACAATATCTTGTTTTCTTGTGAACCTAAAACAACAATTTCCTTCATAATGCCTTAACTCCTAATTCCACATACCATAACAGTTATCGACATCGCTTACTCTACTATTGATCACATTGACTCCATCGGCCTTAAAATCAACATCCTTACTAATTACGTTTATACTCTATCACCTCCTTCCTATCAAGAATTCTAAGTTCTTCTTTCTCTCTAGGATCTCGAATTTATCTTTAATTCCTTAAGACTAAATCTTTCAACCCATTTGTCAATCCCATCATGCCATGTCTATTATTGTTAATAATTACAGAAGCTTCATATTTAAAATATCAACCATCGTGTAACGCCCTAATTTCTGAACTCAGAAATAATGCCCATTGGAGACACTATTCCTGAAGTTCTTGAAATCATTTCGTTAAATTTCCGATATCGTCATACATTAGCTTAAACTTTCCAACGATTAGCTTAAGCCAAAACAAGACAAACGTTAAAGACCTTAAATAAGTATGAAACCTACTTAAGTTCAGGGAAGAATTCACACTTAGAGAAGTGTGATTCATTGAACTCATACCGGAAATCCGGAAGAGTCTCCCCTAAAAACCAGACAATTACCAAATTCAGCTTAACCTGAAAAATCAGCAAAACCAGTACAATTCAATATCATAACATTAAAACTAGGCCTCAGTGGCCAACTCAGAAATAATTACACTTATACAATTTACATCAATACACCTCAACGAAAAGCCAATTAAACAAATACAAATACTCCAGGAACTACTCCTATTAAACTAATCTTCCAGCTAAAATAAGACTCAGCTCCACCCTCACCTTAACTGCCTCAACCTCACCAGAGGTACCTGCACCACTAAAATATATCCCCGAAACGTGGGGTGAGATAATAATTCCAGTGAATACAACCGCATGCATGAATGCTGGGAGTAGATATCAATGACAATTTAACAATTTAACAAACTTCTTAGAACATAATTCAAGTAAACGGATAGGTAAGACATACGGTGTGGGGAAAGTTAATTACTGACTAAATGTAACCATCATCATGATCACAACTAAAAACAAGTAAATGCACTAATGATGCAACTCACTGCTGTGCCCAGCAGGCATGAACTTATCACTTAAACTGGAGTTAGAACTGAGCTCAGACTACGGGAAACGTCTTTCCCGGGGTTGAATCCCACCCATTACTGGACCGAAGTCAAGTTTTCACATAATTACTTAATTTTTAACTCACAGCGCAAAGACCAGCTTAATTAACTCACGGTCGAAACCGGCTTATATTATTCAAATGCACATAATAACACTTTTCGTAAGTTTGCAAGTTTCGTAAACTTCGACATTCAAAGGTTTCTCAAGCAAATCCTAACCTTAATCACTCAATTCCATACAAACATTACGAATCCAATCAAATTAACTATATAGAAAGGGAATTAAAGGGATAGGGTTCATACAATGAGCATTTCGACAGTTTCGTAAATCTCGCTAGTTTCGACTATTTCGAGAGTTTCGACTCTACGAATAACAAATCTCAAATTCAACTCAAACTCTAATCCAATTATCACAATCCAAGATCTACAATTAAATAAGGAAATGTAACCGATCCGGATATTAATATGATTTACAATTGAGGGTTTTCAATAGCTACGATAGTTTCGAAGCTTTCGATAGTTTCAAAAGCTTCGAAACTAAGGATTTCGACACTCAATTCTAAACCCATATGTTCAATCCATCGATTATCATTCCAAAACAGCTAGAATTCAGCATTACAATCAATAATTTACGAAATAGAGAAAGGGGAAGAAGAGGGTTGGGGAACATGCATTTAGAACCATACAACTACTACCATACAAGTGAGTTGTACTCACCTAAGTGTGGAATTCCAACTTGAAAGGGTAGAAGAAGAAGATCCTTGCTTCAAATCACCTCCCCTAAGCTTGGATCCCGATCCTCTTTCTAGAACTCTCTCTCCCTCTCTCTAGGTTAGAATGAATAAAGGAAATAACACATGTAATGTGATTTTAAGTTACCGGTTTTAGTGTATTTTACTGATGGTAATCGATTACAGACCCATTGTAATCGATTACCAGCAGAGAAAATAACACTAAAAACCCTTTCTGGCAATCTGGTAATCGATTACAACTTATGGTAATCGATTACTAAGAATTCTGCTCTCAGGTAATCAATTACATAATCGATTACCAAAAATTATACTCTCGGGTAATCGATTACCATCCCTTGGTAATCGATTACCAAAACTCAGCTCTCTGGTAATCGATTACAAACTCTATGTAATCGATTACCAACAACCCAAACTCACTAATTTTACTTAGACAATATCCTGAACTTGGTTTTATAACAAAGTTTTAACCCCTAATTCCTCATCTTACCTTTCCTTAATTACTACACACAATTCTCTGTTTGTAACCTAATGAATTATTAAAGCTCCTAATTTGCGGGATGTTACACATCGCTTCTAACTCATGCTTAACTCCCCTGTGATAAGTTATTTGTACCAAGAAGGCTTCAACTTCCATCATCTCCTTACGTCCCTCTTACCACAACACTACTCCTACTTTAGTTGGCCTACTTATATCCTTTCTTTAAGCGAGATGTATCTCAAGGAGTTCACTTTAACCAAGGCTTAAAATCATACAATCCCACTTACAAACCTATCTTCGCCTTTAAAAGTCTCAGTCTATCCCAAGGTATCCGATATACTCCTTTAGATCTTAGAAATATGCAGATAAGTTGTACGTAAGGGTGATAATAAGTTGGCTTAGATAAGGACATAATGTTGTGTTCACATAGAAGGAAAAACAACACAAATAGTGATTGAACCAAATACAATCACCGGGCGACTATAACGTTCATAATACATCCTAACGCAATCTTAAAACCTCCTATAACCTTGATACCTAGTTCGTGGTAATCAATTACCAAATCTACCTTGGAGATTATTAAAGCTCCTCTTACTTGACTCTAAAGGTGATCTTATCCAATAGACTACATTTGTACTCTAGGGTAGCCTCACGTGGTCAACATTTGCTTGTACATAATGCTTTTCTTATTTCCTCAAGACTATAACACGAGGAGTTTACGACATGATTATGCTTTCAAGGTACGACATTCCCTTTAACCCAATCCTGATATTTTCCCTCGTGTTGTTGGTAGCCCTACACTCCTTGATGTGACTGACTACTATTACTGGTCTCCCTTTGGAGGGTAGGGAGCTGCCAACTCTCCACGAGTCAATTTTCAGCACTCCCAAAAGTTTAAATATGAATTTCTCTAAGGAATATTCCACCTATAAGAAGTTTATGGTTGTTAATGCCAAAACTTCTGGTTTCATGACCATAGGTGGACACATCTTCTTATTCTTTTGGCTATGTAGGTACTTCCCCTGTTCATGCTATGTAAGTGTGGTGTCTAAATATTGTGGTTTCATTGATACCATCACCCCTGCCCAACTGTTATCTTAATGTTATGTAAATTTTAAATCATAAAAAACTAATAAATAATGTAATTAATGATACATAATTAGTAATAATTTTCACATGTTATTTTATTATATCATATAAAAAATGTGCATGAATTCTTATGGGCATATGACTAGGGGTGGGAATAGGTCAACGGGTCTCTCAGAGAGATAAAGTTAGACATCGTCTTATAAAGTGATAATGGAATTTTTACTGAATTTGGGTACTCTTGGATGGTCAGAGAGATAAAATAAATGAAAAGTGATAAGGATAATAAAACCTAAACTAAAATAGGAAGAATCCCCACTTTACTTTCTTTATGCATTGTCGATTAATTACAGGGTAGCAAAAAAATCTTGACATTTTAATGTGGTCGTGTCATTGTTAATAATCAAAGGCAATAAGATAAAGCAAAAGAAATTATATATAAGAATTGACGTAAAGAGATTTTATCCATCATTTTTAGTAATTAGAAGTATTTCTATGGTAGTCTTGAACCAGAAGAAGATTTCATCCATTACTATCATCATATAAACGCAATATTAGAAAAATTCATTAATTATTGAATGGAGAATTAATGGTAGGATCAAATTTGCATAATTGAAAAATTTGGGGATCAAAATTGTGAAATTGACAAAATAGGGGAATCAAAATCGTGAAAAAAAAATACTAGGGGACCAAAATCACGAAATTAACAAAATCGGGGGACCAAAAACAAATTTAAACAGTTTTTCTAAGTGAGATGAGTTAGAGATTCATACAATTTTTTTCAAACAAACCATGGATTTCATACCCAAACACGTAATGCACTAATCCCTCCTCTTGTTACTCTCTAAATTAAGCTAATTGAATAAGTAGTCCTTTAACTTTCATAATATCTATCAAATTGATTCTTGTCAAGGTCAAAGTGATAAAACACTATATAAATGTTAAAGGATTAATCAGATGAATATTTAAAATTTGAGGATTAGTTATATAATTATCTTAGTGTGAGGGTTTATTTAATTTTTTTTTCTTTCCCATTTATTTACCCTTCCCTCTCGACCCTGTCTCTCTGGTTTGCCATAACCTCTGCAATCTTACTCGCAGTTATCCCTTCTTGTGAGTCTTCAATCCCTCTCTCGTATTTCTGCAATTTCTTTCTCGCCCTAGACTCACCTTTTCTCTCTTTCGCGCAGGTCTCTGTCTCTCGCCCAAGGTCGGAGAACCACCGTTTGAAGCAATCGAGCAGAGCGTGCACGTCCTTGGCCTTCAGGTATATTTCGGTGTTCGATTTCTGCAATCTCCGCACTGCTTAAGCTTGATTTGGCTAGTGTGCATGATTTCTGCGTGCGCATCCTTGCATGATTGTTGGGTTTAGGGGTTCTGCGTATATTTCTGCGTATGAATGCTTGATTTGGCTACTGTACATTTCTGCAATTTGGTCCTGCGTATATTTGTGCGTATTTTCATTTTTGGTTGTGATTTCTTTTTCTCTGCTCTTAGTGTTGTTTGCTTCAATATGTTTCTTCATAGTAAGGTTCTATAAAGTTCAATGTGTTTCTTTTTAGATTTTTGTAAGGTGCTGCACATAGGGAACGCAAAATAAAAGCTTTGCTGTAAGGTTCTTCTTGCCATTTCTGCATGACTCTGGTTTTGCCAACGCATAAGTGTGCAGGAAATATGTTTGGGGTTCTGCATTTCTGTTTCATAAGTGTTCTACCTGGACTATATTATTATGTTTATGTTTGGAGTTGGAGTGAGGGGGAATATCTTGGTTATGTTTAGTTCATTATTCAGATAAGATGTAGGTTGAGGTATGAGGTATCCTTGACATGATGGATTTGTAATGTCAACCTCCCAAAAAGTACTGCCTCCTTTGATGAGTAGTCTTTGACACTAGTCACATGGTTTTAATTCCATCCCACATCTATATATCTTTCCAAAAGTTTTGTACTTAGGTGCAACCTGGTAGAATCTCGAACTCATGTTGATAGATGTTCTGATTAAAATTAATTCTGCTACTGTATTTACATGTTTCTTGGGGTATTATACTGTGTTGTGATTAAATGACTTGGGTTTATGTTAAAACTGGCTCTTAGATCTGTATTGTCATGCATATATACTTTAGCTATTAGTCAAAATATGGATGCTGGGTAGTGAAAAATGATTTCTTAGTATACTTTGCTTCCTTTTGCATTTATTTTTCTATTAAAATGTCCTTATGGTTTGTACCAAAATAAAATAGAACCGAAAAACAAAAGTTCCTTACCATTAGTTTAACTTATTTTGCCACTCCACCATCTAAATTGGTTGCATATTGTTTGTTCGGTTTGGTTTATTGGTCTTATTGCACTTCAAGGAGAAATACTTATGATTTTTGCATTCATTTATAATTAGGGGTTTCCTTCCGTTTTTGCCACTCCACCATTTTCTTTTTGTTTTGCCTAGATAGGCTTTATTTAATGAACTTTATCTATAGTTGGTAAGAAATCCTAGTGCACGCACTCGTTTATTATTATTATTATTTATTATTATTATTATTATTATTATAATTTTTTTGTTACTTTGGTTGCTAGTGTGAAGTTTATTGGATCATTTCAAGTGTACTTCACACGTTCAAATTTTATTCTTATTGTGAAGCTTTGTTATTAGGTACATTTTATTTCACAATTGTATAATTGTTTACCTATATTCGCAGAAGCTAGCTACAGTCAGCCAGCCACTTCTAGCGCTGCCAGTTCCGCTGCAGGCTGTGGCCAGTTCTGACGCAAGGTACGTCACTATCCTTCCTCCACTTGCAGCTCGCTCCCTCTCTCCCTCTCTGACTCGTCTTTCTCCTCCTCGACTCGTCCTCGCTCAATCTCTCCTACATTCGAAATCACAATTGCCCTTTGTGATTGAAACTGATGCATCTGGGCATGGGATTGGAGCTGTACTTATGCAGTAGGGAAGGGCATTAGCTTTCATTAGCCAAGATCTCTCAGAAAGGAATAAAGTTAAGTCAGTTTATGAACGTCAACTGATGGCAATAGTGTTTGCTGTACAAAAGTGGCGGCAATATTTGTTGGGCAACCATTTTATCATCAAGACGGATCAACAAAGCTTGAAATTCCTGTTGGAGCAAAGGGTATTGGTGGGAGAGCAATTGAAATGGGTAACTAAATTATTGGGTTTCGATTTTGAAATTCAATACAAGCCGGGCTTGGAGAATAAGGCAGCTGATGCTCTATCTCGAGTAATGGATTACCACGCCATTTCTATGGTCACTAACTCAGACTTGGCAGAATTGGCTGAAGAAGTTTTAGCAGATGAGAACTTAAAATTGATTATGCAAGAGGTTGTGCTGAATCCTAATTCTCGCCCACATTATGCAGTCTCTAAAGGTTGTTTATGGTTCTGATGGAACACTAGATCAGGGACCTATTGTATGGAATGAGGGTGAGCAAAGCATGGACCGAGAAGTGGACCCAACACCCAAAAGGCCCATCATATGAAAGGTCTATACCCGTAAGCAAAAGAAAGGGACAGGGAGAGAGAAATCATATGCTGCTGAGTTGGCAAGTTAGTTATGCCAAGCAGTAGTGTTTTAGGGAGTGGGGGAAAGGTAGTGGGGGCACGTTTTGGGAAGTTGTTGTTTTGGACAGAGAATTTCCTTCTCTGAGGAGCTGAGGCTCTGATTTGTCTTTCTGTAAGAGCTCAGGCTCATTTCCTTGGAATTGAATAATATTTTCATTAGTTTCAACGCTCAGTGTTTCATCAATTGGTCCGACCTGCCGGATACCGAGTGCTTTTTTAAACGTTTTCAGTTAGACGACTCAATGCCACCAAAGATGTCGGATAGAGTTGATTCATTGGAAGTTAAGTTTGCTGCGTTAGAGGACTCCCTTAATCTTTCCATGGTAGAGTTCAAACAGTCGCTGCTACAGGAGATGAGTAAGATGTTAGAGAAACGTTCGTTTGTGGACCACGGTAGTGGGGTAAGTGGGGGTGGCGGAGGAGCAGCCACAGGTGGTGCAGGCGCCGCGTTTTCCTCTGGTAACAACATGGATGACTATCGGATGACAGGGAAGAAGGTGGAACTACCTTTATTTGATGGGGTGGATCCAGTGGGCTGGATAACACGGGCTGAAACGTATTTTGAGGTTCAAAATACATCTGATGAAGTGAAGGTCAAGCTGGCGAAGTTGAGCATGGATGGTTATACCATTCATTGGTTTAACTTGTGGAAGGAGACTGAAGATCATCTTACATGGCCCAAATTGAAGCAAGCTCTGATTGAGCAGTATGGAGGTCGATGCTTTGATAATCCTTTCGAAGAGTTATCTGATTTACGCCAAATTGGGAGTATTGAGGAGTACATTGCAGAATTTGAGCTAATTTCGTCTCAAGTTGGACGCTTACCCGAAGAACAGTACTTGGGCTACTTCATGGGTGGTCTCCGGCCTGAGTTGCGATGTCGGGTTCGCACTTTTAACCCGCGCACCAGAACACAAATGATGCGGGTCGCCAGAGATGATTGGAGTTGTAGATGGTAGAGGGAGCTTTGTTTCACGGCCACAGGGTAGTAATTCCAGCACCCATTCTAAATTTTTTAAAGGAAATTTGTCCCATAGAGAAGCGGAGAATTCAAACACCTGGGGTCGACCAAATTTTTCGGGTACGGGTCATGCGGATCACACTCGAAATAATTTGGCCTTGGGTAATTGGGTTCGTCCTCAACATAAGACAGCTTCTGCGTCTTTTTCCTCAACAGCCCACAACACTCGAGAAGACAAAAGAGGTAACGGTGAAAGGAGTAAGGGACTCAAGCACTTGACTTACCAAGAGCTTATGGACAGAAAGGCTAGAGGATTGTGTTTTCGTTGCGGAGAGAAGTTCCATCCTTTGCACCATTGTCCTGAGAAACAGTTCAGATTGTTGATACTTGGGGATGATGAGAGTGTAAATGAGGGCGGAGAGGGTGTAACCATTGAAGAGGATGACGTTGCAGAAGATTCACATCTGGAATGCAAAGCTATGGGCCTTTATGGTGTTATTGGTGACACGTTAAATGAGGTGACAACTGTTAGATTGTTATTGTTAGTGTATCATATGGTAGATATGGGCTTGGGCCTATTACTATGTATATTTGTAAATACACTTGTGTATATATATATTATTTTCCGCTGTGTATTCTAAACACACGGATTCTATCATATGTCTCTCGTTTACTCTTCATCTCAACATGGTATCTAGAGCCTAGCGAGAGATAACCCTAGTCCGTGCCTTCCCAGTGGACCCACTGTCCATTGGTGTCAAATTTTTTCCGGAAACCCTGTTTCATTCCGGTTTCCGGTCTGCCCGTGTTGCCGTGCTATTTTTCCGGCACTCTCTATTGACAAGTTAGATGGCAGTAACTATGATACCTGGGCCTCTGATATCAGGCTCTGGCTAAAGGGACAGGATTATCTTGATCATCTTACTCAGAAGGTTGATTCCATCGACGAAAAAGATCGCCCCCGCTGGTCCAAGGTTGATGCTCAGATTTGCAGCGTTATTAAGTCGACTATTCATCCTACCCTGAAGCAGATATTTCGAGCCCATGAGACATGTGCTGGGGTTTGGGAGCAGGCAAGGGTGCTTTATACCAATGATACTCAACGCCTCTATGGTGTTTGCCACAATCTCTTGAGTACCATTGTCCCTAGACGTCTTGATGGATCCATGGCTGAGTACTTGGGCAAAGTTCATGGTCTTTTACATGACTTCAATGAACTTTTGCCTCCCGCTTCCACTCCTGCCCAAGAACTGGAGCAACGCCAAACTTTCTTTATGTTGATGGCATTGTATGGGCTCCCTGACGAGTATTCTTTGGTCCGTGATCAGATTTTGGGCTCTCCGACTGTGCCCACTTTGACCTCTACTTGGTCAACGTTGTTGCGTGTGCCGCCCAAGTCATCTCTTGACATACCTTCTACTGTCACCCCGGTTGACTCTTCTGCCTTAGTATCCCAGCGTGATGATCGCAGCCGCTCTCGCAAACCAGGCAAGGGTCGTCCCAAGTGTGATCATTGCCACAAATTGGGCCACACTATTGATAGGTGCTTTGCATTGCATGGTCGCCCTCCTCGGTCTGCTAATGTTGCCCAGGTTGCTCCCTCTGTGCCTTCTAATGTTGATGCCACTTCCTCTGCTCATTCAGTATCGCCGGCTATCTTCAACGACTTCCTTAAATGGTATGAGGATCGTCAGGCCTCCGGTTCCACTGCTTCTGTTGCGCACACGGGTAATTCCTTGCTGGTCTCACTCACTCCACCTCCCTTGGCCCTTGGGTTCTTGATTCTGGTGCCACCGATCATATTACTGGTAATAAATCCCTTTTCACTACCCTTTCCACTTCTGGTTACTTACCATCTGTGACTTTGGCTAATGGCTTCCAGGCCCCATCCCATGGTGTTGGTAGTGTCCGCCCTCTTCCTTCTCTCTCCATTGATAATGTCCTTTATGTCCCTGGGTCTCCATTTAACTTATTATCCATTAGCCGTCTCACTCGTTCTCTTGATTGTGTCATTTCTTTTACTAAAGACTCTGTTTTCTTACAGGACCGGAGCTCGGGACAGATGATTGGCGCCGGATGTGAGTCTCATGGCCTTTATCAGCTTCGTACTTCTGCTCATGCTGGCTCGGTGGTGGATTCTCCCCTTCTCATCCATGCTCAGTTGGGTCACCCTAGCCTTGCCAAGCTTCAACAACTAGTACCGAGTCTGTCTAAGTTGTCAACTTTGTCGTGTGAGTCATGTCAATTAGGAAAACATAGTCGTAGTCCATTTCCTAGGAGTGTCAATAATAGAGCTTCGTCTCCCTTTGCTTTAGTTCACTCTGATATTTGGGGTCCGAGTCGTATTAGGTCTACTTTAGGGTTTCAGTATTTTGTTATTTTCATTGATGATTATTCTCGATGTACCTGGTTGTTTTTAATGAAAAATCGTTCTGAGTTGTTTTCTATATTTCAATCATTTTATCATGAAGTCAAAAATCAATTTGGTGTTTCTATCCGTGCTCTCCGCAGTGATAATGCTCGTGAGTATCTCTCCCATTCTTTTCAAACATTTATGGCTTCCCATGGTATTCTTCATCAGACCTCTTGTGCATATACCCCACAACAAAATGGGGTTGCGGAGCGCAAGAATAGACATCTCATTGAAACAACTAGAACCCTTTTACTTCATGGTCATGTCCCTCAACAATTTTGGGGTGATGCTGTTCTCACTGCGTGCTATCTCATCAATCGCATGCCCTCTTCTGTCCTAAACAACCAGGTCCCTAACTCTATATTGTTCCCTCATCAGCCTCTCCACCCCTTACCTCCTAGAGTCTTTGGGTCTACATGCTTTGTTCATAACTTTAGTCCTGGTCTTGATAAATTGTCCGCTAAGTCTCACAAGTGTGTCTTTTTAGGCTTCCCTCGGTCTCAGAGGGGGTATAAGTGTTTCTCACCCTCTCTTCGTTGATATCTCATTTCAGCTGATGTCACGTTCTTTGAGTCTTCTCTCTACTTTGAGTCTAATTCCTTAACCTCTGGGTCCGACTTAGTATCCACCACCACCCCTTTTGTCTTTGATCCCTCAGACATGCCTATTGTGCAGAGAGATCCACCACCTCAGCCACCTTTACGGGTTTATCATCGTCGGCAACATCCTCGCCTTCCAGACGAGCAGCCTATTGACTCTCATCCGGAGCCAACTCCTCCGTCTCCTCCGGTCCCACCTCCTTCGGCCCCTTCGGCCCCAACTCCTGAGTCTGATCTCCCTATTGCACTTCGTAAAGGTATACGCTCCACTCGTAATCCTTCACCTCATTATGTCACTCTGAGTTATCACCGGTTATCCCTATCCCATTATACTTGTCTCTCTTCTATTTCCTCTGTGTCTATTCCTAAAACTGCAGGTGATGCCTTAGCCCACCCTGGTTGGAGACAAGCTATGCTTGATGAGATGTGTGCTCTTCAGAACAGTGGTACTTGGGATCTCGTTCCTTTGCCTTCTGGGAAATCTGTTGTTGGTTGTCGGTGGATCTTCACAGTGAAAGTTGGCCCTGATGGCACACTTGATCGGCTCAAAGCTCGATTAGTAGCCAAAGGTTATACCCAGATATTCGGGATAGACTACGGTGACACTTTTTCTCCCGTCGCCAAGATGGCTTCTGTTAGATTATTTTTAGCCATGGCTGCTATTCGTCATTGGCCCCTCTATCAGTCAGATGTCAAAAATGCCTTCCTTCATGGTGACCTGTTGGAGGAAGTTTATATGGAGCAACATCCTGGTTTTGTTGCTCAGGGGGAGTCTTCAGGCTTAGTGTGTCGTCTCCGCAAGTCTTTATATGGTCTTAAGCAGTCTCCCAGGGCTTGGTTTGGTAGATTCAGTGCAGTAGTCCAGCAGTTTGGTATGACTCGGAGTGAGGCTGACCATTCTGTGTTTTATCGCCATTCAGCTGTTGGGTGTATCTACTTGGTAGTGTATGTTGACGACATTGTCATTACAGGTAGTGATCACCATGGCATTTCACATATAAAACAACACCTTTGTCATCATTTTCAGACTAAAGACCTTGGCAGACTGAGATACTTCTTGGGGATTGAGGTAGCACAATCCAAGAATGGAATTGTAATTTCTCAGAGAAAGTATGCATTGGATATTTTAGAGGAGACTGGGCTAATGAATTCCAAGTCCGTTGACACACCTATGGATCCAAATGCTAAACTTCTACCAGGTCAGGGGGAGCCACTTTTAGATCCTGAGAGATACAGGAGACTGGTTGGAAAACTGAACTACCTCACTGTTACTCGTCCAGACATCTCTTTTGCAGTTAGTGTGGTAAGTCAGTTTCTTAATTCTCCTTGTACAGGTCATTGGGATGCAGTCATTCGCATTCTAAAATATATTAAAGGAGCCCCGGGAAAAGGTTTGTTATATGAAGACAATAAACATACTCGAGTTGTGGGATACTCAGATGCAGATTGGGCAGGTTCTCCTACTGATAGGAGATCCACTTCTGGATATTGTGTCTTTATTGGTGACAACTTGATTTCCTGGAAAAGCAAGAAGCAAAATGTGGTGGCGAGATCCAGTGCAGAAGCAGAGTATAGAGCTATGGCTTCAGCTACTTGTGAGCTTATTTGGCTTAAACAGTTAATTGAAGAACTGAGATTTGGGGAGGTTACACAAATGTCTCTCATTTGTGATAACCAAGCTGCCCTTCACATTGCCTCTAATCCAGTATTCCATGAGAGGACCAAACATATTGAGATAGATTGTCATTTCATCAGGGAAAAGATTTTATCTGGAGACATTACTACTCAGTTTGTTAAGTCCAATGATCAGTTGGCAGATGTCTTCACCAAATCATTGAGGGGTCCTAGGATTGATTATATATGTAACAAGCTTGGTGCATATGATTTATATGCTCCAGCTTGATGGGGAGTGTTAGATTGTTATTGTTAGTGTATCATATGGTAGATATGGGCTTGGGCCTATTACTATGTATATTTGTAAATACACTTGTGTGTATATATATTATTTTCCGCTGTGTATTCTAAACACACGGATTCTATCATATGTCTCTCGTTTTCTCTTCATCTCAACAACAACCATGAGGTTGGAGGGAAAATTGAAGAGGATTACAGTATTAGTTCTGGTGGATAGTGGTGCATCACATAACTTCATTTCTCCTCAGGTAGCTGCTGCTCTCGAATTACCTATTGCTCCTACTCACGAATTGGGTGTTACACTTGGTGATGGTCATAAGGTTACTACTATAGGTAAATGTACCAATCTTAATATTCAGATTGATGGCATTGACTTTATAATAGATGCCTATGTGTTCAATTTGGGTGGCTTGGATGTTATATTGGGTGTAGCCTGGTTGCGAACCTTGGGAAAGGTATTAATGGACTGGGAGGAGATGACCATGAATTTCCTGCTTGATGATAAATCAATTGAACTTAGGGGACAAACCAATAAGGCTATTATTCCACAAGGAGGACAAGTATTTAATGTTGACCCAGCATCATTGAAAAGTTTATTGAAAGAAGTTGATGAGGATGATTGGAGGAAGTTGTGCCTAGTTAAAAGTGAATCAGAGAGGGTCTCTACACAGCAGTTGAACCCATTACAGCAAGATGACCTCATGAGATTACTTGACAAATTTCCAGAAGTTTTTAAAGAAATATTGGGACTTCCTCCAAGGAGAGACATTGAGCACACTATTTTGTTACAGCCAGGAGCAGGGCCTGTTAGTGTTAGACCCTACCGGTATCCTCATTTGCATAAAAATGAGATTGAAAAACAAGTAAATGAACTGATGCAGCAAGACGTAATCAGACATAGTTCCAGCTCTTTTTCAAGCCCTGTTATATTAGTAAAGAAGAAGGATTCCTCTTGGCGTATGTGTGTTGACTATAGGGCGTTGAATAAGGTGACTATTTCAGACAAATATCCAATTCCAGTAGTGGATGAGCTCTTGGATGTGCTGCATGGTGCCTTTTATTTCTCAAAATTGGATTTAAAGTCTGGATATCATCAAATACGGGTAAAAGATGTTCATAAAACAGCATTTAGGACTCATGAAGGCCACTATGAGTACCTAGTGATGCCATTTGGTTTGATGAATGCTCCAGCAACTTTCCAATCTACAATGAATCAAATTTTTAAGCCATATTTAAGGAGGTTCTTGTTGGTGTTTTTTGATGATATCCTTGGGTACAAGGATTGGCAAACACATCTACTACATCTTCAACAAGTTCTTCAAGTGTTGAGGGAGAATCACTTTGTGGCTAATAGAAAGAAGTGTACTTTTGGAAGACAGCAAGTTGAGTATTTAGGGCATGTCATCTAAGGTGATGGGGTTGCTGTTGATCCTAATAAGGTGAAGAGTATAGTGGAATGGCCTCGAAATGTTAAAGGTGTGAGGGGGTTCTTGGGGCTGATGGGATACTATAGAAAATTCATTAAGGGGTATGGGAAGTTAGCTAAACCTCTTACAGAGCTAACCAAGAAGGAGGGATTCCACTGGGGTCCAGAGGCTCTAAATGCATTTGAAGAATTAAAAAGAGCCCTCACTTCTGCCCCTGTTTTGGCTCTTCCGGATTTCACTCAACCATTTCAAATTGAGTGTGATGCTTCGGGACGAGGAGTAGGAGTAGTACTTATGCAAGAGGGCAGACCTATTGCGTATTTTAGTAAAGCTCTGGCTAACAACTTGTCAAAATCAGTATATGAAAAGGAATTAATGGCCCTTGTCTTGGCGGTTCAACATTGGAGATACTACGTGATAGGAAGAAGTTTTGTGGTTTTCACTGACCAAAAAAGTCTTAAACACCTATTGCAACAGAGGGTAGCAAGTTGTGATCAACAATGTTGGGTTTCTAAACTGATGGGCTACAAATTTGAGGTTGTTTATAAACCGGGTCCAGAAAATAAGGTTGCAGATTCTCTGTCCCGAATTCATGAGGAAGGATATCTTAAGGTGTTAATTTCTTCACCCATTTGGGAACAAGGAAGGGAGATTAACAGGAGGTGCTGAATGATCCAACTTTGAAACAAATTATTGATGATTTGCAAATGGATTCTACTTCCAGATCGGGATTCCGTCTTCACAAGGGAGTACTTCTTTACAAGAACAGATTGGTACTTCCTTCCAATTCTTCTTTTATTCCCTTGCTATTAGAGGAGTTTCATTCCTCACCTATGGGTGGACACTCAGGTTTCTTGAGGACATATAAAAGAATTGCAGGGAATTTATATTGGATTGGGATGAAGAAAAGAATCCAAGATTTTGTGAAGGCTTGTGATGTATGTCAAAGGCAAAAATATTCTGCTACCTCTCCAAATGGATTGCTACAACCCTTACCCATTCCAACTCAAGTTTGGGAAGATATTTCACTCGATTTTATTACGGGTCTACCCAAGTCCAAAGGCTTTGATGCAGTGCTTGTTGTGGTTGACCGCTTGTCTAAGTATGCTCATTTCTTACTCCACAAACATCCATACACTGCTCGAAGTGTGGCTGCTGTTTTTGCTAGAGAAATAGTGAGGCTACATGGAATTCCACAATCCATCCTTAGCGATCGAGATCCTCTCTTTGTTAGTATTTTCTGGCGGGAACTCTTCAAATTACAGGGATCGGTGCTGAAAATGTCGTCATCTTATCACCCGGAAACGGATGGACAAACTGAGGTGGTTAATCGTTGTTTAGAGGCATATTTAAGGTGCTTTGCCTCTGAACAACCTAAGAGTTGGTCAGATTGGGTACCATGGGCAGAATTATGGTATAATACTACCTTCCATGTGTCTACAGGTACCACTCCATTTGAAGTGGTATATGGTAGAAAACCACCTACAGTGATGCAGTTTGTTCATGGTGAAACTAAAGTGGAGGCTGTGGCTCGTGAGTTGCAAGAGAGGGATGAAGCTTTGAAACAATTGAAATATAATTTAACTAAGGCCCAAGAGCAGATGAAGAGATATGCAGATGAAAGTAGAAGAATGCAAGTGTTTGAAGTTGGAGAATGGGTTTTTCTGAAGTTTCGCCCACATAGGCAGCAATCTATAGTTCGTAGGATCAATCAGAAACTGGCTCCTCGATATTATGGTCCTTATCAAGTGTTGGAGAAATATGGAAGTGTCACTTACAAGTTGAAGTTGCCTCCTACTTCGAAGGTTCATCCCGTGTTTCATGTATCCCAGCTTAAGAAAGCTATTGGTAATTATACAGCTGCGACAAAATTACCAACTAACTTGGAGGTAGAAATCAATGAATCTGTGGTACCAGAGAATATTTTGGCGGATAGGGAAATTGCCAAGGGTGGCTATAGAGTTAAACAATTTTTAGTGCAGTGGAAAGGTATGACTGAAGAGAATGCTACTTGGGAGGATGAACTACTTCTGTGCAGCCAATTCCCCCATCTCAGCCTTGGGGACAAGGCTGTACTTCCAGCAGCAGGCAGTGATGGAACACTAGATCAGGGACCTATTGTATGGAATGAGGGTGAGCAAAGCATGGACCGAGAAGTGGACCCAACACCCAAAAGGCCCATCATATGGAAGGTCTATACCAGTAAGCAAAAGAAAGGGATAGGGAGAGAGAAATCATATGCTGCTGAGTTGGCAAGTTAGTTATGCCAAGCAGTAGTGTTTTAGGGAGTGAGGGAAAGGTAGTGGGGGCACGTTTTGGGAAGTTGTTGTTTTGGATAGAGAATTTCCTTCTCTGAGGAGCTGAGGCTCTGGTTTGTCTTTTTGTAAGAGCTCAGGCTCATTTCCTTGGAATTGAATAATATTTTCATTAGTTTCAACGCTCAGTGTTTGCCAAGCCCTAGTGTTTTAGGGAGTGAGGGAAAGGTAGTGGGGGCACGTTTTGGGAAGTTGTTGTTTTGGACAGAGAATTTCCTTCTCTGAGGAGCTGAGGCTTTGGTTTGTCTTTCTGTAAGAGCTCAGGCTCATTTCCTTGGAATTGAATAATATTTTCATTAGTTTCAACGCTCAGTGTTTCATCAGGTTTAAACAGAGACTAGTCTTGCCTAGTAAATCTGTTAGAATTCCTCTATTACTTGCAGAGTTTCATGCCTTACCTTGGGGTGGTCATTCAGGGGTAACAAGAACTTATAAAAGGTTGGCAATGGCTTTTTATTGGAACGAAATGAAGCGCGATGTGGATCAGTTTGTGGCAGCCTGTCAGGTGTGCCAACAGAATAAATTTCAGGCCCTTAAACCTGCTGGATTACTCCAACCTTTACCTATTCCAACTCATGTTTAGGAGGACGTGTCCATGGATTTCATCAATGGACTTCCCAAGGCTAAGGGGGCTGACACGATTCTGGTGGTGGTGGGTGGATCGGTTGAGCAAGTATGCTCACTTTATTCCCTTGTTCCACCCATACACTTCTAAGGATGTAGCAGCAGCTTTTGTGAGGGAAATTGTTCGGCTGCATGGTTTCCCCAGCTCTATAGTCTCGGATAGAGACCGGGTTTTCATTAGCACGTTTTGGCAACAGGTATTCCGGCTGGCTGGCACTAAGTTGAAATTGAGTTCGACGTATCACCCACAAACCGATGGTCAAACGGAGGTCACAAATAGGACCATTGAAGCTTATTTGCGGTGTTTTATCAATGACCATCTGCGCCAATGGGTGAAGTGGCTGCCATGGGGGAGTTTTGGTTTAATTCTTCATATAACGCGTCCATAAAGATGAGTCCCTTTAGAGCATTATATGGTCGCAATCCCCTACCATCATTCCTTATCATAGGGATAGTACCATGGTGGATGCAGTTGATTAGTTACTTATAGTGAGGGACAACATTCTTGGAGAATTGAAACAAAATTTGTTGAAGGCTCAACTACGAATGAAAGAGCAAGCGGATAAAGGGAGGCGTGAAGTGGAATTTCATGTAGGTGATATGGTCTACTTGAAGGCCCAACCTTACAAGTTGAAGTCTTTGGCTACACGGGTGAATGAAAAACTGAGTCCAAGATTTTATGGGCCATTCATGATAGTGGACAGAATTGGTGCAGTTTCATACAGGCTTCAGTTACCAGAAACTTCAAAGTTGCATCCAGTTTTCCACATTTCCCAACTTAAAAGAGCTCTACCAATCAACCAGCCAAGTCGGGACCTCCCACCTTTTTTTATCAGAAGACTTGGAGCTGCAGGTGGAACCTGAAACTGTCTTGGCCACTAGGAAATTATGCAATGGGGACATTGAAGTCCTTATAAAGTGGGCTCACTTGCCTAATGAGGATAATACATGGGAGGATTTTGATCTGATTCAACAAACATTTCCAGAATTTCACCTTGAGGACAAGGTGCAACTCATTGGAAGGGGGGGGGGGAATTGATGGGTCTCAAATGGGCCTCCCATAAAGGTCTACAGCAGAAAGAGAAATAAGAAAATAGCAGGGATAGAATGAGAATTGCAGTTGAAACGAATAAAGAGCAAGGAATGGAATCTGTTATGCCAATTCCTAACCACCTGGACACTTGGCAGCAGGAGAGAGGAGCAGAAGATACTGCAGTCAGTGAAGGGGGACGTGTATATGAAGAGGAATTGAAGGAGAGTGTGAGGATTAGGCAATCATTTGGGAATTGTGGGGTGACTATTGTCACAGGGCAGAGTAGACACTGTCTCTCTGAATCTTTCCTTATTTTCCAGCTTCTAGACTTTATCTTTTCTGCTATTTCAGTGTAATCAGAGTTGTTTTCTAAGTTTTCTCTAGCATTTCTATATAGTAATTTCAGTATCTATCAAGTTGGTATCAGAGCTCCCGATCCTGGGAGCCTCTGGATGGTATCGACAAGAATGGAGACTCGATTGGACGATGTTGAACAACGGCTGGAGGGAATGCAAGAGACGTTTCGCCAGCAAATGGAAGAGATGATGAGGACAATGACAGAACGGTTTGAGGCAGCAGTGAGGGAATTGCGGGTCGAAAGGGAAGCAGAAAATGGGGGTGGACCTAATGGCGGAGGAGAGGCGAGAAGGGAGGAACAAGTTAAGAGGATAGAGGTGCCATACTTTATGGGAGACGACCCACATGGGTGGGTGTATAGGGTGGAACGTTATTTCGAGATTAATCGAATTCCTGAAACAGAGAAGGTGGACACAGCTGTGGTATGTTTGGAGGGGAAGGCGTTGAATTGGTATCAATGGTGGGATCCACGAGTAGTGGCGGTTACATGGCCAGCTTTTCGCCATGCACTTCTGGGGCATTTTCCGGTAGCGGCATCAGAAAACCCATATGAGGCGTTGATGGGTCTGAAACAGAGGCGTTGATGGGTCTGAAGTCCCTGTCCGCTGCCCTAGCCTTCCCTGTTCCAGTAGTCTTGACATCCTGCCGTCGTCCAGCCTAAGACGTCAGCCCTAGACACATAACCTTTCGATCGACCATCCCCCAAGCGTCGTCGCTGTTCGGTCAGTCACGCACCCTCATGCGCCGTCATCACCATAACAGAGTAAAGAGGAGAGCAGCTCCCAAGCATGGTGGACCTATAACCCACAAAATCAACAACAGTTTCTACCATCACAAAGTAAGGAGGATAGTAGTTCCCAAGCATGGTGGACCCATAACCCATAGAATCAACAGTAGTTCCCACCGTCATCATCCGCTGCTTCGCCGTCGGTCTCATTCATCTCGTCGGCGCCTCCCAAGCGTGGTGGACCTATAACCCAAAAAATCAGCAAGCGTTTCTACCATCACAAAGTAAGGAGGATAGTAGCTCCCAAGTAGTGTGGTGGACCCATAACCCACAAAATCAACAGTTTCTACCATTATAGAGTAAGGAGGAAAGTAGGTCCCAAACGTGGTGGCCCATAACCCACAGAATCAGCAGCAGTTCCCACCGTCACCATCCGCTGCTTCGCCGTCGGTCTCATTCATCTCGTCGGCGCCTCCTCTATCCTTTTTTTGGGGTCAGTTTCTATGTTGGTCATCTCCAATCTGGTCTCAATTTGTCCCATAGCCATGGCCAACTGGTCCAAGTTTTCTGGAGATGCTAGTTCCTCAGTCAAGGGTGCTGTCTCCTTCGCACACACCCTCTCAAACGCTGAGTATAAGGAATATTTCTAATTGAAGGCAGCAACAAAATAATCTTCGGCAATTGTAGCCCAATTTGGTAATTCCACCGTTTTCTTCTCTTGTTCATCGCCTGTTGGATTTTGGATTCTGGTGCTTTCGATCACATAGCTGGTAATCCCTCTCTTTTCTCAAATTTAACACAACCTAAAACAACACACCATATCACCCTTACTGATGGTTCAAAAGCTAAGGCCACCGGCATTGGTCAAACTATTCTTTTTCCTGACATATCCTTAAACTCTGTTCTTCTTGTGCCCGACTTTCCTTTTTTATTTAGTCTCAGTGAGTCAACTGACTCGAACACATAACTATTTTGTAGCCTTTATTGCTGATTCTTTTTCAATATAGGACCGGAGTACGGGGCAGATATTTGGAGTAGGATCTGAATCACGTAGTCTCTATTATTTTCAGCCTCTTGTTGTCTGCACTGTTGCAGAATCACCATCCCTCTTGCATCGTCGGTTAGGTCATCCAAGCTTAAACAAGCTTCGGAAAATGGTCCCTCATCTCTCTAATTTGCCAAATTTGGAGTGTGAGTCATGTCAATTAGGTAAACATGTTCGAGCTCCTTTCTCAAGTTCTGTCAATAGTCAAGTCAATTCTCCATTTGATCTTGTTCATTCCGATGTTTGGGGTCCGAGTCGTGTTAATTCTATTCGGGGACATAGGTACTGTTATTTTTATTGATGACTACTCAAGATGCACTTGGATTTTCTTAATGAAAGAATGTTCTGAATTATGTACAATTTTTCAAAATTTTTTCAATGAAATTCAAACTTAATTTGGTTGCTCTATTTGCATCTTGTGTAGTGATAATGCTAAAGAATATTTTTCTACATCTTTTAATCAATTTATGACTTCTCATGGCATGATTCATCAATCTACTTGTTCGCACACCCCAACAAAATGGAATTGCAGAAATAAAACACCGTCATATTATTGAAACTGCCAGAACTCTTTTATTGCATGCTAATGTACCTTCAAAATTTTGGGGTGATGCGGTCTTAATTGCAACTTTTCTGATAAATCGAATGCCATCTTCTGCTTTGAATAACAAAATACCTCATTCCCTTTTATTTCCTAATGATTCCCTTTTTAAAGTTCCACCACGTGTCTTTGGGTCCACTTGCTTTGTGCATGATTTCACTCCAGGTCTTGATAAATTAGCTGCCCGTGCTGTAAAGTGTGTCTTTTTGGGTTAGTCTCGGGTACAAAAAGGGTACAAAATGCTATTCCCCTTCAAAGTGGGTCCAACTGGACAGGTGGATGGTTGCCAAAGGCTATACGCAAATCTTTGGGCTTGATTATGATGACACTTTCTCTCCTGTTGCCAAGATGGACTCAGTTTGCCTCTTCTTATCCATGGTTGCCATGCGTAATTGGCCTCTTTTTCAGCTAGACATAAAAAATGCCTTTCTTCATGGTGACTTAGTAGAAGAAGTCTATATGGAGCAACCACCTGGTTTTGTTGCTCAGGGGGGGTCACGAGGATTTGTCTGTCGCCTTGTCGGCTACATAAAGCCTTATATGGTCTTAAACAAAGCCCTCGAGCATGGTTTGGCAGATTTAGCACAGTTCTCGAACAATTTGGAATGACTCGAAGTGAGGCAGATCACACTCTGTTTTATAAACATTCGTCTACTAATAAAAGTATTTATCTGGTTGTCTATGTAGATGATATTGTTATCACAGGAGATGATCATGATGTTATCAACCGACTTAAGCAACACTTGTTTCAACACTTTTTGACAAAGGACTTGGGTCAATTACGATACTTTTTTGGGATTGAGGTAGCACAATCAAAAGCAGGAGTTGCCATATCCCAGGGAAAGTATGCTCTTGATATTTTGGAGGAAACTGGAATGCTAGATTGTAAGCCTATTGATACTCCCATGGATCCAAATGTCAAGCTTATGCAGGATCAGGGGAGATATATCCAGATCCAGGCAGATATCGAAGACTGGTTGGGAAGTTGAACTATCTTACTTTAACCAGACCTGACATATCATTTGCAGTAAGTGTTGAGTCAATTTCTTAATTCCCCTCGTGATTGTCATTGGGATGCAGTGGTTCGAATCTTAAGATACATCAAAGGTTCTCTTGGAAAAGGATTGGTCTTTGAGAACAGAGGTCATACTGATATTGTTGTATACACAGATGCAGAATGGGCTGGTTGCCCTAATGATAGAAGGTCAACCTCAGGGTATTGTGTCCTTATCGGAGGTAATCTTGTTTCTTGGAAAAGTAAGAAGCAAAAATGTTGTTGCTAGATCAAGTGCGGGAGCCGAATACTGGGCTACGACCCTTACTACTTGTGAGCTTATATGGTTGAAACAACTTATCTGAAAACTAAAATTTTGTGAGATACAGTCTATGAAGCTTATTTGTGATAATCGGGCAGCCTTGCACAATGCTTCTAATCCTGTCTTCCATGAGTTGACCAAGCATATAGAGATTGACTGTCATTTCATCCGTGAGAAAGTTCTTTCTGGTGAGGTCATTACAACATCTGTAAATTCTAGAGACCAGTTAGCGGACATGCTTACTAAGTCACTCTGAGGACCAAGGATAGCCTACATTTGTGACAAGCTAGATGCATATGACATATTTGCACCAGCTTGAGGGGGAGTGTTGAGAATATTCTAAATTTCTGTATATAATTAGTGTGTTGAGTTTCTGTTTATAACTAGTTTCTTAGTTTCTGTAAATAAATAGTTTCCAATTCTGTTTTCTGATTATGTAATTAAGGTAATTATTAGGATTAGCAAAAGTTTCTCACAATCCCTACAATCAAGGGATTCTCTTGTACAGAATTTCATTATAAATACAGTGCCTAATGAATGTTCAAAGGCATTTAGATTAAACCTAATTCCTTCTGTTTCAAGTATTACATAGAACACATGTGCTTTAATTTGCTCTGTTCTCTAGCATGATAAGACGTTAAAATGAGCTGATACAAAGTAAAGAAATCTTGACATTCTTGGAGTTTTAGACCTAATTAAATATGATTCTGGGATGGAAAGGTTTTAGGTAATATATGTTTCACTCTGCACTACAGGTGATTACTGCATTCACTTTATCACTTTATCAAGTCACAAGTCTCTGGATTTTATAACACTTTATCACTTTTGTTAGTATATAGCAATGTGCAGGTGTTTCATTTTGGAATGTTTTACAACACTTTAACTTATTATGTGGATTTACTTATTGCAGATTAATTGTTGAAAAGCTTGTTGATATCGTTACACATATACATCAAGCAATTTTGGAGTTCCTCCTTGGAAATCATGGTATGGGATCATATCTCCTATGAATTCAAAATAAACTGTTACGTGTCTGATATATTTATGGTATGATTCTAAGTGAAATAAGTAAACACTGTAGACTAATTTTGGCAATCTATGATGAATTTTTCTCCTCTTTCCTGAACTGTTGTACAATTTGTAACTAATTGCTGTTGCCTTTTGATCTCTTTGCGGTTGATTTAACTTGAATTAAAGACATCAGAATTCAGAAGTGACTACTATGCTATCTATTATTCTGTGGGAAGTTGTACAAAAGATTTGACAGAGATATCCCCGAGTAATTTTCTAGAGAAGTGACTATTATACTAGGAAGGGACCTATGGACCTTTACACTCAACCTCAATCTACAGCTGCAAAAAATAGGAAAGACAATGTGGTGCAAGCGGGCATAAGAGAGCTTTGTGATAAAAAAGCTACAGAAAGGGTGAACCAATATATAGCCCGCTTTTGGTACCAAGCTGGCATATCTTTCAACTTAATAAAGTTAGAAAGTTTTCAAGACATGCTTCGTGAAGTTGGACATTTTGGGAAACATTTGAAAGCTCCTTCCTACCATGACATTAGAGTACCACTCCTTCAAAAAGAGGTGGAGTACACTAATGAATTAATGAAGCCACTAAAGGATCAGTGGGCAAGTTTTGGGTGCTCCCTAATGTCAGATGCTTGGACTGATAGGAAACAAAGAAGCATAATCAACTTTTTGGTGAACTCCTCTTCTGGGACAATGTTCTTAAAGTCGGTTGATGCATCTGACTATGTAAAGACCGATGAGAAGATATTTGAGTTGCTGGATTCTATTGTAGAGGAGATTGGAGAGGAAAAGGTTGTCCAAGTTATAACGGACAACGGAAGTAACTATGTTCTTGCTGGTAGGTTGCTAGAGGAAAAAAGACCAAAAATTTATTGGACCCCTTGTGCTGTACATTGTATAGACTTGATGTTAGAGGACATTGGTAAGCTGCCCAATATAAAGAAGACCATTCAGCGAGCTATCTCTCTTGTTGGCTTCATTTATAGCCATTCAAGAACTTTAAGCATGTTGAGATTCTTTACCGGTGGGAGGGAGTTAGTGAGACACGCAATCACTCGATTTGCAACATCTTATCTTTCCTTGGAGAGGATTCATCAAGAGAAAACTAATCTTCGAAAGATGTTTGTGTCAGAAGAGTGGAATGAAAACAAGCTAGCAAAGGAGGCCAAGGGAAAGGAAGCCACTAAAACTGTCTTGATGCCTAGTTTCTGGAAGAATGTAGTATTCATTTTGAAAGTGATGGCTCCTCTTGTGAAAGTGCTTAGGCTTGTGGATAGTGAGAAAAAACCAGCCATGGGCTACATATATGAGGCAATGGACAAGGCGAAGGAAACCATTATGAAATCTTTTAAAAATGAAAGCAAATACAAGGATGTGTTTGCAATCACTGATAAAAGATGGGATATTCAGCTTCATCGCCCTTTACATGCTGCTGGTCACTTTTTGAACCCGGAGTTCTTTTATGCCAACCCTCAGATGGAGTTTAATGGTGAGATTATTAAGGGTTTGTATGATTGTATCAATAAATTGCTGGGAGATTTGGAGATGGAGAAGATTGTTCATAAGGAGTTGGCTCACTATAAAGCTGGGAGTGGTATGTTTGGGTCCACAATTGCTATAGCAATGAGGGGTGAAGTTGCACCAGGTAAGAGACAAAACATTGCAACTTCTGAACTTTTATTCTTCAAGTCATTTGCTTAAGTGTTTGTGTTTAACATATTTTGTTTGCATTTGTAGCTCAGTGGTGGCGGATGTATGGTTCAGATACTCCCTATTTGCAACAACTTGCAATAAGGATCCTTAGCTTGACATGTAGTGCTTCGGGTTGTGAACGTAATTGGAGCGTCTTTGAGCAAGTAATTAATTTCCTATTTAAAGTCAACAATCAATGTCTTGCTTATAATTATTCCTTAAGTAATAAGTATTTATTTAATTGTTTTAGGTTCATACTAAGAGAAGGAATAGACTCGAGCATAAAAGATTACATGACTTGGTATTTGTCAAGTATAATCAAGCACTCCATCGAAGGTATAACCTTAAGGATGAAATCGATCCAATTAGTCTCAATGGGATTGATGATTGCAATGAGTGGCTAATTGGAGAGATGGATGGGGAAGAAGGTGAAGATGAGAGGGTTCATGAAGGAGATGATGACCTTACTTGGAGAACAGTTTATCATCGGGACTTGATGAGCCTAGACAATACACTAGGCATCACAAAAGGAAACAACTTGGAAGTGGAGAGGGGCAAGTAGGAACATCTACTAATCCTTCTAAAAGAGCCAAAGGAGTAGCTTCAAAGAACAAGGGGAAAAGGGTTGGAGTTGTTGAAGAAGCTGAGGCATCGGAAGATTCTAGCTGTGAGGAGGATGAATTAGTGCCAAATGCTAATTTCATACATTCAGATGGAGAAGCTGAAGGATTTTTAAATGAGCAGCATCACCATGTGGAAATTAATTATGCAGGCATTGATGATGATGAGGAGGATTAAACAAAATAGTTTTAGGGCTTGTCATTGTGTTTTACTGTTTTTTAACATTGTTTCTTTGTTTTGATGGCTATTTAATCCTTTTGTTGGTTAGGAATTTATGTCTTTTTATGATGACTATCACTAGATTATGAATGCCATGAATTTTAGATTGTTATATTGTTGGTTTCCATATATCTGTTTATTATTTTGCTGTTTTTGCATCATATTGTGTGTGTGTGTGTATTGTCCGCCATAGACCGCCATGGCAGTATGACGCTTAAAGGTCCTTGCCGCTATCCGCCGTATAACCTTACTGAGAACACTGCCAATGACTATTGAGTCCAGAAACGAATGACCTTGCAGGTTCTAATTGACACAATTTATGTTGCTAATTTATTCTTTTGATTTCGACTTAAATTCTCTTCTCGCATTTTATTGTAGTTACACAGTATACTATTCTCTGTTATGAATAGTAAATGAAGCATCGGCACACAGTCCCACACTCATGTATTCGTGTATGACATTTCACCAACACTTCTGATACTATTCTATGTTATACCAAGTATTTGTCACATTGTTGTATGATTGTATCCATATTTTATCCTATCTATACATCAACTCATCAACCAATTTTCACTTTGGCACCCGGCCAGTTAACACTATCACTTCTATTATTAATTATTATGGTATCAAAATTCAAAACTGAAGTGACTATTCTTCTTTTATCAGCATGTTTAATTATGCAGAATAGTATGTAACCTTTGGCTCTTTATCTTGAGCTGCAATTCTCTCACTATTCTAAGCTTAAAACAATCAAGTTGTTGTTTGATTTTCTTGTTGATATACTGAACTTTGATTCTTGAAAGAGTAATATGTAGGATGGTTATAGGCATACGTGTATGGTATTGTCACTTTGATGATTAGAAATTATAATTTAGGATTTCTGATTAGTGATTAGTAAGTTGTGAACAGTTTGCAGGTCTACTTATGGTTATAGGTCTGTTGACCTACTTGGTTTACAGGTCAATATTTGTATGTCTTGTTATAAAATCAGGCTTTTAAACAAGTTTGCAAGCTAGGACATGCCTTAAAAAAAGGCTTGTAACACGTAATAGGTCAGACTCAGGCTTAAAAATTAGGAGGTAGGCTAGACTCAGGCTTGCCAAAATTTGGCCTGTTTCCACCCCTAGTCGGCCAACTTATACAACATACTTTTTTTCTATTTCTATCATATCTCACATTACTCTCTTTTATCTTTACATCCCTCTTTGTTGTACTGTTAAACAACATTTCTTATTATGTTCGCTCTTGTGATATGATGTGCAATTTCAACAGGGCATGCATGCTCATCCTTTGGAGACTTTAAGGATTGTTGGCTGCCATTGCAGACCTCGATTGCGACGTTGTGTCACTATGATCTGTTAAGACAATATTAAAGAATCTAGATTACACGATGAATAATCAAATTAGAGTATCAAATTAGAGTATCGTTTTTCATACAACAATATAACATGAAAAAACAAAATAAAAAATAGAAAGAAAAGAGAGAAATGTAGGATGTGATGGATGATATGATGGAGATATAGAAAGAAAAAATGTTGTATGAGTTATTGTATATTTTTTTATTGTATGATTTTATTTTCTTATCAAATTACTCTCTAAGATATAGGTTCTGTTCATTTAAAAAAAAGATATACATTCTGTTAATTTCCAAAAATATAAAAATTACCAAATAATTATCTGAAATACACAAAAAAAACTTTACATTATATAGTTGATTATATTATTTCACATATCATGCACGTAAGTTCACAGAGAAGGGATGCATGTTTCAAATGGCGGATTTACATTTTCTTATATTCCGTATTGTCTGTGAAAAAAAACATTGTCATAATAGAAGTACATTTTGTGACTTTCAATAAAGGAGAATTTTAGTACAAATCACAAAAAAGTGATTTATAGTAGACCTTTATTATAAATAATATAAATTTAATAATAAAATAATTAATAATATATATTATAAAAATACATTTACCTTTTATAGTAATAAAATTAAGGGTCTACAGTAGATTCAAATTTAAGAGGATCTAACCTAAAATCACCCTTTAATAAAGGTAAAATAGCAGATAAGGTGGAAAAGAATTGCCATGAACCACATGCAACTTTAAACGATTGCTCAAGAGTTAAGACACTTCAAACTGTAAGAATGTAGGAAGAATCATGAACAAATGTTTGAGATTGTTACTAGTGGATTAAATTATGTATTTCTAGAATACCTATTTTATCCACAAAATAATTATTTTCATTTTGACAAATTTAATTTAATATAGGACAAATAACAATTTCACACGCCATCTCTCTCTCTTTATGCGTGTGTGTAAATACACACATGGTCCAAGGAAATAATTTCATTAAGTCCAAAGGGTAGCTATTTGGCATCTACAGAACACAAATAAAAAAATGATATTACAATGCTAAAAAAATAAATCTTACAGTGCATAACACTTACTCATAACCAGTTCAACCAAATCATCAAAGTAACTAAAACTTAACAACAAAAAACTACTAAACTGGTCATCCATGTAGTTGAAGCTGTTTGTCGGGCGATTTTTTCGCTACTTTATTTGTTTTTTATTTTTATATTCACTCGACTCTGTCATAACTAACAGAGAAACCATTTTGATGTCACATGTGCAAATTAATCTCCAATCAATGGCTGAACATTACACTGGAGAAGGGGGAAAGGGTGGAAAAAATGACCATGAACAGAAAGGGTAGAAGGGAAGGCAAAAATGAAGGAGAAGGAGAAGGAGGAAGAGATGAGAAAGGTTGAAGCTTTGAGTTGGAAGAAGGCGTAGGTAGAGGAGGAAGTGCTGGTGGAGAGATGAAAAGAGGGAGGGAGATAAAGGTGGTGGTCAAGAAGCGGTGGTTGTAGGGGATAAGGGAGGTGGAGGAAGGAGGAGAAAAGAAAACTCTCACCGAGGAGGGGAGAAAACACACCTGAATTGGGTGGGAGAAAACACACCTGGAGTGGGTGGAGAAAACCCCACATATGGGGGAGGGAGGTCCCGGGTGTGACACCCCTAGTTACCACTAAGAACGTCACATGTATTGCACATGACAAGTGGACACTTAAACGTAATCGGTAAAATGCGGAATATTTTTTTTGTTTATATGAAAGAGTTGATACATGTTCAATGTGACATTGGCCTACAACATTTCTAATCTCATTTTACGTATTATGAAACATTCTTTCCTTATAAAACTTTTTCGTAAAACGCAGAGTCACAAATATATTACAGAATCATAAACCATATGTCAAATTAAACCATAAACGTCATTCATGAAACATAAAGTAATAAGTTAGAGTTACATCCAAAAATCCAAATGTGTTTAATGGAATTACAAACCATAAATAAACCATGAGTTCTAGTAGTCAAATAAATATGATAATGACCTTAAACAAGGATACAAAACGGAGGTCACAAAATCTCAGAGCTAACACACAACTAGACTCACAAACAGCCACTCTACTCGTCACCACTAGATCGTGAGGGGATACCGAGAGACTTCGGGTCTTCCTCAGGATATTCTTCCTTAGACAAATCCTCAATAGCTATAGTCTCTAGCACACGTGAGATGGGAAAACTAGAAGGCTCAGAATCTAGTGAAGTAGGTGAGTAACGTGGAGAATCAGGGTTCAAACAATTTGACGTACGTGAAGCTTGTGAAGAAATCGACGAAGCCTGACGAGGACGAGGGCGACGGGAAGTGGTATATCTAACGAGATTCGATGGTGTCTGGAATTCCAAAGTCAAGGGGACAGTAAACTCAACAACCGGAAGCTTAGGGAGACCAGGATGGGTGATGCTGACTTGGACCTCCCCAGTAAAGATGCACCTCCGGGGCACATCAATAATCCGCTAGGTCCCTCCTGGGATCCAGCACAGGTGCACTCTCATGGTACTCATCGTTCTAACCTCAGACACATGCTAAATGACACAAAAATAAAGGTACAACCAAATAACAAGTAAAACAAGGAGAGTGAGAACATTTTACATGAACTCACTGATGTAGGATATAATGACTAAAGTAAACAGATACGGGGATTCACACAATACATACAACAACATACCCACTCATTCACAGAAGGAAATAACAACATCATAAAATCATGCGAATGCGCTCATGCAATACTAGTATCCATATATCTTTTCAGGATTTCTCCTTTACCATGTATCATGCAATGCATGAGGGCCCAGAGTAATATCACTATCCATAATGCACAACAACATTATCATAGGAAGCGGCCAGGAGTTAGTGTCTTTACTAGCACTGGTACACAGCCACAACTCCAAAATAATAATCATAATTCCACAAGTTGATCAACCAAAATCTCAACTTCCGGACAATCTCCACTGATCATGATAATGGTCAGAGCTAATCAGGGTAACCCGACCATATAGGGGAAATTCTGGCTTACAGGGGCGCAACCCGTCCCGTCATAAGGTCCCGACTTAGACATCACTATGCACATGATGCATGCCATACATTTGTTAACCAAACAGTAATACCTTCTGCCACATTGGCAGAGTAAATTCTGAGTGTTACTCATGTAACATCCTAAAATTTAGAAATCTATAATTATAACTAAAATACGTATAATTATATTCTGATCACGTTAGTTGTAAAAATAGAAGTTTTATAATAATAATGGTGAATATTAATATAACCGTATTTATGATATAATATAATATTATAAGTATTAGGAGAGACATCAGATTATTAAGATCTTAATCAAATTTGATTATATCGAATATAATAATAAAATTATTAGGAGATAAATCATATTATTAAGATTGCAATTAAAATTAATTGTTATAAATATAGTAATTATTATATTAATTTAATAATATCAAGATTAATAATGATAATCTTATGAGAGAGATATGCTTTAGTATTTTAATTTAGGATTGGATATTAAAATAGGAATAATGAGATCACAATGATTAAAGACAAGGATTAATAACAAATTTAGGATAAGGTTTAATTATAAGATTTGAAGTTGAGTGTAGATGGATAAGGATTCTGTAACATCCTAATAATTTCTAAAATAAAGGAATAAATAAAATACTATAAGATTTATGTAGAAATAATAATAATATTATTATATTTATTATTATGTTTCAGAAAAAGTAATATTTAATTAAAAAGGAAGACGGGTGGGTTGGAGTAGGCCCAACTCAGATATTTAAATAGGGGGTCATCTATTTCACCCTAGCCTTCTTTCAAACGTCAGATAACCAAACTCTAGGAGGAGAGAAGTGACTCTACAAGGGGGAGGTGCAAAAGTGTAGATCGTTGAAAAAATCTTATCTTTCATCTTTGATCGTCATATCTAAGGTACAGGGGGAAGGGGTGCTGCTATATGTGTATGCTAAAGTGCTTGGGTAGTGAGGGCAACCATAAGTCCCTCTAGGATTCCTAAATCTTGAATTATGAGTGATGAATTGTATATAATGTGTTGAAATTCGTGATTGTCTGGATGATTACTGTCTTGTTCTTGATAAAATTGAGAGTAGGAAGTGAGATTGTCGAAAAGGGGTTAAATTAGGATTTGGGAGGGGGATTTCATAATTGATTCGATTGTTGAATTAACTGTAATCTTTTGAAATAATTGATGAAATTATTGAATTTAATCGGTAAAAACGAGTCTAATTGAGTTAGGAATTTGAGGATTTGAGTAGGGATTGAAGAAGAGGGTTAAAAAGGGGCAAAAACGCAAGTGCAGTCGCATATCGGGTTGCTGGTAATCGATTGCAAGGGTCTGTAATCGATTACCAGGTGTTCTGGGCAGAAAACTCGAGGCTGAGTCTCTGGTAATCGATTATAAGGATGCTGTAATCGATTACCAGGTTACCAGTCCTCTGGTAATCGATTACAGACATCATGTAATCGATTACCAGGCCTAATATTTGTGTATTTGCTTCTGGTAATCGATTACAGGCTTCTGGTAATCGATTACCATGTCCAAACTTGATATTTGAGTGTTGTTTTGATGTATTGTGGTGACCATTTACTTACTTGATGGATGTTTACCTAAGACAAGGATTGTTTTGTGGAATTGATGAGATCAAAGTGGATGTATAATGTATATTGACTGTGGTATGAGGTAGTGTTATATGACTATTTTATATTGATGTCTATGTGTCTTGTATTTGAGATGTGATGTGAAATGATTAGAGTAGAGGACGTTGTATGAGAAATGTATGATGTAATGTGATGCATTGAGCATGAGCCTATGAGGTGTGAATGTATGAGATGACGCTGATGCATTGAGCATGAGCATATGAGGTGTGATTCATGAGATGCACGGACCCATCGAGGGGGTGCAGTGACCATGATGGGGGACATTCAATGCACGGGCCCATCGAGGGGGTGCAACCTAGGGGCGAATATATTTGCACGAGCCCATCGAGGGAGTGCAACCTAGGGTCGGATATCTTTGCACGGGCCCATCGAGGGGGGGCAACCTATCGGCCAAGAGGGCATTTAACGGTAGGGCCATCATTGGTAACAACTAAGGGGATTGATGAGGTACGCCCATTGTGCGGAGTTCCAAATCCTGACTCTTAGGAAGAGGTATTGTGCATGAGCATAGAGTGAGCATAATCATTATCCTTGTTTGTGTGAGAAGTGTGAAACTATATTTGTACGAACTTGATGAGTGAAATGAATAATATATGAGTTGAGATGAATGATGATATGTATGGTGAGGGGTGGGAAGTAAGGGTAGCCTTCTGTATTGCATGTATATGTATGTATTCTTTTCCTCACCGTACTCTTCTGTGGTTTTCATAGGTGATGAAGATGGCACTCAATGTGCCGAATTTTGAAGGGACAAGGTCTCGCTCTGATACGTGTGGCATCGGGGCTTAGTGTTTAGGGCTTGTTACTTCATTTTGATATGTAGAGATTTAGGAAGATTGTTTTTAAGGGTCTTACATGGCCAAGACGTATTTTTATTATGTTGATAATTTAATTTTCGAAAACATTGATTTTACTTTAATGGAAATTTAGCTTGATGTGGATTACTTAATTGTTTAAAAGAGGAATGTGAACCTTTTTACCTCAATGTTGACTATAATTTTCCTTATAATTTAATGTGATGGTTGTATTATTGTTTGGGGGTAGAAGGGTGTCACAACTCACAACCACCCGCTGTAGTATCACTACAATTCAGTCTCAGCTCCCTCTAGGAACTTGCCATACACTGGGTCAAACCGCACTCTCTTTCCAGGCATCACAAGTCTTATGTAGTCTTGGAGTGTCGTTCATAGGCTTTTAGGGTATGTTACATTCCATTGTTTTCACACTTGAGATTTAGCTCCACTTATACCCTAGGATTTACTAAGTCTTATGCATGTTTCTTATGTACCTCACTTCACCCTCACTCAAGCATGATATTATAGTGTTACAAGCTTAGAAAGGTTTGCTATCTAATAGGGTAACACTAGGTAATCCTTAACTAGATTCATAACGTATTAGGGTTGGGTGTATATTACATCTCCATATGTTAGGCTTTCCTTCTTTAGGTCTAGCTTATCTTATCTTTAACTTAATCTTCCTTGATTAAGTCTTGTCTTAGGTAATTAAGGCTTAATTAGTCTTAATCCATTAAGTAGTCTTAGGTTCAGTCCTTAATCAAGTGTAATTTATCCTTAACTAAGTGTTAATCCTTAATTAGATCTTAATTAAACCTTAATCATACCTTAAAATACGTTCTAAACTCTTAATTGGGTCTTAATCATACTTGATTAGGGTTAATCATGATTACTAAATCCTTAATCAATTCTTAATTACCTCTTTAATCTTTGATTAAGTCATAATCATGCTTCATTAGGGTTAATCATGATTACTAGATCTTTAATCAATTCTTAATTACCTCTTTAATTTGTGGTTAAGTCTTATGTAGAACACACAAGAAACACTAGGGGGGGTTGAATAGTGTTTTATAAAATTAAAACACTTTATGGAAACTCTTCACAAGCAGCAGGGTTTAAAATAAATACTTTGATAACTTGCTGAAACTAGGATTAATGTACTTGCTGAAACAACTTCAGCAGGTTCAATAAAATAGTTCAGAAAACTTGTTTTACAGCTCAGTGTTATAAAATAGTAATTTCAGAGCCCTCCATGTTAGAACAAACTGAATTTAAATGGAATTAAGGGATGAGAGAACTTAACCAAAGATTTATATTGGTTCACCCACCACCACTGTGAGCTATGTCCAGTCCCAAAGCCAACCAGCTAAGGATTTTCCACTATCTGATTAGATAATACAAGTGTTCTTTTCTATCAAGCCTCTTCAGGCTCTACTATAACAAGTATTCTTTATCTACCAAGCCTCTCCAGGCTCTAAGCAACTGTTTAAGAAGAAATAAACTCTAAGCTTGAAACTACACAAGTTTGAAGCCTAAACTGGGTAAACAATGTACAATCTTCTAAGTTAAACTCAAGATATGAAAGTTTTGTACAGATGAAACAAAGTGTAAGTTTCTCAAAGAATTTTTGCAGCACTTTAGCAAGTTGATGTTCTCCTTCTCTATCTGTTCTTCTCTGCATGCACTCTGGTGTATATAAAGAGAGAGAGACTTTGAGATCCGTTAGACTCTCTTTAATCCCGTTGTTAGATAGCTTTTCTCCCGTTGAGACACAAGCTTCTGATAGCTTTCTGCAGCAGACAAAGCAGAAGTAGGTGTGCGACAGCGCTGACTCTACTTTTTCTGAACACGGTGTACTTTCGTAGCAGAGGCTTCCTTTTTGGTGAACATGATTTGAAATATGCCAAAAAGGTTATGTTATGCCTTGCCAGAAAGAGTGAGATGCAGACAGGTTGTAGGAAACGATGAAAAGACTTGAGTCTTCAAAGGATCTTTAGAGAGTCTCACTTCAAAGATGATTTGCTTCTCATACACAACGAGAAGTACGACGTCTCCAGACTTCCGAGACTTCTCTTGCTTCAGCAGGTCCTGACTTCTTTAGAGGGTTCCTCTCCTTCAGAAGATTGCACCACTTCAGAGGGTTACATTATTTCAGAGAGTTGCTCTTTCAGAGGGTTGCTGAAACACAGAAAATACCTTGAAGAGAATCTGCACTATCTTTCGGAGTACTTTAACCAAATTTGTTACTCATTAAAACTTAGGATAGTGAGACTTAAAACCTTATTAATTACTTAATAATATTTTGAGAATCAACATTCTCCCCCTTTTTAATGATGACAAATTTGCGTAAACTTACAAATATCTGAAGGGAAATGATATAGAATTAAGTTTAAAGAATTCCCCCCCTTGGTCAGATACTTAGGTAATATGCTTGCTCCCCCTGAATTGAAGATTCCTTATCTTAAAAAACTTGAACTTCAGATTTTGTTAGTTTATAGTACTCCCCCTTTTTTCATCAATCAAAAGGGTATACAGAGCTGTCAGAAGTAATAGATGCATATACAGAGAAAACATATGTTTCATAGAATTTATGTTGCTGATAGAGCATGTATTAGAGTAAGAGAAAATGCAACAAGTAGCAATTACTTCAGCAGGCACACATATTTCAGCAAGTTCAAACAACAGAGAGTTCAAACAATTCTAGAAAATCCATGAATGTTCAGATTATCTCTTATGAACTTAAACCTATCTTCAGCAAGGGGTTTTGTGAATATATCCGCCCATTGATGCTCTGTATCAATGAACTTAATATCAAAAACTCCTTTTTGAACATAATCTCTAATGAAATGATGCTTGATCTCTATATGCTTTGCCCTAGAATGCTGAATGGGATTTTTAGAAAGATTTATTGCACTTGTATTATCATATAATATAGGAATATAATCAACAACAATATTAAAATCCTCAAGCTGATATTTTACCCATAGTAGCTGTGAACAACAGCTTGCAGCAGTAATATACTCAACTTCAGTAGTTGAGAAAGCTATGGTGCTTTGCCTCTTGCTAGCCCAGCTTATCATATTTTCTCCAATGAAGTGGCATCCTCCACTTGTTGATTTTCTCTCAACTCTATCTCCAGCAAAGTCAACATCACAATATCATAATAACCTGCAGTCCTTACTCTTCTTATAGCACAGACCAAGATTAGTAGTACCATTGAGATATCTGAAAATTCTTTTTACAGCCTTGTAATGAGTTATTCTTGGATCAGATTGAAATCTTGCACACAGACAAACACTGAACATGATGTCAGGTCTACTTACTATAAGATACAATAGAGATCCAATCATACCTCTATACATTGTTGGGTCAACATATTCTTCTCCTTCGTCTTTACTTAAGATGGCAGAGAGATGCATGGGAGTTGACATAGGTTTGCAATCATGCATGTTGAACTTCTTAAGTATTTCTTTTGTATATTTCTCCTGATGGATCCATATACAATCAGACTCTTGCTTAATCTGAAGTCCAGAGAAAATCTTGAGTTCACCCTTTAAACTCATTTCAAACTCAGATTGCATTAACCTTGAAAACTCTATGCATAATGAAGAATTTGTTGATCCAAATATAAATGTCATCAACATATATCTGAACAAGAATTAGATTTTTGTTAGACATTTTTCTAAAAAGGGTTGTATCAACCTTTCCTCGTTCAAAACCATTTCTGAGAAGAAAATTGCTCAATCTGTCATACCAAGCTCCGGGAGCTTGTTTAAGACCATATAGAGCCTTTTTTAATTTAAGAACATGATTAGGAAAAATTGCATTTTCAAAGCCAGGGGGTTGTCTAACAAATACCTCTTCCTCCATGAACCCATTAAGAAAGGCACTCTTTACGTCCATCTGATATAATTTGATGTCATTATTTGCTGCATAAGAAAGCAAAATCCTAATGCCTTCGAGCCTTGCTACAGGAGCAAAAGTTTATGTGAAATCAATACCATCTTGCTGGTTGTACCCTTGAGCAACCAATCTAGCTTTGTTTCTGATCACTTTTCCATCTTCAGAGAGCTTGTTTTTGAACACTCATTTGGTTCCAATAATTGTTTTCCCATGGGGTTTAGGAACAAGAGTCCAGACATCACTTCTGGAAAATTGATTCAGCTCTTCCTGCATGGCTAGGATCCACCCTTCATCACGCAGAGCTTCATCAATATTCTTTGGCTCAATTTCAGATAGGAGGGCTAGATTATTGACTTCTCTAAGTCTTGATCTTGTTCTTACACCTTCTGAAGTTTCACCAATGATTTACTCTCGAGGATGATGAGACTTGTATCTCCACTCATTTCTGCGAGGAAATACATGCTTAATCTGAGACTCGACATTAACTCTTTGAAGAGGATCATCTTGAGCAGGTTGCTCAGCAGGTACTTCAGAAGGTTCTTTAGCAGGTTCCTCATTTTTGACCTCTGTCTTCTCTGAAGTTGGATTTAGCTCCGTCCTTGCAAAATTATCTTCCAGATCTGATAGTTCTCTATCAGTCTCTTTAGCATCATTAAATCTAACATGGATAGATTCTTCTACTGTCAAGGTGTTGGGTTTTGGAAGGTCAAACGCAGCGGAAGAACTGAACTTTTAAAATTAAATATATCCAAAACCCTCCAAGGATCCATGCAAAAATCATATCGTGTTATAGAGTATACCTTTTAGTGCGACAAGTGATCGTATTTTTTTGTCAAACCACGGGCATGCAATAGCAGTTATGACTCCACTGGTATCCACACGAATTCAATTCTTGAACTCCCTCTTTCGCAGTGCTAGCGGCGACAAAGGGATGGTTGCCTCTTCTCTCATTATGAGGGATGGTGATATGGTTTAGAGAAAACCCTTTTCTCTTTCGTGTTTTGAAGTATTAGAGTAATCACATATTAGCTACCGTCAATACATTCTGTATATTGGGGTGGCTAATCCTCACAGTGAGCATTAGGCTTTAGTGACACCTACCCATATGTAGGCCCAAACTAATGGGTTGGCCCATTTAGTCTTACTAATTGAGCTTCACATCACATGGACCTTTAATCTAATTAAAAGCCCAATTAAAACCATCTAATGGGTTCAGTGTCCAAGTCAGCCCGTTCTAAGTATCTGTCCCTGTAGGTTCCCATTATGTTGACAGTAACATTAAAATATTATTTTAATATTACAAGTGGCAAATGATATCTAGCAAAACATCGCTACTACCCAAATAATAGGAATGCCAATGTGATTTGACATATAACCAATCTGCGACCAATGTTACCATGTATGTATAGTCCCTTTGTCCACATATCTAGATTGAACACAAGGCATGGAATGTGTCATCCTTGTATAGTTCAATCTCGATTTCTTGATTTCTTGAGTAGACTCCAAACAAATAATATTAATATCTCATACTAATATTATTTGGGCACAACCATGCACTTTTTAGTCTCACTCAATCAAGGGGCCCAAGATATAACTCCCATTATGTGGGAGGGACAAATCCCATGTAGTCACTCCCATCCTTCCACATGATTTGTGGCATACTTGGTAACCACCTTTATAGTCACCGGGCTAGGCATGACATTTGATGGCACCAAAGCATACGACTCCTCATGTTCGGAACCATAGTGACATCAGGTCAAAGGACCACATACACCATTGTCACTGAGAATCACTAATGACAGACATAATAACCCATGTAGCATTCTCATTGTGGGTCAATCCAGTACACCATTAAAACCCTTTAATGTGCACCCATGTAAAAGATTTGACATCACATATCCATGACTAGTGAGACATAGTCATCAATCTACTCACATACTAGTCTCGACGTATCATTGTTGTCCTTTTTCACAATAATACTTGACTAGGGATGATTTGAGAATGACGTTCTGAAGTAGCCTATAGAATCTCACTATCAAGTCAAACTCGATATCTTACAGCCACGAACAAGTCATTCGAAGGACTTTATCATATTAATTAATTAATATAATAAATAATGCCTTTTATAATTAACATGACATATATTGTATGCTAAAAGGGGTCAATATACTATTGGCCTCTAGGGCATACACCAACAGTTCTAGAGTTATAAACGCTATAAGCCTTTGAAGTTTCTGAATATCCAATGAAAAATCCCTTGTCAGATTTAGGATCAAGCTTTCCAATATCGTCTTTGGTGTTAAGTATGAAACACTCACAACCAAAAATATGGAATTAAGAAATGTTGGGTTTCCTTCCTCTCCACAATTCATAGGGAGTTCTTTTAAGAATTGGTTTTACCAAAATTCTGTTTTGAACGTAGCAAGTTGTATGAACAACTTCTGCCCAAAATGATCTTGGTAGGTTACTTGTGTTGAGTCTCAATATAAATTAGGTATTCAATTTAACTCAAGACTCATTACCCTTACTTTTAATGATTAACAAATTTGATTGTACAAGAAACAAATGTTACTGAGAAAGGTAGTTTGTCTTTGATGTTTCAGGAAATCTTAAAAGAACATATCTACAAAGTCAAAGCATCTACCCAAAAGGATTGATCAACCTACTGAAGAGTTTAAGCAACTATCTGAAAAATGATCAACCTGCTGAAACGCATAAAACTTCCAGAAGTTTGAGTGTGTACTGAATCTGCACTTACTGAAGTATGTGCATCTGCTGAACACATACTATCTGAATCATCATTCAATGACATGGTAAGTCGAGCTTACTCTAAAAGAAGCAACTCTCCGAAGTTGATCAACCTGCCGATGTGGAGAACTTGAATATGCTAAAGACTCTCTCAACCCTCTGATGTCGTGTATCATTCTTTTTGTTGAGAAGACTCACTAAAGACGTTCAACGCAAATCCTGTCAAAGTCAGAAGGTGTAACATCCTAAATTTTATTAGGATAAATAGTAATTAAATTAAATGGATTAATTAAATAAATAATTAATTTAATGGGAAATAAATAATAGGAGTATTATTATTATTATTAGATTTGTTTCGTAAAGGTAATATTATTGGAAAATAGAATAAGGGGGTGAGAGTGGCCCCAAGCCCAATTAGTTATTTCAGTAAGGAGGGGTAACAGAGCACCCTAATCCTTATTTGTGTCATTCTTCAGTAAGCGAAATGCAAAGGAGGGGAGAAACAGAGTCTCAAGAGAGAGCTGCTACGGAGTGAAAGCCAAGAATCCAAGAAAGGACTTCATCGCTGTGATCAAAGCTTCGCTTAAGGTACGGTGGGGGAGAGGGTATTACCTGTATATGCATGTAGGGATGTTTGGGTAGTAATCTAAGAGCATAATTTCGAATTAATAAATGTATGACCTAGAACGATGATATAATCTGTTGTTTGATGATTGATTGTATGTAAATTGAAGAGTATTGGATGAGATTAAACATGATATTGAGAATAATGGAAAAAAGGGTGATTAGGGATTGAGAAATTGGGGATTTTGATGAATTGATGGTATAATCTGTAATTGATTGTTAATTTACGGAGTATTGGATGCTAATAATGATTATGTATGACGATTAGACGTAAAAGATTGATTAGGGATTGATTGAATGAGTTTAGAGAGGTTTGAAATCGTGAACTCTGCGATCTGCGTCGCGGGTAATCGATTACCTGGAGTGGTAATCGATTACCAGATTGTTCTGGGCAACCCAGAAGCACTGTTTGGTTGCTGGTAATCGATTACAGGGGTGTTGTAATCAATTACCAGAGAGTTTGTTTGCGGGTAATTGATTACAGGGGTGTTGTAATCGATTACCAGAGAGTCTGCTTGTGGGTAATCGATTACAAGGGGGTTGTAATCGATTACCAGAGACCTTGTTTGCGGGTAATCGATTACTAGAGGTTGGTAATCGATTACCAGAGTGGATTTTGAGATCCTAACTATTTGATGATGATTGATGTTGTTTGAGAGTACTTTATAATGAGTATGGTGTTGATGATTAATGATGTTTGATGAGGATTGCGATGCTTATGATGATGAATACTGATGATATTTGATGATGAGTCTGATGATGTATTATGATGATAATTGATGATGGGTGTGATGATGATAATGATGTCGGTGTATATCACCTTATTATGATGTTTAATGATGAGCATATTGATGTATGATGATGATGATAAGTGTATATCACTTTATAATGATGATGTTTGATGATGAGCATGTTAATGCATGATAATGATGATTTATGATGATGGTGTATATCACCTTTTGATGATGATGTTATCTAAGTTGTGCGGGCCCATAGAGGGGGTACAACTTAGGAGAGATGCCTTGAGCATATGTGATGAGACCTGAATTGTGCGGGCCCATAGAGGGGGTACAACTCAGGGGATCAAGATGGGGCGTTCGATGCACGGGCCCATAGAGGGGGTGCAACCTAGGAGTGATTGTACGGGCCCATAGAGGGGGTACAACCTAGGGTCGAATGTCGTTGTGCGGGCCCATAGAGGGGGTACAACCTATCGGATAGTGTGTGGTAACACCGGTAGACCACCTTGGTACTAACTAGAGTGATTGACGAGGTGCACCCATTGTGTGGAGTTCCAAGTCATGATCTTTGGGTAGACGATGAGAGGAGTATTGGTGTGTGATATTTCATGATGAACTGGTGTTATTAAATGATGTTATGAATATTGATGATGATGAGTATTATGTGTGAGAATAGAATATATGATTAATTGGGTGAATGATGGTATGAGAACTATATGATGATATATGAATGAGGTTATGATGATGAGCTTGATGAATGTATAAAGGATATATTTATGTGTTATGAATAGGAATGATGATATGACATGTATATGTTGAGTTTTAGATGAATGTTATTTATCGGTGATTATTGTATTGTTGGCATGATGTAATGATGTTGTGGGTGAGGATGGGTATTCTCTATGTGTATGTATAAGTAGTATTCCTCTTCCTCACCGTATTCTGTGGATATATTTTACAGGTGTTGATGAGGACACAACTGGTGTCAATTATGAATAAAAGGGTATGCTCTGGTAGATGTGACATCAGGGTGTGCTTGGGGGTTTTACCATGTTCCTAGATTAGGAGTATTTTTATGAACTTCTGGATGCCTTGTATGGCAGTAGATTATTAATTGTTTTTATTCCTATGGAGATTTCCACTGTTTATAATTGATTTATATTTGGAGTTTGAGTTCATTTAATAAAGTCGTTCTCGAACTATGAGATTTATTAAGAGCGTTTGTGGGCCTTTTTACCCACCGAGGGACTTTACATTTTCTAAACTTCTATTTACGAAACATATAATAGTATGGGGTAGAAGGGTGTCACAGAAGGCTTTCTGCTCAAAGACTTAAAGGTCTCTAAACGTCTTCTGCCATCATCTACAAAAGAAAGTCTTTACAGAGGTCTTTCCGCATCTTATGGAACTTCGTACACGAAAAGGGAACCTCTGAACCTGCTGTGTGTCTGAACGGTACAGTCTCTGGACACCTACTCTGTTAAAGTCAAAAGGCTATCAAAAGCTACACGCTATGTCTCAACGGTAACCTTCAACGATTACATTTCAGGCCTCTATAAATAGCTTCATTCAAGACTTTGAACATGTCGGCAAAATTTAAGAAGAAAAATTCATAAGCAGTCAGCCATGTTCCTAAAAGATATAGTCTGAAGCTGCTGATCAAAAAGGGCAAGAATACTCGTTGGGCCTGGAGAGGCCTGGTGTGCAAAGAATACTCGTAGAGCCTGGAGAGGCTAGGTGTGCAAATAATACTCGTTGTAATCTTGAGGGATTGGTGAAAATCCAGTGGTGGTTTGCCTTGGGACTGGACGTAACTCACTGTGTTAGTGAGTGAACCAGGATAAATTCTTTGTGTGATTTCTCTCTACCCTTAACTCTTCATTTTCTGCTGTTATCTATTTTTAACTAACCAAGGAGGGTTAAGAAAAGTGAATTTATAATTGGCGCAACTTAAATAACTCTGTTTTATTTGCAACAAAGTTTTCAAAGCTTTCTATTCAACCTTCTGAGTTGCATCAACAAGTTGCTGAAATTCCCAGTTTCGGAAGGTTGCTCAAATATTTTCAAATAAGTTTGCTTGTTCGAAAGGTTTTCCGAAAATCTGCATAAGATTATAAAACACCATTCAACCCCCCTTCTAGTGTTTCCTTTGGTCCTAACAGTTGGTATCAGAGCTCAACTTCGGGTTGAGCATCTAACAAGTGCTGAAGGAGTAGATCCAGATGGAAACCTCAACAAGCTATGATGCTTATATCTCAGAAGGAGCATCTGTATCAAGACCACCAATCTTCAACAGAAATGATTATTCTTTCTGGAAGGAACATATGAAGCTATTCTTGGAAAGCGATGATCTAGACCTCTGGGAGGTAGTTACTGATGGTAACTACATTCCTATGAGAAATGGAATACCCATTTCTAAAGCTGAGTGGTCCAATGAGCAAAAATTTAAATTTCAACTTAATGCTCAAGCCAAGCTCTACTTGATTTGTTCTCTGAACAGAGTTGAGTATGACATGGTAAAAGGACTCTACTCTGCCAAGGATATATGGGATTGGCTAGCTTCATATGCTCTCAATGAAGATGAAGATTATACTTCCTCAGAAGAGCTAACACCTGAAAAGGAAAAAGATCCGTCAGAAGAGGAGAATGAATGCTTCATGGAAAATCAATCAGAAGATTCTGATTCTAAGGTAACATCCTTAACTCTTCTTGATAACTATGATGATTTAGTTGATGAAACTAAGGAACTCTTCAGAAAGTATAAGAAGCTTTCTAGTGCTTATGCTGCTGCATACACTAAAAATAATGATTTTGAAAAATAAAATTTTATACTTAAAAAAGAGCTTCTGAAGCAAGAGAACAATAAGCTCAAAAGTCTACTTGAAGAGAAGCAGGGACTTCAAGGAGAGATTTTAGAACTTACTAAAGATCTGGCCAACTTCTCTGAAGGAACCAATAATCTTAACAAAATATTGGAAACTCAGAAAAGATTAAATGATAAAAGAGGCTTAGGGTTCTCTGGAAAACCATAATCTAAAACATCAAAATCTGATAAGCCTAAAAAGGAAAAGAAAAAGGTTGATGGGTGTCCTCACTGTGATAAAAATAGACTATTCAAATCTGAATGTAAGCAAGATGAGGAACCTATTCCTTTAACTGACCCTGGTGGACCCAAGAAAGTATGGGTACCAAAATTGTCTATTATTTCTCTTGCAGATATTCTTAACAAGGCAAGGAAAGCTCCAAGAATAACCAAAGAAGAATGGATGAAAGGAGAACTGGATGGAAAGAGGGTGTACATGCTGAAAGCTCTAAGCACAACTTGCTGAAGTCAATCACATCTCCTTCAGAAAACAATGATTGAGTCTCAATCTTAAAAAGAATCCATATTTATGGTAACATCTTTCTTATCTCAGAATCTCAAAAAATACGTGCATATATGTGTACTTTCTGAAATAACACTGTGATTATCTTGCTGAATCTTGTATTTGCTGAAAAATTAGTTTTTGAAAATAATTATTTTTACCAAGAAATATGAAAAGCTTTAAGCTCAACCGTTTTTGAAAATATCGTGAACTGGCTCTTGGTAACTAATGGCTCTTCAACTATCCACGCCATGATGCACGATTGCACGAATGTGCATTTAGTAACTGTTATGATCATTGATGGTGGTGGGTCTATTTATAGAAGTTGAGAGTTCAGCATTAAGACTACTTCTCTCTACAATCAGAAAAGTTCTTCGTATCCAAGAGAATTTTAATCTTCTCCAAGAACTCTAAAAGCTTCTCCTTCTCAATACAAAATATTCTCATATGGCTGCAACACCCCACTTCGATGAAAAGATTATCCCCACAAAGAGCGTGAGATTAAGTGATTTCGATGGGGCAGGGCACAATATCTCAGAATATTTTGAGGCTGTCGGTTGGACTCCTTTCTTTGAAAGTGTTTCTTCTCCATGGCATGAATGGTGTGTTCTGGAATTCTGGAACAACTCAGAAGTCATTGTTGAAGACACTTTCTTTGGTCTCAAAACCTTTGTTATGGGTAGACCACTCAAAGTGGACTTCGAGGTACATAAAGAGGTTATTGGGGTTGAGGCTAGAGGAGCTCAGTTTGTCTCAGACTGGGAGGTCAACAATGGTGGATTGTGGATGTATGATCAGATGCTATTTGGTCACAGAATCCTTGACGCTCCTAAGTGTTCACAGCTCTTGGAGACTCCTAGAACTCTGCTGGCAATCATTAACTGCTACATCCTTCCCAAGGGAAGTGGAAAGGATCTCATCTCTGAGCTGGAGAGATTTGTGTTGATTCATCTTCTCCAGAAGAAGAAATTGAACCTTCCTAGAATCATTCTACACCACATGATCAGAAGGTCAAGAGAAGCTACTGAAGAATTTCCTCACAATACTTTGATCAAGCACCTCCTTCCTTCTTCACTCCTGCTGATTATGAACAGATGAAGGGTACCATTGTAGAGAAGGCTGAAAAACAAGACTTGGTTAAAAACGTCCCTTCAACCTCTCAAGTCAGAAGGAGAAGAAACAGAGTCACTGATCCTCTCAGTGCTCATGGAAGGATAAGGAAGATGTTTGGGGCTTACAATTTGAAAAGGCTGCATGCGCGGATTGGACGGCTAGGAAGAAAGCTTAAGGAAACTCAGGAGGAGTTACTAAGGCTGAAGGCAGAGAAGGAAGCGCTCAGTGCTGCTGAGACTGGATCAAATTGAAAGCCATTGATTGTCAAAGAGCCTATTATCAAAATTTTTGTTATTTTTGAAACATTTAAAGGTTTTTCTTGATTAATGAAATTAATGAACATTCCCTTTTAATTTTATTCAAAAATCTCTCTATGATTACTTTATTCTGAGTGTTCTATACTCTCAGAATATTTGCTTGATCTTCTGAATCATTGCTTGTGCTAACTTATTACTTCAACGAACACCTACTCTTGATTTCCTCGTTCTTTTTATTTTAACCCTTTTAAATAATGACAAAAGGGGGAGTAATAACTAACAAATATAGATTATCTCAAAAATAACAAATATGCTAAGAGTTTTTTAGAAAAAGGAAATCTTGTGTTTAAGGGGAGTTTCTTAATTATATCAAGTATCTGAAAGAGGGGGAGTAATTTTTCTCCTCAGTATTTCTCGTTAAATTCAATATTATTGTTTCAGATATTTGTTAGTCATATCAAATTTGTCATCATTAAAAAGGGGGAGAAAGTTGAGTCTCAATATAAATTAAGTATTCAATTTAACTCAAGACTCATTACCCTTAGTTTTAATGATTAACAAATTTGATTTTACAAGAAACAAATGCTACTGAGAAAGGTAGTTTGTCTTTCATGTTTCAGGAAATCTTAAAAGAACATATCTACAAAGTCAAAGCATCTACCCAAAAGGATTGATCAACCTACTGAAGAGTTTAAGCAACTATCTGAAAAATGATCAACCTGCTGAAACGTATAAAAATTCCAGAAGTATGTGTGTGTACTGAATCTGCACTTACCGAAGTCTATGCATCTGCTGAACACATACTATCTGAATCATCATTCAATGATGTGGCAAGTTGAGCTTACTCTAAAAGAAGCAACTCTCCGAAGTTGATCAACCTGCCGGTGTGGAGAAGTTGAATCTGCTGAAGACTCTCTCAACCCTCTGATGTCGTGTATCATTCTTTTTGTTGAGAAGACTCACTGAAGACGTTCAACACAAATCCTGTCAAAGTTAGAAGGCTTTCTGCTTAAAGACTTAAAGGTCTCTAAACGTCTTCTACCATCATCTACAAAAGGAAGTCTTTATAGAGGTCTTTCCGCATCTTATGGAACTTCGTACATGAAAAGGGAACCTCTGAACCTGCTTTGTGTCAGAACGGTACAGTCTCTGCACACCTACTCTGTTAAAGTCAAAAGGCTATCAAAAGCTACACGGTATCTCTCAACGGTAACCTTCAACGGTTACATTTCAAGCCTCTATAAATAGCTTCACTTAAGACTTTGAACGTGTCGGCAAAATTTAAGAAGAAAAATTCATAAGCAGTCGACCATGTTCCTAAAAGATATAGTCTGAAGCTGCTGATCAAAAAGGGCAAGAATATCATATAGAAAAAGAAAAACGCCCGAGAGAGAAAATCAAGAAAGGAGGAAAAGCTAGAGAAGCTCTCCAGAAAAGAAGAGTAGAAAAAGCTTAGCAAAAAGAGTGGATCGGCCAAATCAAAAGAATATACATTCCAAGCCAAACACTCTGTTATTTCTCATTTCCTTGTACTTAGATTTATCCTCTGTATTTTGAGTTTTTGCTCAGTTATCCTTTGTACAAGAGAACCTGTGTTTAAGTTTCTCGAAAACTTAAACCTATAATATTTTTAAACACTTTCAAGTGTCTAAGAGCCTGAAGAGGCTTGGAGGAAGAAATAATACTCGTTGAGCCTGGAGAGGCTTGTCTGTAAAAGAATACTTTTTTACACTTGGTTAAGTGTCTGAGAGCCTGGAGAGGCTTGGTGGAAGAAAGAATACTCGTTGGGCCTGAAGAGGCCATGTGTGCAAAGAATACTCGCAGAGCTTGGAGAGGCTAGGTGTGCAAATAATACTCGTTGTAATCTTGCGGGATTAGTGAAAATCCAGTGGTAGTTTGCCCTGGGACTGGACGTAACTCACTGTGTTGGTGAGTTAACCAGGATAAATTCTTTGTGTGATTTCTCTCTACCCTTAACTCTTTATTTTCCGCTGTTATCTATTTTTAACTAACCAAGGAGGGTTAAGAAAAGTGAATTTATAATTGGCGCAACTTAAATAACTGTTTTATTTGCAACAAAGTTTTCAAAGTTTTCTATTCAACCTTCTGAGTTGCATCAACAAGTTGCTGAAATTCCCAGTTTCGGAAGGTTGCTCAAATATTTTCAAATAAGTTTGCTTGTTCGAAAGGTTTTCCGAAAATCTGCATAAGATTATAAAACACTATTCAACCCCCCTTCTAGTGTTTCATATGGTCCTAACAACTTGAAATGAGCATGGTTCTACCCATCTCCTGCAATCTTCTGTTTTTTCTCTTAACAACCCCATTTTGCTTAGGTGTTCTTGCCACAGAGAAATTGTGAGAGATCCCATTCTCATCACATAACATTCTGAAGCTTGAGTTTTCAAATTCACCACCACGGTCACTTCTGATAGCAGATATGCAAAATCCCTTTTCATTTTAAACCTTTTTACAGAATTTTGTGAAATTCTCAAAATTCTCATCCTTGCTTTTGAGGAATAACACCCATGTAATTCTGGAGTAGTCATCCATAATGACCAAACCATATTTTTTACCACCAAGACTTTCAGTTCTTGTCAGACCAAACAAATGAATGTGAAGTAGTTCTAAAGGTCTTGAGGTAGACACAACATCTTTACTCTTAAAAGAGCTCTTTGTTTTTTTACCCTTAAGAAAATTTTCACATAAAATATCAGACTTGAAAGAGAGCTTGGGAAGTCCTTTTATAAGGTTATGTTTTGTTAACTTTGAGATTAATCTCAAGCTGGCATGCCCAAGTTTCTGATGCCAAATCTGTTTTTCATCTTTTACAGAAAGAAGACATGTCACATTTTGATATGCAAGTTCCTCAAGATCTATTTTATACACATTGCTGTGTCTCTTTGCAGAAAAAAGGATTTGATCTGAAGAATCTTTGACTACACAATCATCCTTGATGAAGGACACAACATATCCACTGTCATGTAATTGACTTATGCTCAGCATGTTGTGTTGAAGTCCTTCCACACGAAGAACATTCTGAATAAGAGAGAGAGGGGAAAGACCTACAGATCCTATACCTGTAATCTTCCCTTTTTTATTTCCTCCAAAAGTGACCACACCACCATCTTTGGGTCTAAGGCTTTCGAACAAAGACCTTTCTCCCGTCATGTGACGCGAGCATCCACAGTCCAAATACCATTTATGGTGTCTCCTTTGTCCTATTAAACACGTCTACAACAAGAATAATCAGAGATTTAGGTACCCATATCTTTTTGGGTATTCTTTTGTTAGCAATAGGTCTGCCCTTTTTCTTGTGTTTGCACGTAGACACATGATGTCCAGGCTTCCCACAATATGAGCATCCACTACCTTTCTTAGCCTTATTATCAGGTTTAAACTTAGACTCATGTGATGATTCACTGTCTGAATGTCTCAGGCCACTTTTGTTCTTGGAATTTTTCTGAATACCTAACATTTTGTTGAGGTTCTCAATTCCTTTTACAAAGTTGGTGAGGTCCTTTTTAAGTTGAGCAACTTGTTTCTGAAGTTTCTTATTTTCTTCAGTCAAGTCTTTTGAACTACAGGCTTCAATGTTCAAGAGTTTTTCCTTGAGTAGGATATTTTCAGTCTCAAGAGCTTCATTTTTATTAGCAACTTCAGTATAAGCTCGAGACAGGTCCTTGTACTCCTGAAAAGCTCCTTAGAACTTTCCAGTAAATCATCATACATATCTTGCAAAGTTTGAGGAATTACCTTTAATTCAGAACTGTCTGAGGAGGGTAGGCTTGCCATAAGACACAAGTTGGCTTCTTCAGAAGATTCTTTTTCTTCTTCTGAAGTTGAATCATCAAGATCTTCCCATGTAGCCATTAGACCCTTCTTCCTCTTTAAGAACTTTTTCTTTTTAATAGAGGATCTCTTTAGCATGGGGCAGTCAACCTTTATATGACCTGGCTGCTTACACTCAAAGCAAATAATTTTGTCAGTAGGAAATGCATCCTTATATGACTTACCTAGTTTTGATTCAGATGGTGAATGCTTTTGTTGAGTTTCTGGCAAGCGTACCAGAATCCCAACAGTATAATAGTAAGTAAGAGTATCGTATCCACAGGGAACGGTTCAATTTATAAAGATTAGTGGTCACAATTATCAAGTAATAGCGTATGGTTGTTTGTTGAGAATTATGCAGGTAAATAAAAATGAACTTAAATGAGAGAGATAGAGACAGTTACTTGGACTATGATTGAACTTCGTATCATCACACCCCTTTCGTATGTGATCCAAATATTATTTATGAATATATAATTATGATACCATAGCCAAACTATGTTATTTTACCCTGGTCTCCACAGTGATAAAATACTTAGAAATAATTCATGCGAGTTCTCCCAAGCAACAAATTACCCCGGCTTTAAAGACCTGTTTTTCGTTTGTTAACACTATCAATTCTCCCTGGTGTCCACAGTGACTATTGATTTTATAGAACCACCTCTCGAATGCACCCCATAAAACCAACCTATAACTCCGGCACACAGGCGGAAGCTAAGCATTAAGCACAAAATAAAAATACCGATATCATAAAAATAGGGATTCATAAATAATAAAGTGAATTCACATACAATCGGGGATTGAATCAACTACATCCAATCCTATTGGAGAGTTTAGCTACGCAGGGTAGCTATTACACAACAACGGAGAAACTGTCACACTTTTCTCCAGCCCTTGCTCTGCTCTGCCGTCTCTCCCCCAAAAGCTCCTTTGATCTTTGCAAAAAGGTTCTATTTATAGAGGTTGGAAAGCCATATGAAATCTGGAAGGAATCTGATTTGAAATCATTTGAAAAACTGATCCATATCCTGCGCTTCATCCTGCGTTCAGCGTTTTGAAGCGCAGGTTCGAGAATGCAATCTTTAATACTGAGCTCCACCTATGCTCAGCGCAGGTGGAGCATGAGTCACGTTCCAGCTTTCCTGATTTCCTCTTTTTCAGCTTGATTTCTTCCTGATCTTATCCTTGATTGATCTGCTTTCCTTATTTCCCTCTTTTTAGCTTGATCTTGTGCTGATTTGATCTTCAATTTGAATTTAAAATTGAATCTGCAGAATCCTTATCCTATTAATTGCTGATCTTATCCTTATCAGCTGCCATTTAAATCCTTATCTTACAGATTCTCTCTTCAAATAAATGCTATCTTTTTTCTTCATTTAAAACTTGCCCTTTTATCTGCAAAATCAACAGATTTTCTATCAAAAGTCAAATTCAAATCAAATATTCACAATTTATGCATTTATTACTAAAAAGAGGTAATTTGGGGCATTAATTTACTATTTTACCCTTGATAAGTGCAGTAATTATACACAAAATTATCATATATTTTTCACTTATCATCTTTCTGAATTTTCCCTTCTTCTCAAGCATCCTTTTGATTTTTCTACCGAGAAGAGCCAAATCATCATCATCCTGCAAACTGACTTCAAAACCTTCACTGCCTTTTGAAGTCTCCTCAGCACGCATGGCTTTATGTGACCTATGCCTCAGCTGCTTGGAACTGGCGTTCAAGGCCAATGACTTTTTCTTGGGTGCATCCTCACCAAGTTCTAACTCATGGACTTAAAGAGATCCCAAAAACTCCTCCATTCTTAAGGAATTGAGGTCTTTAGCCTCTTGAATGGCCGTAACCTTGGGTCTCTAAGCCTTTGGTAAACTCCTTAAAATCTTGCGATTGTTATCACCAGAATCAAAGGTTCTGCCTAAAGACTTGAGTCCATTAGTTATTGTCTGGAACCTACAAAACATCTGGTCAATGGTTTCAGACTCTTGCATCTTGAACATCTCATATTGATGAACAAGCATGCTAATCTTGGATTGCTTGACATTGTCAGTCCCTTCATGGGCTGATGCCAACGTATCCCAGATTTCCTTGGTAGAGGAGCATCCATACACCTTCTCATACTCAGATTTACTCAAGGAGAAAACCAAGTAGAGTTTTGCTTTAGAATTGAGCTGAACACGAGCCTTTTGTTCACCAGTCCATTCAGTTTTTGGTATGGGCACACCACCATGTGTGGGAATATAATCACCATCAGTGACTATATCCCATAAATCGATGTTGCTGCTCTCAATGAACAGTTTCATACGATCTCTCCAATAATGATAATAAGTACCATTAAATGCTGGAGGCCTTGACACAGATGCACCTTCTGCGATGTAATGAGGGTTGCTTGTAGAGGTTTCCATCTAGGATCTTCTTCCTTAGCACTATTAGATGCTCAACCCGAGGTTGAGCTCCGATACCAGCTGTAGAACACATAGGAAACACTAGAAGGGGGGTTGAATAGTGTTTTATAAAACTAAAGCAGTTTATGGAAATTCTTTCACAAGCAGCAGAGTTTAAAATAAATACTTTGATAACTTGCTGAAACTGAGATTAACGTACTTACTGAAACAACTTCAGTAGGTTCAATAAAATAGTTCAGAAAACTTGTTTTACAGCTTAGTGTTATAAAACAGTAATTTCAGAGCCCTCCACGTTAGAATAAACTGAATTTAAATGGAGTTAAGGGATGAGAGAACTTAACCAAATATTTATACTGGTTCACCCACCACAACTGTGAGCTACGTCCAGTCCCAAAGCCAACCAGCTAAGAATTTTCCACTATCTGATCAGATAATACAAGTATTCTTTTCTGTCAAGCCTCTTCAGGCTCTACTACAACAAGTATTCTTGATCTACCAAGCCTCTCCAGGCTCTAAGCAACTATTTAAGAAGAAATAAAGCCTAAGCTTGAAACTACACAAGTTTGAAGCCTAAACTGGGTAAACAATGTACAATCTTCTGAGTTAAACTCATGATATGAAAGTTTTGTATAGATGAAACAAAGTGTAAGTTTCTTAAAGAATTTTTGCAGAACTTCAGCAAGTTGACATTCTCGTTCTCTATCTGTTCTTCTCTGCATGCACTCTGGTATATATAAAGAGAGAAAGACTTTGAGATCCGTTAGACTCTCTTTAATCTCGTTGTGAGATAGCTTTTCTCCCATTGAGACACAAGCTTCTGATAGCTTTCTGCAGCAGCGCTGAATCTACTTTTTCTGAACACGGTGTACTTTCATAGCAAAGGCATCCTTTTTGGTGAACAGGATTTGAAATATGCCAAAAAGGTTCTGTTATGCCTTTCCAGAAAGGGTGAGATGCAGACAACTGGCAGGAAACGATGAAAAGACTTGAGTCTTCAAAGGATCTTTAGAGAGTCTCACTCCAAATATGATTTGCTTCTCATACACAACGAGAAGTACGACGCCTCCACACTTCAGAGAGTTCTCTTGCTTCAGCAGGTCCTTACTTCTTTAGAGGGTTCCTCTCCTTCAGAAGATTGCACCACTTCAGAGGGTTGCAGTACTTCAGAGAGTTTCTCTTTCAGAGGGTTGCTGAAACACAGAAAATACCTTTAAGAGAATCTGCACTATCTTTCAGAGTACTTTAACCAAATGTGTTACTCATTAAAACTTAGGATTGTGAGACTTAAAACCTTATTAATTACTTAATAATATTTTGAGACTCAACATCTTAATCATACTTGATTAGGGTTAATTATGATTACTAATTTCTTAATCAATTCTTAATTACCTTTAAGTCTTAATCAAATTATTATTTAATATTAATCTTAGATGATTATGATTAATCTTAACTACACTTGACTAGTTGGTTAAATTGGATGTTGAGATTTACAAGTTTCTTAATCCAATAAGACTTTTAATTATTTATGGATCAAATTAGTGTTGAGGCCCAACACTAACCTAAGTCTTAGTTGTTTATCATAAGTCAATTACTTTGTTTTTATCATTAATGGGTATTGGTTGAGTGTTAGGGCCTAAACTAGTTGCCCAACGATTATGTAACCCATGGGGGTCCAACTCTTCATGTTTTAGTCTTGAAATTAAGGTGTTTGGTTGACTTTTTAGTCAAATTATGGTTTTACCCCAATTTTTTGTTTTCACTTATTCACTTAAACTTTTACCTTTTCACACTTAGTCTCTTAAGTTAACCTAATGGGCCACTCAAGCCCACAAACACTTCACATTCATCACCACTCAAACAAATGAATCAAACAAAATCATCCTCATGAACTCAACATAAACATTACATGAACACATATGAACATTCAAGAACACTTATGAATTTCCTGAAAATTCAATAAATTTCAAAAAAAATGTAAAATTCAAGTATAATGCTCTACACATACCAAATATCCATTTTACCATATCAAATCATCAAACAACACATTTACTCATATAAAAGTTCATGCTTTTTTTAAAAAAATGACTACAACACTTTATTTTCAAGATTTAATCATACAACAATTTATTTAATTCAAAGTGAAGGTTTATACAAGCTTACATTCATCATACCAACACCTTCCAACCATCAAACAAAATTAAAATCAAGCATATCCATATAAACCAAGAAAATCGAACCATATATACATAGGAACAAGTTCATGCATTCAAAATTTTGAAGAAGAAAAATGAAAAGGGAAGAGGGTCAAGGGTCACCCTCACTCTAGCCACCAATCCTACTAGAGATTCAAGGGTTCTCCTCTCCTTACCAAGCTTCCCAAGCTTTGCAACAATGGTGGTGACTCTAGGGCTTTGTTCTCCAAATCACACACTCCACCACTCTTTGTGTTCCTTTTGATATACTCTCTAACTTTTCTTAAAGGACTAAGGTGAGATTCTTTGAGTTGGAAGCTAAAAAATGGAGCTTTCCAACAATGGTGAATGAGAGGAAAGATGGAGGAGGAAGAAGGTGAAAGTTCACGGCTAGGTTGAAGTGAAGAAGAAAAGTTGAATTTAAAGAAGAAGGGGACCAAAATGCTTTAGGGGGACAAATGGTACAATTAGTGATGTAAGCATGTTTTCTTTTGCTTTATGGTCTACTTAAGCATGCTTTAGGTTATTTGATGATGAGTTAATGGTAGGAGAGTACTACTAATCAGAGATTAAAGCATTAGGGTTGAAAATTTTGGATTTTTAGGTTTGGGGTATTTTGGTCATTTTCCAAAAAGGGTAAGGGCAAAATGGTCATTTCACACTAAAAATTCCCAAAAATTCTAAAAAATCTAAAAAAATAGGAAATCCATTCCTAGCCCTATTTGATGATTAAAAATATTTAATCACTCACACAAACCATATCACACAATTAAAAGTCATAAGCAAAAATATGGGTGTTACACCGAGGGAGGGGGACAACAACACTTTTGCTTCTCTTAGCTGCATCAGGGTTTTCTTTTCTTCATTGAGAGAGATAATCTCTATATATTAAATCTGTCATTGGGTGAATATTTAAATCTGTCCCTAGTTGCACGTTAAGTGGCAATTGGGTTGCCTATACGACCTATCTAAAGCATACACTTTTCTCTAGGAACTAAAATGAAGGATTTACTCCACCACTAGGAACTAAAATGAATGAAATTGAAGAAACAATTTCTAATATAGAAATATTTGTAATTTAACATTTTTGAAACTTTAAAAAATTATTTAATTAATAGAAAACTTTGTAAAAATAATGTCATATATTATTTTTTACATTCATTTATTTTTTTAATTTTGAAATTAGGTTAATAATTATCCACTGTATTTTTAAAATATTTGAAACTAGGTGCTTTTTATAAAATATAAATATTGAATTAAAAAATTATTAATAAATAATTTAATTGATAAATCTTAAAGAAGAGCATGTATTTTGTACGAAAATGAAAATTTTATATAAAATGTGTGTATTATGGAAGTAAATATTTACGTAGTGTAAAACTAGAAATTTTATATATTAAAATTAATTAATATTTAAATTATAAACATACATATTTATATTACATAAGATATATTTCAAATTAAAATATAACAATAAATATATACATCATATAAAGATAAATACTAATTTATTTGGTTGAGGCCTTAACACCTGTAATTCCCCAAAATCTTCTTCGTACTATGCATTATCATGACTCTTTGATGCACTCCAACAACTCTTCTTTTGGCTAATTGATCCCAATTATCCATTGCGTATAACCAATGTCCATCGCTACAAAACTGTGCCACCAGCTATGATAGTGATCAACAATTTCAATCTCTAACCCACTAAGCTCAGACCCCAAGTTAGTAGGTAGTTTATTGTTCACAAGGCTGTTATTCTCCTTGTTTTGTATTTGACATTGGGGATGGTAATTTATTGGTTGAATCATCATAATTTTTTCAGCAACTGAGACTCATCCTTTAGTGGATGCATTATATATTCTTGTATAGTGACAGTATGCACAATAGGCTATGGTGACATTGTTCCTTATAGTACATCAACAAAACTTTCCTCTATATTTTTTGTGTTGGTGGGTTTTAATTTTATTAACACATTGCTCAATGGGATGGTTAATTATGTTCTTGATTTGCAGGAGAACCACTTGTTAAGGGCAATGAAGGGTAGGAGTACTGAAAAGAATGAGATGTAATATATAATTGATGTGAAGAAAGGGAGAACCATTTTAATTTTTTAACCATTCAAATATTGTTATCAATTAAAATATTAAATTAATTTTTAATAAATTTTTTAATTTAATATTTATATTTCATAAATACAACCAGTTCAGATGTCTTAAAAATACAATGGATAATTATTAACATCTTTTCAAAATTAGAAAAAAAATTAAATGAATATAAAAATAATATAAGACATAAATTATTATTACAAAGTTTTCTATTATAATTAAATAATTTTTTAAAGTTTCAAAAACGTTAAATGTTAAATATCTATATTAAAAATTGTATCTAGTTCCATTTATTTTAGTCCCTAGATATGGAGTAAACTCTTGGTTTTAACCCACTGGGGTTAGCCTAGTGGTTGGGGGTTTGGGTAGTTTAACATGAGGTTGTAAGTTCAAACCTCATTACTTTTCTTGTACACAAAAAAAAAAAGTAGGCAACCCAGGAAACCCAGTTGGCACTTAATGTGCCACATCAATAAAGTTAACATTATTAAGTAATTGAGGGTGACACAGAGACTAAAATGACATACAATAAACAATTTTAGGAACTTAACAAGTTGTTTTTTTTTTACTTTCAGGGACTAAAGTGATTGACACCTACACTTTCAGTTTCAGGAACCAAAATGATGGTTTATTAAAAAAATATATACTGTTATATAAAAAACAATACAGAGGTGGGTAGTTATTTTGATGTCTACTTTAGCTTTTCAAGATCAACAATGACATATGTCACATAGTAAGGATCTTTATACAAGACGAGAATTTCAAGAGGAGGCGAAGACTTAATGCTACAGAAACCAAAACATCATGAACTCACCCAACACGATTAGATGAAACAAAGAGCGAAAAATAAAAAAGGGGAGACAATGCCTCTCAACAAAAAGTACAACCTTCATAGCTTCACTCAATGACATAGAATCCAATCCTAAGAGAAGAGGTGGTTGATCCAAACCAAATTGACGACAAGATCAATCAGGGAGATATTGTGAACGGGAACAAGGAACTCCGACGACTCCAACGGTTTCTATCACAATAAAACCAGGAAGGATTCGTGGAAGAAGACATAAAAGCCAGCAATCAAAGATGCCCTCTATTTGGTAACACTTGTTATTCTGAGTAGAAAAGGAAGGCTATAAGTAAATCCTATCCATCTCCTCAACACCTGGAAAAACAAATGAGGTTGTATAAGGGCTAACCACAAAATACCTTTCATCATCAATGAAACTTATCAATGATTGGCGGGGACGTCCAAAACACCAACCTTTGGCATGATATTCCAAAGGATGATTATTCTCACATGAAGGATTAGGAATCCGTTGCACAAGACCATAATCAAGAAATCGCTCATACAGGAACATTTGAATAAAGGTAACATCCACAAAAGAATTAATAGGAAATCACCCATATGATGAGCGCATCTGCTCCCGGATCTGATCCAAGCGACCTTATAAACCACTCAAGTAAAATGAAGCTAGAGGGAGCCTGACGCCCTCAGTTAATAATTATACCAAAAAAAAAAATAGCTAGACTCATGGATTCCTATGGAGGGCCTTGGAAAAATACCCAAAGAGTCAAAATACAATGAAATCAGCTCGTTCAAGGGGATGAGGAAGATCTGGACCAGCTTAAAAATTTCATCCTCGGGAAATTCACCAAAGAAATAATGAATCCAAGTCACATAGGTGTATTTTACAGACTCCTTGGGCGACTTCTTTCATTTAGGGGGAAGGAGTACACCGGAACCTCTTGCTTACGATTACACAACTTGACCTCAGTAGAGGCTGTAGCTTCACGCCCTTTCGGGGAATGCCAGTGAGCAAGTCTTTCGTGAGAATGTTTGGCACTATCAATAGTAGTGGCTTTTAAAGCTTTGGCCATCTCAATGACATGGCTATACTTAGAAGCAATTGAGAGATCAAAATCCCCAAAAACAAGTAGCTTTAAAAGGATGATGATGTCTTCGAGAGTAGTCATAAATTCACCCCACGATGTTAAGAAAGTATGAGTCATGCAACTCCAACGTTGAACTAACGCATCCAAATCATCCTATTGCTTTTGAACATTAAGAAAATGAGAGCTTGATCGCATTAGCGATTCCGACCTTTGAGATGACAGTGACAAAAGGTTCATCTATGGAAAATACATGATTAACCCATTTAGCCCAGCGAATAGTAGGATTCAACTTGCCAAAAAAACAAAGAGGTTCCCATGGGAACTTCTCCCTGAGAAGACAAGAACATAAAAGGGAAAGACCTAGCTAAAACGATGAGGACAACGATAATGGTGCAAAGCATCAACTCATTTCACAGAAGGAGAAATTGAATAAAGAAAATAAAGCTCCCCCTGATGGAATCATGGCAATGATGAAAGGACGCTCTGCGAAGGGAATGCTAGTAAACCACTTGTCAGACTTCGTCAATACAAGAGCTGCTTGAGGAGGGGGAAAGCTTGGTAAAATCGCGAGAGAAATAGTTCGAGGTATAGATTCTGAAACAGAACTAGTGGCATCAAATCTAAACGAGGAGAAGGATTATGGGCAGCCCAAGCCCAGGGAAGGTGAGAACGAACCATGACAGAAGGTGAAGGGAGCAAGAACAGAGATTTGGGAAGAAGAAAACCATGCTTGGATAAAAAAGAAAAAAGGTTCAAAATGAATAATTACGGGGGTCACTCTATGGTACACAACTTTGCCTTTGATATACCCGGTACACAAGGTGAATCTCGCTGACGTGGCTTTAACATTGTCGCTAACGGGGTTATGTTATTGCCGTTACTTTCAATTATTCTTTCGATATAGACCCTCGTAGTCTATGAAAATTAAACCCCCCTCAAATTTTTGGTCTAGGTTTTTTTTTTGTTTTTCTATGTTCCCCGAAATCGAGTCAAGCCATTCCCTGATATTTTAGACCTTCTTCTTGACACTGTGCGTTCTCTTTAAGGCAAGAGCATTATCGCCGTTTGCAGCTGGGCGCTTGGAGGTTGTCGCGTGGAGATTCTATAACATCGCTGGGCAAGTACCGTGAGGACCCCCAATTTCGCTTCTCTAATCTAGTGCGAAGTAACCCACTCGACATCCAGATCTGTTGCGAAGGAAGGAACAGGAGCGTAAGGGCAGTCCTGTGATACGTATCGATTTGGAGCAGTTGAAAGGTGAGCTTACTCATCCATGGTTGATTTGTATTAGTTTCTGTATTAATTGAAAATATTTTAAGATTAATGGTTTAGGTCTTCCTTTCATTGCTATTTTCATGGCACACCAATGTGTGGTTTAACCGAGTAGAAATTTGATTCGTAATAATTTATTAATCTGAATTTTTTTTATTATTGAATGTTAGTGGATACCGATGCCTTTTTGTAGCACCATGGTAGTGGATTGCAATCATTGACAGTGTTTGTATGGAGTCTAGTTTGTCTTATACCTGTTGTTCTATCATTGATAGTGTTTGTAATCATTTGATGGAGGAATCGTTGTCTGAGTCAAGGATTGTGGCCGGGGAAGACAATGAACCTGAGGTAACCTAACCGTAGTGATGTGGTTGCATTCTTTAAATAGTAGGCTTAATTGCACTTTTGGTCCCTCTATTATCATCAATCCGCGATTTTGGTCCCCCTACTTTTTTTTCGCAAGTTTGGTCCCCCTATTTTCAAAATCTATGTGTTAGAGGGACCAAAATCGGGACAAAAAAGTAGGGGGACCAAAATCGCAGATTGATGATAATAGGGGGACCAAAAATGCAATTAAGCCTAAATAGTATTACATGTTGTATATTCTGTTCTGATGTAGGGACTATTTGGGTGGATTGATTTACAAGTTTCACAGGATACCGAGGGTAGTGATGATCATGAAGAGACAATAGGACCTGTTGAGGACCACGAGATGAGTGGTTCTTGTGATCGGGATGAAGAAGTGGATCCATTCAAGGTTGATGAAGGTTTTGATTTAGGTAGTGTTGATTTCAACAATTTAACTCTGGCTGACATTAATATGTTCCACTTTAGTAGTTGTGATGTTGCGTTTAAGTTTTACAACAAGTATGCATTTAAATGGGGGTTTGCAGCTCGTAAGTGGAATGTGGTTAAGAACAAAAAAGGTGAGGTCACACAACAGACCTTTGTTTGTTTCAAGGAGGGGTTCCGTTTAAAGAAGCATTTGCAGAGACAAAACCGCAAGAGGGAACCTAGACCGATGACAAGGTGTGGATGTTCAACTTTTTTTCGTGTTCGGTATGTTGGAGGGACTTCTCCTTGGCATGTTAAGGAGTTTTGTGATGATCATACTCATGAGTTGTTAGATGAGAAGTATGTTGGAATGTTGCTTGCACATAGGAAGATGCATGATTGTGATGTGATGCAGATGAATAGCATGATGGATGCTGGTATTGGTGTAACTCAAATATATGGGTTAGCTGCAAACCAGTCAGGTGGGTATGAAAGGCTAGGGTTTAGGAAAAGAGACATGTATAATGAGATTGAAAAGCAGAGGCGCATCTTGGTTAGTGATGTAAGAGCTGCATTTGCGTATCTAAGAAAGTTCCATTCAAATGATAATGCATTGTTTTGGAGACACACTGTTGATGCTGAAGGAAGGCTCGAACACTTATTTTGGTGTGATAGTAGGAGTCAAGCAGATTACCTGCTTTTCGGAGATATTGTTGCGTTTGATGCGACCTATAAAATAAATAGATATATGTCTCCGATGGTGGTATTTGCTGGAGTCAACCATCACAACCAGACCATTGTGTTTGAAAGTGGGTTAATTGCAAATGAAACTGAAGAGACCTATGTTTGGTTGTTAAAACAATTTGTTGAAGCCATGAAGGGTAAGTTACCATCATCTGTAATCACCGATGGTGATCTTGCAATGAGGAATGCTATTAAATCTATATTTATAGGTTCCCACCATAGATTGTGCGCTTGACACCTGTTAAGAAATGCCACCAGCAACATTAGTAACCCAAGGTTCACATCAAAATTTAGAAGATGTATGCTTGGTGATTATGATGTTGGTAGGTTTAGGTTGAAGTGGAATGAACTGATTGATGAGTTTGATCTTCAGGGGAACCAATGGGTTAAAGACGTTTATGAGAAAAGGAAGATGTGGGCTACAACTCACATTCGGGGCAATTTTTTTGCTGGTTTCCGCACAACTTCACGGTATAAGGGTATGCACGCTCAGGTTGGTAGATATGTTCACTACCGAAACAACTTGACGGAGTTTCTTAAACACTTTTCGCGTTACTTGGCTTACACCAGACAACGTGAATTAGAGGATGATTTTGATTCTATTATTGGTGAGCCCGTCTTGCAAACAACGGTGGAAGATATTGAGAGGTCAACATCTAAGGTTTATACAAGGAAGGTATTTTTGTTATTAAGGAAAGTCTTGTTTAGGGTGTGTGGTGTAAAGGTGGTTGGCTGCGAGCAAACTCTGAAATGTTATATATATATATTGTGTGTAAGCGTTCATGTCCACTTCGTCAGTGGTATGTATCAATGGAACCATCCACACGTGAGTTTAGGTGTTCTTGCTTAAGAATGGAGTCAATTGGGATCCCTTGTGAACATGTGGTTGCATTGTTGAATCATCTGGAGATAAAGGAGTTGCCCCAGTCTTTGGTTTAACATAGGTGGACCAAAAATGCTAAACAATTAAACATGGTGGATGATAATATGGGTCTTATGCTACATGGTGGAGTGATGTCTATATTGTCTGATTTTTATGAAGTGTGTCGATTAGCAGGTAGGAGTGCCAATGACCTTCATTTATCCAAAAAGGTTGTTAGGGACTTGCTACATCGGTTGAGAGACTCTGCAGTGGCTCCAGATCAGGAGGGATGCAATGTAAATCCTATTCATGAAGATGTGAGTGTGCGGGACCCCCAGCACGTGTGAGAAGCAAGGGTTGTGGACCAAGACAAATGTGGGCGGGTGTGACAGGCAATAGGCGTACTACGTGTTGTAGTATATGTCAAGGTCCTGGACACAATAAGAAGTCTTGTCCAAACCGAGTAGGACAACCTGAAACATCTAGCCGGAGGGTTTAAGGATGACTTACAGGTGGGAGATGTGAAATTTGTTTACTAAATTTATGGTGGGGGTGCATTATTTAACAATTCGTGTTGCAGAGTCAATGAATGTTTGGGTGGTCTACAACACATAATAATTTGTTATTTCTTGCAGGAGTGGACTGCATGAGTTGCTGACTTGCTACAGAGATACAGTCACGATCATGTTTATGAGGAACTAAACACACTCTTGCAAATTGTGTACATGTTGGCTTATTTATTCCACTTTTTAAGTTTATTTCAACTGCCTTTATATTGGTGTGTTAATGTTGAGCAAGTACAATTTGACGGTGTGGATTGTTATGCGTATTTCCATTATTAAAATTCAGATGTAGTTGAACTTCATGGTCATTGGGTATTGTTAGTGGTTTTGTGAGTGCTTTCTGTGATTGAGTTTGGTTGAATTGTCATTATGGATTTTGAATGTCATTGAGTGACGATGTTGTCTTGTTGCGTCACTTTTTGTGGTGATAGCTGGGCTTTTTTTTTTTGTCAACTAGTGATAGTTGGGCTTATATCAGGTAATTGTATTGGGTTGACAGTACGTTTGAGTACACAACCCATAAATTCAATGACATTAAAAGTTGCTGACCGTTGTAGTGGACTTTGTTGTTTTTTTTGCTGTTTGGGCTTCTGCCATTTTAATGGAGATATTCTTGGACCAAATTAAATAGACATTATGAATTAGTTGGTTGTGGACATTTGTTCAACCCATTCAATGCATGGATTAAATGCTTATGTTTGATGTGGACTTTCGATCAGATGTAACAAATTTTCTTGGCCCAAATTAAATATACATTAGCAATTAGTTAGATGTGTAGTTTTAAATAACCCGTCCAATGCTTGGATGATTTGTTGAAGTGGTTAGGTTTGAAATGGGCTTTGATAATTTTTCACAAATATTCTTGGCCCAAATTAAATAGACATTAGCAATTTGCTGGATGTGGAATTTTGTTCAACCCATCCAATGCATGGTGTGATACGCTTGGTAATTGGTTAGGTTTGAAGTGGGTACCAGCCAATAAAAGTCGTTTCAAACAAAAAACATTTATTGATGAGGGAAATGTGTTACATGAAATGAAATGAACATCATTGACTCACCGCTGAGTCATCAAACTTAAACAAAATGACAATGGATGAAAACAACAAACAAGACACAAACTTACGGATTAAGACACAAGATTACACAAACAAAACACTTGACCAAAACACAAACGAGACTTAAAAAAAAGCATAGTGGCCCATAACATTGCCCCCCATCCATGGTACAAGTTTTTTTTATGAAGATGTTTCTTCATTACGAACTCGAGTATGATAGAAAACTTCTGCCCTTGTCGCTACAGTCTTCCTCATTTCATTTTGTGCTCCCAATAAAAGAGACAAAGCTGTCCTCATACGAACTCTTTCTTTGTTCATTACACCATGGATGTTAGGTTGGAAAGTATATTCCATGGACATCCAATCTAGGACCCAAAGCGCTGAGTTGGTGTTGTCCTGTTTAGGAGTGACCCCTTTAATTTCCCATGTGTCAATGTCATTGGGCATATTGACAAATTGAATGGGGGAGCCAATCAGATATCATCAAGTACACAAGCACCTCACACTACAAATAACAAAAGATGTAAATTAATATAGACCCTTAAGAAATGCTACATTAAGACGTCATATTCAAATGTGCAAAATTTTGATACCTATACCACTTTGGTTATATAATCCCTTCGCTCTTTCAGTCTAGTCACTTGAGGGTAACAATCTAAGTGGTACACAGTCTCTTCTTCCATGGACACCACCATTAGATACTGCGACACCCTTAGTTATACCGCTAAGAACATCACATTATAATACGTAACCGTCGAACTTACTGTTTTTAGAAATGTCAAAAAACACGGAATTATTTTATTTTATTTTTTTGAAAAGGATTTAGTCGTCATCAATCTATTACATCTCGAATTTTCATTTTAAGTATTCATGAAATATTCTTTCCTTAATCTGAAACTCGTTTTCCGAAAAACATCTAGACGATTATCATCTCACGCACATACACAATATACACGCGGTTATAAAATCAATCATAAGAAAAGGAAACAACATGAATATATACATACAACATAATAACAGTGTATCTCTCGAGCCATCTAGATATCCACATCAAAATATGAGTTCTGGTAGTAGACCAAATAAACAAGACCTCGACCAAAATACAAAATAAGAGGCCGCTAAATCAGAGCTGCTACTACCTAGACTCAAAACTACACCAGTCCTACTCGTCATCTCCCGACTCAGTAGTGAATACCCTACTGCTCCTCCTCCCAGCATCTCCAATAGTGATCATCCCGAAATCCTCTGAGGGATCGTCGCTAGAAGAATCCTCCTCCGGCTCCTCTTCCTCAGGGACTTCCTTTGGATCCTCCTCTGAATCCTTTCCCCGGGCCTCCTCCTCATCCGAGGTGTCGTCGATCACAATCAAATCCAGCTCTCTCGTGAGAGGGCGGCCTTGCGCATCTGGACGCACAGGCTGAGAATCAGCACCTCAGGGGAAGGTGAGTACCTCGGAGAGTCCGGTCCGACCATATTAGCCATCCTAGATGATCGCGACAAAGAAGAAGAAGCGGGGCGATGAAGGACGAAAGGTAGTGTAGCGTACGAGCTTGGGTGGTGTCGAGAACTCGAGAGTCACAAGAACGACGAAGTCCAGCTCGGGTACAAGTGGAAGTCCGGGGTGAGAAATGACGACACGGACTTCCCCCGTGAATTCACATCTACGCGGGATGTCCGTCACCCGCCAGGTGCCCCTCGGCATCCACCGTAGTCGCACATGCATTGACGTCATAACTGAATTCTCCGATACCGGCTATCGACATGACAAGGAAAACATAGCAACACGAGATAGAAATGAAGGGTGAGAACATCGCATGAACTCACAACATGTAGGACACAGTAAATTAGAGTAATCATACACACGGAATATCCACACAATTCAATCAACAAGAATACAGTTTATATCATCATGATGCATATGAACCAATGCATGAGGGCCCAGGGGAAACATCACCAACCACAGTGCACACAGCAACTGCTCGACCATATATGTACAACGTATCAGGAGTTAGAGTCTGTACTAGCATTGGTACAAAGAGCATTGCTCATACATTTTGGCCAAATCATTTAAGCGTTCTTCCAGACAATCTCAACTGACCCCGAAAATCATGAGAGCGACAGGAATAGCTAGGCTGGGTTCCCCAATCTCGACAGTAGGGAGCTAATCTACGTCACCTGAGATCTTCCGGGAGCTAGGCTATCCTCAGGGCTGGCGTCCCTTTTGAGGACCCACTGGCGTTCTTTGCAAAACCCAGTTGCACCATTCCCAACTGATTTCACACTGTACCAAGTGTCACTGCCATATAGGTCGTAAGGTTTTCAACCTCGAATATCATCAATGCTTATGATGCATGACACACAACAAGGTTTCAAAGCAAATACATCCTTACAGGCAAAGCCCATCGAATCATTCAACGTCACCACTTACCCGTGGTACGACCCGATTCAATGTCTTTCCTTCAAGGAAAATCAGACAATGCTTTCTCAGCATACACAATCCCTACAGGCAAAGCCCATCGAATCATTCAACGTCACCACTTACCCGTGGTACGGCCCGATTCAATGTCTTTCCTTCAAGGAAAACCGAACTCTATCTTGGTTTGCAACCGCACTCTCTCACCAAGCTTCTCGAGTCTTATGTAAGAAGAGGGTGTTGGTTATAATCTTTTATAGTAGTTTGTACTAATGTTCTTAATAATCATGTCCACTTAAGTCCTATAATTTACTAAGACTTATGATTGTGTCTTATGGATAACATTGCTTATCCTAATTCCTCTTGTATAACTAATTAAGATTAAGTTTAACCTTTAATTATAATTAGTCTTCATTAACTGAACTATAAATAGTCTTAATCTTCTTTAATTAAGTCTTAATCCTTACTTAAGATCCCAATTAATTCCTAATTATTCCTTAATCTCTTCCTTAATATTGGATTAAGCTTTTAATTATATTTGATTAAGGTTAATTAATTTTAGCCTTAATTAATTATTCTTTACTTAATTAACTTAAGTAGATTAGGTTAATTAACTTAGATAATGAAATTAGCCAAGTCCACTAATTAATTCTTGAGTTTTAATTTTAATAACTTGGATTAGAGTTGAAGTCCAACTCTAATCTAAGCCCAATTTCATAAATTATTTTTGGTTGACTTTCAAGGAGTCCTTGACTCACCTTTTTGAAGGTTTTGAGCCTAAACCAAAGGCTCAAAGGTTTGATAACTCTTAGAAATTCATTTTTACTCATGACAACTCAAAACATTGACTTTTACTTGGGTCAAATTAAAAATCCGAATTTAGTTCTTTTATTATTTTAAAAGCTTTTCCTTATTTGCACTTTAACCCTTTTGTTTGAAAAATTGCTCCTTAGTCCTTTTGGACCACCAAAGCCCATAAACATGTTTTCCAACACTTACTCGATCTTTTCAAGATCAAAAAGCATTCTTGATGAGTTTCATCAAGAACAACTCAAGAACATCAAAAACACCTTGAATGTTCATCAAAAATCCAATTTTTCAACAACATCCAAACTTTACTATAATTCAACACAATCATCAACAAGTATTATAAACAACAAATATCATACTAATTCATCCAAAATCATCCATACACATATTCAAGTTCATAACTTTATTTTCAAGCCCATAAGCACCATTTTCGAGGATCAAACATCCAAACAATTTCATAAACTCAAACAACTTCATGCATGCTCTTAAATTCAACATATAAACACATTCCAAGCATCAAAATAATTTTGAAACACATGTAGCCCAAAATATCCCTCAAAGCCGAGAGCTTTTAGGGGAAAAAGGAGAAATTTTTCCAAAATTTGTTTCCTTGGCTTGCATGCATCAACAATCACAATCCAAGCACATTTCAAGCATCAAAATAAATTCCAAAACACACATACAGCCCAACTCAAGAAATCCGAAACATTTCACTCCAAAAAGAGGTTCCAAAAAGTGATTTTTCAAAGGGAAAGTGATGAGCAAGACAAGGATCAAGGGTAATCCTTGACTCTAGTCACCATTCCTACTAGAGTTCAAGTTCTCCCCCCCCCCTTACCTAAGAAATTTCCTCAAGAATGAGGTGCAGAAATAGCTCACAAAACAACCCAAAAATCTCTCCTTTGAGTCACCAACAAGAGCTTTACAAGGCTAGAAGGCTTAGTGTTTAAGCTTAGGGTTCAAAGATGGAACCTTAGGCTTGAAAGTGTTTGGAGAAAAATGGAGGATTTGAGAGAAAAGAGAGAGAGTTCACGGCTTCAAGAGGAAGAGAAAGAGAGAAATGAGAGAATGACCAAGGCTTGCATGTGTGAAAGAGAAAAAGAAATAAATGCTTTAATGTTTAATGCCATAATTTCCTAAGTTTTACACTTGGCTTGGAAGGAAGAAAGGAAGAGACAAGTGTCTCCCATGCAATACACACACACATGCACGGTTTCTAGAAGGAGGAAAGGAAAGGTTGTGCAAATTTTCTGGCCCGGAGCAAGAGTATTCTGGCCCGGTTCAAGAGACAGGAGGGGCAAAAAGGTGATTTTTCACTGAAAAATCCCAAAAATTCTAGAAAAATAGGAAATTTATTCCTAAACTCAAAAATATAAATTTTGATGATTAAAAATAATTTTTAATCACTCAAAATTTAATAAAACACACAATACGGTAAAACAGTAAAAACGCGGGTGTTACATCTCTCCCCTCCTAAAAAGAAATTTCGTCTTCGAAATTTGTGCGTACCTTCTTAAAATAAATGAGGATGAGACTTCTTCATGTTTTCTTCCAACTCCCAGGTTGCATTCCTTTCATCAGTTGCACTCCAAATAACCTTTACTAACAGAATCTCTTTTCCTCTCAACTGCTTAATCCTTCGGTCTCCGATTCGCACAGGTTATACTTCATAAGTTAAATTTTCTTTAAATTGTATTACGTCGGGTTCTATGACGTGCGAAGGGTCAGGAATATACTTTCGGAGTTGTGACACATGAAATATATTATGAAGATTTGAAAGAAAAGGCGGTGAAAAGCGATTTGGTAAGCAACAAGACCAATTCTTTTCAAAATTTGGTAGGGACCAATGAATTTAGGTGTAAGTTTTCGGGATCGCATTGCCCTACCAACCCCAGTTGTTGGTGTAACTCTAAAAAATACGTGATCTCCTTCTTTGAATTCAAGGGGTTTCCTCCTCTGATCATAGTAACTCTTCTGCCTGCTCTGTGATATTCTCATCCTTTCCTGAATCATCTTGATCTTTTCCGTGGTTTGCTGAATCATCTCAGGCCCCAACACTAGGCCATCGCCAGATTCAAACCAACACAAAGGTGTCCTACATTTCCTACCATACAAGGCTTCGTACGGTGCCATTCCAATACTAGAATGGAAACTATTGTTGTAGGTGAACTCGATCAGTGCCAACAACTGATCCCAACTTCCCTTGTGTTCTAACACACATGCCCTTAACAAATCCTCTAGGGATTGGATAGTCCGCTCAGACTGACCATCTGTCTGAGGGTGATAGGCTGAACTAAGTCTTAACTTGGTTCCTAAAGCTTGTTGCAGACTACCCCAAAATCTGGATGTAAATCTAGGGTCTGTATCTGACACTATGCTAGACGGAACCCCATGTAACCTTATTACTTCCTTAATGTACAACTGGGTCAACTTTTCTAGGGAAAACTTAATGTTGATGGGTAGAAAATGAGCAGATTTTGTTAACCTATCAACGATTACCCATATAGCATCAAAACCTGCAGGAGTTCTAGGTAAACCTACCACGAAATCCATAGATATGCTATCCCACTTCCATTCAGGGACATCTAAGGGCTGTAACTCTCCCGATGGTCTCTGATGTTCAATCTTAGCTTTCTGACAAACCAAACAAGAAGCCACATACTTAGCTACTTCCTTTTTCATTCCAGACCACCAAAACATCTTCTTCAGGTCTTGATACATCTTAGTTGCTCCAGGGTGGATACTCAATCCACTCTTATGAGCTTCTTCTAGGATCAGTTTCCTTATTTCCTTATCACCAGGTACACATATCCTACCCTTGAATCTAATAATCCCATCAGTTCCCTTGCAAAACTCAGATTCTCCTTTCTTAGGGACTAGATCCTTCAAAACTTGCAAAGACTGATCCACTTCCTGTGCTACACGAACTTGCTCCAAGAAATCACTTGAAATCCTCAAGGTTCCCAATCTTATACTCTTAGGACCAAATCCAACATCTAGGTTTCGGTCTCTAAACTTTTCTATCAGCTCTAGCTCCTTAACCATCATTGCTGACATGTGCAAAGATTTCCTACTCAACGCATCAGCCACTACATTGGCTTTCCCAGGGTGGTACTGCAGACTAAAATCATAATCCTTCAAAAACTCCATCCATCTTTTCTGCCTCATATTCAACTCCTTCTGATCAAACAGATACTTCAAGCTCTTATGGTCACTAAAGACTTCAAACCTAGCGCCATACAGATGGTGCGTCCAAATCTTCAGAGAAAAAACTATGGTAGCCAACTCTAGATCATGCGTAGGGTAATTTACTTCGTGTGTTCGCAGTTGCCTAGAGGCATAAGCCACTACTTTTCCTTTTTGCATCAACACACAACCTAATCCTTGTTTCGAAGCATCACAATATACTTCAAAACTCTCTTGCGGGTCAGGTAAAACTAAAACAGGCGCAGAAGTTAACCTCCTTTTCAATTCCTGAAAATTATCCTCCCACTTCTGGCTCCAAACAAAAGGTTGATCTTTCCTAATCAGACGGGTCAACGGAGTTGCTATCCTAGAAAAATTCTCAATAAACTTACGATAGTAACTGGCTAACCCCAAAAAGCTTCTTACTTCCGTCACAGTCTTAGGTGCTTCCCACTGTAACACAGTTTCTACCTTAGCTGGGTCTACGCTAACCCCTCCACTAGAGATCACATGACCTAGGAAGTTCACTTCCTTCAACCAAAATTCACACTTAGATAGCTTAGCACATAACTTTCTATCCTTCAGGGTCTGTAAGGCTATTCTAAGATGCTCCGCATCCTCTTCCTCACTCTTGGAATATATGAGAATGTCGTCTATGAAGACCACAACGAATTTGTCCAAGTAAGGATGGAAAACTCGGTTCATATAATCCATGAAAACTACGGGTGCATTGGTTACACCAAACAACATTACTAAATACTCATAATGCCCATAGCGTGTTCTGAAAGCTGTCTTCGGAATATCCTCAGACTTAACACGTATCTGGTGGTAACCTGACTTAAGGTCAATTTTTGAGAATACAGTTGCTCCTCTTAATTGATCCATCAGGTCGTCTATCCTAGGCAAAGGATACCTATTCTTTACCATCACCTTATTTAGTTGACGATAATCTACACACAACCTCATGCTACCATCTTTCTTCTTAACCAACAACATTGGTGCTCCCCAAAGGGACACACTAGGCCTAACAAACTGTTTTTCTAACAACTCTTCTAGCTGCTTCTTTAACTCAGCTAACTCTAATGGGGACATCCTATGCGAAGCTATAGAAATAGGTCCGGTTCTAGGTACCAACTCTATGTTAAACTCTATTTCTTGCTCTGGCGGCAGACCAGGAATATCTTTAGGAAATACTTCAGGAAATTCTCCCACCACAGGCAGTGTACTGATTTCAGATTCCCTCTCTTCCTCCAAAGAAGAAAGTATCATGTAGATTTGAGCTCCTTCTCTCAAAGAAGCATTCACTTGGTTGGCGGACAAGAATCTCGTACTTACAGAATCAGGAGTAGAGGGAGAAGAAGAATCAAACACAACAGATTTATTATAACAGTCAAGTTGGACTCGATTGGAAGATAACCAGTTCATTCCCAAAACAATATCAAGCTTAGAAAGGGGTAAACAAATCAAATCAGCAGAGAAGGTTTTATCACCAATGGTGATTGGACAGTTCAAACAGGCTAATGAAGTGATCACAGGTTTAGCAGTAGGAGTAGAAACAACAAGATCATAGGGCAATTTAGCAACAGGAAATTTCAATCGTTTCACACACTCCAGAGAAATAAAAGAATGCGTCGCACTTGAATCATATAATACAATTAAAGGAATTCCACTTATGACACACTTACCTTGGATTAGATCCTCGGATTCAGCAGCTTCAGCACCGCTCATGGTAAACACTCTGCCTCTGGTTCTGGGCCTTCCAGCTTGCGCATTCAGATTTGACACAGGTGCACTTGCAACACCTCTACCACTTCCTCTCAGAGCAAGGCAATCCCTCTTGATATGGCCACCTTGTTTGCAATGATAGCAGATTGGTCCGCCTGATGGGTTTGCAGTCTGGTTCTTGACTGGACAGTCCTTCAAAAGATGATTCCTCTTACAACGTGGACAGCTGGCATAGTTGTTGCCGATACTGCTTGCAGGACTTACTCCACTAGCAACCACTAATTGCGGTCTCGCGGCGCTCCCAGACGATGAGCCAAAGTTGTTCCTTGGGACGAAATAAGGTTTCCTCCTTTCTTGTGTAACCTTGGGTTTGTTCCTCTGCGGGCCAAAATTCTTCCACAGAGCTTGCCTTGCCTTGGTATCATCCTCAAAGATACGACACATGTTGACCAAGACACAAACGAGACTTAAAAAAAGCATAGTGGCCCACAACATTGCCCCCCATCCATGGTACAAGTTTTTTTTATGAAGATGTTTCTTCATTACGAACTCGAGTATGATAGAAAACTTCTGCCCTTGTCGCTACAGTCTTCCTCATTTTATTTTGTGCTCCCAATAAAAGAGACAGAGTTGTCCTCATATGAACTCTTTCTTCGTTCATTACACCATGGATGTTAGGTTGGAAAGTATATTCCATGGACATCCAATCTAGGACCCAAAGCGCTGAGTTGGTGTTGTCCTGTTTAGGAGTGACCCCTTTAATTTCCCATGTGTCAATGTCATTGGGCATATTGACAAATTGAATGGGGGAGCCAATCGGATATCATCAAGTACACAAGCACCTCACACTACAAATAACAAAAAATGTAAATTAATATAGACCCTTAAGAAATGCTACATTAAGACGTCATATTCAAATGTGCAAAATTTTGATTCTTATACTACTTTGGTTATATAATCCCTTCGCTCTTTCAGTCTAGTCACTTGAGGGTAACAATCTAGGTGGTACACAGTCTCTTCTTCCATGGACTCCACCATTAGATACTGCGACACCCTTAGTTATACCGCTAAGAACATCACATTATAATACGTAACCGTCGAACTTACTGTTTTTAGAAATGTCAAAAAACACGGAATTATTTTTTTTTTTGAAAAGGATTTAGTCGTCATCAATCTATTACATCTCAAATTTTCATTTTAAGTATTCATGAAATATTCTTTCCTTAATCTGAAACTCGTTTTCCGAAAAACATCTAGACGATTATCATCTCGCACACATACAGAACATACACGCAGTTATAAAATCAATCACAAGAAAATTGTAACACCCGCGTTTTTACCGTTTTAGAAGTCGTGCATGTGCAGGCTAGGTGCACGAGAGACACTTGTCTCATCCTTTCTTCCTTCCAAGACAAGTGTCTAGCTTATGATATTATGGCATTAAAAGACTAAAACATTTATTTCTTTCTCCTTTCCTACATGCAAGGTTCCTTTTCATTCTCTCATTTCTCTTTTCTCTCCTCATTGAAGCCGTGAGTTCCCCTCTCTTTTCTCTCAAAATCTCCATTTTTCTTTCTCACACTTTCAAGCTTAATGTTCCATCCTTGAACCCTAAGCTTAAACACTATGCCTTCTAGCCTTGCAAAGCTTTGTTGGTGACCAAAAGGAGAGATTTTGGGCTGTTTTGTGAGCTGATTCTGCACCTATTTCTTGAGGTTATTTCTTAGGTAAGGGGGGGGGGGAGAACTTGAACTCTAGTAGGATTGGTGACTAGAGTCAAGGATTTGCCCTTAAATCCTTGTCCTTGCTCTTGTTTTTCCTTTGAAAAAATCATTTCTTTGAGTTTTTTTGAGTAAATGTTTCGGATTCTTGGAGCTGGGTTGTTTATATGTTTTAGAGTTTATTTTGATGCTTGGAATGTGCCTGGATTGTGATTGTAGATGCATGCAAGCCAAGAAACAATTTTGGAAAAATTTTCCCCTTTTTCCTCTAATAGCTCTCGGCCTTGAGGGATCTTGGGGTTGCATGTGTTTCAAAACTTTTTTGGTGCTTGGAATGTGTTTGTATGATGAATCTATGAACATGCATGAAGTTGGTTGACTGTATACAATTGTTTTGGATTATTGATCCTTGAAAAATAGTGTTTATGAGCTTGAAAATGAAATTATGAACTTAAATGTGTATGTGGATGATTTTGGGTGAATTAGTTTGATATTTGACATTTAAATTGTTTGTGGATGATTGTGTGAAAATTTGGTAAAGTTTGGATGTTGTTGAAAAATTGGAGTTTTGATGAACATTCAAGGTGTTCTTGATGTTCTTGAGTTGTTCTTGATGAAACTCATCAAGAATGCTTTTTGATCTTGAAAAGATCAAGAAGTTTTGGAAAACATGTTTTGGGCTTTGGTGGCCCAAAAGGACTAAGGAAAAATTTTATAAACAAAAAGGGTTAAAGTGCAAATAAGGAAAAACTTTTACAATAATAAAAGAACTAAATTCGGATTTTTAATTTAACCCAAGTAAAAGTAAATGTTTTGAGTTGTCATGAGTAAAAATGAATTTCTAAGAGTTATCAAACCTTTGGGCCTTTGGTTTAGGCCCAAAACCTTCAAAAAGGTGAGTCAAGGACTCATTGAAAGTCAACCAAAAATAATTTATGAAATTGGGCTTAGATTAGAGTTGGACTTCAACTCTAATCCAAGTTTTTAAAATTAAAACTCAAGAATTAATTAGTGGACTTGGCTAATTTAATTATCTAAGTTAATTAACCTAATCTACCTAAGTTAATTAAGTAAAGAATAATTAATTAAGGCTAAAATTAATTAACCTTAATCAAATATAATTAAAAGCTTAATCCAAGATTAAGGAATAGATTAAGGAAAAATTAGGAATTAATTTGGATCCTAAGTAAGAATTAAGACTGAATTAAAGAAGATTAAGACTAATCATAGTTCAGTTAATGAAGACTAGTTATAATTGAGGGTTAAACCTAATCTTAATTAGGGGAAGTAATGCTATCCATAAGACACAATCATAAGTCTTAGTAAGTTATAGGATTCAAGTGGAAATGAATACTGATTCAAAGAGGAACATTAGTGCAAACTACCTTGAAAGATTATAACCAACACACTCTTTCTGCATAAGACTTGAGAAGCTTAGTGAGAGAGTGCGGTTCCAACCCAAGATAGGGTTCGGTTTTCCTTGAAGGAAAGACATTGAATCGGGTCGTACCACGGGTAAGTGGTGACGTTGAATGATTCGATAGGCTTTTCCTGTAAGGACTGTGTATGCTGAGAAAGCATTGTCTGGTTTTCCTTGAAGGAAAGACATTGAATCGGGCCGTACCACGGGTAAGTGGTGACGTTGAATGATTCGATGGGCTTTGCCTGTAAGGATGTGAGTGCTGTAGGCATTGTTGTGTGACATGCATCATAAAGCATTGTTGATGATCAAGGTTGAAAACCTTGCGACCTATATGGTAGTGGCACTTGGTACAATGGGAAACTGGTTGGGACGGGTGCACTGGGTTTTGCAAAGAACGCCAGCGGGTCCTCGAGGGGGGATGCCAGCCTTGAGGATACTCAGGTTCCAGAAAGGGTCAGGTGACGTAGGCTCGTACAAAGAGCATTGCTCATACATTTTGGCCAAATCATTGAAGCGTTCTTCCAGACTATCTCAACTGAACCCGAAAATCATGAGAGCGACAGGAATAGCTAAGTTGGGTTCCCCAATCTCGACAGTAGGGAGCTAATCTACGTCACCTGAGATCTTCTGGGAGCTAGGCTATCCTCAGGGCTGGCGTCCCTTTTGAGGACCCACTGGCGTTCTTTGCAAAACCTAGTTGCACCCTTCCCAACCGATTTCACACTGTACCAAGTGTCACTGCCATATAGGTCGTAAGGTTTTCAACCTCGAATATCATCAATGCTTATGATGCATGACACAAAGCAAGGTTTCAAAGCAAATACATCCTTACAGGCAAAGCCCATCGAATCATTCAACGTCACCACTTACCCGTGGTACGACCCGATTCAATGTCTTTCCTTCAAGGAAAACCAGACAATGCTTTCTCAGCATACACAATCCCTACAGGCAAAGCCCATCGAATCATTCAACGTCACCACTTACCCGTGGTACGGCCCGATTCAATGTCTTTCCTTCAAGGAAAACCGAACCCTATCTTGGGTTGGAACCGCACTCTCTCACCAAGCTTCTCGAGTCTTATGTAAGAAGAGGGTGTTGGTTATAATCTTTTATAGTAGTTTGTACTAATGTTCTTAATAATCATGTCCACTTAAGTCCTATAATTTACTAAGACTTATGATTGTGTCTTAAGGATAACATTGTTTATCCTAATTCCTCTTGTATAACTAATTAAGATTAAGTTTAACCTTTAATTATAATTAGTCTCCATTAACTGAACTATAATTAGTCTTAATCTTCTTTAATTAAGTCTTAATCCTTACTTAAGATCCCAATTAATTCCTAATTATTCCTTAATCTCTTCCTTAATCTTGGATTAAGCTTTTAATTATATTTGATTAAGGTTAATTAATTTTAGCCTTAATTAATTATTCTTTACTTAATTAACTTAAGTAGATTAGGTTAATTAACTTAGATAATGAAATTAGCCAAGTCCACTAATTAATTCTTGAGTTTTAATTTTAATAACTTGGATTAGAGTTGAAGTCCAACTCTAATCTAAGCCCAATTTCATAAATTATTTTTGGTTGACTTTCAAGGAGTCCTTGACTCACCTTTTTGAAGGTTTTGAGCCTAAACCAAAGGCTCAAAGGTTTGATAACTCTTAGAAATTCATTTTTACTCATGACAACTCAAAACATTGACTTTTACTTGGGTCAAATTAAAAATCCGAATTTAGTTCTTTTATTATTTTAAAAGCTTTTCCTTATTTGCACTTTAACCCTTTTGTTTGAAAAATTGCTCCTTAGTCCTTTTGGACCACCAAAGCCCATAAACATGTTTTCCAACACTTACTTGATCTTTTCAAGATCAAAAAGCATTCTTGATGAGTTTCATCAAGAACAACTCAAGAACATCAAGAACACCTTGAATGTTCATCAAAACTCCAATTTTTCAACAACATCCAAACTTTACTATAATTCAACACAATCATCAACAAGTATTATAAACAACAAATATCATACTAATTCATTCAAAATCATCCATACACATTCAAGTTCATAACTTTATTTTCAAGCCCATAAGCACCATTTTCAAGGATCAAACATCCAAACAATTTCATAAACTCAAACAACTTCATGCATGCTCTTAAATTCAACATATAAACACATTCCAAGCATCAAAATAATTTTGAAACACATGCAACCCAAAATATCCCTCAAAGCCGAGAGCTTTTAGGGGAAAAAGGAGAAATTTTTCCAAAATTTGTTTCCTTGGCTTGCATGCATCAACAATCACAATCCAAGCACTTTTCAAGCATCAAAATAAATTCCAAAACACACATACAGCCCAACTCAAGAAATCCGAAACATTTCACTCCAAAAAGAGGTTCCAAAAAGTGATTTTTCAAAGGGAAAGTGATGATCAAGACAAGGATCAAGGGTAATCCTTGACTCTAGTCACCAATCCTACTAGAGTTCAAGTTCTCCCCCCCTTACCTAAGAAATTTCCTCAAGAATGAGGTGCAGAAATAGCTCACAAAACAGCCCAAAAATCTCTCCTTTGAGTCACCAACAAGAGCTTTGCAAGGCTAGAAGGCTTAGTGTTTAAGCTTAGGGTTCAAAGATGGAACCTTAGGCTTGAAAGTGTTTGGAGAAAAATGGAGGATTTGAGAGAAAAGATAGAGAGTTCACGGCTTCAAGAGGAAGAGAAAGAGAGAAATGAGAGAATGACCAAGGCTTGCATGTGTGAAAGAGAAAAAGAAATAAATGCTTTAATGTTTAATGCCATAATTTCCTAAGTTTTACACTTGGCTTGGAAGGAAGAAAGGAAGAGACAAGTGTCTCCCATGCAATACACACACACATACACGATTTCTAGAAGGAGGAAAGGAAGGGTTGTGCAAATTTTCTGGCCCGGAGCAAGAGTATTCGGGCCCGGTTCAAGAGACAGGAGGGGCAAAAAGGTGATTTTTCACTGAAAAATCCCAAAAATTCCTAGAAATTCCAGAAAAATAGGAAATTTATTCCTAAACTCAAAAATATAAATTTTGATGATTAAAAATAATTTTTAATCACTCAAAATTTAATAAAACATACAATACAGTAAAACGGTAAAAACGCGGGTGTTACAGATACCAATGACCAGTAGCCTCTTTAAATGCAACATAAATCTATCACATAAGAGGCAACATGAACATGGTTATATAAATGCGATTAATGATGAAGTAAAGTAAATTTCATGAAATGGTTAATGGTACTCACGAATTTGACGCAAGAGAATTTAGGCATCCATTCAGTGACATAACTCATACCAATATTTTCCTTAGTCTTTCCGTTCAATATGTCATGCTAAAATTTTTATAAATATTGACAAAGGATCAGTATTATTAATAAATAAATGTAATGAAAATTTGTATCCAATGTGTCATTTTTTAAGCGTTTTACCGAGAATGAAGGAGGAAAACACCACACGGTCTGGGCATTAATATGAATCTACCTCCATGTAATGCGTAGTGCCATCACCTTGATAATCTACGAAAGATTTAACTTTCCAATACGAATACCCCAATATGCCTTTTTTAATATCATTGAATGTCTTAGTTATGAACTGTGAACATTACCTCATCTTCAATTGATTTACCAGGATAAAGAAAGTTGAAGTCTTTGATAGTGGCCTTGGTGTTGCGAATTTTCAGCACCACTTCCCTGTGAAGGTTAAAAATCAACGTCACTACTCAGGAAAATATCAAGTATTACAAAGTTGCAAATATCAGAACATGTTAAGATTTGATACCAAGGTCACTGTCCTTTGAGAAGATATAGGCTGCAACTTGAAGCTCGTCCGAGTTCAATCCCATGTCAGGTGTGACATTAAATCTAGTTTTAAAAGCCTACAACAAGTGATAAAAAATTATCGATATAGTGTAAGACACACAGATATATAGGGTAACAAAGTGAATGTCTTCAGAAAAAGTTGTTTAGTGACCTTTGGCAGTGTTTTCCCTCTAGGCATGCAAATATCACTTAGGTCTTCTGAAGTTGCCAAGGCATTCCCTGGAGCTGGGGAATTCACAGACATATTAAAGGCACTACATTCACCGTGAATGGATGCCTTCTTCTTACCGCGCACTCCATCCTTCACATTAGGAGACGAAGTGTGGAAAAGTTTCTTTCCAGTCTGGTCAATGTTGATTGCTCTGGTTTTTTCTTCAGATTTTCTCTTGCGTTTTGGCCCATCTTTGCTGCGTGTTTCGGTGTCAGTCTTGGTCCTCGATGTCTCTTCCCCTTTCTTTGATGGAGTACATTTAGATTTTCTTTGCTTGGCCTTCTTCACTTTAACTCTACTCCTCGTCAAAGGGAGATAATCATCCTTTGTGGACACGTCAAGCATGATATTTGAGTTACCTTCGTCATCGTCGTCATCCAAGTCCTCATAATCACTAAGGTTCACAAACAAACCAGTTGTTCGTGGTGGACAACTCAATGGTGTAGAGTCATGCTTCTTTTTTCTCGTGCTTGGGGAGGTGAAATGCTGCATATTGCATGCAAAAAAGTATCTTGGAAAGGGACTTCTCCACTTCGTTGAGCCTCGTGGATATTTCCTGAAAAAATTTGTACTATAAAAATCAACACTAGAGTCGTCGAGCTAGAAATCATATTAATAAATTCAATGCTTATGCAGAAGAAAACCTCCATCCATGCGCCCTGGTTCAGCTTATAGGCATCTTTGTTTTCCACTTCGATCGTTGCTTGAGTGTTTTCATTGGCGTCGTGGTCCATCGATGTGGCAAACTCATCCTGATTCTCCTTTTCCATTTTCTCAATGTTTGTATTACTCTCTATCCAACTCGTCTACTAGTAATTGCCTTGACCAATTTCACTGGGAACAAACATCTTCCTTTTATAGTGAAACCATTAAGGGATCCCCATTTCTGCCCGTCTATGGTCACATTACTCGGGTCAACGTTTGCAATTCTTGGCTAATTAATAACAATGCTTTATACTCCATATCTAAGGTTTCCAATTCCATGCAAAGTATAGTTAAAGATATAAAGCAATGGGATTTCATTCACATATTTGGAAACCTGTGTGGGGAAAGCATGTCAGGGGGCAAAGTGCAAGAGGGCAGAACATTTCACCACAATGGCAGAGCATCTCAGAAAATTTAGAAAACCTTAAAAAAGTCGTCCTTAGTGGGCCATGATGGACATTAGGTGTGTCTTTTCACCAATGGTATAAATTAATAAAACATGTGGCATTGCCCATTCGGGGTTCACATGCATTAACGTTGATTATCCACTTACACATTTGGCATACATATTATGTTAATATAATTAATTTAGTGAAGCACATAATAATAAGACAAATAACATTAATAAAACATTACACGACAATACAATAGTTACTCAAACAACACATGACAAACACTAGAAACCAAAGGTACCCTAAACCGTTAAACCATGCTACAAACAGAACAACACTAAACTCACATAACTAACACATAAACCTAAAATAAATGAACTGCAACACACAAAGACATAAAGTGATTTAAATTGAAAATAAGACACTAACTACATGTTATGGTCAATGTAGTTAAGGACTCCCAATTGTTCTTTAAGGTAACCGTTTTCCATTTTAATCTCATCGTTTTGAACCTCTAGAGATCGCATCCTCTCCTCAAGTTTAGCAACCTTATAATAATTGTAGTCTAACACTTCCTTTCCTGTTGCTCTAAGTATACGATTCAATAGCTTTCTAGCAACGTCCTCTCTAGCCAAATCATCAGTTGGTGCGCGCATATGCCCCTACACAATATTGTTGATCACTGTTAGTTTTAGAATTATCAAATAGTGAAAACTTCTTTGATTGGTAGAAAGGATGGGGAGGCAAATTTATGTTGATAGGCTTAGTTGAAAGGAAAGCTAGCTTAGAGGAATAGTTGGAATAGCTTTGGGTAGAAATGGCTTACTAGTTGCTTGGTTACAAATGTTGGGTACATGGCCTATTTATAGGCCTCAACACACCATTCATGTTTTATCAAGAGAATTCTAGAGATATCTATTCTAGAGTTCTCTATCTATATTTAATTGTTTACATAATTCTAGAATTTTCTATCTAGTAGTTACTAACATACATATCTAGCTTTTTCTACACTTATCTAACATATTCTAGAAATTTGTATCAAACTTTAACACTCCTCCTTGATACAAATTTCTGTAACTCCAAGCATAATGCGTAGTTGTTCGAACCTTGCTCTCGGTAGTGCCTTCGTGAATATGTCAGCTACTTGATCTTCAGTCTTGCAATACTCTAGCTTGATTTCTTTAGTTGCTTCTGCTTCTTTGATGAAGTGGTATTTGATTGCTATGTGTTTTGTTCTACTATGATGCACTGGATTCTTAGTCATTGCTATTGCTGATTTGTTGTCGCAGTAGATTATGGTAGGCTCATCTTGTTGTTCTCCCATTTCAGCAAGTATCCTTCGAAGCCAAATTGTTTGACTTGTAGCTTCAGCTGCTGCAATGTATTATGCCTCTGCGGTTGATTGTGCAACTGTTGCTTGCTTCTTTGATGCCCAAGAAAATATTCCTGATCCGAGTGAGAAGGCATAGCCGGAGGTGCTCTTCATGTCATCTACCGAACCTGCCCAATCACTGTCAGTGTATCCTAGCAAACTTGAGTTGGTCATGGTTTTGTACCATATACCAAACTCCTTTGTACCTTGTAGATATCTTAGAATTCTTTTAGCTGCTCCAAAGTGAATTTGGCTTGGGCTTTGCATAAACCTTGATAGAAGACTTACAACATACATGATGTCTGGTCGTGTAGCTGTCAAATATAGTAAGCTCCCGATCAGACTCCTGTAGCGAGATGCATCAACTTCTGGTGCTCCATCATCTTTTTGTAGCTTCTCGTTTGTCACGAGCGGAGTAGTGACAGTCTTGCATCCACTCATCTTGAACTTCTTGAGTAGAGCTTCTGTATATTTCTTTTGACAGATGAATATCCCTTCTTTCTTTTGACTTACCTCAATACCGAGGAAGTAGTTCATCAAGCCAAGGTCCGTCATTTCAAATGTCTTCATCATGTCTTCTTTGAATTTTGTCATCATCTTCATATTGTTCCCTATGTAGATAAGATCATCTACATACAAGGAGACTCTGAGAGTGTCATACTGACCTTGGGTCTTGATGTATAGTGTTGGCTCACTCTTACTCCTCTTGAATCCATGATCGGTGAAGTATTGATCTATTCTGCTGTACCATGCCCGAGGAGCTTGCTTCAAACCATATAAAGCTTTTCTAATCCTTAGCACTTTGTCTTCATTGCCTTTGCTCACAAAACCTTGTGGTTGCTCCACGTAGATCTCTTCTTGTAGTACTCCATTTAGAAAAGCAGACTTGACATCTAGCCGATAGATATTCCAGCCTTTTTGTGCCGCAAGAGCTATTAGAGCTCTGATTGTATCTAAGCGAGCTATTGGGGCAAATGTCTCGTTGTAGTCAATTCCAGGTTGTTGTGAGTAGCCCTTAGCTACCAACCTTGCCTTATGCTTTTGTATGGTGCCGTCGGGATTGAGTTTTGTCTTATACACCCATTTTACCCCGATGATATCTTTGTCTTTTGGACAATCTACTAGCTCCCATGTGTTATTTTTCTCTATCATTTTTATCTCTTCTTCCATAGCCTTGACCCATACTTGTTGTTTTGATGCTGCTTCAAAGCTTTCAGGTTCAAGTATGGCCAAGTTGCAGGTTTCATATATATCCACCAAAGATCTAACTCGTCTTGGAGTAGACTCTGGTGATGGAGTTTGTTGTTGCGGAGGAGAATGAGGCTCACCTGGGACTTCGGCAGTTCCTTCTTCAGGTTGCTGCATTGAGATAGAAATATTTTTCTCTACTTTCTCGTCATTCCAATTCCAAGCAGCATTTTCATCGACTTCAACGTCTCGGCTAATAGTGAGCTTCTTGGTCTGCAAGTTGTAGACTCGGTAGCCTTTTGACTGTGTGCTATACCCAAGGAAGATGCCTCGTACGGTCTTGTCTTCTAGCTTGTGCCTCTTCTCTTCTGGAACATGTATGTAGCAAATAGATCCAAAGACCCTTAGGTGCTTTGCTGATGGCTTTTGCCCGCTCCAAGCTTCGATCGGAGTCTTATCTTGAACTGCTTTAGTCGGACATCTATTAAGTATGTAGACAGCAGTATAGACTGCTTCAGCCCAGAATGTGTTTGGTAATCCTTTCTCCTTGAGCATCGATCTGGCCATCTCCATGACAGTGCGATTTTTTCTCTCAGACACTCCGTTTTGTTGCGGAGAATATGCGACTGTAAGTTGTCGCTCAATGCCTTCATCTTCGCAGAATTTATCAAACTCGTGGGATGTGTATTCTTTGCCACGATCACTTCTAAGTACTTTTATTTCTTTCCCACTTTGCTTTTCGACAAGGGCCTTAAACTTCTTGAAAATACCAAAGACTTCTGATTTTGCTTTTATGAAGTAGACCCAAGTCATTCTAGAAAAGTCATCTATGAAGAGAATGAAATACCTGTTGTTATGGAGTGACGATGTCCGCATTGGTCCACATACATCTGTATGGATCAGCTCCAACAAGTCCTTTGCTCTCCATGCTTTGCCGGTTGAAAACGGCAGTCGGTGTTGCTTGCCAAGAAGACATCCTTCACAAGCTTCACTATTATCCTTTAGGCATGGGAGATCTCTCATCATATTCTTTTGATATAATAACTTCAAGGCATGGGTATTGAAGTGGCCAAATCTTCGATGCCAAAGCCATGAGTCGTCAACTTCCGCTTTCATGGCAATATTAGAGCCTTGTCTCAGGCTTATTGGGAAACTTCTGTTTCTCTTCTCCATTTTTACTCGACCAATCTCTATCTTTTTATTGTCGTATATTCTACATGTGTCTCCTTCGAATTGGAGAGTATAACCTTTCTCCATCATTTGGCCAATGCTCAAGAGATTTTCTTTGAGATTGGGAACTAGTAGAACGTCAGTAATAAGTCTCGTACCTTTCTTCGTCTCTACCATAACGGTGCCTTTGCCTTTTGATTCAACGACAGTGCCATTCCCCATTCGGACTTTCACTTTGACGGATTCGTCAATATCCTTGAAGATGCTTGCATCTTTGGCCATATGATTGCTGCAACCACTATCCAAGTACCAGCTTCCAGCTGTTTCATTATTGGAATCTTGGGTAGCATAGAAAAGATGTTGCTCACCATCTTTCTCTTCAGCAAAGTTTGCTTGATGTTTATTTTTGTTGCGGCAATACTTCTCCACATGTCCAAATTTCTTGCAGTGATGACATTGTGGCTTTCCACGATACCGACAGTCTTTTTCGGCATGATTTGTCCTTTTACAAATGCCGCATGGAGGATATTCATTCTGATAATTTCCAAAGAAATTTCTAGAATTCTCTTTATTTCTAGAAGTTTCTCCATTATTCCTTTTTTCTGCATTTCCTTTATTTTGAGATCGTAATTTTAGCTTTGATTGAAAGGCATTTTCAACTGAGTCCTCATCATGCCTATTCAATCTTTGCTCATAAGCTTCAAGTGACCCCATCAGCTCTGTCACTGATAAGGTAGATAGATCTTTTGTTTGCTCAATCGTTGTCGCAATCGAATCATATTTACGAGGAAGAGTAATTAGAATTTTCTCGACAATTTTCTTGTCAAGAATATTTTCCCCGTAAGCTCTCATTTGGTTAACTATTTCTTTTATCTTAGAATAGTAGTCCTTTACGGTCTCATCTTCCTTCATATTTAGCAATTCAAAGTTACGCCGTAGAGTTTGGAGTTTTACAGAACGTACCTTTTCGCTTCCTTCGAACTCCTCCTGCAACGTAGTCCATGCTTCTTTGGCGGTTTTGGCACCCATTATTCTCGGAAAAATTGTGTCGGTCACGGCTTGTTGCAAAATAAATAGTGCCTTCGAATTCTTTTGTTTGTTCTCCTTCAACTCCTTTTTTTGAGCCGCAGTAAGGGCTGAGGTGTCTTCTGGAGCAGAAAATCCTTCTTCTATCGTATCCCATAGATCTTGGAAGGTGAAGTATGTCTTCATTTTTGTGCTCCAAAAATCATAATTTTCACCATTAAAAATGGGAATAGGGATAGATGATAGTTGAATGGTGTTAGCCATGGGATAGAAAATTTATTGGAAGTTGATAGGATATTGGGAGATTTTTTTGGAAGTAGTGGGGTAATATTTCTACGCCCGGTAGATGATCGAACGTAGCTCTGGTACCACTGTTAGTTTTAGAATTATCAAATAGTGAAAACTTCTTTGATTGGTAGAAAGGATGGGGAGGCAAATTTATGTTGATAGGCTTAGTTGAAAGGAAAGCTAGCTTAGAGGAATAGTTGGAATAGCTTTGGGTAGAAATGGCTTACTAGTTGCTTGGTTACAAATGTTGGGTACATGGCCTATTTATAGGCCTCAACACACCATTCATGTTTTATCAAGAGAATTCTAGAGATATCTATTCTAGAGTTCTCTATCTATATTTAATTGTTTACATAATTCTAGAATTTTCTATCTAGTAGTTACTAACATACATATCTAGCTTTTTCTACACTTATCTAACATATTCTAGAAATTTGTATCAAACTTTAACAATCACCGATTAAAGGACGCCTGAGTGAGGCTCGGTATGTGTGATATACATGGCCATCAACCCTTCTAGTTGGACGTGCTTTATATAAAGGTTGTGGAATGTTCAGCTCGATACACACCTTCCCAAGTGTCATTGAACACTTATAGTGAACTATAAAGTTATCACCTGGTTGGCATAGAATTATCTCGTTGTCATCGTTATCTGAAACATCATATTTAACATGCTTCAATTTAGTAACTTATCAGAAATACATATATCACAATATTAAAAAAAAGTGTCTATACCCAGTTCATTATTGCGTGCCACAATAGTTGCATGATGAGTAGGTCCTGTTGGATGGGTTTGAGGGCCACTTCCAATCCCACCAGTGACGGATCGCGGATGACTACTATGGGGTTGTCTTCTATCACGACTGGGATATGTTGTCGTTTCCATCTCTTCCACGGATGCATGTTTAACTACTGATTGCTCAGTTATAGAAATGTAGGTAGACAGACACTCCATCCATGGTGGGCATGGAGCAGCAATGACAGGGCAGAAAACAATGAAGGAATTTTGTCAAACATTTGAGGATGACATTCTTATCCACTACTTTGAATAATGATATACGTTCCAGTGATAGTTGCATGGATTTATAGTGAACATCACATGGCTCAAAACAAGTGCAACCTAACGCAGTAAAGGCCACCCACCGTAATTAACGATCAACCACCTTCCCTGCTCCTATTCATTTAAAAACTACTCATGCTACACTACTCTTGAATAATAGTATTATTCCCAAGTGCTTAGTTCATAAATTTAGTAACAATATTAAATTATGAAATTCACAACTTTATACATGCCATTATTTACTTATTGGGGTACGTGTTTCGCGCAAACAGTGGGACGAACAGAGTTGAAGATGTTATTTGGGAAACATAAACTACTCATTAATATTACTGGATGGAATCATACATGCAAAAATAAACAAAGCACAACACGACAAACACTTCACGAGATGACTAAGGAATAACTTTAAAAAAAATGACAACATAAATGCATACCCACAACCAAAGGACTGGACACATATATCCTATTCAAATGATAATTAATTGCTACTAATGACCCACACAAGTACACCAACAGCAATGACAGACAAAGCCATTGCAACACCGACCATCAAAAAATTTTTAAAACGATCGTTAATAGGGTCATTATTGACTTCAGCAGGTCCGTTGGGAACACCTTCTATGCGACCCCCATTCATAGTATATACACTCCAAAATCTAATCCAAGCACTTTGAGCTTCTTCCCTGGAATTGTATGACTGATATATAGCTCCACTGAAGCCATTGACTTGAAGTTGGCATTCAATCCAGGAATTATAAAACCCAGGTTGTCGTCCCTTATGAGTAATTCCACGCATGGCATTTCTACACAAACCAAAATTGTAGCTCTTTGTTCAACCAACCCAGTCCCCCTGAGTATTTAATGCAGCAGGCATCAGCTGTTGCTAAGCAATTCAAAATAAATATAGTCTCTAAAAAGCTTGTCGATACATAACCCGTGAATCAGTCCGTATATTGACACGTCTCTGTCCCCATATCATTTTCTGCTGCACGTATTTTTCGTAGAATCCTACGTTTCACGAATTGGAAAAAAGGACAAATTATTACTCGGTCCAACGTTTATTCCAGAGCACCATATTCACACATTTAGTATACTCAACGTTTCCAATAAAGTGGAAAAAAGCTGCTTCCAACTACACGCGCAAACGTCCATGGTTAAAGTAACCTCTGCAGAGACTCATTAAATCTTACATAAAGGACAAAATCAAATCCCTATAAGCCAAATTCCAATGCTATCCGATTTCGTTCAATACAAATGACAATGGTTCACCTCGTTGGCATCAAAGTGTGAGCAATCATGACCCTCACTGCTCTCAATTACTAGTATTTTAACAAACTGTATTTAATACAAAGTGTATTTATTATAATCAAATAAGGTAATAAAAAAGGATAGAAATTACCTCCTACAATAATAAATTACAAAAAAATCACACAAATTATGTTAAAGCAACCCTTAACCCAAGAATAAAATACACCAGAATTATAAACAAATGATCTTATCACATACTTCCCCATATTTGTTTTACAATTTATCTCAATACACACTAATTTCTATGAATATTTTCATCAAAAACTATAAAAAAATTATAATAATTATATTTAAATCTTTAAAAATTTGGAAAAATCATCAGTACATTCCTTGAACACAGCCTCACCACATGTGACACATTATTTGGTCATTACATTTAATGAAGTGAGCTTACCTTGTCCCCGACCATATCACGGGTAACACTTACTAAACCCTAAACTACTACTTCACCACGCCAACACACCATGTCCAGGAATATGTCACTCAAAACTAAAAATAAACCTTGCCATAATTTTCCCTAGTCAAATATCACCCTCCATGGCCACCACCAAAATTTGGGAATTTTTTATTAATAATACCATTTTCTGTGATTTTTTAAGAGAAAAATACCAAAAAAGGATAGAAATTACCTCCTACATTAATAAATTACGAAAAAATCACACAAATTATGTTAAAGCAACCACATTCACATGATCAACTCCTCATGACCATAACTTATAATCCAAGCACCCTTAACCCAACAATAAAATACACCAAAATTACAAACAAATGATCTTATACATCATGCACTTATACAATTGCAAATCATAAATTTGTCTAACACACATCTCCCACACACTATCGCATACTTCCCCATAATATTTTACAATTTATCTCAATACACACTAATTTCTATGAATTTTTTCATCAAAAACTATAAAAAATTATAATAATTATATTTAAATATTTAAAAATTGGGAAAAATCATCACTACATTCCTTGAACACAGCCTCACCACATGAGACACATTATTTGGTCATTACATTTAATGAAGTGAGCTTACCTTGTTCCCGACCATATCACGAGTAACACTTACTAAACCCTAAACTACTACTTCACCACGCCAACACACCATGCCCAGGAATATGTCACTCAAAACTAAAAATAAACCTTGCCATAATTTTCCCTAATCAAATATCACCCTCCATGACCACCACCAAAATTTGGGATTTGTTTTATTAATAATACCATTTTCTATGTTTTTTTAAGAGAAAAATACCAAAAAAAGGACCGAAATTACCCTTACATTAATAAATTACGAAAAAATCACACAAATTATGTTAAAACAACCACATTCACATGATCAACTCCCCATGACCATAACTTATAATCCAAGCACCCTTAACCCAAGAATAAAATACACCAAAATTACAACACAAATGATCTTTTATATCATGCACTTCTACAATTGCAAATCATAAATTTGTCTAACAGACATCTCCCACACACTATCACATACTTCCCCATAATTTTTACAATTTATCTCAATACACACTAATTTCTATGAATTTTTTCATTAAAAACTATAAAAAATTATAATAATTATGTTTACGGGCCGCGGGTTGGGCTACAACTAAAAGGCCCAATGACATAAGGGTCATAAGGGATTAAGCATAGCAATTGCGATACGGTGCAGATCAGACAAGTCATGTCCACACGGTTCACTACTCCTACCACCCACGTATCGATTTTCACAAGCCAATCACAACCACCCATTTTACTACAAACACTATCGATTGTTGAACATACACGTACATGAAAGCAACGTTGAAACATGTCAAATAATCATCTACTGCAAATGACCGAACTCACACACAATTTATTTAAAGCGTAATTTTGTAATTCAAATACCAATGACAGTAGCCACAAACAGACAAGAAGTCAAAAAAAAAATCTACCCTTAAAATTAAATCTTGCCAACATAGTAGTAAAGACACATCATGATTTATTTTGAAGCATCTTCATTTCTTCCACTAGTGTAGCATTTTCCAATACCAAATCTTCAACTTCATTCTCTAGTTTGCATATATAATCTTCCATTTACAATACATTAGAATAGTTGAAATATGTTATTCGCATCCCAGTTGTTGCCTGCAATCTTTGCAACAATAGTAAAGCAACATCTTCACGTGCCTCATTGTCATCAGTTGCATACCTTCCAACGGAAATTGGAGGCATCCCAATCACTTGCGTTGGTAAGGATGCCCTGTATCTGTAATAGGTATGACCCTCAATCATCTTTTCTTCTACTCTAGTGTAGTTGGCATCACTGATCCGAAGTCTATGGCATACTTGACGGAGGCACAATTGCATATTCCACTGAGCCATGTAACCATTACATGAATTGGATGGCAACAAGTCACTATCTACCAATAAAATACAAAAATGAAATTATTGTATAACAAATTCTACAACACATAAACATCCACACACATATACATTAACGAGATTATTTACCATATCTACCAGTCCCGATTAAAGTTGTCATTCGTGTAGTTGCCTCCTGCTTCATATTAACAACACGTATTATTTCCTTCTTATCCTTCATAGAAGACCTGTAAAATCCTTCCCACGCCATTTTTGCCTCCATGGGAGAGTTAAAAACTTCATATGCACTTCCACCGAATTTGTTGACTTGAACAAAACAATCTATCCAACTATAATATACACCATTCTTCCTCCCACTATACACAACATTATCTAAGACATTCATACTTCGAGATTAAAGCAAAAAATGTTTACGACACAATGTTTTGCAATAAAACGATCAATGAAAGGAATATAAAAGGGAAAACATTTACGTTTCACCACCTTCGTACAACTTATATCATTTACTCCACACCTTCCAAATAAATCTTTTACCAACACTCATCACACAATAAATGGGTCCATTAAAATTTAACGTTAATACCAACAGGGTTGTTGAGATGCATTCATGTTCCAACAAGCTTTTTTACAGTCTATTCAAACAACCACTTTGCAGACATATTAATTACTTTTTTATGTCGGAACACCACTACGACAGACCTATTTTTGGAGGTAAACAACCACAACTCATTACAACAAATACAACCAATAGCATGGGGTCGTCCGCACGTACTCAAGTCCACTAACATTACAAACCACGGTCCTAAAACCTTATTGTGCCATACAAAAAGTTCATAATATAGGACAAACAACTACCTAACATCCAAACCACTACAATGGGCCTAATTGCGTCAGTTACGTGTAACGATGAAATTTGGAAAGTCTAAACCTAAAACAATAATTTTGACAAAAAAAAAACTACATCACCAAAAGGACTTTTCGTCCCCAAACCCCAATCAACGCCACCTGCCATGATCGTTTTGCCTCAATAGTTCACACAATCGACGATGGCCCCCATCCACAGATAATACGTACGCTAACCAACACCTAAAACCAATTACTATTTGTCATTTTAATCTTAAAGATAGGAACATCTAACTCAACAACAAAGACTCAAACGTTAACATGTTATCAACTCTGAATATCCGATTTCATCAGGAAGGATAGAGAAGAACCTGAGCCTAAAATTATACACTTGTATCTCTGTTTTTCCCTTGTACCAAAGATGTTTTCATTCCTTGTATCCTGAGTGTTATCTCAGTTATCTCTTTGTACAAGTTTCTTAAAGTTTAAGTTCTCAGTAACTTAAACTAACTTTGTAAACACTTTCACGTGTCTGAGAGCCTGGAGAGGCTTGGTGGAATCGTTTGAGCCTAGAGAGGCTTATCTGTAAAAGAATACTCGTTTGAGCCTGGAGAGGCTAGGTGTGCAAATAATACTCGTTTGGGCCTGGAGAGGCCAGATGTGCAAACAATACTCGTTGTAATCTTGCGAGATTAATGAAAATCCATTGGTGGTTGGCCCTAGGACTGGACGTAGCTCACTGTGTTAGTGGGTGAACCAGGATAAATTTCTGTGGTCAAGTTCTCTCTACCCTTAACTCTTTATATTCTGTTATAACTAACCAAGGAGGGTTAAGAAAAGTGATTTTATTAATCTCCGTTGCGAAACAAAATTTTTATCACGCTAAAAGTATTTCAAAATCAAGTTTACACAACCTTCTGAGTTGCATCAGCAAGTTGCTGAACTTCCCAGTTTCGGAAGGTTGCTCAAATATTTTCAAATCAGCTTGCTTGTTTTAAAAGGTTTTCGAAAATCAGAAAAGGTTTATTAAAACACTATTTAACCCCCCTTCTAGTGTTTCCCGTGGTCCTAACACAACAGATCAATGATTTGCATAAGGTAATTGATTACCAAGTTTGATGCAGTGAGTAATTGATTACCAGGATTGATTACTCAATTTCGTGATTCAATATTCAATATTATGTTCAGTATTGTAGTAACAATCAATGTATAATTAACAATTCACAATTATCATACAGATCAAGATTCAAATTTATATGCCATGAAACACAATTCAAATAGAGTAGGGATAGAGAAGATGACACAATGATTTATACAAGTTCAGCCACAAAAAGGGGCTTACATCTAGTTTAGATTTAGCACACCACTAAACCTGCTTTCACTATAGAATTGATTACAAACACCATGCACATTCAATCCTAAAGAAAGACTTTCTATCAAACAAACAAAGGTTTGACTCTTGCACCCCACAAGAGCATGTTCTTCAATGACACCCCGTCATATGAACATCAACCTTACTCATCACACCATGTAACAAGATTTCAAACAAATCTCTATGAACACCTTATTCAAGAGATTACACAATTCAGAAAAATCAATAAAGAACTGAGTTTAGAACAATAGCACCTTGTTTGTGCAGATAAACTTCATGAGAATATCAAAAGCTTTCTTCCATTTGTCTAATCATCTTGGATTCAGAGTTCTTGGAGCTGCAGAATTTCTGGACTTTTTTAGTAGAATTCTTGGAGAGTTTTTCTAAAGAGATTATTGCTTGTTTTTGAAAATTTAGCTCTTCTCTTACTTTGATTTCGAAAATCACAGATTAAATCAATTTTTGCTTAGTTAGAAACTGAAAAGTTTGTTAAAAATCAGTTAAAAACAGTTTTGAAAACGTCCAGTATTATGCAGACTCTGTGGTAATTGATTACTAGCTTTAATAATCGATTAAACCAGAGCGTATTAAAAAAGAACTCTAATATGATTATGCAGGTAATCGATTACGTACATCAGGTAATCGATTAAATCAATCCTGATCATGAATTCAGGCAGTTTTCAATTTTGGGTTAACTTGGGGTCCATTACCAACTGAAGTATTTGATTAAACCAGTGGTAAATCAATACTAAGTTGAGTAATTTAGCTACCAAGCTATCCAAACCTTAAAACTCAATCATGAACTCAACTTGCATAATCAAAAATCAATCAAGGAAGAATTATCAAACACACATATTGCCTAAAACTAATAACAATCAATACAAGTGCCACATCTATTGAAACTTGTTTGGCCTTTCAAAATGAATTGAAACTTAAAGCACCTACTTTCTACAACAAAACCAAAACAATTAATACACGAGAAACTTGAGGAATAACTTGTATCTTCCATTGTAGCTTGAGTCCAACAAAAACATCACGTGAAATATGCTTTAGTAGTTTATGTATCGACCTTAACGGACCTTTTTTGTATCTTTGAAAACTTTTTCTGGATTTTGAATTGAAATGGAATCAAATTTTTGTACAACTTAGTGTGTTTAGATTTCATTTAGAAGTTCCTGGATAGAAGTAATTTAACTTTTTTTTACATAGAAGATATTGTTTTTTATGTACTCTATTTTAAATCACATAAATAGTTAGTAGCATTACTAGGAAACATACAAGTCTTTCCAAGTTCCAACTATATAAGGCTATAGCCTATATAAGTATTGATGTAGCTTTTATAAAATAAAATATGTCATTTTAAAATATAGTTTCAAGTGCATTTGGTTTTTCTGAACGAAGGTGCCCATCTAATGGCTCAAATAATGTTTTGATTATATCTATTATTTGTTTTTTTAAATCAATATGTTGACAAAAAATTATATAATATGTGTGTGTGATATTTTTTATAATTTCAAGTGTTCAATCGATTCAACCAGTGACTCATTGGTTTAACCAGTAACCCATTAACCCAGTACTTTGATCGAGTTGTATACCAATACAAGTTTTATAACACTGGTGTCAAAGAGTGTAGCTAGCACTTTTCATGTTGATTTTTGGTATGTATCTTTGTTTCGGGATAGAAATGAAAAATGGAGATTGAGATAGAATTGGTCCGTAATACTGGTGAAGCTAAGAGCATGTTTGGTTAAGCATTGAAACGTGATAAGCTCACGTTTCCAATGCTAAAAATAGTTACCAAGGAATCCAAACTTAAGTTTGACTGGTTTCAACGCCAAACCAAACACACACTAAGTTGTATCGGCTGAATATTTGTTGGTCAATTATCCATCCCCTAGTTCGCTTCTCCCCTTGCCTAATTATCTAGCTATTATACTTGTGGACCAAGTTTATATAACATCCAATGCTACATTACAAGACATCAAATCCAAATCTAATTAAAAGCCTTTGAAGCAGTCAACAGTTAAATTCCCTTTTTTGGTGATTGTCTGATGAGTAATTTATAAGGCAAAAAGGTTATGTCTCTATTCTGGTGTAATCGCTTTCATTATGGCCTATTGTCGTGTGCAGACTGCTAGTGGCTCTTTTGACAATTGTGATGGGCTATGTCAATTTTGGTTGGCTCTATTTAATTGTTTAATTCCTTTTACATCTAGATCTGTAACATTTGCCTCTTTCCACATGTAGTACGAATGTACTGCAATGTGCGAAAATTGAAAAATCGTGGTGATACTACTTCAAATTTCTTTAGCGGATCAATTTTGCAAGTGTGTCTAGTTGTGTTGTTTGATAGGAGTGGTGTCTATCTCTTTACTCTGATTTCAGTTTGTGTGGATTCATGAGCTTTTTATTTTTGCTTGGACAACTTCGCATCTCAAGATATCTACATATTTGATGTAACAATACTCTCACTTGTTGATTGTGGATGTTTTGTTAGTTATGCCTTGTCTTTTCATTAGTTTACCCCCGTAATTAGGTTTAGTTTATGGTACACAAGTTAAGAAATTGTGTACCGGTACACAAATAATCTAATTTGTTGGATGCATGTGGTAAATAGACGGATGTGTTAGATTTGGACACCTTGCATGGATGACGTGGAAGTTGCAGACGTTTCTTTATTTATCTGTTAAACCATTTCCGTTTCATCCGTTTATGAAAAGGGACCACACAAATCGTTGTATTTGCTTATAGGTCACGTTTAGGTGTTGGGTTTTATTCAAATTTGGGTCATAAATGTTGGGTCATAGTCAAAGTCGGCGTCAAATGATACCCAGAACCCGATTAATGTCTTCATCCTTCGGTTTTTGGTTGGTTGCCTCTATCCTTCCTGATGAAATCGGATGTTCAGAGTTGATAACATGTTAACGTTTGAGTCTTTGTTGTTGAGTTAGATGTTCCTATCTTTAAGATTAAAATGAAAAATAGTAATTGGTTTTAGGTGTTGGTTAGCGTACGTATTATCTGTGGATGGGGGCCATCGTCGATTGTGTGAGCTATTGAGGCAAAACGATCATGGCAGGTGGCGTTGATTGGGGTTTGGGGACGAAAAGTCCTTTTGGTGATGTAGTTTTTTTTTTTTTGTCAAAATTATTGTTTTAGGTTTAGACTTTCCAAATTTCATCGCTACACGTAACTGACGCAATTAGGCCCATTGTAGTGGTTTGGATGTTAGGTAGTTGTTTGTCCTATATTATGAACTTTTTGTATGGCACAATAAGGTTTTAGGACCGTGGTTTGTAATGTTAGTGGACTTGAGTACGTGCGGACGACCCCATGCTATTGGTTGTATTTGTTGTAATGAGTTGTGGTTGTTTACCTCCAAAAATAGGTCTGTCGTAGTGGTGTTCCGACATAAAAAAGTAATTAATATGTCTGCAAAGTGGTTGTTTGAATAGACTGTAAAAAAGCTTGTTGGAACATGAATGCATCTCAACAACCCTGTTGGCATTAACGTTAAAAAAGTCCATAAATTCTGCAGCTCCAAGAACTCTGAATCCAAGATGATTAGACAAATGGAAGAAAGCTTTTGATATTCTCATAAATTTTATCTGCACAAACAAGATGCTATTGTTCTAAACTAAGTTCTTTATTGATTTTTCTGAATTGTGTAATCTCTTGAATAAGGTGTTCATAGAGATTTGTTTGAAATCTTGTGACAGGGTGTGATGAGTAAGGTTGATGTTTATATGACGGGGGTGTCATTGAATAACATGCTCTTGTGGGGTGCAAGAGTCAAACCTTTGTTTGTTTGTTAGAAAGTCTTTCTTTAGGATTGAATGTGCATAGTGTTTGTAATCAATTCTATAGTGAAAGCAGGTTTAGTGGTGTGCTAAATCTAAACTGGATGTATACCCCTTTTTGTGGTTGAACCAGTATAAATCATTGTGTCATCTTCTCTATCCCTACTAGACATTCTCTTAATCACTTCCCTCTAGGACCAACAATTGGCATCAGAGCAAGAATCTTGACAGTTATTCAAGATTTTAGCAATTTGTTTGCAAAAATTAAAGGGAATCAATTGTCTTTTGTTGAAGGTGCTTCAATTAACAGAACACCTCTATTTTGTGTAGATAACTATCCATTTTGGAAAGTTAGAATGAAAATTTTTATGGAGTCTGTTAGTAGAGGTATTTGGTAAGGTGCGGTAACTGATTACAAGGTTCATACTCAAATAGTAAATGATTCAATATCTGAAAAACCTTTTGAATTGTGGAATCAAGATGAAATTAAGCGTGTTGAAAATGATTCTAAAGCTTTGAATATTATATATTCTGCTTTTAACAATGATGAATTTTTCAGGATTTCTGCATGCAAAACAGTCAAAGAAACGTGGGATTTAATCCAAGTGACACATGAAGGAACACCTGAAGTTAGAAAAGCTAGAAAGAATACATTGATTCAAGAATATGAAATGTTCCAGATGGCACAAGAAGAAACCATTATGGATGTGCAGAAAAGATTAACACACATTGTCAATCATCTTAAGGGTCTTGGAAAATTTTTTGATGAAGAGGAGCTGAATGTGAAAATCCTCAAGTGTCTAAACAGAAAGTGGCAGCCAACTGTGAAAGAAATTACCGAATCAAAAAATTTGGCGGTCATGACAAGTGCAGAATTATTTGGGAAATTGAGAGAGTATGAGATGGATATGAATAGGATGACGGAAGAAGAACAAAAGGATAAGAAAGTCAAAGGATTAGCTCTAAAAACTAATGAGCAATCAAGTACTGATGATAGCACTAGTAACGAAGCCTTTGAACCAAAAAATTTGAATTTGATGGTAAGGAAGTTCAGAAAAGTTTTTTAGAAGAAAAATGACAAGAGCAAGCAATTCCAAGGAATGAAACAGTCAAAGAAACTTGAATCCTCCTCACCTAAATTCACTTGTTTTGAATGTGGCAAAATTGGACATATAAAGGCGGATTGTCCTTCCTTAGCACGAAAGCAAGGCAATGATGAATCAAAATCAAAATTCAGAAACAGAAGGAAAAAGGCTTACATTGCATGGGAAGACAATGCCTCAACCAAATCAAATGAAAGTGAAAGTGATCATGAAGAAAATCCTTTCCTTATGACAAAGACTGATTCCGAAAGTGAGGTAAGTGATTCTGACTGTTCAATAGATACCAATTATGATCAATTACAAGATGCTCTTATTGAATTGCATGAAGAAGCTAAGAAATTAAGTTTCTTCAATAATGTTTACAAAAAGAAAATCAAGTGGTTATAAGCTAGAGTAAATGATTTACAAAAGGAAATGGAATATTTGAAAAGTGAAATTGAAAATTTGAAAAACACTTCCTCTTGTAATATAGTTTCTACTTCCAATTGTGAAACTTGTATGTTGCTTGAATCTAAAATTACTTATCTTACTAAAGAACTATCTAGTTTCACAATGGGAAGAGCTAACCTTGATGCTCTTTTAGGTAAACAAAAATGCATGGTAGATAAAATTGGAATTGGTTATAATTGTGATAAGAAGCAAAAGTCTCTAAAAAATTTCTTCAATTTTAGAAAAGCTTCCAGTACACCCTTTATTACTTGCAATTATTGTTCTTATAAAGGTCATACTTCTTATAATTGCATGATTAAGAAATATGGAGTTCCTAGTGGGAAATACCTATGGATTCCGTAAGGAACATGTGGTGTTACTAATCCAAATGGACCCAAATCCATTTGGGTACCAAAATAAATCATTGTTTGTTTTGTAGGTGTGCCTAAAGACAAGGCAGTCACTATGGTGTAGAAACCACAGGAAATACTAGAAGGGGGGTTGAATAATGTTTTATAAATCTTAAGCAGTTTTTGGAAAACCTTTCACAAGCAGTACCTTTTCACAAAGTGATTTTTATAACTTGCTGAAACTGGGAATTTTGTACTTGCTGAAGTTGCTTCAGCAGGTTCAATAAAACAGTTCAGAAAAATTGTTTTTCAGCTTAGTGTTATAAAACAACAATCTCAGAACCCTCCACGTTAGTATAAACTGAATTTAAATGGAGTTTAGGGATGAAAGAACTTAGCCAAAGATTTATACCGGTTCACCCACCACCATTGTGAGCTACGTCCAGTCCTAAAGCCAACCAGCTAAGAATTGTCCACTATCTGATCAGATATACAAGTATTGTTTTCTGTCAATTCTCTTCAAGCTCTACTACAACAAGTATTCTTTAGTCTACCAAGCCTCTCCAGGCTCTACAACAAGTATTGTTTAAATAACAAGCCTCTCAAGGCTCAACAACAAACTGTTTAAGAAATAAAATAACCTAAGCTTGAAACTACAGAAGTTTGAAGCCTAAACTGCGTAAGGTGTACAATCTTATGAGTTAAACTTAGGATATGAAGGTTGAGGACAAAAGATACAGTGTAAATTTCTTAGAGAATTTTTGCAGCATTTAAGCAAATTGACATTCGTTCTCTATTTTTTCTTCTCTACATGAAGTCTGGTATTTATAGAGAGGGAGACTTTGAGATCCGTTAGACTTCTCTTTAATCCCATTGTGAGATAGCTTTTCTCCTGTTGAGACACAAGCTTCTGATAGCTTTCTGCAGCAGACAAAGCAAAAGTAGGTGTACAGCAGCGCTGACTCTACTTTTCTAAACACAATGTACTTTCGAAGCAGAGACTTCCTTTTTGGTGAACAGAATTTGAAATATGCCAAAAAGGTTCTTATTTTCCTTGCCAGAAAGAGTGAGATGCAGACAACTGGCAGAAAGCGTTGAAAATACTTTTGTCTTCAAAGGTTCTTTAGAGAGTCTCACTCCAAAGATGATTTGCTTCTCAGACACAACGAGAAGTATGACGTCTCCAGACTTCAGCAAGTTCTCTCGCTTCGGCAGGTTCCTCTCCTTTAGAAGGTTGTACCACTTCATAGGGTTCCTTTCCTACAGAAGGTTGTACCACTTCACAGGGTTCCTCTCCTTCAGAAGGTTGTACCACTTCAGAGAGTTGCACTTTCAGAGGGTTGCTGAAACACAGAAAGTACATTTAAAGAGAATCTGTACTATCTTTCAGAAAACCAAATTTGTTATACATTAAAACGTAGGATAATGAGACTTAAAACATTATTAATTACTTAATAATGTTTTTGAGACTCAACATATGGTACTTGGATAATGGATGCACTAGGCACATGACAGGAGACAAGAGCAAATTTGTCTCTCTACAAGCAAGAGAAGGAGGCTATATGACTTATGGTGACAACAATAGAGGTTGCATTCTTGGTATTGGAAGTATCGGTAACAATTCTTCCATTATAATTGATGACATTCTGTTTATTGTTGATCTAAAGTTTAATTTATTGAGCATTAGTCAACTGTGTGATAAAAATTATAAGATTTCCTTTAATCATGAATGTTGTACAATATGTGATGCATCTGAAAGTATAATGTTTGTTGGTAGGAGAATGAATAACAAATATGTGCTTGAGATTGATCATTCCTCATCAAACATTGCATGTTTAACATCAAGAGATGATTTGTTTTGGCTTTGGCATAGGAGAACTGCACATATTAATCTTGAACAATCTTGCATCATAGAAACTTGTTAAAGGACTACCTAATCTTAAGTTCTCTAAAGAAGGGATATGTGATTCATGTCAAAAGGGAAAGCAGTCTAGAGTTTCTTTTAAATCAATAAAAAATGTTTCTACCTCTAGACCTCTTGAACCTTTGCATATGGATCTCTTTGGTCCTTCTAGAACTATAAGCAAAGGTGGTAGTGTATATGCCTTGGTAATAGTTGATGATTATTCTAGATTTACTTGGATTGTATTATTATTTGCTAAAAACAATGCCTTTAAGGCTTTCATCAAAATTGCCAAAAGAATTCAAAATGAGACAGAGTTGAAAATTAAATCTTTGAGAAGTGATCATGGAGGAGAATTTAAGAATGATGAAATTGAAAAGTTTTGTGATGAAAATGGCATTGATCATAATTTTTTCTACTCCAAGAACTCCTCAACAAAATGGAGTTGTGGAAAGGAAAAATAGATCACTAATTGAACTTGCAAGGACAATGCTTAATGAAAATGATTTACCTAAATATTTTTGGGCTGATGCTGTGAGTACTGCTTGCTATGTTCTAAATAGAATTTTGATTCGTCCTTTTCTTAAAATGACTCCATAAGAGCTTTTCAAGGGTAAGAAACCAAATATATCTCATTTGAAAGTTTTTGGATGTAAATGTTTAATACCGAATAATAACAAAGATAATAGTGGCAAATTTGATGCTAAAGCTGATGAAGGAGTGTTTTTAGGATATTCTGCATCAAGTAAGGCATATAGAGTCTTTAATAAGAAATCATTGACAGTAGAAGAATCTATTCATGTTGTTTTTGATGAATCTAACCCCTACATGAAGGGAAACTCTCTATTTGATGAAGACGATGCAGGTACATTAAATAAACCATCGATTCATGATGAAGACAACATCGAAATTAATCAAAATGAAGATCCAAAAGAAGTACAATCATTACCTAAAGAATGGAGGAAGCCTAGGGATCTCTCCTTGGACAACATTCTTCGTGACATTGAAAAAGGAGTAACTACTAGACATTCTCTTAATCTCTTTTGTGAAAATATGGCATTTGTATCTCAAATTGAACCATGTTGTGTGGACGATGCTTTGAATGATGAATATTGGATGATGGTCATGCATGATGAATTAATCAATTTAAAAGAAATGATGTTTGGGAACTAGTGCCTTATAAATCAAATATGAATGTCATAGGTACTAAATGGGTGTTTAGAAACAAACTTGATGAAACCGGATCAATAACTAGAAATAAGGCTAGATTAGTAGCCAAGGGATATAATCAACAAGAAGGTATAGACTTTGGTGAAACATATGATCTTGTTGCTATAATAGAAGCTGTTGGGCTCCTTCTTGCATTTGCATGTGTGAATAATTTTAAGCTATACCAAATGGATGTGAATAGTGCCTTTTTGAATGGTTTCATTGATGAAGAAGTATTTGTTTCTCAACCACCTGGTTTTGTTGATCATAGATTTCCTAACCATGTTTACAAGCTAAAGAAAGCCCTTTATGGACTTAAGCAAGCACCTAGACAATGGTATAAAAGATTGAGTAAGTTTCTCTTATCTCAAAATTTTGAAAGAGGAAAGGTAGACAAAACCTTATTCATTAAGAAAACTTCCAATGATATACTTCTTGTACAAGTGTATGTGGATGACATGATTTTTGGTTCATCTAACCACTCTCTTTGTGAGGACTTTGTCTAAAAAATGCAGGGGGAGTTTGATATGTCAATGATGGATGAATTAAGCTTCTTTCTTGGACTACAAGTTAAGTAGATGGAGAAGGGAATTTTCCTACACCAATCAAAATACACTAAAGAGCTCATTAAGAAATTTGAAATGGAAAGTTGCAAAAGCTCAAACATTCCTATGGGATCGAATTGCTACTTAGATGCAAATGCTCAAGGAAAATCTGTAGACGCTACCAAATTGTTGGGGTTGAAACTCAAAATTTTACTAAGTTATAAGAGATCAATATTTTTGAATGCAAAGGCATATGAAGAGAGATTCGAAAGAATTATTATTGATAAAGATTCAAGCTAACTTAGTAAAATTCTAAGAGTTTATATTATTTTGAATTCGAAGATAGAGATGTTGATCTCTGAATATGCATTGAAATATAAAGTAGCCTTTATATTAGATATGTATTCAAATTCGAAATGCTTTTTGATAGCAAGAAGAGAGAATTCTAGATGAATTCGTTATTCATTGAATATGAATTAATTCTGAAGGCATGAGACATAAGATAAATACAAGTCTTTTATTCACATGTGAATGCAATTCGAATTACATGAGAAATTCGAATGAAATACATAAAGAAAAATATAACATGTGGAAATTAAGAAGATAAATTATTACAAGTCTGATCAAGTTTCAAAGACGTGATTCGAAGTTCAAATGGAGATCGAAGACTAGCTCAAGAAAAGAAAGACGTTCTGGATAACTTAGAAGAATTTATGAAGTCAGAAGCCTGGAAAGGAATTCGAAGACCTATCAGATTTTGAAAGGCAATTTGAAGACTCATCAGATTTCAAATGGAGCAGTTATCGGAAGTTAACATCCAGAGACAAATGTCAAGATCTCAAGCAAGCAATTATTGAAAGTTACTATCTGAAGACAAATGTCATGATCTCAAGCAGTCAGTTATTTTTCAAACAGAAGACCGTTGTTATTTTTAATACGTGTCACACTTAGAAATTTGATACCTCAATTAGGCTTGTAAACATGTCAAAATCCTGTTAAGTGTCCGTTAGAATAGAAGTCTATAAATAGGCAGAATTCTGATGTAATAGACATTGGATTTCATTTCACTGAAACTCTCTGAAAACACCAAACGTCTAAAATCATAAACGACTAAGTGATTACTAAGGAGATTGTCCAGTATGTGTATCCATACCAACTTTTCATTAATGCAATTTACATTTCAGCAACTTTTCTTTCCTCTTTGATTACTTCTTGCGTTTAAATTCTTGCAACTTTTTCTTTTCTTTTGTTTACTTTTTGCTTCTAAATTTCTGTAATTTACTTTCCGTTCTTTACTGCTTTTACTTTAATTTCTTTTTCAAGTTTCAAATCTTTGTTTTCACTCTTCTTTTCTCTGTATAATTCTGTTTGAATCCGCATTTTACTTGTTCAAATTCACTTATGTGAAAGAACTAAGTCATTCAAATTTCTGTTACTTTTTGAATGCAATTTCTGAGTAAACCTAGTTCTTAAAAAGAACATTTAGAGGATTCAGATTCTAGTCCCAAATTATACTTTCAGAATCAAGAAAGTTTTCGAACTTAATTGAAAATTTTCAGAACAAACACAAATATAGAGGGATGATAGGTTCACTTTTGTACTTAACTACAAGTAGACCTGACAGCATGTTTAGTGTGTGTTTGTGTGCTAGGTATCAAGAAACACCTAAGGAGTCACACCTGAATGTTGTCAAAAGAATTTTAAAATATCTCAAGGAAACTCAAGACGTTGGTCTTTGGTATCCTAAAGGTACAAATCTTACACTTGTTGGTTATTCTGACTCTAATTTTGCAGGTTGCAAGTTAGACCGAAAAAGTACAAGTGGCACATGTCATTTGTTTAAAAATAGTCTAGTATTATGGCATATTAAGAAACAAGCATGTGTGGCACTCTCAACAGCTTAGGTAGAATACATTGAAGCTGGAAGTTGTTGTGCTCAATCATTATGGCTCAAACAAAAATTACATGACTTTGGAGTAAAGATGGACGACATACCATTGTATTGTGACAACACAAGTGCAATCAACTTGACAAAGAATCCAATCTTGCACTCAAGAACAAAGCATATTGAAATTCGTCATCACTTCATAAGAGATCATGAGGAGAAAGGAGATTGCGTTATACAATTTGTTGACACAGAATCTCAGCAAGCAGATATATTCACTAAACCATTGCCAAGAGAAAGGTTCTACAAGCTAAAAAGGGAACTTGGTATACTTAGTGAGTATGATCTTAACTAATCTATAATTTTATGTTTACTAATTTAAATTTGTGTGAAATTGTGTGTATGATTGTGTATTTCATTCATTAGAAGCATAACATCATAAAAAATTTTCATTAAAATGCATTAAAATCCATTTTTCAAGCATATTAGGAAGAGGATAATCGATTACCTGCATAAGTAATCGACTAAACAAGGAAGTTTGTGTTTTAGCAGAAACACAAACTCACTGTGTTAATCGATTACCTACTTGAGTTAATCGATTACCTTACTAGAGCAATGAACACCTAGCATTCGTGACTGTGATAATTGATTACCTACATGAGTTAATCGATTAACTTGTTGGAAGGAATAATCACCTTGCATCTGTGACTGTGTTAATTGATTACCGTCTTCTTGTAATCGATTACCTGCGACTCAGAAGCGTCCCACTCACTTTCAGAGACGCCAATGATGAGATTTAAACCTTCCCTCTTCACTTCAATCTCACTTCTTAAAACCCTAAGTGAAAATCCTCCTCTAAAATCCTTCACATCCTCACCAAATTCTCAATCAATCACTTCCTCTCAACCACTTCCACAATCAACAATGGCGGAATCAAGCAGGAACAAGGGCAAACGCGTGAAGCACACCGCAAGTGGAAAGGAATTTCGTCCTCCCAAACTTACTCCGGTAAGAAAACCTGGATCCTCAAAATGCCCTGCTCAAGAATCACCACCAATAGCATTGAACTACACTCACCCATGGTTCTCCACTCAGCAACAAGCCACTGCCTACTTCAGTTTCCTCGCAAGAAAGGAAATAATCTCTCCAAAGGTTCTTTCTTTTTATTGGCTTTCTAGAAATGGCTTTACTTTGCAAGAAGATTTGGAGTCTCAGGGTCTTAGCAAATTTGTTCAATTGAAATGAAAATATTACCCTGATTTAGTTAAGGTGTTTTACTCAAATATTTATTATGATGAAGATGGAAATATGTTTTCTGAAGTAAAAAAGAAACAAGATTTGGATCGATGAGTCAATTTTTAGGGATATTGGTGGAATCACTGCTAATGGAATCAAAATTAACATTGATGATTTTAATAGACATGAAATTGAATATAATAAGCTTGAACTGTACAAGTCTATGTTGGTGAATGCAAATGATTAGGAAGAAGAGTAAGTTATAAAGAGGGTTGAAAAGAAGAAATCTATGTTGCCTCATTACACTTTAGCATGGATTGTAGCTGTTAGGGGGAGCAATCATGCTCAAGCTAGTGAAGAAGATATGATGATGATGATTTGTGCAATTAAAAATGAGGTAAAAGTAAACTGGATGGATGTAATTTGTAACACAATGATGAAGGCTAGGAGGTTAATTGATTACAAATGTCCCTATGTTGTATTCATTTCAAAAGTTCTTGATCACTATGAAGTGGATACTAATTCTAAATCAAGAGACATAACAAGGGAAGCACATGATGTAAAAGACAAAGCAATGAAAATAATGAAATTAGTAAAAACAGAGCATTGATAATTAAATAAAGAAGAAGTTAATGCCGAGGGAAACATTTCTGGAAATGCAAATGATGAAGAAGATACTGAAATGGCTGGACCTAAGCCGCTCACATCTTTTGAACAAATGGTCCTGTCCAAGCTAAATGAAATTTTAGAAACTCAGAAGAGAGATTATCAAGAGTTGAAGGACAGTATTGAGGTTATCTCTGAAAGGCTGGATGAGCTTCAAGTTCCGTTTCCGGATGCTTAGGATGAGCTTTAGTTTCTTAGGATTTCATTTCTTTTTGTTTTTCATCATTTAGGTTGCATTTCTTTTGATATTGGTACTATAATTTGAACAATGTTTACTCTGCTTCTTATGTTTTTAATCATGACAATTGCGGTTTATGTTTACTGGTATTTGATTGTGATCTTTATGTGAATGATTAAATGGACTAATATAACCAGTAAGATGAATATGTGAATGGATTTTGCCTATGAAATTTTGGTTTTTATTTGCCAAAAGGGGGAGAAGAATGAGAAGAATAAGAAAATGATAATGATGATATGATGTGAATGTGTATGGATATATGAATATGTGAATGAATATGCGAAATGATGGAAATGTTGTGAATGGATATATTGAAAGTATACATTATTGTGATTTGTTTCATAAACACATTTGCTATGTCTTATCCTATTTTCTATACAAGTGTTTTCAAGTTCATTTTTAGGATTGAAGAAATAACAATTGCCTATGTGCTCATTGTAAGTGTTATTGAAAGTGTTTGACGCATCAAAACCAAAAAGGGAGAGATTGTTGGACTTAATTAAGCAACAATGGAAGATACAAGTTATTCCTCAAGTCTCTCGGGTATTAATTGTTTTGGTTTTGGTGTAGAAAATAGGTGCTTTAAGTTTCAATTCATTTTGCAGTGCCAAACAAGTTTCAATAGATGTGGCACATGTATTGATTGTTTTTATTTTTAGGCAATATGTGTGTTTGATAATTCTTCCTTGATTGATTTATGATTATGCAAGTTGAGTTCATGATTGAGTTTTCAAGTTTGGATAGCTTGGTAGCTAAATTACTCAACTTAGTATTGATTTGCCATTGGTTTAATCGATTACTCCAGTTGGTAATGGACCCCAAGTTAACCAAAAACTTAAAACTACATGAATTCATGATCAGGATCGATTTAATCGATTACCTGATGTAGGTAATCGATTACCGATTACCTGCATAATCATATTAGAGTTCTTTATTAATACGCTTTGGTTTAATCGATTACCAAATCTAGTAATGGATTACCACAGAGTCTGCATAATACTGGACGTTTTCAAAACTGTTTTTAACTGATTTTTAACAAACTTTTCAGTTTCTAACTAACCAAAAACTATTTTTATCTGTGATTTTCGAAATGAAAGTAAGAGAAGAGCTAAATTTTCAAAAACAAGCAAGAATCTCTTTAAAAAAAACTCTCGAAGAATTCTACTAAAAAAGTCCATAAATTCTGCAGCTCCAAGAACTCTGAATCCAAGATGATTAGACAAATGGAAGAAAGCTTTTGATATTCTCATGAATTTTATCTGCACAAACAAGATGCTATTGTTCTAAACTAAGTTCTTTATTGATTTTTCTGAATTGTGTAATCTCTTGAATAAGGTGTTCATAGAGATTTGTTTGAAATCTTGTGACAGGGTGTGATGAGTAAGGTTGATGTTTATATGATGGGGTGTCATTGAATAACATGCTCTTGTGGGGTGCAAGAGTCAAACCTTTGTTTGTTTGTTAGAAAGTCTTTCTTTAGGATTGAATGTGCATAGTGTTTGTAATCAATTCTATAGTGAAAGCAGGTTTAGTGGTGTGCTAAATCTAAACTGGATGTATACCCCTTTTTGTGGTTGAACCAGTATAAATCACTGTGTCATCTTCTCTATCCCTACTCTATTTGAATTGTGTTTCTTGGCATATAAATTTGAATCTTGATTTGTATGATAATTGTGAATTGTTAAGTATACATTGATTGTCACTGCAATACTGAAAAAAATATTGAAAATTGAAATTGAATCACGAAATTGAGTAATCAATCTTAGTAATCAATTACTCACTGTATCAAACTTGGTAATCAATTACCATCTGCAAATCATTGATTCGCTGCACATTTGATTTTAAACTTTGAAAATTTATCTTTTGAAAATTTAATTTGAAAGAATCTTGAAGGTAAATTAGAAAGGGGAAAACGATTTTTTATTTTGAAAAAGGAACAAGTTTTTGTAAATCTATTCAACCCCCCCTTCTAGATTCCCTCTGGGACCAACAGTTGTAGCCTTTACTCTTTCACTTTTGAAGCATCGAAGGCCGCACAATTTTGCTACCAAGAGGCGGGAAAAAATCTTGGGTGGCTGCTACCGTACATAAGACTTGTGGGTTATGTACCAATACATAACAATTTTGACGAGTTATAGGCTGTAGTATCAACTGGTTGTTTTTAAAAGTAAATATTACGGAAGGGGCATGAAATTGATGAAATTGAAAATCGTGTGCGGCCGGGTGAAGGGCGGAGGAACTTAGATGATGAAAGTGTTGGTCTTTGTTAAATCCTTGGCTTCAGCAACAATGTTGAAGACTGGAAGGTCCTAGTGTTCGTTTCCACCTTTCTTCAGGGTGACACCACCAACCACATTGGTTTCGTATTCAATGGCTTGTTTCGTGTTGAAGGTTCCATTTTTCCTTGTGATCAATGCCTTGGCAAATCATGTGTTTTCTCTTATCAATGAACACTGTCGGAGATGACATCACCAATGATAAGTGGCGAAGGCATTGGGGACGCGAGGCAATGGGGCCATGGAAGCCATCAAATTGGTCAGTGGTTGCAAACCCATGTTGGACGCAAGTTTTTGACATGAAGTTATGCTCGAAGTGATCTTTTTGTTATCATGAGAGAGAACGCACAATCAGCAACAAGAAAAATAGAAAATTGAGGACTTCCATGCTCAAAGCAAAAATATAAAACTGAAAACCAAAAATGGAAGATTAAAAATTGATTCTTTAGTGTGTCACAAATGAAGCTCATCCCATTGTTGGAGGCACATGGTGAAGATGGAACTCCAATCTCTGCCACCATAGGAGAAGCCTGTCCTACCGCTAGAGACACATGAGGAAGAACTGAAACCTCTGTCGCTGTTGGAGAAGTTTGTCCCACCACCAGAGACACGTGCCATCAAGATCCTTAAGGGCCGAATCTAAATGCCCCACCACCGGAGAGTATGTTGCAAACCAACCTCTTGTACATTGCAGAGCTTGGACGCACACGAACCAATTAAGGCATCAATTTGAAATATATTAATACCAATTAATTAGCTATCAAAATTTATTAACATCAACTAATGAGCTATCAAAGTGCAATTTTAACTTTTTGACCAAACAGGTAGCCAGTTTCTAATCACAACCCTTCAATATTATATTATTAAATTTGACAGATATAAAAGGTCTTGTACCAATACAAGATCCATCCTATAAAGTATCGTAGTCACCACCAAAATCTTGTGTCCATTTCAGTTCACCGGTTCTTCCTTTGCTCTCCTCTCTTTTGCTTTTTCTTGTGGTTTGCTACCCTGTTCCTGATCTGCCTCCATTGTTGCTTTAGTTCTCCTTTTCCTCTCCTCTCTTATGCTTTTCCGTGTGGCTTGCTTTGGTGTTCCTGATTGCTCTGACAACGTCTGCGACGAAGAGAGTCGAAAAATAGATGGTCGTTGACAACTGTTATGGTGGGAAATGGGGGTTGTTGCGCCTGCATCATCTTATACTTCTCTAAACCTTTCTCTTTTTTTCATTCGATTAATCAACGTTAAGCATGACTTATCTGGTCCTATTGAGTCACCGATTTTTTACAAATTCGGCCGAGTTGAATGGTTTTTTTCCGGTTCAGTTACATGTCTGATCTGATTAGTGGCTCAAACCAGTCACTTGATTGGTTCACTCGGTTTGACTAGTCGATTTGAGTCGAGTTGTATAATACTAACACACTCTTTCCAACACACTCCTTATGATTGATTGAAAATCACATGGGTCCCACCATATTGGGAGTGGGCACACATAATTTGATGACATCCATATGAATTTTAACCAAACACAATAAGTATTATAAAAGAGTGTGTTAGAGAGTGCTAGTAGCAATTCCTAAAATCAACTATTATACCTTTGTTTTACGAAGATATTGATAATAATATTGTTTTTCTTATAAATAGGATTCTTATATTAAATAAAATATTATATTACCTTTATTAATATATTGTTGGAATGGATTGGAAATAATGAGAGAATAAATAATAAATAAAAATAAAGATAAAATATAATGATTATAGAGTTACGATTTATATTAAAAATTATATATACACCTTAGACCATAAACTGCAAGAGAAAGATAGAGAAAAATCTAATAGATTATGTGATATGATATTGAGTGAGTATTTTTATCCTGGATTGATACTTCAAAAATAGTAATAATAACAAAAAAAATTCTGACATTGAGCCGCCATAATATTTTCCTAGGGATCAGAAACTTTTTGTCATAACTGTGAACAACGAATACTTCCTTGATTTAACTTAAGTAACCACATAACAAAGAAAAAGGAGCATAAGGAAACTCCAGTATATATTAATTTACACACAATCAGAAAGAGTGGTAAAATAAAGAAATCATGTGAGACTCAATTCAGCATGGCTTGACAGGCTTGTTGAACAAACTGGTTGAATTACACAACAGGCTGAAGTAAACATGCTTGCCCACATACAAGCCAATTCCTAATAATTACTAAACAACTTGAGATGCCTCAAGAAGGGTATCACTTTCAACTCTTTGAGATTCTACGACACTCTTTGCAGCAGCATCCATGACAACTTGGCTTTTCAGGTAGTGATAGCGGCAGACTGGCATGTAGACATCAGCCCCACCAATTAGTTCAGTCTGTGTCTCTTCTGTTTTCCTCAAAGTAAAGAAGGCACGTTTGCCACATAGTTCACAACGAGCTGTCAACTTGGTTACAGTATCAGCAAGTGGTATTATGTGAAGCACTGAGCCAAAGCTCCTCCTGAAGAATAAATCACCCATCATTAGAAGGGTAAGCTGCAAAATCAACATTTGAGCAAAACTAAACCACAATGCTTTTACCTCTAAACTATACCTCAAGTAATCACCATCCAGTCCTGCCACAATGACAATTTTACCATCATCATCAGCAGCCTTGCAGCAAAACTCATAAAGGTCATCAAAAAATTGAGCCTCATCTATACCAATCACATCCAACTGCATCCAAAACACTAAAACATTTAGCAAACATTATATGTACAAAATCTATCACTTCTACAAACATACATCACTTTTATCAACTATGAAATTGAAGCACCGACCTTAATTTGGAATGTACCTTCAATAAATATAATACTACTGCCAATCATTTTATATTGCCCTTAAGTTGCACTATACTCTGTTATAATCAAAGCTATTATCCACATCAACGGATAGCAAGGGCCAGAATTGTTGAAACCAATTAATTTTTTAATGAACCTTTCCTTTAAAAAAATCCTGCAGTTCAGCCTATGTTAATCACAATTCAAAGCCTCCACAATTTTAATAACTACAATTCAACTTTGAAATGACTAATCCAAAACCAAATTTATACAGTTAAGACAAGACATGTAAGCAGCCTATATCTAATAAAAATTATAGATTTACATTGCAAGAAAATCAACAAGAGAATTGTAGAAGAATATTATTTAAGTAACCAAACAAAAACGTTGAGAATAAGAAAAAAAAGATGTAATTGTTAGAAAATTGATATTACCTTTTGATAAGCCTCATCACCATAATTTTCTCTGAATGACAACAGATCTGGCAATGCCCAGCAAGGAAATTTGATCCCATCATGAGTCACAACCGAGTCAATTGCATATCTTGTATCCTTGCTCGATTTTAACATGGCCACATTCCTTCAAACAAAAACAACGGTAACAAAAATTAACTCAAGCATAAAATTTTCCATATCACCTTAAAAAATCAAAGTAAACTTAATTTTATTTGGGGTAACGGGTATTTAAAAAGTGCATTACAGAAAAAAAAAATAAATCAGAAAGAAACGATTACAGAATATGGAACCATCGATTAATATACTACAACCAAGCTTATTTGAGAGTCCAAAGCGAATTATTAGCTTTATAACCTGGGAGTTGACGAAATTACCTGCCATTGTCAACCTCGGATTTGATGCGACGAAGAAGAGAAGTGGTTTTGCCAGCGAACATGGGACCAACAAAAAGATGGATCTCGCCAGATGAGTGAGAAGTGTCCATGCCACTACTGCCCAAAGAGGAAACCATTGAAACTTGAAAGGAATTTGGATGGGAATTGGGGAATTTCGAGAGTGGGTTTTGGGGTGAGTTGAGGAAGAAAAGAGCGTGCATATTTTATAGAGGAATTTTGGATTTTTTTATTTGAAATGGGGAGCTTGAAAGAGTTGAAAAATGTGGAGGGAAAGTGGGGATTTTGAAAGACCCATGGGATTTGGAGGGAAGCCAATGCAAAAATGAAAAGTTGTACCAAAAATGGCTACCCTCCTATTCCGACAACAGATCCAATCCGAGTAATCAGAGTAATAAATAAATAATTGACCTATTTTGAAGGTAAATCTTGTCTGCTTAAGCGATAGGAAAAATAAAAATGCATAATTTGTTAAATAATTTTACGATTACAATATATACGGGGAAATTTTATCTGAATTTGAATTCGATTTTGTCAATGCAATAGTAGATTATTTGGATAAATCGTCTTTTCTTCCTGTAATTTTATCAAAATTAAACCTATTCAATTGTCACTACTGACATAATGTAAAATTATCAATCAATTTTTTATATATTAATTTGAGTACTTAATATGTAGAGTGAGACAGTTATTTTTTCTATTCTCTTATTTAGAAAGTTAAATACAATTTTTTATATTTTCTTACTATTTTTGTTTGAACTCCTTTACAAAGCTTTTAAAATATTCCCTTAAATCTCTCTCAATCCTTAAAATGTGTTTGTTTTAAGGTATCTAAAAATATTTTTGGGAAAGTAAGGTTTGGGAATGTGATTTTCCTATATTTGTTTCAAGTTTCTTACGAAAATAAAATGGAGCAGCATTAGGATAATAAAGTGCATTTGATGAGGAGTACTATGGAACCCATGAATCATCCCAAAAGTAATCAGAGAGAGTTCAGAAAACTCATTGATAATATTGAAAAAGATAGTAAAATAAGTATATACAACAAGTATTTATAGAGCTAAAATTCACTCAGCTAACTCTAAACAAATTAAAGTAAAACAAAATTCTACCCTCTATGGTCTACCAATACCAACTTGAAACCAAGAAAAGGAATGAAAAACAACAAAAGAAAAGGGAAATAACAACAAAATAACCACATCACTTTTAGGCATTATAACAAACATCTTCTGCGTATTCAGATCCCTATAAGGCATTGTGTCAAACACCTTGTTCAAATCCCTTCCAGACACTGCATCAAACAGTCGCTGCATACTCACATATTTCTCTGGCATTTCATCAAATACAATGAGTGCAGACTCAATAACAACCACACTGAGGGCAAGAACAGAACAAAACGAACGCCAAATCAATGTAATTAAGTAGAAGAAGCAATCAACAATAATGAAGGTGCAATCCTATTAGCTCTCTCCACATCACGACCAGAAAGACCAAGATTCTGCATCTGACCACGACCAAAATGACCAAGAATGCCACTGTGCTTGGTAGAGCTACAATCGGAGAGACGAAACGGAACGTTCTCGAAGTTGGCTTTGTGGAGGAAGAAGGAGACGATAATCTCCATGCGGCGCAACATTGCCATGTCCCAGAAGAAGAATACGACCTCCGCTAGGGAGGTGTCCACGGCGTGTGAGAGAAGTTTGTAGTTGTGAGCAGTGAATGGGACTGAGGTCTCAATCGTGATAATGATTATGTCGAAAACGATCGTAGGAACGGAGGGGATGATGTCGGAGAAATCCTCAAGGCAGTGGCGATTGAGGTCAGAGCATCCACTGTGCGCCTCCTAGTCGCAGAGGTTAATTAGGAGGAAGCTATCCGTGCCAAAAATATCGTCGATGCAGTTGCGGTTGAGGGCAGAGTAGTCGTCGTGTTTGTCCCTGTTGCAGATTCTACTTTGAAGCAGATTCAGCGCCTTCATCTTGTAATTCTCTAGCTTCATTCCTATTGCCATTTCCATTTTTTATGATATAGGATTTGGTATCCCATTGTCCATTCCTATATCAGAAATCTTGGACGGTGGTTTCTTGAAAATCCCAGAAGTTGTTGATTTGGAAAGATCCATAGATATGAAGTTCCCAAAATTGAAAGGATGAGGAGATGGTTTCCACTCCAATTTTGTGGTAGAATCTTTGCCAATATCATATATCAGGAACAAAGTAGAGGGAGACGAAACGGAAGGAGAAACAAAGCATGCACATATATAGGGGAATTCTTGGAAGATAGTTAGGATGATGGTCCCTCTATAAGAACTTCCATATTCAGAACATTCAACAAACTTTTCTTGGGTGTACGTCGAATTTTCTTAAAGCGAGGTGAGTTTCCATGAATGGGGCTCTGATATCATTTTACGAAAATAAAATGGAGCGACATTAGGATATTAGAATGCATTTGATGATCAGGAGTAGCATGGAAACTATGGATCATCTCAAAAGCAATAGAGAGAGTTCAAAAAACTGAATGATAATATTGAAAAAGATAGTAAAATGAGTACATACAACAAATATTTATAAAACTAAAATTCACTCAGCTAATTCTCAACACACTAAACTAACTATAACAGAAAATAGACACTCATAACAGAATTGAACAATTCTAATAATGTTTTAGAAAAACATTATTGGACATTATTGATTCTCGGGAAAGTATTTTACCCGTGTTTTATCTTTTTATTCTCATGGTGAGGGGTGGGATGAGAATCTTATATTCCCATGGAATTGAAAGTTATTTTTAAAATAACTTCTCACTTCCACTTTATTCTATATTATTTTTTTAATTTTAATTTTTTTATTTTTAAAGTAAATTATTTTTTAAAAATATTTCCGAGAATATTAAATATATACCAAACATACATATAAATTTTATCCGGAATAACATTCCTAGTGATAGGATTCCCAGGAACATCATTATTGGGAATATGATCTTATACCTTTAAACAAACTCACCCTTAGTACTAATATTTTAAAATCTAAATATTTGTAACTCTAATTCTTTACCTATTTTTCCCATTCCAAATCTCTTTATTAATCCAAATGTGAATTCTTATTATTACGATTTAATAATATATATTCATCAATTAATAATAATTACATCAAATGATAGATTTAAAAAATTTGAATAATACAATTGTTGTTTAGTATCTCAAGTATTAAATAAGGATATGATAATTTTAGAATTATATGAAATATTACCAGTTGAATAATATTTTTGGTGTAAACCACAGGTATCCCTATTACTAGGGGCAATCCTGTTCAGGGTTTAGTCACAGTTAAGGCTCCTCACTCCTCCCGAAGAATGTGTTTAGTGGGGATCGAACCCGGGAGTTCTTCCCACAATCTCAGCCTGCGACCGGTTGAATAATATGGTTGGAATAATTAATTTCTATGAATTAATAATTTAAATTTAAATAATTATACTTCAATATATATTCAAATTAGAATTTAATAATTATACACTGTCAGTGTAAAAAAGTTTTACACTAACATTTAATGATGTGTTACCACATCATTTAATGAGTTTAATGATACGTGAGGAGTCATACTCATTAAATGATGTGGCAACACATCATTGGATATCGATGTAATTTTTTCACTGACAATGTATAGTAATTAAACTCTTTAAATAATATCCAAAATTCTTACTAATTACCTATTAATTTTCACTGACAATGTATAATAATTTAACCTTACATGGATGGTTTATTCAATTGCTAAATTTCTAGAGTTATAAACTCTATAAACTTTAGAATTTTCAGAATATCCAAGGAAATGACCTAAGTCAGACTTATCATCAGTTTTCCAATGTCTTCCTTGGTGTTGAGTATGAAACACTCACGCCTAAAAACATGGAAGTAAGATATGTTGGGCTTCCTTGCTCTCCACAATTCATATGGAGTCTTTTTTAGAATAGGTCTTATCAAAATTCTGTTTTGTAGGTAACATGTTGTGTTAACTGCTTCTTCCCAGAATACCTTGGAGAGAGAACTTGAAATTAGCGTAGTTCTTCCCATCTCTTGTAGACTTCTGTTCTTTCTCTCAACAACCCCATTTTGTTGAAGTGTTTTAGCCATATAGAAATTGTGAAAGATTCCATTCTCTTCACAGAAGAGTTTGAAGCTTGTGTTTTCAAATTCTCCTCCATGGTCACTTCTAATAGCAGAAATACAAAATCCTTTTTCATTATGTACCTTCTTACAAAAGATTGTGAACTTCTCAAAGGTCTCATCCTTGCTTTTGAGGAATATTACCCAAGTAAATCTAGAATAGTCATCCACAATGACCAAACCATATTTCTTTTCACCAAGACTTTCAGTCCTTGTTGGTCCAAACAAATCGATGTGAGAAAGTTCTAAGGGTCTTGAAGTTGAAACAACATTCTTTCTCTTAAAAGAGTTTCTTGTTTGTTTCCCTTTCAGACAACTTTCACATAAAATATCATATTTGTATGAGAGCTTGGGTAGTCCCTTTACAAGATTATGTTTTGTAAGCTTTGATATTAACCTCAAGCTAGAATGCCCAGGTTTCTGATGCCAAATTTCTTTTTCATCTTCCACAGAAAGAAAACACTTCACATTTTGACTTGCAAGTTCCTCCAAGTCTATTTTATACACATTGATTTGTCTCTTGGCAGTAAAAAAACTTGGTTATTGTTGTTTTTTACTATACAGTCTTCTTTAGTGAAGGATATTTCATAACCACTATCACACAATTGACTTATGCTTAGTAAGTTATGTTTGAGTCCTTCAACAAACAGAACATTATTAATAGATGACAGTGCTGACATACCTACTATACCTATGCCAGTGATCCTCCTTTGTTGGTTTCCTCCAAAGGTGGCCACTCCTCGATCCTTGTGCCTAAGGTTTTGGAACAAAGACCTTTCTCCCATCATGTGACGCGAGCATCCGCTGTCCAGGTACCGTTTGTGGGGTTTCCTTCGCCCTGTTAAACACATCTAAACAGGAATGATCAAAACTTTAGGTACCCATAACTTCTTGGGTCCTTTTTTGTTAGCTTTGGGTTTAGTTTTCCCTTTGTGTATGCATTTTGACACATGGTGTCCAGGCTTACCACAATGGGAATGTAGGAACAAACAGGGAAACACTAGAAGGGGGTTGAATAGTGTTTCTATAAAACTTGAACGTTTGTGGAAACCTTTTCTCAAATAGCATTTTCTGAAAGCTTTCAGATAACTTGTTGTTATCTCAAGTTTAATATACTGTCTGAAGATCGTTCAGACAGATGAAAAGAGTTCTCTGAAAGACTTGTTTTTACGTTTAAACTTTATATAAACCAATTCAATTCCCTTCTTGTTAGCTTAAAACTGAATTTAAAGAGTTAAGGGATGAGAGAACTTAACCAAGGTATTTATCCTGGTTCATTCACCACCACTGTGAGCTACGTCCAGTCCCAGAGCCAAACACAACACCTGGATTTCCACTAATCTTCAAAAGATTACAAGTATTCTTTTTTTTTCAAGCCTCTTCAGGCTCTACAACAACAAGTATTATTTCCTTACAAGCCTCTTCAGGCTCTACCCAAGTATTGTTTAACAAACAAGCCTCTCCAGGCTCAACACCTAAGTGTTTAAGGTAAGAAGATTTAAGCTAGAGAACTACACAAGTTCAAAGCTCAACCAAAGTAATGTACAAGATAACTAAGTTATACTCAGAATAAGAAGATATTTGTACAAAGAAAATTATCAGAGTGTTTTTACGATGAAAACTTGCAGCGTATTGGCACTTTCTTTCTTTTCTTGTTCTCTCTTGCATGGGTTCTACATGAAGCTATTTGTAGATGATGAAGTGCAGTTCGTTGAAATCACCGTTGAGAGATAGCATTAAATGCTTCCAATCTTGTTGTGATACAACTTATGATAGCTTCTAAGACAGTACAAGGTAGATGTGCAACGATGTCTTTGTTTTGAGTACTGCAAAAACTGCGTAGTAGAGATTTCCTTTCAGGTGTATGTATTTCAAACATGCTGAAAAAGTCTTTGTTCTGCATGCCTTAAAAAGGATAAGCCAAAGACTTGTTTCAGAAGGCGTTGAAAATGACATGAGTCTTTATTAGAAATCTTCAGACGCTTTGCCACGTCAAACAACTTCAGATAGTCTTCTAGCTTCAGATGGTTTCTTGCTTCAGATGACTTGACACTTCAGAGGGTTCTACTTCTTCAGATAGTAGACCACTTCAGAATGCTTCTTGACTTAAGAAGGTCAACTTGCTGAAACCAGAAAACACGTTAAAAATATAGGCAATATTTGCAAGTGATATTTTAACACAATTTGTTATTTATTAAAACTTAGTAAAGTGAGACTCAATCATTATTAAATACTTAATGATATTTTTTAGACTCAACATTCTCCTCCTTTTTAATGATGACAAATTTGTTAAATTGACAAATCTGAACGAGGTTGAAATATAAGATAAGTTAAGAAATTTCTCCCCCTTAATCATACACTTCAATTTTTTGTTCGTCTGTACTCCCCCTTTTGTCATCAATCAAAAGGGATACCAGAGCACTAAATATAAGAGCAGTGAAGCATGAAGCATCAAAGCATATTTAATATCATAGCAGTAATAGAGTTTAGAGCATTAAAGACTTAAGATCGTAACAAAATATAGAATTCAGCGCAAAAATGACAGGTTAAAAAAGTGTAAATTAAACACATGTATAAATATTAGAGCCAAAAAATTCAAGCAAACTTATATACAAAGCATAAGCATTTGATAAAAATATTGTTCAAAAACAACAAAACATTGTCTGAAAAGATTTTTGGGCTAAACATCATAGACTATGATCAACCAACTTTTATGCCTAACAAAACTTCTTCAATCAGAGCCTTGATCTCAAGCTTGTGTCTTTCCAGATCAAAAAGAACAGCTACCCTGAAATCTCTTTTCCCTTCTTGTAGTTGCTATTGAGTAGCCAAGATCTGATCAGTCTTGTGCATAAATTCAACATTTTTGACTCTTAGCTGTCCATTTTCTTCTTCCAGTGCAGCAACTTCTTCTTCCAAATCCATCTCATAAAGGACAATGAATAGATTCCTGCAAGAAAATCTAAATCGTTGAAAGCCCTTAGGTAGCCTAAACTCATCATGCCTATAGACTGCACAGAAATATTGCTGGTAGGGTCTCTTCTGAATAATCCAGTCTTCATGATATTCTCCAGTAGATAGAGGGAATTGACTAGGAAAGAAGTCTCTCTTCTCAAGAACATACATATTTCCAGCAGTGAGTGAGTCTTCAGCATTCCATGAGGTTCCAGAAGAAGAACCTGCTTGTTCTCTAATATGCCAGTAAGAATCCAAGACCCAATCTCTGTAAGCACAATCAAGTCCTCCCCTTTGCCTCTGCAGATAGGCAGGTAACTTCCTCCATTGCTCAGGTATTAGAGGTTTAGCATGAGTAGAATAAGAAGAGTACACCTTTGGTTCCTTCAACTTTTCCTCTATAAGGGGATATCTAGGCACAATCCTATCAGGATGAACAAGGATTCTAGTGGATTCTCTTATAGAAATTGGTCTTAGTAGTTTGAAACCTCTGAGACCTTCTGAGAACATAATGTCTCTTTCAAACATTTTTCCTTCTGTACTCAACTTTCTTATAACCCATCATTCTTCATTAGAAAGCCTGTGTTGATCATCAGAGAAAGGATCAATAAGACTCCACTTATGATAGGGCAAGACACCCTTTCTGATCTTCTCCAGCTTATCAGCAAACAGTTCTTCTCCATTGCCTTGTTTCAGCCAGGTCTGTAGTCTCTTCTCTTTGGCTTCGGCAGCAGTTTCCAGTAATAAGCCTTGGGGCCTTGAGAGTGGGGATCCTTTCTGAAGTACAACAATTCTTCATAAAGATTTTGTACCCTAATTTTTTCTTCCACAGGCACGGGATACGCCTTGTGGTGAACTTCCTTAGCAGCTGAAATATAATAGGAAGCTGATTCCTTTGGTGCTAGATCAAAGGAAGGTTCCAGAATGTAGACACCTCCTTTATCAGCAAAACAAATATGAGAAGGCAGCAAGCCATATACAGCCAGAAGGCTCAGAGAGTGAATTTTCTTCTGTGTCCACTTTTGAGAAATCTGATGATGAAGATGATGAAGAGTGAGATGGAGAAGGTTGAGGTGTAGCAGGTTTAGGAGATGGAGTCTTTTCTTCTTTAGAGGAAGTGACATTCCCAAAGACAACATTTATTTTCTTGAATGGAACAACTTCTTATTGTGTTTTATCAGCAGCTACATTTTCTTTTTCTTGTTTCTTCTTCTTGTGCTATTCTAACTTCTTTCTCCTCTCAAGTTCAGCAGCTTGCTGAAACATGATAGCATCTTCTTGTTGAACATATTCGCTCCTAGTAACCATTTGAAGTGCTTCTGGAACTGGAATGAAGTTTACTCTATGTTTCCTGCACTTCACTTGCGCTAAGCGCAGGAAACGTGACCTAATTTTTATTGGGCTGCAATTAGAGTCTCAAAAGCCCACCAGAACAGTTTATAAAGGCAATTTTAGGGATTGAGACGACGGACAGAGACGGAGGGAGCCGTTGAGCAGATCTGAAGCTAGAGAAAAGTGTGACAGTCTCTATTGGTTTGTAATGGCTACCATGAGTAGCTAAACTCTCCCTCAGGATTGAATGTAGTCGATTCAATCCCCAATTGTATTTTGGATCCTCTTTATTATTTATGAATCTCTGTTTCCATAATATTGGTGTTTTTATTCTACTCTTAATGCTTAACTTCTGTCGGTGTACCAAAGTTATGATGCGATTTCTTAAATGCGCTAAGAATAGGGTTTATGAAATCTGATTGGTGAAAACACTCAATTTGTCACTGTGGGAACCAGGATGAATTGATAGCTTTAATAACTGTTCTTCAATCGGGGCAATTTGTGACAGTGGGACCCTACATGAATTATTTCTGAGTATTTCATATTTGTGGGAACCTTTTATGAAATAATATTTATTTGTGCTTCAATATTTATGATTACAAATTCTTAAATATTATTGATTTCCAAAATACAAGAGGGGTGCGATAGACGAAGTTCAATCCTAGTTTCTGTAATCTGCTCAATCCTATCCAAAATCTCTCTCTATTATCTCTTATTTAAATTACTATTGCAATCTTCCCAAACAAACATTCAAATCTGCCCTTACTTGATAAGTGAGATCACTAGGATTTATTTTTGTACCGTTCCCTGTGGATATGACAACTCTCTTACTTACTATTATACTGCTGTGATATTGGTACGCTTGCCAAGATCTCAACAAGTATTTTTGGCACTATTTCCGGGGAACGATGTTTCAAATTTAAATTCTCGGGAGGTCTATCTTATCAAGTTGTGAATATTTTTATTTTTTTTGTTTATTTTTATTTTTCTTTTTCTTTTAGGTATTTTAATTTTAATTCTTTTATTTTTATTTCTAGGATTTTTAATTTAGGAAAATTTATTTTATTCTATTTTTTGTTATTTTGTTCCTTTCTTCCGAACTAACCTTTGTTCAAGCTTCTTGATTTATGCTCTTGCGAGGACAGGTGTCTCAAAATCAATTGATATTTGATGCTGAGATAGAAAGGACATCTAGAGGGAACAGGAGTAGAAACAGGAGGAGAAGACAAGGAAGAATTCGAGATGAAAAGATGGCTGAAGAAAGACCACCAGTTCCACCAAGAAGGACATCAGGAGACTATGTCATTCAAAAAGGGCCTCGATACTTTTCAAGCATAGTTGTACCTGCTACTGCAAAATCTTTGGAGATGAAGCCAACATTCCTGAGTCTCATCAGTGCCCATCAATTCACAGGATTGGATCATGAGGATCCACACACACTCATCTTTCTACTTTTTATGAATTGATTGGTACCAAGGGTTTTGAGGAAGGTGAACTTGAATCTGTTTACTTACGTTTATTTCCTTTCTTTTTGATAGGTAAAGCTAAGGAATGGCTGAAATCACATCCCAATCAAAGTCTGACTAACTGGAGCGTTGTGGAAGAAAAGTTCTTAAACAGATTCTTCCCACCATCTCGCTACATAAAGCCCAAGTCAGATATCTCCACATTCAAGCAGGGAGCAGATGAACCATTATGTCAGGCCTGGGAGAGATTCAAATCCTTGCTGAGAAAGTGTCCCAACCACGGTCTAGAGGATATAGCACAACTGGACATCTTCTGCAATGGACTTAGACCTGACACAAAGATGATCATAGATGTTGCATCAAGAGGCACAATTATGTCAGTGGATGCAGAGCAAGCCACCAGGATTATTGACAATTTTGCACTAAATGATCAACAAGCTCAGCATGAGAGACAATCAATTCAGAAGAAGGGACCATTGGAGCTAAACTCTACTGATGCACTTTTAGCTCAGAATAAGCTCATTACTCAACAGTTATAAGCACTCACCAAGCAGATGAATACACTTCCTCAACAGTTGCATGCAGTCCAGTCTCATCCTAGCCAGTCCCCACAATTGACTTGTGATTTTTTTGGAGGTGATCATCCCAATGGTCATTGCTCTTTTCAAGAGATCCATGAAGAGCAAGTTAACTACATGAGCAATCAAGGGAGGCCAGGAAATTTCTCCAACAACAACCAGTTCTCAAACAATTTTTCACACGGCTGGAGAAATAATTAGAATAGCAATTCTGAATGGAGACAAGATGCAGGGACATCCAATAGACAGACTCCTTATCAGCAACAATAGCAACAAAGCTATACTCCAGTACATGACAGGTTGTGAAAACTAGATAAGAAAATTGATGCTCTTATACAGTCGTTTGAAGCCTACAAGAGGAATACAGATGCATCCCTCAGAAATGTAGAGACACAAGTTGGCCAGTTAGAAAAGAATATGGCGGAACATAACAAGGGGAAATTCACTACTAACACCCAAACAAATCCCAAGGAGCAATGCAATGCAGTTACTACAAATAGTAACGCATCAGGGGAAGGTGATTTGGAGGACGAATTAACATCTGAAGAGGAGCTGCTAGAAGAAGATATTATGGAGGAATATGTCCAACCAAGCACAGGTACAGAGGAAGTTGAGATGAAGGAAGAAAGGTCCGAAAGGATCTACAAACCAGAGAAGTCACTAGATCCAGGCAGATTCACTGTACCAGTCACTGTTGGTACTTTACCAGTCACAAAGGCGTTGCTAGATCTTGGATCTAGCATCAATCTGATGCCTTTATCAATGTTCAAAAGACTGGGTGATCTAAAGGTCAAACCTGCAAATGTAGCTCTACTACTTACAAACAAGTCCACAACATATCCCTATGGGACAATTGAAGATTTGCCTTTAAAAGTGGATTAAGTTTAAGTATCCAGTAGATTTTGTGGTGATGGATATGGAGGAGGATACTGATGTCCCCTTAATTCTCGAAAGACCTTTTATGAAAGTTGCCAAGATGATCATTGATGTTGATAAAGGAAGATTCAAACTTAGCTCTCAAGATAAGAGTGTGATCTTCCATCTGGACAGAGGGATTACTCAACAATCTGAACCACCAAATAGATTGGAATTAGATCCTACTAATGGGATCTGTCGCACTCATTTTGAACCACAGCTGCAAGGAGTAAAAAGAAGAGGAACTGACTGCCAAAATGTTCCTAAGTATCAGGAGAAGAAAGTATTCAAGAATCTTCAAAGGAAGCCTACAAGAAGGAAGAAGCAGCTGCAGGAATCAATGGTAGAAAACCATTTCAAAAAGAGAAAAAGATCAACATCATCTGATGATGAAGAAAGTGAAGAAGCTGAGGACAAAGCAAAAGGATGGTATGGAGGATGGATATCAGCCAGTGGAAAATCTGATCCCACCACCATCTTCCAGATAAAACCTCCTTGAGTAAAACAGGCGTTAAGCTATATGACGTTAAACGAGCGCTTCCTGGGAGGCAACCCAGTGTTTTAAAGTTTTTAAATTTAAATTATTTTCATTTTGTTTTTGTATTTTGATAGTTAGGATTTTTTTTAGGAAATTTTGAGAATTGATGGAGTTAGTTTGTGGAAAAGCAAAAATAAAAGTTTCAATCAGTAGGAAGTAGCAGAAAATTGACTAAGTGTTGAAAAATTGCATTATGTTTTCTGCGCTCCACCTGCGCTCAGCACAGGTGAGGTGCAGAAATGCAACTCGCTACAATTTAAACTGTAACGTGCGCTCCACTTGCTCTGAGCGCAAGTTCGCGCTCTTGCTTAAATTGAATAAAAAACAGGGGAAGTTACTCATTTCTTCCCCCTGTTCTCTTGGTGCCAATTTCTTTGAATCTTCCAAGCTTTTCTTTCACTTTTTCCACATACAAACCTCCTTCAATCTTGATTCTTTGTAGTTTACAGGCATGTTTTCTTATTTTTGAGTTGTTTTCACCGATTGAAATCCTTGCTTACTCTGTTTTCTTTTTTAATAGAACCTTAGGGTAGTAAACTTAGGCTCTTAGGGTTACATGTTTTTAGATTATCTGTTGATGAAGCCTTTGTGTAACATGTTGGTTGTGGGTAAGAAGTTTAAATGTTGATTGTTAACATGCTCAATGAGTTTTGCATGTTATTATGGTTAGTAATATTGATGCTCTATTTTTATCTGCTATTGCATGAATAACTTTGCATGGATACATATCTGACTATATTTGTTATCTGAGTTTCATATCATTTACCAAGTAAATGCCTTGTTTTGATTTTGTTGGTGCCATTAAAGAACATGCTTTAAATTAATCACTTGGCTTATAGTTAGCATGCTCTTGAGTTTATTGATTTGGCATTTGGTAATATGGTGGTTGTAATTGATCAATCAAATTGGTGACTGTTGTTGTGTTCATTGATTCTTACACGTTGTTATTATTGAAAATGTTAGTGCTCTGATTTTGTGTCAAATGTTTGCACTAACTGTTTCATGAAATTCAAATATATTCTTTCTGAATCATTGAACCATTTTGTTTGATTGAACAATCTTGTTAGAATGAGACTGATAATGGATGATACATGTTTGCTCTGCTTTCGGAATTAAATTTCCATGAAAATTGCTTTCATGAACTGTGCATGCTTTGCATAGTTATTAATACTGATCATTGAATTGAGAAATTTTGTTCACATGCATTGGATTAATTCGGGTTATATTAAAATTTTGTAAATGGCTCCCCTCAAGATCACTGATACTGTTGGTACCTCCAGGAGAGGTAAAGGAGGAAAGAGGGCCCGCGATGAACCCAACTACGATCCAATGAAGTTCAAGAGCCCCAAAGCTGCTAAAGCACACAGTTCTCTTTTGAACTGTAATTTCATTAAAGAGTGGCCAGTGGCACTCCACCAAGGGGAGTTTAAGGACTTCAACAATGAAATCTCCAGGAGGCACTGGAGGAGAGTAGCGGAGCTTGATAGGCACTTTGACCCGGAGCTGGTCTGGGAGTTCTATGCCAATGCCAATGCCAATATCACCAGCTGTTACATGATATTGGCATATATGGTAATGACGATCTAGATAGGAGGACAACTGAGTATCTGTGCTTACCAAGGTACACTTATGATCTCAACGCTTATAGGGAGGCAACCAGGATCTTCAGGAAGGACCTACAAGCTATTTCCAGGATGTGGACAGTCCTAGTGTTGGCTAACATCAAGCCAACTAATCATGTTTCAAAAATCATCATGGAGACGACACACTTCATATATTGTGTCCTTACTGGGGAGTATGTTGACATCACCAAGGTCATATCTTACAAGATATACCAGACGGTGCAAGCTGTGGAGCGTCGCAATGCACGCTCCAAAATCAGTTTAGGCTTTCCAGCACTCATCACTGCCCTATGCAGGACTCAGGGGGTTGCTGTACATGCCACCGCTCCCATCAAGACTCCGATGACCAGGGGGTACATTGAGGCCAACTGCATACCTCCAGAGCCAGAGCCAGAGCAGCCACCACCAGCTGACAGGGCTTATCCCTTTTGGGTGGAGCATCTGTTTCGCCAGAACTCCACCATCCACAGAGGATTAGTTCACCTCCAAGATTACTTGTACCAGACTAGACTGGACCCCTACCCAGGCATGCTACCAGACTAGTTTCAGACTTATTTGCAGTGGCCTGGGGACAAGCTTATTATTCCGGGAGGAGGAGGAGTAGCAGCTGGTGATGGAGATGGACAGGACGAGGACATCCAGGACATGGAGGATGAGGATTGATCTTGGTGTTTTTCTTTTCTTTTTCTTTTTCATTTTATTTTCTCATTTCTTATTTTTCTTTTATTTTCCTTTTATTTCTTTCTTTTCATTTGATCTGTACTGTATATGATACATTACTAATACATCATTGCCATGCAGTATGGATTTTTAGGATCATTTTTCTTGTTATTTCAGTTAAGTAGGATTTTTGTTTTCATTTTTTTAGAATTTAGGAATTAGGACTTAAGGAATTCAATTAAATATCTCAAAGCTAGCAACCTAACTAACTGAACTAGGAGAGAAAAAGGAATTTTAATTTGTGATTGAATTCATAATCAGTTAGGATTAGGATATTGTGTAGGAAAATGTATCAATCAAGGTAGTTAATTAATTTCAATAGTGATTTTATCAAGGAAAATAACCATAAGCCGGTGAGTTTGTGAGACTAAATACTTTGAGAATTTTCATGGTTGCTTGTCAACTGCTATTACTTGAGTTTCTGGATTTTATTCTTTGCATGAAAAACATGGAATTGATTAAGGCATCTTGTAAATTTATATAATTTGCTCAGTGCCAAATAGCCAACCTGTGAATAATTTTTCCTATTTTTGATAGCCCATTTTGAGCCTGAATTTTATTTTCTTGATGCACCCCAACCTTGTAAATGATTATATCCTGTCCCTACACACTTAGGGATAGAGAGCATAGGTGCAATTTATTCAATAAGAATGGGTATGAGTTGGCATATTGAAATTGCAACAAGCAGACATACTGAGTACTTGAATTCACTCCCTTATATATATTAAAAAAGTAAAGTGTATGTTTACTTTTAAAGTTCAAATAAAAGGGAGTGAATTACCAAAAGAGGCCGATTGAGTATGAATGATCAAAGTCAAGAATGACATGGTGAATTGAGAGTGACCCAGAACACTGGTTTAGATTGTAAATATGCTCTCTTTCTTAAAGTTGTGTAATTTTGAATTATCCAGAAAAACCATGAATTTTTTATAACCTGGCCTCATTACAACTTAAGAAAGACCTTTTGATCCATGTTGACCATGTGCATGATTATTAACTAGGGGTGATCATGGGTTGGGTCAACCCGACCAACCCGTCGGTTTTGACCGGACCCACACCCATCAAGTTAGGTTGTTCGGGTTCTCGGGTAGACCCAACCCGAAAAAATTGAAAAATTGGTGCTAATAGGTCGGGTAGTGGGTTGGGTGTTTTCCGTGACAGCCCAATAGGCCCAAGCCAAACAGTCCAACCCGAGTACCCACCCGACCCGATCCACGGGTTCTCGGGTCGGGTTTATACCCGTCTCTTCCTATCACCCGACCCGACCAACAACCCATGTAGTTTCTCGGGTCGGGTCCAAAAAATTGGCAAACCCGACCCAGGATCAGCCCTATTATTAACTGGAAACGACTATCAATTTTAGTTGTTCAATTGCTGGGAAAAATTTGAGGGAAACACTTACACGTGAGAATGAGAGAAATTCCTTGATTTATCACTTATTGTTTTGATTACTGCTTCTGAGAAATTTGAATGTATCTTTATCTTGTTCTGATTGAGGATCGGAGTCACCACTTGGTTCTGATTATTAATATGAAATTTGGAAGGTGACAGTTGTCTAGCAAGAGATACTGAATTTGTTTCCTTATTAGTCAGGACCATAATTGGGGATTGAAATCAACTATCTGTAGGAGATTCTCTTGCTTGAGGACAAACAAGAAGCTAAGTTGGGGGGAATTTGATAAGTGTTAAATTTATGAAAAATTCCTATATAATTACAACACTTATTGAGGACAAAATGTTGAATTTATACCCCAACTTATCCCTTTTTGGCTTAAAATACAATTCTTGTATTTATTTACGTCAAATTTGAATTTGATGTTATTTTGATAGAATATCTGCTAATTTTGTAGGTAAAAAGCAAAGTTATAAATAAAGCATCAAGAGAGCAGCCAACAAGGACAGGAACAACATGGAACAAGCTTCAAAAGAAGATAATTCAGGAAAATTAGAAGTTGTTTACTGCGCTCCACCTACGCTGAGCACAAGTGGAGCGCAAAAATGAAGTTTACTCTTTGTTTCCTGCGCTTCACTTGCGTTGAGCGCAGGTAGAGCGCAGGAAATGTAACCCAATTTTTATTGGGCTGAAATCAGAGTCTCAAAAGCCCACCAGAACAGTTTATAAAAGGCACTTTTAGGGATTAAGACGACGGACAGAGATGGAGGGAGCCGTTGAGCAGATCCGAAGCTAGAGAAAAGTGTGACAGTCTCTATTGGTTTGTAACGGCTACCATGAGTAGCTAAACTCTCCCTTAGGATTGAATGTAGTCGATTCAATCCCCAATTGTATTTTGGATCCTCTTTATTATTTATGAATCTCTATTTTCATAATATTGGTGTTTTTATTCTACTCTTAATGCTTAACTTCCATCGGTGTACCGAAGTTATGATGCGATTTCTTAAATGCGCTAGGAATAGGGTTTATGAAATCTGGTTGGTGAAAACACTCAATTTGTCACTGTGGGAACCAGGATGAATTGATAGCTTTAACAACCGTTCTTCAAACGGGGCAATTTGTGATAGTGGGAACTTGCATGAATTGTTTATGAGTATTTCATATCTGTGGGAACCTTTTATGAAATAATATTTATTTGTGCTTCAATATTTATGATTACAAATTTTTAAATACTATTGATTTCCAAAATACAAGAGGAGTGCGATAGACGAAGTTCAATCCTAATTTCCGTAATTTGCTCAATCCTATCCAAAATCTTTATCTCTCTCTTATCTCTTATTTAAATTACTATTGCAATCTTCCCAAACAAACATTCAAATATGCCCTTACTTGATAAGTGTGATCACTAGGATTTATTTTTGTACCGTTCCCTGTGGATACGACAACTCTCTTACTTAGTATTATACTGCTGTGATATTAGTACGCTTGCCAAGATCTCAACAGTATATTGAAGAAGATTTAGTTCCTGGGTAAGTAAAAATGAAAGGAGAAGGTAACTTTTTATAAGGAAAATTCACAAGTAGTAACATAAATGTGAAAACATGAGAATCAGTGAACTGTCAAAATTTATTAGGGAGTTTTGACTGGTAAAATCAGTTTCTGATTAAAAGTGTGAAGCAACAAGGCCAATCAAAAGTTGGCATGTGGCATGAAAGAAACGTTCAAAACATGATAAATATTTCTAAAGTAAATTTCGAATTTATTGTGTTAACTAGATGCAAAGGAGTTCTTAGACTTAAAATATTTTCTAAGGTGTTACGATGATTGAAGATTTCGAATTTTATATAGCCAAAGTCTTTAATAATTTTGAATCTGGACCTAGACATTTTAGCTGAAGATTTCGAATCAGAAAGCTTAACCATTTTGTCTAAAGATTTCGAATCCAGGCTTTAACCAAATTGGCAGAAGATTTCGAATGACAGACTTAACCAGACTGGCTGAAGATTTCGAATTTGACATAACCAAATACTTTGAAGATTTCGAGATCAAACTTCATCATGATTTCCTGATGATTTCAAGTCAAGACTTATCCAGATTTCTTGAAGATTTCGAATCAAGAAAAAGCCAAAAGTCATGAAGATTTCGAATGAAGATTGATCAAGTATTTTGAAGAAGAATTTCGAATCAAGGTTCAATAGAAAAGATGGACACGTGGAATACATCCAATGAAGTCAAGACACCTGTTCGGTCGTAGATTAGGCAGTTAGGATTTTGTCTTATATGTCTGTTGTAAATTAGTTGACCGTTAGGGTCAAAAGTGTTAGAACCACAAGAAACACTAGAAGGGGGGTTGAATAGTGTTTTATAATCTTTACAGATTTTTCTGAAAACCTTTTAACAAACAAACTGATTCAGAAATATTTGAACAACCTTTCAAAACTGGAGGTTCAGCAACTTGCTGATGCAACTCAGAACGTTGGATAAAAACAATTTTGAAGTATTTTCGCGTGAAGAAAATATTGTTTTCTGTGTGGATTTATAGAACAACTTTTCTTAAACCCTCCTGGTTAGATAAAACAGAATATAAAGAGTTAAGGGTTGAAAAAACTTAGCCACAAAAATTTATCCTGGTTCACCCACTAAATCAGTGAGCTACGTCCAGTCCCAGGGCAAACCACCACTGGATTTTTCACTATGTGATTAGATACAAGTATTCTTTGAACCCAGCCTCTTCAGGCTAAACACCAAATATTCTTTGTACACAGCCTCTCCAGGCTAAAACTACCCGAGTATTCTTTGAACACACATCCTCTTCAGGCTAAAAACCCAAGTATTTTTTGAACACAGCCTCTTCAGGCTAACCCAGTAAAAACTGTTTGAAAGAAAATGCTCAAACTCTGAAACTACACAAGTTTAGAGCTCGAACTGGGAAACTTGTACAAATAACTGAGTAAGACTCAGGATATAGAAATGTTGTACAAACAATGAAATGGATGAATATGAATTTCAGTAGCGTTTCAGCAAGTTAATATTTGTATTCCCTTCTTTCTCACTTGTTTCTTCATGGAGTCCGGTATTTATAGTGAGGAAAGCTTCCGTCCGTTGATCTCCAATAGATTTCCGTTGAGAGATAGCATTTAATGCAAATGCTCCCATTGTGACACATAGCCTGAACCCTTAGCTGTAGCAGGTGGTAGAGTTTGCAGCACAGGCTTCACTTTTTCTAAGCAGCGCGTACTTTACTTCAAACTTTGCCTTTTTGGTGAGAGAAATTTGAAATATGCCAAAAAGCACTTTCTCTGACTTTCCAGAAGAATGAGAGGCATAAGTAACTGAGGCAGCTACGATTGACTTGGGTCTTCAAAAAGAATATCAGAGAATATTGTATTGAAGACGAACAAGATTTAGTGTGACATTTCACAACTTCAAGAGGTTCTATTTGCTTCAGCAGGTCGTGATCTCTCAGCAGGTTTCTTTGCTTCGGAAGGTTCCATTATTTCAGAGGATAGGATTTCTTCAGTTGATGCCTTTTGAAATATTAAAAAGATACCTTCAGCAGAAACTGTTCATTTTCATAAGAACGATAACCAGATTTGTTATCCATTAATACTTGGGGTTAAAAGACTTAAAACATTATTAATCTTTTAATAACATTTTGAGACTCAACAAAAAGTCTATAAAGAGGGAAAAGTAGCAAGTCCTAGGGACGAATCTTTCTCCATTCTACATACTTAAGACTCACTCGAAAAAAGCATAATGTCTATCATTATCACGACTACTTGCTCATCCAAGAACATTCGAAAAGTATGTTAGTTTGAGAATTCGTCAAACATTTTCAATACATTTTCTTAAACTTTCTTTTACTTTATAACAATTTTTTTTTACTTTTACATTTACATTGTTCCTAGTTGTTTACTTTTTCTACATCTTACTTCTTAATCACATCACATTATTCATAGAATCCACCAAGAGGACTTGATTCCAGTCCCAGATTGTTCATAGGAATCTTTAACTTGATTTATCCAAAAATCACCACAAACAAATTCTTCCTCATTTTTTAGGATTAGTAATCTAGAATATCCCAATGCATGCAATTGAGAAGTGGTAGAATTTTAATAGACAAAATGGTCAACAATACTAACAACTGTAGGAGTGCCAGGAATGGCAATGATAATAACAATGAGAATTCTGGAAGTCCTAGAAATGCTTCTGTCAACAATGAAGTAATTAATGACCGTAATGGTAATGCTAGTACCAATAGGAGTCAAGTGAATTCTGAAACAACTCCCCAAATTTCTAACCCAATGGTTAGTCAAATAGGAGGAATCCCAGTATCCCTTCCTGTTACTCAGGATCCAGGGTCGAGTCAACAGAATCCACCATATGGAATGCCATATGGATTTCTGACTAATGTGGGTACTTCTCCATCAACATTTTCAAAGGTTGTAACAACATTAGCCCCTTTAGGAAGAGGGACTGTTTCTGGGTTAAACACTAGTTCTGTAGGAATTCCTTTACAAAACTTTGGGAGTAATCCTTCAACATCCATTACTAATACAACCTTAAATTCAATTAGGCAACAAATGGATGAAATTAATCATGAAATGGTCAATATGCTTGCCCAGCAAATGACTAATGTTGTAAATCCACTTGTTGAATCTACAAACTTGAATTATAATGTTCTTGCTAGACAAATGGCAAGAATTGTAGATGTCTTTGGGGCTGCAGATTATCTCATTGCTACTCAGATTGCAAATATAGGGAGACAAACCCATAATCCTTGAAATGAGGAAATTCCAAACCAAGGGAATCAGATCCCAATTCAAAATGTTGAAATCCTAAACCAAAACCAAAACCAAATTCGAAATCAGGATGATGGTCCTGTGACGATGGTCAATCGAAATCAGAATGTTGATCTTGTCCTCAATATGATTAGAGAAAATAACATAGGGGGCATCAAAACATAGCCAATTTAGTCAAACAAGTTCTGAATCGACATGGTTTTAATGTTGGCTACGCAAATCAACCTTTTTTTGAATTAACATTCCCTGATTTTATTTTACAAACTGAACATCCAAGGGGATAGAAAGTTCCTAAATTTTCAAAATTTGCTGGTGAAACTGGTGAATCAACTGTTGAGCACATTGCTCGATACTTGATCGAAAGTAGAGACCTAGAGAATAACAAATACTTGAAAATGAAATATTTTCCAAGTTCTTTGACAAAAAATTCCTTCACTTGGTTTACAACACTTCCCCCAAATTCCATCCATACATGGAATCAACTCGAAAGGAATTTCCATGAACAATTCTTTCGAGGAGAAACCAAAGTTAGTTTGATGGATCTAGTCAATGTTAAAAGACAAAACCAAGAAACCATAGATGATTATCTGAATAGGTTCAGGTTGATGAAGGCTAGATGTTTCATGTAAATACCCAGAGCATGAGTTAGTTAAAATTTCTGCTGGAGGTTTAGACTATTCTATTCGAAAGAAATTAGTCAATTAGCAGTTAAGAGATATGGCCCAATTGGCAGATAAGGTTAGGAAAATAGAACAACTTACCTTAGAAAAGGAAAAACAAAAGAAACCTTTTCGGAGAGATAAGATTGCATATGTAGGAATGATGGAAGAAGAAGAAGAGGATAGTGACATTGAGGAGTATGAAGAAAATGAAATTAATATCGTAGAACTAAAACCAGGTCCACCTTATACCTGTGTGTCCCTAAGGCCTTATGAGTCAAAATATAATAAGAGAAATGTAAAGAAATCGAATTATAGTTTCGACATAACTAAGGCAGATCAAATCTTTGACATTTTACTAAAAGATAAACAAATTGTTCTAGGAGATGATCATAAAATACCTTCACTTGAACAATTGAAGGGTCGAAAATATTGTAAGTTTCATAATACTTTTGGGCATTGGACTAACTATTGTGTCTGTTTCAGGGATCTCATTCAGAACTCCATTAAAGAAGGCGGATTAAAATTCAAAGATAAAGCAAAAATGGACATGAAGGTTGATTCTGACCCTTTTGCTACCAATGCAAGTTATGCCAAACCACTCAAAATTTTGATGGTAGATTTCGAGATGGTTGGTCTCAATGATCCTACTGATGGGGTCATTGAACAATTCGAAAAGGAGGTTACTCCTATCTACCCCAAGGCAGGGGAAACCTTGATTGACTTCTTGGCTGAAAGAAGGAAAACAATCAAGAAGTGATGTTGTATCCTCGATGCAGCGCCATCTTCGACAAGTCTGCTGCAAAAGCTTTTGAGGACTCTGAGAAAAGAAAGTTTCAGAATAGGAAGGCTCAGAATTCTGTTGGGCCTCATAGAAACTTTTGAAGGAGTTATTTGCCAAGGGCAAATACTTCGAATAACCAATGGGTTAATGGTTTCCAACACCCAAGGTTGGATCAACATTTCAGATGGAAACCAAATGTTTACAATAGGAACTTCTAGAATCAGAACTAATTTCGAAATGGAAGATATGGGAAACCTCATTTCAATGGGAAATATAGTCGTGATACCCCCATGACTAAAACCCAATAGAAGAGGTATCAAAGTATTAAGAAGGCTGAGCAGAATATTTTGAATCAGCCTTAACAACGTGCATGCCCTTCGAACTTTGTACAAGTTGTGCAAAAGGAAGTGGGCCCATAAACTTACGCCCAAGTGGTTTAGAATGGGAAACAAGTTGATGACAAACCAACAGCCCCTATAGAAGATGTTGATAGTAACATGATCACTGAAAGCTTCGAGTCAGGATTTCCTGATGACCTTGAAGCTATTTGTGGGGTTGTATCGATTCTTCCTACCGAGTTTGCTCAACAAACATTGGGCCAACAAGAGGAAGAAGATTTCGAGGATACTGAGTTTGATTACAACTCAGGGCCCTCAGAAGTAAGCTTTGTGACTTGGGCAGAACCCAAGTCAAACTCTGCAATATTCGATCCTCCAAATGATTTTGTGAAAAATCATTTGAAGCCACTCTTCATGAGTGGAAGAGTTAATGGCTACTTTGTCAATCGAATATTGGTTGACAGAGGTGCTGCCATAAATCTAATTCCTAAGAGTTCATTAAAGAAACTTGGGAAGACAGAGGAGGTGCAACACCCGCGTTTTTACCGTTTTTGCCGTTTTGAGTGTTTTATTGGATTTTGAGTGATTAAAATTATTTTTAATCATCAAAATTTATATTTTTGGATTTAGAATTAAATTTCCTATTGTTAGGGAATTTTTGGGAATTTTTGGGGTTTTTTTTTGTGAAAATGACCTTTTTGCCCCTCCTGTCCCTTGAACCGGGCTCGAATACTCTTGATCCGGGCCAGAAAAATTTACACTGACTCACCTTGACACATCATAACAGCCGTGCATGCAGAATAATGTGCATGGGAGACACTTGTAAATTTTCCCCTTCCTTACAAGACAAGTGTGCAAGCAAATAAGCCATGTGTCATTTATGTTTCCTAAAGCAAAAACTCCACTTTCTTCCTTTTCCTTTCACATGCAAACCAGAATTTTTTTCTCTCATTTCACTCATTCTCATCCACTTGCAGCTGTGAGCTTCCTTCCCATTTTCTCTCAAGTTTTCCATTTTTCTTCCAAACACATTCAAGCTAAAGGTTCCATTTTTGAACCTAAGCTTAAACACCTAGCCTCCAACCTTGTAGAAGTCCTTGTTGGTGATCAAGAGGAGGATCTTGGAGCTGTTTTTGGGGCTGTTACTGCACCTTATTTTTACAGAAAATTCCTTAGGTAAAGGGGGGGAGAACTTGAACTCTAGTGGGATTGGTAACTAGAGTCAAGGATTTGCCCTTAAAATCCTTGTTTTTACTCTTGTTCTCCTTGAAAAAAATCACTTTTTGAGCTTTTCTTTGAGCAAATGTTTTGGATTCTTGGAGCTGGGTTGTGTACATGTTTTTAAGTTTATTTTGATGCTTGGAATGTGTTTGGATTGTGATTGTTGGTGCATGCAAGCCAAGAAACAATTTTGGAAAAATTTTCCCCTTTTTCCTCTAATAGCTCTCGGCCTTGAGGGATTTTGGGGCTGCATGTGTTTCAAAATTTTTTTGATGCCTGGAATGTGTTTGTATGATGAATCTATGAACATGCATGAAGTTGGTTGAAGGTATACAATTGTTTTGGATGATTGATCTTTGAAAAATAGTGTTTATGAGCTTGAAAATGGAGTTATGAACTTTAATGTGTATATGGATGATTTTGAGTGGATTAGTATGATATTTGGCATTTAGATTGTTTGTTGATGAATGTGTGAAGTTTTGGTGAAGATTGGATGTTGTGAAAAATTTGAAGTTTTGATGAACATTCAAGTTGTTCTTGATGTTCATGAGTTGTTCTTGATGAAACTCATCAAGAATACCTTTTTGATCTTAAAAAGGTCAAGGGTATGTTGAAAACATGTTTATGGGCTTTGGTGGTCCAAAAGGACTAAGAAGCAATTTTACAAGTAAAAGGACTAAAGTGCAATTAAGAATAAGTCTTTAAAAATAAATAAAACAAATTCGGATTTCCAATTCCAACCAAGTAAAAGTCAACTTAAAGGTCAATATTTTAGGTTGCCATGACTAAAAGTAAGTTCCTAAGAGTTATAAAACCTTTAGGCTTTTAATTTAAGTTTAAAACCTTTAAGAAAAGGAGTTAAAGACTCATTAAAAGTCAATCAAGATTAGATTATGAAATTAAAAGTTAGATTGGAGTTGGACTTCAACTCTAATCCAAGTTATTAAGAAATTAAAAATTAGAAATTAATTAGTAGACTTAGCTAATCTAATTACCTAAGTTAAATTAACATAATCTACTGAAGTTAATTAAGTAACGGATGATTAATTAAGGTTAAAGTTAATTAACCTTAATAAAAGTATTAAGTAATTAATTAGTAATGATGATTAAGAATTAACTAACTATGATTAACCTTAATCAAATGTAATTAAAAGCTTAGTCCAAAACTAAGTAAGAGATTAAGACTTAATTAAGGAGGATTAAGATTAATTATAGCCTAGTTAATGAAGATTGATTAAAAGTTAAATCTAATCTTAATTATTTAGACAAGAAGAATTAGGATAAGTAATACCATCCATAAGACACAATCATAAGTCTTAGTAAATTATAGGACTTAAGTGGACATGATTATTAAGAACATTAGTACAAACTACTATAAAAGATTATAACCAACACCCTCTTTCTTCATAAAACTTGAGAAGCTTAGTTAGAGAGTTCGGTTCCAACCCAATGTAGGGTTCGATTTTCCTTGAAGGAAAGACATTGAATTCGGGCCGTGCCACGGGGATGTGGTGACGTTGAATGGTTCAATGGGCTTTGCCTGTAAGGATGTGAATGTTGTGAGCATTGTTGTGTGACATGCATCATGAAGCATTGTTGATGTTCGAGGTTGAAAACCTTATGACCTATATAACAGTAGCACTTGGTACAGTGTGAAATCGGTTGGGAAGGGTGCAACTGGGTTTTGCAAAGAACGCCAGTGGGTCCTCAAAAGGGACGCCAGCCCTGAGGATAGCCTAGCTCCCGGAAGATCTCAGGTGACGTAGATTAGCTCCCTACTGTCGAGATTGGGGAACCCAGCTTAGCTATTCCTGTCGCTCTCATGATTTTCGGGTCAGTTGAGATTGTCTGGAAGAACGCTTAAATGATTTGGCCAAAATGTATGAGCAATGCTCTTTGTACCAATGCTAGTACAGACTCTAACTCCTGACGTGCTGTGTATATATGGTCGGGCAGCTGCTATGTGCTCTGCCTATGGTAATGTTTCCCTGGGCCCGCATGCATTAGATATTGCATTATAATAGTAAAAGTTGCGTTCATGTGAGTACACCATGATGAGATGTCGTGATTGCTTATTGATTCGACTGTGTGGATTGCCTCTGTGTATGTGCTCTAGTTTGCTGTATCCTACATGCTATGAGTTCATGCGATGTTCTCACCCTTCTTTTCTATCTCTTCTTTCTATGCTCTTCTCGCCACGTTGACAGTCGGTATCGAGGACTTCCGTCATGACGTCGAGGCAGGTGCGAATCAGATGGTTGCCGAAGGGCACCCGAAGGGTGACGGGTATCCCGCGCAGGTGTGAGTTCTATGGGGGGGAGTTTGTGTCACCATCACGCACCCCAGACTTCTGCTTGTATTTGAAAAGGACTAGGTTGTGTTGAGTCTAGGTAGTACGCAACTCTGATTTAGGAATCTCTTCTTTTGTATTCTGTTAGAGGTCTCATTTATTTTACTACCGGAACTTATGTTTTAATGTGGTCATGTGGGTATTTGAGAGGTACATCGATGTTGCTTAATATGTATGTATGTATTTATGTCATACTATTTTATGTTCTCTCAAGGTCTTTAACCATGTGTATGTTGTGTATGCGCGTAAGGTGTTAATACTTTCGACGCTTACGGAAAGATAAGTTTTTGAAAGTGAAGGAAAGGATATTTCATAAGTACTTAAAATAAAGCTAGAAAGGTAATAGGTCAATGACACCTAAACCCTTTTCAAAAAAAAAAAAAAAAACTTCTGCATTTTTGACGTTCTACTTCGTTGGTCACGTGTAATGCATGTGGTACTTTTAGTGGTAACTAGGGGTATCACATTTGGTGGTATCAGAGCTGTTCTTTCCTTTTGGCCTTGGGTATAGTCTGCAATACCCTTCTCTCTGTGTTTACTCTGTGTTGATTGTTTGTTTGTGTTGATTGTTTGCCTTGTGTGAATTGGTTGCTCTCATCTTACTATCTTAGTAATATGAGGATCTGTGTGTAGCGTTGCTTATTCTTGCTTGAATGGTTCTGCATGAAACGAAAGAAGTTGACTTGTTCTGCGAATGCAGGATTCCTTGGCAGAAAGAGGCAACCCTGAGATGGGCGATCTCCTGGGAAGGAGACAGGGTAGCATAAAATCACGCCTCATAAAAGAATTAACTTAACACCCTAATTAGAATTAAGGTAGTATGAATGAACCAAGTAATCAAGCTTCTAGAACGAGTTTTCCAAGACGTCTAGGTCCTGAGATGGTACATTAGTGTAGCCAATAGTTGATTTGACTTGTGGATTGAGGTGCTGAGTGAGACATCAAAGGTCAGGATAGAATGACCACTAAGGATAAGTTCCCATTCCTTTAGATGAGTAACCTAAGGGATCGATAATGAATTCGAGGCCGTAAATTCAAGGTTAAGATGATTGATCATTGAGGTTTAATTATTAAGGTTTTGAAATTTGGGGATTTGTACTAATAGCTCTTGAGGATTCAGTTATTGAAAATATATATATTATGGCAAAGCAAGTTAGAAGTAATTGATGACTTGGGATATACTCAGGATGAATAATGATGGAGTTTAGGATAAGAATGAGAAACATATGAATTGAGATTTGATCTTAGTAATTAAGGTATATTTGGATACCCTGTTGATGAACTTAAAGTCTAAAAGGGTTTGACCATGGAATGAGTGTCATGATTGAAGTTTGATAGATACACTAGAGTATGATCGCTATCTCTAAAGGATTGATAAAATAAAGATTTATAGAAACAAGTGGAAAAACTCGATTTAAGACAAAGGATGTCAAAGTATTGAGGCCAATAGCACAAGATGTAGTTCTTAAGGAATTTTAGTCGTATGGTAGGGTATGACTAAGAAAATGATCTGTTAGTATCAAGATTACGCAGAAAATTGAAGAAAGAGATCATGTGATGGAGAATTATATGCACGAGTAAGCACTACAAGAGCTACAATGGTATGAGCTAAGTAAGGATAACACTTCCATGAGGTTAGTAGAAATAATAGATATGCCAAATAATGAGCGATTATCGTATGTGTTGATTTTGATGACTAAGAGTATACTTGATTGATGCTCCTATAGATTGAATAAGGTATGTGAATGGAATCTCATAAACGATTAAGATTGGAATTGGTAAGAATTATGACATGTTGATTTAGTATGGTCATACCAATTTACATGATTAGTTTTTACATTAATCTTAATGGACTTAGACTCTCAAGGAAAGGTATATAAATTAGTAAATATTTAGGCAGGATTTTAAAGCTTGGATTGGAATAGTACTAGATAAGTAGGTGACGTTTCGCGTAAGGATGCCCTAGGGGACAAATACAATCCGTGGGAGTAGGATAACCATAAGAAACAAAAAAAAAATAATATTCCCTAAGATAGATTGCTTCTATCTATATACCGAGACTATAGGTAATCTTACAATCCGCTTTGGACTTTATGACCTATATAACAGTAGCACTTGGTACAGTGTGAAATCGGTTGGGAAGGGTGCAACTGGGTTTTGCAAAGAACGCCAGTGGGTCCTCAAAAGGGACGCCAGCCCTGAGGATAGCCTAGCTCCCGGAAGATCTCAGGTGACGTAGATTAGCTCCCTACTGTCGAGATTGGGGAACCCAGCTTAGCTATTCCTGTCGCTCTCATGATTTTCGGGTCAGTTGAGATTGTCTGGAAGAACGCTTAAATGATTTGGCCAAAATGTATGAGCAATGCTCTTTGTACCAATGCTAGTACAGACTCTAACTCCTGACGTGCTGTGTATATATGGTCGGGCAGCTGCTATGTGCTCTGCCTATGGTAATGTTTCCCTGGGCCCACATGCATTAGATATTGCATTATAATAGTAAAAGTTGCGTTCATGTGAGTACACCATGATGAGATGTCGTGATTGCTTATTGATTCGACTGTGTGGATTGCCTCTGTGTATGTGCTCTAGTTTGCTGTATCCTACATGCTATGAGTTCATACGATGTTCTCACCCTTCTTTTCTATCTCTTCTTTCTATGCTCTTCTCGCCACGTTGACAGTCGGTATCGAGGACTTCCGTCATGACGTCGAGGCAGGTGCGAATCAGATGGTTGCCGAGGGGCACCCGAAGGGTGATGGGTATCCCGCGCAGGTGTGAGTTCTATGGGGGGAGTTTGTGTCACCATCACGCACCCCAGACTTCTGCTTGTATTTGAAAAGGACTAGGTTGTGTTGAGTCTAGGTAGTACGCAGCTCTGATTTAGGAATCTCTTCTTTTGTATTCTGTTAGAGGTCTCATTTATTTTACTACCGGAACTTATGTTTTAATGTGGTCATGTGGGTATTCGAGAGGTACATCGATGTTGCTTAATATGTATGTATGTATTTATGTCATACTGTTTTATGTTCTCTCAAGGTCTTTAACCATGTGTATGTTGTGTATGCGCGTAAGGTGTTAATTCTTTCGACGCTTACGGAAAGATAAGTTTTTGAAAGTGAAGGAAAGGATATTTCATAAGTACTTAAAATAAAGCTAGAAAGGTAATAGGTCAATGACACCTAAACCTTTTTCAAGAAAAAAAAAACTTCCGCATTTTTGACGTTCTACTTCGTTGGTCACGTGTAATGCATGTGGTACTTTTAGTGGTAACTAGGGGTATCACAGGAGGATCTACTTCCCCATAACATAGTCATAACAGACTCTAATGGGAAAACTTCCAGGCCTGAAGGGATGATAACACTCGATATTGAAGTAGGTGATGTGATTCGACCTACAGTTTTTATTGTGGTTCCTTCGAAAGCAAATTACAATATGTTGCTTGGAAGAGAATAGATTCATGGAATTGGTGTTTTACCTTCAACTCTTCATCAAAAGCTCTTTCTTTGGAACGAGGAAGGTGATCTGAGAGAGGTTGAAGCAGATTTCACCCAAGTAAAGGCCAATGTTGGGTTAGTCGAATTTGATAAATTCTTGGGGAATGTAGCACCTCTTGGAATTGAAGATCCTTCTTTTAAGGAAGAAGGAATGTATCCAATCTATGTCAGGCTCAATCTTGAGTCTGGTTTCGTCATCAAATATGAGGCCGAATATGAAACGACCTATGAAGAAATTGATGAATGATTTCATCGAGCTTTCTAGATTGAATTTTGACCTATTTGGCCGAAAGTAAGTTAGAAATGGCCTTCGAGGCCGAAAATCTAACAAATAAATTGGCCTCAATGGCCAAAGACATATCTGATTTGGCTGTGAAAGCCGAAAATAATATTGAAAAGCCAATTCAAGATGAAAAACAACTATTAAATCTCGAAGAAATAGTGGCTTATGTGAAAGAAGAGGAGAAATTAGATTGTATCTATGATGATGCTCCTCTTGGGTTCGAGAAAGACACAAGTTCGAAAGGATTCAGCATGAAAGCTCAAGATCCTTTGGAAGAAATTGTTAGAACCACAGGAAACACTAAAAGGGGGGGGGGGGGGTTGAATAGTGTTTCAAGCTTTTTGATAGTTTTTGGAAATCTTTAATTTAAATCATGAAGATGAGCAACGTTCAAAACAAGTCTTAAGATCAGAGATAGTTAAAACGTGCAGAAAATAAGAAAGACAAAGTTTCTTCTAAAGCTTAAGATTGTTTTAAACAGAGGCTTCTCAGAGTATCTTCTGAAGATTATTACAAAGAGTATTTTCAGAACTGTTTCTGAAATACTTCAGACGACTAGAGGTTGTCTGAAGTCTGTTCCTGATTTCTGAACTGATCTCTTTCAGACTTGCTTCAGAAAATTTATTTCAGAAGTTCTTCAAGGAACATTCTTTGTAAAGCTCCAAAAGATATAAGAGCCATCTCATGTTTTATACATATGAAAGGTCATTTTTTGAAATATTTGTGTTAAGTTTATTATAGAAAAATACTTTTCAAACTCCAACATAAATATGAAAAGTGGAAGTAAAGAGATTAAGGAAAAACTTAGGCATAGAGATTTCAGACATGCTTTTAAAGAGGCTGTCTGAAGTTTTTCAGACGACTGGTAAAAACTAATTTTAAAAAATGTTTTGTGCCCTTTTTAAAATATCAGATTAACTAATCTGACCTCTTGATTTGTATAAAAAGAATTAATAAGAGATAAGGGTAAGAGAACTTAGGCAAGGAATTTATCCTGGTTCACCCACAAACCCGTGGGCTACATCCAGTCCCAGAGGCAAACCACCACTGGATTTTCACTATCTGAATCCACAGATACAAGTATTGTTCACAGCCTCTTCAGGCCAACATAAGTGTTATATTGTTTTCAACTGCCTCTCCAAGCAACATATGCAGTATTCTTTTTCAGTCTAGCCTCTCCAGGCTCTACAACTAAGTATTCTTTTTCAGTCTAGCCTCTCCAGGCTCTGCAACTAAGTATTCTTTTTCAGTCTAGCCTCTCCAGGCTTTGCAACTAAGTATTCTTTTTTCCACCAAGCCTCTCCAGGCTCTCTGACACATAAAGTGTTTACAAATTAAACTAAGTTTAAGTTTCCACGAAACATAAACTTAATCTTTTCCTGTACTAGAGGTTAACTGAGTACTACTCAGGATACAATGTATAAATCTAAGTACAAGGGTAAGACAGTGATAGAAGTGTATAAGTTTGAGTACAATCCCTGTCTCTGATAAGAGGAATAACATCCTCTGAGAATTGGCTAGGTAGATACTGACTTTAAGCTCCAGCCTTGTTCTCCAGCCATTGGTTTCCATGGGCTACATTCTCACCCGTATCATTGGAAAAACCAAGGCATACTTGCAGCTTCAAACCATTCTTGGTTCATATGAGATTAAGCACAGCCTAGTAGGTTGTTCAACTGAACAACTACAATTTTGACTAGCATAGTTGATTCAAGTAAGTGTGGTCAACACTGATAGGATTTTCTGATGCATCTTGATCAACTGATTGAACCATGTGAATGAGTTCAACATCTTCAAATTCTTTCTTGGGGCTATTTATATGTTCTGTTAGAATATAGCCGTTTGAAGATGATTCATAATACCGTTGAGATGTTGATGATGTGGCTCATATAGCCGTTACTTAATAGTGTCTCAAACGGTTGCTTCTTCTTAAGCAAATATGTGTTCAGACAGTCCTGTTCTGACACTTCGGTAGATGAGCTCTTTAGAGAGATTTTCTTGATATTATTTTGCATGTTCTCTCTCTTGATATCCTTTTACTTTTCTTCAGCTGACTTTTGATTTTCTCTGCTTTTCTTAGGAGTGTATATGAGGAGGTATCCGTTGGATTTGTCCTCTTGCTTATTTTGTATAAGCTCCTTTTCTGTTTGCTTCTTGACACCATTTCTCCTTTCTTCTTTGAGTGAGGTGTCTTTTTCAATGGCTGTTTCTTGCAGATGATAAAGCATGTTTGAATTAAAATATGTTATTCAAACATTTCTCTTTGTTGCTTCTGCTTAGTCTCCTAAGCTTTTCTTGTGCTTTCTTTTGAATTGGTGATGATGATATTTCCGTTGTGATACCACCCTTTAGAGAAAGCATTGAATGCTATTCAATCCATCGTGAGACACGCTTCTGGGTGTCTTCATAATTCTGACAGAGTACAACGTTGATGCTGCTATAAAGCTGCCATCGTTGTTGCTGCAATTTTTGCGTTGCAGAGATTTCCTCAGTGGTGTATGAAATTCAAAATCACCAGGAAAGGTCTCTGTATTTCTTGCCATAAACGTGTTTGAAAAAGGTACGTGCAGCAGGGGTTCAGAAAAGTCTTCACAAACTTCAGCATAGAGTGCCACGTCATAAGTGAGACTTCAGACAGCACTGATACTTCAGACGGGTTGAACTACTTCAGACAGCTCCAACTCTTCAGACGAGTCCTGCTTCTTCAGACAGCTTCTTTGCTTCAGAAGGCTTCCTTGCTTCAGACAGCTTCTTTGCTTCAGAAGGCTTCCTTGCTTCAGACAGCTTCTTTTCTTCAGACTGCTTTATGTTGTCTTCATATGGTCTTCACGTCTTCAGACAGTTTGCGCACTTCAGACGAGTTGCATTCTTCAGACAGCTTCTGCATTTGTTCTTCTGATTATTATTTCATCCTGAAACACAATCAACAAACCAATACCTTTCTCAGTAGAATCTATTTATATAATCTTATTTGTTAATCATTAAAACTACAGGATATTAAGTCTTTGAGTCAAGTTTGAATGCTCAAACTGATTAATAGACTTCACAGAAATAAACTTGGGAGATAAAGGTACGCATAAACCCACTTATATTTCGAAATTACTCGAACCTCAATTTAGACTTGAGTTAATTGAACTTCTGACAGAATATAAAGATTGTTTTGCATGGGAATATGAAGAAATTCCTGGTTTAGAAAGAAACCTGGTCGAACATAGACTTCCTTTGTTTCCCGGAAGAAAACCAGTGAAGCAACCTCCTCGAAGGTTTGCACCTGAAGTCGTTTCGAAAATAAAGGAAGAGATTGAAAGGCTACTGAAAGCCAAATTCATTCGAACAGCCAGGTATGTAGATTGGATTTCGAATGTTGTTCCTGTTATAAAGAAAAATGGGAAACATCTTGTATGTATAGATTTTCGAAATCTAAATGATGCAACACCTAAAGATGAGTATCCAATGCCTATGGCTGACATACTAACTGATTCTGCTACTGGAAATGAAATGTTAAGTATGTTGGATGGGTATTTTGGATATAATCATATTTTTATAGCAGAAGAGGATATTTCAAAAACTGCATTTCGATGTCTTGGTGCTTTAGGAACTTATGAATGGGTAGTCATGCCTTTTGGATTGAAAAATGCTGGTGCAACTTATCAAAGGGCAAGGAATACTATTTTTCACGATTTGATTGGAGAATTTATGCAAGTATATATCGATGATGTTGTAGTAAAATCGAAATTGAAACAAGATCATTTAACTCATTTGAGAAAATTATTCGAAAGAATGAGAGCATTTGGTCTTAAAATGAATCCAATCAAATGTGCTTTTGGTGTTATGGCAGGTGAATTTTAGGTTTCTTGGTTCATCAGAAGGTAATCGAAATTGATCGAAATAAGGCCCAAGCCATATTCGATACAAAACCACCTTCGACCAAGAAACAACTTCAATCCTTATTGGGTAAGATAAACTTTTTACGAAGGTTTATTTCTAATCTGTCAGGAAAAACTAAGGTTTTCTCTACCATGTTAAGGTTAAAGAAAGAAGAGGAGTTCTTATGGGAACCTAAACATCAAGAAGCCTTTGAGGATATTAAGAGATACTTAACAAATACTCTTGTAATGGCTCCTCTTGTTCGAGGAAAACCTATCAAGTTATATGTATCTGCATCGAATGAGGCTATTGCAAGCATGTTATCTCAAGAAGATGAAGATGGATTCTAAAGAGCTATCTATTATTTGAGTCGAATGTTAAATGATGCAGAAACAAGATACTGTGCAATAGAAAAGCTTTTTTTATATTTGTATTTTGCTTGTACAAAGTTGAAATATTATATAAAACCTTTCGAGGTTGTTGTATTCTCTCATTCATATATAATAAAACATATGTTATCAAAGCCAATTTTACATAGTAGAGTAGGAAAATGGGCTTTGGCCTTAACTGAATATTCCTTAACCTATCAAGCACTTAAAACTATTAAAGGCCAAGTTGTTGCTGACTTCATGGCTGATAATTTGAACTTAGAATTCGAAGAGATAAATTATGTTGGAATTAAACCCTGGGAACTATATTTCGATGGTTCGAAACACTCAGGGGGGGGGTTAGGAATTGGTTTGTTAATAATTTCACCTGATAAAATTTCTACTAAGTTAATGATTGAAGTAAAATATACTTTGTCAAATAACGAAGTAGAATATGAGGCTTTGATAACAGGACTCGAAACTTTATTATTGTTTGGTGCTAAAAATGTTATTATTCGAGGAGACTCACAACTAGTTATTAAACAATTGCCTAGAGAATACATGTGTATCAATGAAAGGTTAATGAAATATTTTGCTCAAGTAGCAAGATTGCTCTATGAGTTCAATGAGGTAATTATTCATCATATCCCTCAAATTGATAATGAAAAGGCTAACCGATTAGCTCAGATAGCATCAGGATACAAAATTTCGAATAAGAAACTTCAAAAGTTGATCAAAATAAAAGAACAATTTCCTCTCGAAGTTCATGTTTATTATAATGGCCATGACTTGGATTCAAATGAGTGGAGAAAAGAGATTTTCGATTATTTGAAACATCCTAATGGCCAAGTAGATTGAAAATTAAAATATAGAGCACTCCAATATACAATCTTAGGAGATGAGTTGTATAAAAAATAAGTAGATGTAAATCTTCTTCGATGTATAGGAGAAAAAGAAGCTTATTTGGCTTTAACAAAAGTTCACGATGAACTTTGTGAAGCTCATCAATCTAGAGAAAAAATGAGATGGGTTGATAGCAGAATGGGTGCGGATCTAGAATTGAGCAAAAACAACTGGTTAGAATCAATAAAAGGCACTTAATTTGCGAAAAAGTAGTGGCTGGGCAGTAGCTATTTTGCCCAAGAAAATGAAAGAAAATGAAGAAAAATGAAAGAAAAAGTGGAAGAGAAAGAGATGGTTGGGACGCCACTGGAGCAGGAATCCACCTACAACAGATAAGTCCAAGTGCTAGACACCACTGATTCAGGAGAATCAGATAAGTCTCTGGTTGATTTAAGCAAGAACCACCAAGCCTACTCTTAACTCACACTTGAGGAGAAAAATGGGCATAATGCCTTTACTCAATTCATCAAAGTTGTCCAAATACAAGGGGGTGGCCTCCTATTTATAGGAAAATGAGGTGGCTAGGTGGGAAGGGAAAATACAAGATGAGTGAAAAACTATCCTCAATGGGTCTTGAACCCATGACCTCCTACCCACTTAGTTGAGCCATCTCCTAACCAATAAAGCTCACTAAATTAGCGCCCCAACTAGCCTAATTCTAATTAGGAAAATTACAATTAAGCAAATTACAAGGAAATCCTAATTACAATGAAAATTAACTAAAATTAATTCTAATTATGATGAAGTCTTCTTGTTGACTTGGTCAAGGGTGGTCAAAGGTCAAAGGTTGATCATGGAAGGGTTGACCAAAATATGGTTGACCAAGGCTTGGTCCAGCTCCATGCGCCCAAGTTAGGCCCAGGCTCCCCTTCAGCTCCGCTGCCAGCTCAGAGTTCCACTGGCAAATGCTATCATGGGTTCTAAGTAGACAAAAACTATATTGACCTACTATGATAAAAGACTGTTTAAAGTATGTCAATTTAAGAATTTGTCAAACCTTTTCAATACATTTTCTTAAACTTTCTTTTACTTTCTAGCATTTTTTTTTACTTTTACATTTACATTGTTCCTAGTTGTTTACTTTTTCCACTTCTTACTTCTTAATCGCATCACATTATTCATAGAATCAACCAAGAGGACTTGATTCCAGTCCCATATTGTTCATAGGAATCTTTAACTTGATTTATCCAAAAATCACCACAAACAATAGGTCCACTAATCTGCTCAAAGGGTAGGTAGCTCTAACAGGTAGGAAGTGGGTCGACTTGGTCAACCAGTCCACTATGACCCAAATGGCATCAATGCCTGCAAGGTAGGTAGGCTTAAAAATCTGAATTTAAACAACATTTACAGTTAAAGCCCAATTAGATAATTTCCAATTAAGACAGTGGATTTAATCACAATTAGAGTCCAAGAAAGCTAAGATTACTTATGCAGAGTGTGAATAAAAATGTGTTCATCATATGGCCTCCCATTTCCACTCAGGTATCTCTAGGGGTAGGAGTGCTCTTGAGGGTTTATGATATTCTATCTTAACCTGTTGACACACTAGACACCTAGAAACATACTTCGCCACCTCCTTCTTCATGACATCCCACCAAAACATACTCTTCAAGTCCTGGTACATCTTGGTAATCCAAGGATGCATCGTGAACTTGCTCCTATGAGCCTCCTCCAAAATCTCCTGTCTAAGACTACCCCCTTAGGGACACAGACTCTTCCTTCGAAGAGAATCATCCCATCACCTGACTCGGTAAAGCCCGACTATCCCTTTCGGGCCTGAAGGTCTAAATCTAATGCCTGGGCTTCCATAACTCGAATCCTTAGCTCGTTGGTGACCTCTAGGCAATAAAGCCTAAAACGGCCCCCCTCTATACTCACATCCAACCTAAGGTTCCTAAACTCCTCCAAAAGATCCAACTCATGCACCATCATAGATGATACATTCAAGGATTTCCTACTCAGGGCGTCGGCCACTACATTGGCCATGCCCGGGTGGTACTTCAACTCAAAATCATAATCTTTCAAGAACTCCATCCACCTTCTCTGCCTCATGTTGAGCTCTTTCCGATCAAAAAGGCACTTAAGGCTCTTATGATCACTAAAAACCTCAAACTTCACTCCGTAGAGGTAATGCCTCCAAATCTTGAGGGCAAATACCACAACTTCTAATTCTAGGTCATGGGTGGGGTAGTTCTCGTCATGGGGCCTAAGCTGCCTAAAGGCCACCACTCTCATCTCCTGCATCAACACACAACCTAAACCCTTCCCTGATGCATCACTATAAACCTCAAAGGGTTTAGACAGGTCTGGTAACACTAAGACTGGGGTAGTAGTCAACCTCTCCTTGAGTTCCATGAAACTCTTCTCACATTACTCGTCCCAAGCAAAGGCATGACCCTTGTGGGTCAACCGAGTGAGGGGCAAGGTTAACTGGGAGAATCCCTTAATGAATCTCCGGTAGTAACCGGCTAGGCCCAGAAAGCTCTTGACCTCTGATGGACTTAGGTTTCTCCCACTCAACCACAAACCTCTATCTTACTTGGGTCTACATACACCCCTTCCTTGGAGATGACATGGCCTAGAAAATGGACTCTATCCATCCAAAACTCACATTTCTCAAGACTGGCAAAAAGCTTTTTCTCCTGCAAGACCCCTAGCACAATTCTAAGATGTTGCTCATGCTCCTCTAAGGATTGGAGTAGATAAGGATGTCATCAATGAACACGAAAACAAACTTATCTAGGTAGGGCCGGAAAATCATATTCATGTAATGCATGAACACGGAAGGAGCGTTGGTCAAGCCAAAAGGCATCACCAAGTACTCATAGTGCTCGTATCTAGTTCTAAAGGCAGTTTTTGGAATATCCTCACTCTTTATTTTGATTTGGTGATAGCCTGACCTCAAGTCTATCTTAGAGAAAACTGATGCTCCCCTATGTTGGTCTAATAGGTCGTCTATCCTAGGTAAAGGATACTTGTTCTTAACGGTTACCTTATTTAACTACCTAAAGTCTACACACAACCTCATAATCCCATTTTTCTTTTTAACTAAGAGCACTGGTGCTCCCCAAGGTTACACACTAGGTCTGATGAACTTCTTTTCAATTAGCTCCTCTAAATGTTTCTCAAGCTCACTCATCTCTAAGGGTGACATCCAATAGGGGCTTTGGAGATAGGCCTTGTTCTCGGCATAAGGTCTATTGAAAACTCAACCTTTCGGTCCAGAAGTAAGGTGGTTATCTCACTAGGGAAAACATCCTGGAACTCCCTAACTTTAGCAACACTACTCAAGTCAGACTTAGACTCTACAGTTGAGGAAAGCTGAAAAATAAAACACTGACTCCCATAAGATAGACATTAAAAAATATGAGTTAAATTAGAAAATAAACATGAAGGCTTCTCCCTCGGAGGAAGAGGAAGAGTAGGAAAAACAACTTCTTCATTAAAACAATCCAACATGATCTGATTGTGGGACAACCAATTCATGCCCAAAACAATATCTATGCCACTAAAGGGTAAACAAATCAAATCGACCTCAAAGACCCTAACCTGTATAGAAATAACACATTTCAAATAGATAAGGGAGGTGGGGATTGCCTCTTTGGTCGGGGTAAGGACATTCAAGTGAAAGGGTAAAAGGGGTGGCATGCAAACACAACCTTTCCTCACAAACATAAGAAATGAAAAGAGTAGGTTGCCCCAGAATCATACACAACATGTGGCATGGCCCCTGGCAGTAGAAACAAACTCTCTGGTCTGCCAAGAACTCACCCCGGTGGTTCTTGCCACACGTAGGGCAAGTGGGAATGCTAAGAGTGGAGGGGAGAGCAATCTGCTTGCCGTTGCCTCCCTGATGGTGTGCACGAGTGTTCTTCCCAGTAGGTGCTTCTTCTAGCTTCCTCTGGCCATCCACCCAAGTCTTGATAGCTGGCTTGGGTGCTTCCTCCACCAAGCTTTGCTTGACCACTAGGCATTTGGTGACCAAAGCAGGGAACTCCCTCAGTTGGAAGGCCGCCACGACCCGTTTGATTTCGAGCTTTAGGCCTGACTCGAAGTGAGAGCTCTTCCAACCTTCATTTGGGGTTAGCTTAGAAGAGGGTGTGGTATTTTGCGAGCTCCTCAAACTTGGCCACATATTGGCCCACAGACAAGTTGCCTTGCTTGAGTTGTAGAAACTCCAGCTCCTTATGCTTACTCACAGGCTCCGGAATATACTTCTCCAAGAATACCGCCTGGAACCCCTCCCATGAGGACAATATCCTTGAAGTAGCCATCCCCATCTTGGCACTCTTCCACCAGCTTTCTGCCTCACCTTGCAACATATAGGTGGCAAAGCGGACCTTGAATTCATCTGAGCACACCATGACTTCGAATATCTTGTTCATGGTGTTGAGCCATGAGTTCACCGCCTCAAGATCATAAACTCCGGAGAATGCTGGAGGATGATGCTTCCTGAACTCTGCCAAGCCCTGAACAAACGGGTCAATTGCTGCCACAAGGGGTGGAGGTGGTGTCCCCGCCGATCGTCGGGCCAACTCCTGCAACATTGCGACATTGGTAGTAGGCTGGTCTCGTGTCGCCGCCGCTTGCTCTCTTCCTGTCATTGCCTGCTTTCCCATTATTTGAGAAAGCATTTGCAGTTCCACATCCACGGGGTCAGAAGTAGAACCTGTTGCGAGCACTATTTCCAAATTCGTGAAATTATTTCGCACATTAATGATATCAACATACAATACAATACAAAGCTTAGGTAATCCAACAATTACTTAGGCAGAAAATCCAACAAGTCAATAGCAATACATAATGTTGCTTATGAAGGCTCATAATACAATATCAAGAAAAGGAATAATGGGATATAAACATACATATGTTCTAAAACATGAATAATATCTCTAAGGCCCTATGTGTACCGTTCTATCCCATCAAAATAATAATGTTTATGTGTAACGTCCTAATCCGTAGATTTGAGAATTAAGCTCGTTGGAAGCAAAATTCCCAAATCCCTGAAATTATTCGCGCCATTTTAAATATCGAACCAAACCACCACATAATTGTTTAAGCAACCAACGATAACTTGAACAATATGTGAAAGTGAACTTAGTACATAATTGCCGCATGGGCTACAATCATTCAATATACAATAATAAGCTGAGGATACCCCCATACATGTGTCCTAACAACAGTGAGCTAAGGAAAACCACATGTACAATCATATCTTCTCAAAAGAATACAAATTCATACATCCATATCTAAACATTAGTAAAAAAAGGGCTACACATGCCCACTACAAAAGCACCGACAAGCTGCTTCAAGCTCCTAGTTCATGGCCATGTGCGTTGCGGTACCTGTGCATCTAAAATGTGGTCCACAAAACGTGCGATGAGATGGATGTCTCAGTGAATATAACTATGCAACATGCAGTGCAGGGAAACAAGTAAAGGTTATGCAACAGTTCATATAATATAACCAAATAATTCAAGAAATCTCAATTCTCAACTCTATATACTCATAACCTGCTTTACCCGGCAGTCGGGGTCTTTCACTAATTCTAGGGTTAGACCTGAGCTCAGACTACAAGGAACGTCTTCCTTGGGGACGTATCACACCACTTATTCTGGACCAAAGTCAAGTTTTCATACATATTTTGGGCTGAAGCCAAACGTTTTCATTATGGGTCGAAGCCAAATATTCTGGGCCGAAGCCAAACTCATTTTAGTTTTATTCTGGACCAAGGTCAAGCTTCATGAATTAGGGTTTGGTGGCCGTAGGCCAAATTCATTTTCTAGTTTCAAAATGTGCATACGGAAAATAAATTAAACTGAATTTAAAGTTTAGGCCATAGATAGTATGTATTGGAATCCAAACCCTAATCTACGTGCTCCAACATATCATACCACAACCAACAAGTAAAACAACCAAAAAAAGAGAAGACCACAATCAACAACAACATACAAGTCAAAAGAAAGGGAAGGGAGGGATTAGGGTTCACTCCATAGAAACTAAACACAAATATGTTAGACAAGTGGCCTCACTAACTTAAGAGGGGGGTGAATTAAATTATTCGATATTATCTATTCTTTTGTCTTAATGAATTATCTTTCCCTAATTATGCTTAAAAAGCCCTTTTCAAAGATGAAGAATGAATGTTTTATTCTTAATAAAACGAAATTGTAAATGCAATAAGTAAACAAGAGTTAAGGGAAAAGAAATTGCAAACACAATTTATACTGGTTCGGCCAATCCACTTGCCTACGTCCAGTCCCCAAGTATACACTTGAGATTTCCACTATTTGTAAAATCCTTTACAAAGCGATGAATCCTCCAACACCTTGGAACCCTTCCTTGTGTTGAGAACCACCCACAAACAAGAGAGGCACCCTCTCTTCAACTCAAAGTATAAGTACAAATTTAATTGATGAGTACAGTTGAACTCTCCTTTAGAGTAGAAATTACAAGTTGAAAGCCTATAAGAGATCTTAATGATTTGCAAGTGTTTGGCACAAGATCATTCAAAGTGATTTCAAAATATATTTATTTCACATGAAAAAAAAATCTTATTGAAATTCGAATCTGAGACATATATATATATATATATATGGATGAAGATGAAACATTGTAATCCTTGATTAAAAGTCATGTCTCTTCAAGAATTTCAAAAACAGAATACTGGTAATCGATTACAAGGGTTTGGTAATCGATTACACAGTTCAGTTTTGCGAACAGTTGTGCCTGAAATTCAAAATTTGAATTTCCTGCACTCTGGTAATCGATTACAAGAATTGGTAATCGATTACACAGATCAAAATTTTTGAAATTTAAATTTTGGAACATCTGGTAATCGATTACACATGTTGGTAATCGATTACCAGTTCAAAAATTTTAATCTTTGAACTGATTTTTACTTTATAAAAATATTTTCTTTAATTTCTTTTTCAGTGCCAAGTTACTTGCAATTGATAAGAACTCTTTTGACATATTATATCTAACTCAATCAAGCTTAAACTAATAAACCTTTGTGTTGACTTGATATTTATCTTGATCTTCTATTTATTCTTTGATGCTTGAATTAAATTTAGTTCTTTTCTTCGCAATTGCCTTTCTCATTTCTTTCATTCTTATTGGCATCATCAAAACCTATAATTAAGGCATCTACAATCTCCCTCTTTTTGATGATGACAACCATCATTTTAAGGGAAGAATGAAAAACAAGAATATTTGCAAGTTAATAACGACCATTCCCCTCATTCTCCCCCTTTATGTTTATCTTTTTAGAGTTGTTGAATTCTTTGGGAAGAAATTATACAAGATCAACTTTAATTGCCTTAAAAAAAAATTTGTGATCAACAAAATCTTGTCAAATAAAGAATTTTGCAAATGTCATTTATTTCCAAAATATCATTCATTTTCCCTAATCTCTCCCCCTTTGGCATCAGCAAAAACAATATTAGGCATCCAAGATCAGTTATGAATTAAAAGTTAAAGAATTATCAATATGCCAAACAGCCATACCACAAAGTATACTGAACAGAATATACCAAACTAAGTAGAGTATACTAAACAGAGTAAGCATAGTAAAGCAAGTACTATCTAAAGTAACGAAACTAAAGTGGTCTAAAGTATCCAAACCAAAGTGGCGAAAAGCAATACCAAAACAAGTCTAAAGACAATGCCAAATACAAGGCAATAGAAACAAAACAGGAAAGAAACTATGGTGCAGCAGGATCACCACCAGGACCATCCTCTAACCGGGTAAGGCGAGTCTCTAAAGCGTCAATGCGCTTGTCAAAATTGAGCCTGAAGTTACGAATTTCATCCAGAATATCAGTAAGAAGAGTAGTAGAAGCATCCTGACGTGGTGGTGAGGAAGTGCGATCATCAACGTGCACGACATCCCGTTTTCTGACCCAATTACCATCAAGTGTCTTTTGATACCCAAAGAAGTGAACTGCATTAACACCAATAGCATTGGTTCTCTTGATGGGAAGCATGTTCTCATTTGCCAAAGGAACATTGAAGTGAGTCAAGAACAGAGTGATTAAATGGGCATAGGGAAGATGAGCATTGGCAACCAAGGCTTTAGACATACGGTGACGAATCAAATGAGCCCAGTTTATTCATCTTCCAGTCAGTAAGGCCCACATAATTATAAGGTCTTCCTCAGTGGCCTGAGCCAGGTTAGTAGCACGGGGAAGCAAAATGCGAACAATGATGTAGTGCATGATACGATTATCAAACGTAAATGAGCCAGCAAGAAAACGGTGGTCTAAGTCAGCATGCTCATGACTTACCATCCTACGGGCAATGTGAGTACTATAATCTAATTTCCACTCATCTACTATAGTTCCTTCAAAATTTTCACCTTCACTATCAAGATGGGTTATGGAATAAAACAGAGAATGATCAATCACTATGGGAATGCGTTTAACTTCACTATAGATAACTCCATCCCTAATCTCCATATTACTATAAAACATCTTTACCAAATCCGGGTAAAGTGGGGCTTTCAAAGACATAAATTCCAACAAACCAAAGTTCCTAAATGTCTCAAAACAGTCAAAGCTTTCATCTTCAAAGAATTCTAGGTGTAGATACTTCGGGTCAATGATACGACGATTAAAAAAAAATGAAGTGTACCTAGTACGTTGCCGGTTGGTGGAAAAGAAAGCAAGCAACGGAGAGGGAGTGGGAACTGCCGGAGGTTCGTCGGAATTGCCGCGGTGTGGTGTGGTAGCGGCGGAGCGGCGAGGTCTCTTTGAAGGTTCAGCCATGGAGGAGGTTGAAACACGAAATTATTCGGTGTGTTTTGTAGAGGATGAAGAGAGGAGCAATTTGCAAGAAGCGGTGCTTGATTTGGTGGAGAAATGAGGAAGTTATGAGGATTGGAAGGGAGGAGCGGTTAGGGCTTCGCGCACAGCAGAGAGAGAGAAAGGAACTGTTTGGTTCGCGAACTGCACGTTCGTATTTATATCCTTCGCAGACTGGTAATCGATTACGCCTTGTGGTAATCGATTACCATGTTTCCAGAAATGATAAAATTGTCGCAGGTAATCGATTACGGAAACTATGTAATCGATTACATTAATATTTTCTCTCGGGTAATCGATTACTTCACAGTGGTAATCGATTACACCAAAAATGGCTCTCAGGTAATCGATTACTGCAAAAGTGGTAATCGATTACCAGGAACCCAGATGAGCATCTAAATGATTCCAAGCTCTCTGGTAATCGATTACACCTACTATGTAATCGATTACACACTTCCCAAAATTTTTATTTTAGGTTCTAAACCATTTTTATCCCTAAAAACTTTTATGTATCTAAGTTGGAAGCATCTAGAATACCTAATTCTCTCCTTATTGTAAAGAAACTGTCCTTAGGTAATGGCTTGGTAAAAATATCTGCAAGTTGTTGTTTAGTCTCAATGAATTCTAGAACACAGTCTCCTTTTTGCACATGATCTCTAAGGAAATGATGTCTTATCTCAATATGTTTGGTTCTAGAATGTAACACAGGGTTTTTAGACAAATTAATGGCACTTGTATTATCACAACGAATTGGTATGTGATCTATATTTAAGCCATAGTCTGATAATTGTTGTTTCATCCAAAGAATTTGAGCACAACAACTACCAGCAGCAATATACTCTGCTTCCGCAGTGGATAATACAACACTGTTTTGCTTTTTACTATGCCATGATACTAATGCAGACCCAATAAAATGACAAGTACCACTGGTACTTTTTCTATCAGTTTTGCATCCCGCAAAATCTGAATCAGAATATCCTACTAGACTAAAAGGCATATTTTTAGGATACCATAAACCTAAGTTAACAGTTCCAAGCAAATATCGCATAATTCTTTTTACATCATTCAAATGGGATTCTTTAGGGTTAGATTGATATCTAGCACACAAGCATACACTAAACATAATATTAGGTCTACTTGCTGATAAATAAAGAAGGGATCCAATCATACCTCGATATTGCTTTATGTCTACGGACTTCCCATTTTCGTCTTTATCCAAGTAGCAAGCAGTGCTCATAGGTGTAGCCATATGTTTAGCGTTTTCCATTCCAAATTTCTTGAGAAGTTCTTTGCAATACTTGCTTTAGTTGATGAAGATACCATTTTTGGTTTGCTTAATTTGCAACCCAAGGAAGAAATTTGACTCCCCCATCATAGACATTTCAAACTCACTTTGCATGTCATTAGAAAAATCTTTGCACAAGTTTTCATTAGTAGCACCAAAAATTATATCATCAACATATATTTGAACTAACAGAATGTCATGCATTTTTCTTTTAATAAAAAGTGTCGTATCAACCTTCCCTCTTGAAAATTCTTTTTCTAAAAGAAATTTGCTTAATCTTTCATACCAAGCCCTAGGTGCTTGTTTCAATCCATATAGGGCCTTTTTTAATTTAAAAACATGATTAGGCAATTTTTCATTTTCAAAACCAGGAGGTTGTTCTACATACACTTCTTCTTTAATAAAACCATTGAGAAATGCACTTTTAACATCCATTTGATATAATTTGAAATCCATTATGGAAGCATATGCAAGCAACATTCTTATAGCTTCTAATCTAGCTACAGGTGCATAGGTTTCTTCATAATCTATTCCTTCTTCTTGATTATATCCTTTGGCCACTAACCTAGCTTTGTTTCTCACAACTATACCATGTTCATCTAACTTGTTTCTAAAAACCCATTTCGTTCCTATAATAGGATAATTACTTGGTCTATCAACTAGATCCCAAACTTGGTTTCTTTCAAATTGGTTTAATTCTTCTTGCATAGCAATAATCCAATGTTCATCTTTTAAGGCTTCATCTATATTTTTAACTTTCAATTTTAGAAACAAAAGCCATATTATTGCATATGTCTTTAAGAGAATGTCTAGTTGTTACCCCTTTTGATATATCTCCTATGATGTTATCTATAGGATGATCTTTTAGAGTTCTCCACTCTTTTGGAAGATCCAAGTTTGTTTGGTTTTCTTCTATTATAGGATTTACTAAATTTTCTATATCTTTATCTTTGTGAACTTCTTCATTTGTGTGGGTATTTTCTAGATTTTCTACAATATCATCAATTATTTCTTTTCTAGGATAAGATGTGCTAGACTCATCAAAAGCTACATGTATAGATTGTTCTATTGTCATAGTTCTCTTGTTATATACTCTATATGTTTTACTATTCAATGAGTATCCAAGAAATATCCCTTCATCTGATTTAGCATCAAATTTACCTAAATCTTCTTTTCCATTATTTAGAATAAAGCATTTGCATCCAAAAATATGAAGATGAGAGATATTTGGTTTTCTACCATTGAATAATTCATAGGGTGTTTTCTTTAAGATTGGTCTAATTAGAGCCCTATTCATTGTGTAACAAGCAGTACTTACTACTTCTGCCCAAAAATATTTTGGAATATTAGAATCATTAAGCATTGTTCTTGCTAGTTCTTCTAGTGATCTATTTTTCCTTTCAACTACTCCATTTTGTTGTGGAGTTCTAGGGGTAGAAAAATTATGTTCTATGCCATTTTCATCACAAAACATATCAAAGTTTTTATTTACAAACTCCCCACCATGATCACTCCTAATGGAAGCTATTTTAATATTTTTCTTATTTTGAATCATTTTTGCAAATTTTCTAAAGGTATGAAATGCATCACTCTTATTTGCAAGAAATAAAGTCCATGTAAATCTAGAAAAATCATCTACTATTACAAGAGCATAATAACTACCACCAAAACTCATAGTTCTAGATGGACCAAAGAGATCCATATGTAAAAGCTGTAAAGGCCTAGTGGTTGATACTATGTTCTTAGATTTAAAAGAGACTCTTACTTGTTTACCTTTTTGACAAGCATCACAAAGTTTGTCTTTTTCAAATTTTATTTTAGGTAAACCAATAACTAAGTCTTTTGAAACCAATTTATTTAAATGATCCATGTTTATATGAGCAATTCTTTTATGCCACAACCAAGATTCATCATTTTTACTAATAAGGCACTGGTTATGATTTGTAGTATTATCTAATTTTATCTTATATACATTATTTATTCTATATACTATATACTTAATGTTTTTGTCATGTTTAGATTCAATAAAGCAACATTGTGAATCAAATGATACTAAGAATCCTTTATCACATAATTGACTAACACTAAGTAAGTTATGCTTAAGGCCATCAAAAAGTAAGACATTTTCTATGGAGGTTGAATGATTTGTACCTATTTTTCCAATTCCCAAGATTTTACCCTTGTTGTTCATCTCGTAGGTAACATGTCCACTGTTCTTTGGAGTGATGTCCATAAGCTTTGAGATATCCCCGGTCATGTGCTTGGAGCATCCACTATCGATGTACCAAATATGTTTCAAGGAATCCTACAAGTCACAACATTGTTTAATTTAGGTACCCAAACTTTCTTTGGGTCCTTAGAGTTAGTGCTAATTAAAGATCCTTTTGGGATCCACATCATATTTTTGAGATTTGTAGAATTCTTTCTAAAATAACAGTTTGATGCATTATGACCCTTCTTTCCACAATAAAAGCATGTTAAGAATGGAGAACTGGTGGATTGGGTAGTTACAAAGAAATTTTTATAATTCTTTTGTTGAGTTTGAGGATTATATCCTAATCCTGCCTTATCAAATACACATCTTTGATTTCTTAAAATAACATCTAGATTGTTTTTACCAAAGGTAAATTTTGCAAGAGTAGTGTTTAACTTTTTAATTTCTTCTTTATGTTTTAGGCATGATGTGCATGGATGAGTTTCTTTACTATTTTCTAAATTAATGATAGAGCATAGATTTTCATTTTTAGAGTTTACTAATTTAAGTTCATTTCTTAGATTATCTAGTTCTCTATTTAATTTAGAAATTTCTTCCTCAAGCTTTGTAGTGGTTTTCTTATATGATGAGACTAGTTTTGCTAATTTAAATGATTCTTTATGTAAATCATTAAATGCTTCTTGTAATTCATCAAATGAGATGGATGTATCATTGTTAGAAGATGTTACCTCTTCTTCACTTTCGTAGTCTTTGGCCATAAGTCCTAGGTTGACAGTTTCATTTTCTGAGTCACTGGAACTTATGTCATTGTCATCCCATGTGATGTAAGCTTTCTTTGTTTTCTTGTCTTTGAATGTCTTCTTGTTTGATTTTTCCATTCTTTTCTTGTAAATTGGACATTCTAGTCTGAGATGCCCTGGCTGGTTGCATTCGAAGCATTTTTGGATTGATTGAGAATCTTCTCCTTTCTTCTTTATGTTGGGTGTAGGTCTTCTTCTATTTCCTCTGTTTCTTAGAAACTTGTTGAACCTTTTAACAAAAAGACTGAATTCTTCGTCATCGTCCAAGTCCTCATCTTCGATAATATCTTCTTCTTCATCGACCGATGATGATGAAGCTTTGAGAGCAATACTTTTCTTACTTCTGTCATTTTCTTCATTTTGATTTAGTCTTGTCAACTCTAACTCATGTTCCTGAAGTTTCCCAAAGAGTGAATGAAGAGACATAGTTGTAAGATCTCTTGATTCTGCAATCGCGGTCATCTTTGGCTGCCATTGCCTATTCAAACACCTTAGAACTTTGTTAATTAAATCTTCATTTGGAAAACTTTTTCCTAATGATGCAAGATGATTAACAATATGAGTGAATCTCTTTTGCATTTCTTGTATACTTTCATTTTGATTCATTCTAAATAGTTCATATTCATGTGTGAGGGTGTTTATTCTAGATCTTTTGACATCACTAGTTCCCTCATGAGTCACTTCCAAAGCATCCCACATCTCTTTGGCACTCTTACAATTGGAGACTCTAAAATATTCATCAATGCCTAATGCAGATGTGATTATGTTTTTGGCCTTTAGGTTATATTGTACTTTTCTTTTATCCTCTTCACTCCATTGATCCCTAGGTGTTATCTTAATTTCATCTCCTAGTTGCATTGAAGGAACAAAAGGTCCATTTTCTATAGCATCCCAAATGTTTAGATCAATTGATTCTATAAAGAATTGCATCCTAGATTTCCAATAGTGAAATCCTTCTCCATTGAACACAGGTGGTCTATTAAAGGAGTTTCCTTCACCAAAAAGAGAGTTGGATGAGGCCATAGTTGATCTTGAGGCTTCTAATCCTTTAAACAAGATACAAGCTCTGATACCACTTGTTAGACAAGTGGCCTCACTAACTTAAGAGGGGGGGTGAATTAAGTTATTCGATATTATCTATTCTTTTGTCTTAATGAATTATCTTTCCCTAATTATGCTTAAAAAGCCCTTTTCAAAGATGAAGAATGAATGTTTTACTCTTAATAAAACGAAATTGTAAATGCAATAAGTAAACAAGAGTTAAGGGAAAAGAAATTGCAAACACAATTTATACTGGTTCGGCCAATCCACTTGCCTACGTCCAGTCCCCAAGTATACACTTGAGATTTCCACTATTTGTAAAATCCTTTACAAAGCGATGAATCCTCCAACACCTTGGAACCCTTCCTTGTGTTGAGAACCACCCACAAACAAGAGAGGCACCCTCTCTTCAACTCAAAGTATAAGTACAAATTTAATTGATGAGTACAGTTGAACTCTCCTTTAGAGTAGAAATTACAAGTTGAAAGCCTATAAAAGATCTTAATGATTTGAAAGTGTTTGGCACAAGATCATTCAAAGTGATTTCAAAATATATTTATTTCACATGAAAAAAAATCTTATTGAAATTCGAATCTGAGACATATATATATATAAGGATGAAGATGAAACATTGTAATCCTTGATTAATAGTTATGTCTCTTCAAGAATTTCAAAAATAGAACACTGGTAATCGATTACAAGGGTTTGGTAATCGATTACACAGTTCAGTTTTGCGAATAGTTGTGCCTGAAATTCAAAATTTGAATTTCCTGCACTCTGGTAATCGATTACAAGAATTGGTAATCGATTACACAGATCAAAATTTTTGAAATTTAAATTCTGGAACATCTGGTAATCGATTACACATGTTGGTAATCGATTACCAGTTCAAAAATTTTAATCTTTAAACTGATTTTTACTTTATAAAAATATTTTCTTTAATTTCTTTTTCAGTGCCAAGTTACTTGCAATTGATAAGAACTCTTTTGACATATTATATCTAACTCAATCAAGCTTAAACTAATAAACCTTTGTGTTGACTTGATATTGATCTTGATCTTCTATTTATTCTTTGATGCATGAATTGAATTTAGTTCTTTTCTTCGCCATTGCCTTTCTCATTTCTTTCATTCTTATTGGCATAATCAAAACCTGTAATTAAGGCATCTACAAAATAGGAATGAGTGTGTGAGTTATACTCACATCCAAGGAAGCTTAAAGAGATGAAAGAAGGTTGGGGAAGGGTTGGGTGAAGAGCTCTAGGCCTTGAAATCCTTGTTTCAAGCTCTAATGGTGCTCCTTCTCTCTAGAATCTCTCTATCTCTCTCTAAGATTGAAAAGGAAGAAGAAGGAAAGTAATAAATGCGGTGCCCTAATTGTTGTTTTTAATCTGATATGCGTGCTCTTGCTCAAGCGAGGGATTCTCGCTCGAGCGAGGGAAATGGGATTTTTCCTCTTTCGTATTTTCGCTTAAGCGAGACTCTTCTCGCTTGAGCAAGAATACTCCAAAGAGTATCCTCCCAAATTCTGGTTGAATTTCGCTCAAGTGAAATTCTTCCAGAGAACACCATAAAATCTCCCCTATTTCTCGCTTGCGTGAGACCCTTCTCGATCAAGCGAGAAAACGAGAAAAGATTTTGCAAGTTTTTACTGATATACTCGCTCAAGTGAGCCATTCTCTCTTGAGTGAGAATACCAGAATTCCATTTTCTTATTTCCTCTACCACCTAAGTTCTACCACTTTTATCAAGTTCTTACATTACACCCCTAATTCTAGTAATTAGGTTGAGATTCTTGGGATGTTACACTAAGCCTATACAAAAAGTATCCACAAAAGGAGTTGAGCCACCAAAGGACCCAACCAAAAGCTCCAATCCGCCGATCAAGCATCCGAACGGGGACCCTGCACATCTGAATATGGTTCCCACATCGTGGGGTGAGAAAAACGTCCCAGTGAGCGTGATAAAACATGCAGTGTAGGTAGACAGGCAAACAGAATGCAGCAGATATACGTCTTACATATTTCCATCGAAAGTACAAGCACATGAAAGCAAGTAAAGCATGGCTGTGGCGTGTTTTTACCCAACACCTGGGGTCTTTTCTCTAGCTGTGACTGTGATTGAGCGCTCGACCATGTGACCAACAGCAGTCGTCCAGGGCCACCTATGATTAAGTTTAATTATTAGTCAATGAATAATACTTGCTTTTCATTTTAGCTTGAGGACCCCCATCTTCCTCTTGGCCAAGAGGTCGATGTGGTTACCTCGTTCTTTCTTATACATGATTGTCTGAAGGCCTATGAAGTTCCAAAAACCCTATAATGGTCCGGAGACCTTATGATATATGTATTATCTTGGCCAATGGTCCTTGATTGCTTAGAATACATACTTGTTTATGAACATGAATTGCATGGAAAACACCAATAACAATTTTATTGAGATAGCTACATCAAGACCAAGGCATACTCTAGGGTTTTGAAACCATAACACATACCATTCAAGTAGAAATTGCCAACAATAAAATCAACCAAACACACTCATAAGAAGGTAAATAAGCATGGGAGGGAAGAAATAGGGAACATATAAGAGACCCAGTAAAATGATAGTGAATGGGTGACTACACTCACCTCAAAGGTAGGAAGAATGGAGCTGATGAAGGGGTTGTGAGTGATGATTCCAAGCTCTAGTTGAGTGGCGAGACTTTAATCCAAGCTCCTTGTGTTATTCTATTCCTCAATCTCTCTCTAGGTTCTCTCTCTCTAAGAAGGGGGAGAGAAATAAATGAGAAGCCCTAATCTTAAATCAACATTAAAAGCTGATTCAGGGATTCTCGATTGAGCGAGAGAAAAGGTTCTTGAGAACCAAATCATTGTATTAATATTTTTTAAACATTTTATAATTTTTATTTAGTATCTGAACACTTTACAATTAACATATTTACAAAAAGGATGTGAGATTTATAGAATCAAATTATTTAATTTTAAGAAATAAAATCCCCTCACTTTCTCTTACATCTTTTATATTTACATGCAAATATAAATTTGATTTTAAAATAATTTTGTTAATTTGTTGATTTATTTATACATGATTGTGTAATTGTTGATTGATTTTGTCAATTTTATTAACATGATTCCATAATTATTGTTTGGTTTTATTATTCTTTGTTAAATTTATTAAATTACTTACTTCGCATGTGATCTTAAAAAAAACTAATCAACTCTATATATTAACTAGTATATTAACAAATTTAGTATGAAGAAAAAATATATTTTAATATAATAAAAATAAATTTATAATAAATTAATATTTTTACATTAAAAAATAATAAGAATTAGCTTAAATCTCTCTCAATCTCTCTGTTAAAAAGGATTTTGAATTTCCTTAAATCTCTCTCAATCTCTTAAAAATCTAATATTGTGAAATATAAATATTGTTGGTAGTTAAAAAATAACCTATTTTTTCAAGTAATCAATTTTAAAATTTTAAATAATATTACAATTGATTAGTATTTTATCATTGGATGGTGAATGAGAGTGAAATTCTCCCTCTCAATTATTAATAATGATTTTCTCCCTCTTTGTACTTATATTCACATGCAAATATAAATTTAATTTCAAATTAAAGTTGGTAATTGTTCATAAAAAAAGTTTGTAATTTATTAATTTGTTAATTTATTTATACATGATCATATGAATGTTGATTGATTTTATGAATCCTATTAACATAATTATATAATTATTTTTTGATTTTATTATATTTATTATTTTTCTTTTAATATTTTTCATTTATTATTTTGGTCTATTTGCGTTGAAATGGGCCGCTGGCGCAGTCTGGTGCAAACCCACCTGACTCTCAGCCCACCTACTCATTAACCCTAACCTCTCTCAAATATAAGTATTTTTTAGACACCCTTGCTTTAGCCCAACGACTAGCTTTCTTTCCCTAGTCCCCATTCTCCAATTCTTCCTCTCCCCTTACCCCATCCCTCTCACTAGTTTCCTGATTCTCTCTGTGTCCCACTCACGCTTTTAGTCTTATGATTTCTTCTTCTTTAATGTAGCTTTTTTTTTCTCTTCTCTCATGCGATCTCTAAATCTAATCTTTTGGTTGCCTTTTATTTATTTTGAAGGCTTGCGACGGTGGAGACAACGAGATGCACGGTGGCTGATGCACGACGACAACGACACACTACTGTGGTTATGGTTGTGGGCATGCAACATCCTTTCCTCTCTTTCTTCTTTCTGTTTCGGTTTTGCCTATTTTCTTCTCTGTGCATGCTATTTTCTTCTGATTTTCATGAGGTTATGAGATGGAGGACATCGATGCCGAGATGTAGGAAGCCTCTGCGGTGTTGGGTTTATGGTGTGAAGTTGACGCAATGGTCGCTATCTCTGTTTATTTGTTTAGGTCTTTCATCTTTCTTTTAATGGTTCTGATGGTTTTGTATTTGGGTATTTGGTCAGTTTTATTTATTTGTATTTTTGTTTTCTTTACCATTCTGGTTCTTTGTATTTTCCTTTTTTTTTATCTATTCTTACATGTACCTCTCACATTCACAATTTATTCAAGCCCAGTGGGCCCAACCCAATTTGCTTCTTTATTCAGTTCTATAAAATGTAATGTTAGAATCAAAAGGATTCATCTTCCCCATTGCAGGAACCCTAGAACCCTCGTCCACATTGTCGATCTATGCAGCTGAGCCCTGTCATGCGACGCCGATTTGTCTTGTGAAAAACCCTGCTCAAGTTGTTGATCAGTGTATCAAAGCCCCTTATACGCGCAACAATTGTGTGCAACGAAGAACCTTGTCTGCGACGCAGATCTCTATAGCGAGGCGGGTAGAATGTAAACACACATTGGTGTAGGAATCGAGCATCATTTTTGAAATGTTCGCTTTGTAGGGTAACCCTTTCTCCCCTTTGTCATTGCTTAATCTTTTCATTAATCAAATTCATATAATTAAATTTTGATTTACTCCATGAACATCTTTTCAATCTAAATCATAAATCACATATTTTAATTCCAATGCGAAAGAAGGAAATGCTGAGATCTTCATCCAAAAAAGTTGACAAGGTATATCTATCTATATATTCCTTTTATGTTAATTTTAGCAATATTTAGCGAATCCTTCTTCGTCTTTGATATTTTATTGATTTTTTTAATACTCTGCACCTTTATTAAAATATATTTTGTCAATGGAGTACTTTTGGAAGACAAATTTTTAAATGGTTAGTCTTTCTAGATTTGGGAAACCATTAAGAGAAAAGAGAAATACCGAATATTTTTTATTCTTATATCATCTCTCTCTTCATTATGAATTTTTTTTAGTTGAGTGTTATTAGAAGACAAATGTTTTTTTTTTCCATTTTCGTGTTTTTGATGTTAGGCAAACCATCAAGAAAGAAAAAGTACACAATTATTTTTTAAAAATTTTAACAATATCCCTTCCATTAATTATATAATACATTATATAACTTGTGTAATGTCTGGATGAAATAAAATTAATAGACAATAATAATATATGATGATCATATTAAATAAATAGTTTTTATTTGGTAAATAACTTAAATCTATTAACTTTTACTGTTTTTTAATTCTTCAGTTCTTTAGGCACCTCTCACATTCACAATTCATTCAAGCACAGTGGGCCCAACCTAGTTTGCTTCTTTATCCAGTTCTATAAAATGTAATGTTAGACTTAAAAGGATTCATCTTCCCCATTGCAGGAACCCTAGAACCCTCGTCCACATCGTCGATCTATGCAGCTGAGCCATGTTCTGCGGCGCCGATCTGTCTTGTGAAAAACCCTATCCAAGTTGTCGATTAGTGTATCAAAGCCCCTCATACGCGCAGCCATTGTGTGCAGCGAAGAACCTTGTCCGCGACGTGAATCTCTATTGCGAGGCAGGTAGAAGTAAACACATATTGGTGTAGGAATCCAGCATCATTTTTGAAATGTTCGCTTTGTAGGGTAACCCCTTCTCCGCCTTGTCATTGCTTATTCTTTTCGTTAATCAAATTCATCTAATTAAGAGTGTGTTTGGTAAAACTACCTGAAAAGCTAGCTGAAAGCTTAAAAGCTCGTTGAAAGCTTAAAGCTAGCTGAAAGCTAAAATGCTATTGAATGTGTTTGGTAAAACTAGTTGAAAATAGTAAAATGACATTTAAGGACAAAATTAATTATTAAATAATGATAAGTGGGGTGGTGATTGAGTGCTAAACTTGTAATCAATTTTCAACTAGTAGTTGAAAATTGGAGCTTTTTTAAAAAAGCCACCCCAAGTAGCTTTTTAAGAAAAGCTTGTATCTTCCCAAAAAGGCTACCTTTCCAAACACTGCTGAAATGGTTTCAGCTACTATTTTCAATTTTCAACTAGCTGAAATGACAAGCCAACCACACTCTAAATCATGATTTCCTCCATGAACATCTTTCCAATCTAAATCATAAATCACATATTTCAATTCCAATTTGAAAGAAGTAAATGTCGTGATCTTCTTCATCCAAAAAAGTTAACAAGCTATATCTATCTTTTTATTCCTTTTATGTTAATTTTAGCAATATTTAGCGAATCCTTCTTCATCTTTGATACTTAGTTGATTTTTTAAATACTCTGCACCTTCATTCAAATATATTTTGTCAATGGAGTACTTTTGGATGACAACTTTTTAAATGGTTAGTATTTCTAAATTTGGGAAACCATCAAGAGAAAAGAGAAATACCAGATATTTTTTATTCTTATATCATCTCTCTCTTTGTTATGAAATTTTTGTTAGTTGAGTGTTGTTAGAAGACAAATGTTTTTTTTTCCATTTTTAGAGTTTTTGATGCTAGGCGAGCAATCAAGAAAGAAAAAATAAACAATTTTTTATTTTTGAACAATATGCCTTTCATTAATTATATAATACATTATATAAATTGTGTAATGTCTGGATGAAATAAAATTAATAGACAATAATAAGATATGATGATCAGATTAAAGAAATAGTTTTTATTTAGTAAATAACTTATTAAATCCATTATCTTTTACCATTTTTAATTCTTAAGTTCTTTAGGAACCACTCACAATCACAATTCATTCAAGCCCATCGGGACCAACCCAACCCGTTTCTTTATTTAGTTTGGTAAAATGTAAGGTTACACTGAAAAGGCCTCATCTTCTCTTTTGCAAGAACCCTAGAAACCTAGTCCACATCATCGATCTATGCAGATAAGCCCTCATCTACGGTGCCGATTTGTCATGTGAAAAACCCTGCCCAAGTTGTCGATCAGTGCTCTGAAGCCCCTCATCCGCGCGACCATTTTGTGCAGTGAAGCACCTTGTTCGCGACACCGATCTTTATAGCGAGACCGATAATATGTAAACACACATTGGATTAGGAATCGGGCATCATTTTTCAGAATATTTGCTTTCTAGGGTAACCCTTTCTCCCTTCTGTCTATACTGCTATGAAAACTGTTATTGTAGGCAAACTCTATGAGTGACAGGTACCTATCCCAGCTTCCCTATGGGGCCAAGGGGAGAAAGGGTTACCCTAGAAAGCAAACATTCCGAAAATTGATGCTCGATTCCTAGTTCAATGTGTGTTTGCTTATTACCGGCCTCGCTATAGAGATCAACGTCGCGGACAAGGTGTTTCGCTGCACAAAATGGTTGCACGGATGAGGGGCTTTGATGCATTGATCGACAACTTGGGTAGGGTTTATCACAGTACAAATCAGGCCGTAGATGAGGGCTCAGCTTCATAGATCAACGATGTGGACGAGGGTTCTAGGGTTCCTACAAAGGGGAAGATGAGGCCTTTTTAGTGTAACTTAAAATTTTTCTGAACTGAATAAAGAAGCGAGCTGGGTTGGGCCCATTGGGCTTGAATGAATTGTAATTGTGAGAGGTGCCTAAAGAACTTAAGAATTAAAAAATAATAAAAGTTAATGGATTTAAGTTATTTACTAAATAAAAACTATTTCTTTAATCTGATCATCATATATTATTATTGTCTTTCATCCAGACATTAAACAAGTTAAATAATGTATTATAAAATTAATGAAAGGGATATTTCTAAAAAATAAAAAAGTTGTGTATTTTTTCTTTCATGATGGTTTGCCTAGCATAAAAAACACTAAAAAAAAAAAAAAACATTTGTCTTCTAACAACACACAATTAATGAAAAATTCATAATGAAGAGAGAGATGATATAAGAATAAAAAGTACTCGGTATTTCTCTTTTCATTTGATGGTTTCCTAAATCTAGAAAGGCTAACCATTTAAAAAATTATCTTCCAAAAGTACTCCATTGACAAAATATATTTTAATGAAGGTGTAGAGTATTAAAAAAATCAACAAAATGTCAAAGATGAAGAAGGATTCGCTAAATATTTCTAAAATTAACATAAAAGGAATATAAAGATAGATATACCTTAGTCATTTTTTTTGGATGAAGAAGAGCTCAACATTTCCTTCTTTCGAATTGGAATTGAAATGTGGGATTTATGATTTAGATTGAAAAGATGCTCATGAAGGAAATCAAGATTTAATTAGATGACTTTGATTAATGAAAAGAATAAGCAATGACAAAGGGGAGAAAGGGTTACCCTACAAAGCGAACATTCTGAAAAAGATGCTTGATTCCTACACCAATGTGTGTTTACATACTACCAGCCTCGCTATAGAGATCGATGTCGTAGACAAGGTGCTTCGCTACACAAAATGGCAGCGCGTATGAGTATTTCATATTTTACAATATGTTCTTGAATTCTTAAACACAATCAAACAAAATTTCCTTGCTTCTGCTAAATTAACAATTCTTATGAATAAATTTAGATTTTCTATTGAATTCCCTGAGAGACGATTTTGGTTAATTCTTCATTAACTACATTTTCTGAATATTAATATTTGATTGAGTACGACCTCAATCACAAACCATCAAGAACGGAAAAATACATAATTTTTTTATTTTTTAAGAATTTCCCTCTGCTTAATTATATAATACATTATATAACTTGTGTAACGTATGGATGAAATAAAATTAATAGACAGTAATAATATATGATGATAAGATAAAAGAAATATTTTTTATTTGGTAAATAACTTAAATCCATTAAATTTTACAATTTTTTAATTCTTAAAATCTTTAGGCACCTCTCACAATCACAATTTATTCAAGCCCAACTAGTCCAACCCAATTCAAGGTTACACTAAAAAAGCCTCTTAGTCCCCTTTGTAGGAACGCTATAACCCTCGTCCATGTCATCGATCTATGCATCTAAGCCCTCATCTGCAACGTCAACCTGTCTTGTGAAAAACCCTGCCCAAGTTTTTGATCAGTGCATCGAAGCCTCTCATCCGCGTAGCCTTTTTGTGCGGCGAAGCACCTTGCCCGCGACGTCGATCTCTATAGCGAGGCCGGTAATATATAAACTGTAACGTCCTAATTTTTTAATTCGAAAATAATGCATGTTGGAAGCACTATTTCCAAATTCGTGAAATTATTTCTCGCATTAATGATATTAACATACAATACAATACAAAGCTTAGGTTATCCATCAATTACTTAAGAGAAAAATCCAATAAGTCAATAGCAATACATAGGGATGACAATGGGTACCCTCTGGGCAGGGTATCATAGTGCCCATCCCCATACCCGCGTTTTTAAAAAAGCCCGTACCCGCGTGGATAGTAATTTTAAGGCCCATCCCCGTACTCGCTAGACACCTATATGCCTATACCAGCGTCCATTATCTGCAATTTAGTTAAATGAAAAATTAATAACTCATTAAAAAATATCAATTAAAAAATTATAATTCAATTGAAAAATTACTCCAAAATTATCCAAACGTAATTATTAAATATGACTAATATACCAATTTAATTAAACCAAAACACAATACGTTAATGTTCTAAAACACAACATATGATCTAATGTTCAAAAGTTTTATTAAATATTACAATATACTTTAACATCACAATAGTTTATAAACTTGGATAACATGTGTTAGCATTCTCCAAGATCCGTAAAAAATATTATTAGCATCAATTAGTCATATATTATAAAGTAAAAAAACACAAATAGATAGTTTTAAAAATACTTTTTTTATTTTGTAATATTATATATATATATATATATCAATTTTAAAATATGTATAAATATATTAGATATTTTAATAAAATTAACATATCTCTATATATAATTATATATGGTATTATTTACTAAATAATATATATAAGTCCAGGCATGGGGCGGGCTGGGCATCAAAGTGCTCGTACCTGTGAAAAAATGAGGGCCATTGCCCGTACCCGCGCCCATACCCGTTTTGCGAATTTTTACCCTGTCCATTGTGGGTAATTTTTGCGAGTACCCATAGGTCTTGAGCTTAATTGCCATCCCTGGCAATACATAGTGTTTGTTAGACAAGCGGCCTCAAATAACTTAAGAGGGGGGTGAATTAAATTAATCCAAATTCTCTCTTTTTCGTTTACTTACTTCTTTTTATCTTTTACTATAATTAAAACTCTTCTTTTATAATGAAATATGAATGCAAAACTCCTAATCTCTTAATGTATAATAAATTTGCAATCACAATCAATAAGTAAAAAGTTAAGGGAAGAAGAAATGCAAACTCGATTTATACTGGTTCGGCCAACCCTTTGCCTACGTCCAGTCCTCAAGTCACCCACTTGAGATTTCCACTATTCTTGTAAAAACCCTTTACAAGAGATGAACACTCACACACCTTGGAACCCTTCCCTTGTGTTGAGAATCACCCACAAAACAAGAGAGGCACCCTCTCTTCAACCCACAATAATAATTTTAATCTTTGAATACAGATGGACTCTCCTTTAGAGTAGATAATACAAATTGAAAGATCTATAATAACTTCTTAAGATTTACAAGTATTTGGCACAATTGATTTCTTGTAATGAATTCACTCTTTTAAGTTTCTACATGAGTAATCTGTTTTAATTTTCGAAAATGAGTCACATATATATAAGGATGATGATGAAACATTGTAATCCTTGATTAGAAGTCATGACTCTTCAAGATTTTCTGAAAAGTACACTGGTAATCGATTACAGGAATATGGTAATCGATTACACAGTTCAAAATTGCGAACCGTTGTACCTGGAATTAAAATTTCGAAATTCCTGCACTTTGGTAATCGATTACCAGTTCAAAAAATCTTGAATTTTAAATTCTGGAACTTCTGGTAATCGATTACACAATTTGGTAATCGATTACCAGTTCAAAAAATTTATTCTTTGAACTGATTTTGACTTTATAAAAATACTCTGTTCAATTTTCTTCTTAGTGCCAAATTCCTTGCAAACCTTAGACTTCTTTTAACATTTTGTCTAACTAAATTAAACTTAAACTAATTGACCTTCTTGGCTTGACTTTGATCTTGATCTTCTATTCATCCTTGATTCTTGAATTAACTCTTTCCTTTGCCATTGCATTTCTCTTTTCTTTCATTCTTATTGGCATCATCAAAACCTGTATTCAAGGCATCTACAGTGTTGCCTATGAAGGCTTCATAAAACAATATCAAAAAAAGGCATAATGGTATATAACCATACATATGTCCTAAAACATGAATAATATCTCTAAGGCCCTATATGTACCATTCTATCCCATCAAAATAATAATGTTTATGCCTATATCAAAAAATATCCACAGAAAAAGTTGAGCCACCAAAGGACCCAACCAAAAGCTCCAATCCGCCGATCAAGCATCCGAACGGGGACCCTGCACATCTGAATATGGTTCCCACTTCATGGGGTTAGACTAACATTCCAGTGAGCGTGATAAAACATGCAGTGTAGGTAGACAGACAAATGGAATGCAACAGAGATACGTCATACATATTTCCATCGAAAGTACAATCACATGAAAGCATGATTGTGGCGTATTTTTACCCGACACCCTGGGTCTTTTCTCTAGTTGTGATTGTGATTGAGCGCTCGATCATGTGACCAAGGACCGTCATCCAGGGCCACCTAAGATTAAGTTTTATTATCATTCAAAGAATAATGTTTGCTTTTCATTTTAGCTTAAGGACCCCCATCTTCCTCTTGGCCGAAAGGTCGATGTGGTTACCTCGTTCTTTCTTATATATGATTGCTCGAAGACCTATGATTGTCTAAAGACCCTATGATGGTCTGGAGACCTTGTGATATATGTATTTTCTTGGCCAATGGCCCTTGAATGCCTAGAATACATACTTGTTTATGGACATGAATGGCATTGTAAACACCAATAACAGTTTCATTGAGATAGTTACATCAAGACCTGGACATACTCTAGGGTTTGGAAACCATAACACGTACCATTCAAGTAGAAATTGCAAACCATAAAATCAACTAGCCACACTCATAACAAGGTAAATAAGCATGGGAAGGAAGAAATAGGGAACATATAAGTGACCAAGTAAAATGATAGTGAGTGCGTGACCACACTCACCTCAAAGGTAGGAAGAATGGAGATGATGAAGGGGTTGGGAGTGATGATTCCAAGCTCTAGTAAAGTGGGGAGACTCCAATCCAAGCTCCTTGTGCTCTTCTCTTCCCCAATCTCTCTCTAGGTTCTCTCTCTAATATGGGGGGAAAGAAATAAATGAGAAGCCCTAATCTTGAATCAACATTAAAAGCTGATTCGCGGATTCTCGCTCAAGCGAGAGCCTTCTCGCTTGATCGAGAGAAAAGGTTCCTGAGAATATTCGCATCCTCGCTCAAGTGAGAACTTCCTCGCTTATTGAATTGAATTAATTCCGCTTGAGCGAGAGCAAGTCAAAGAGCAAACTTAATTTCTGAATTGAATTCCGCTTGAGCGAGTGTCTCTTGCTCAAGCGACCATACTAGTAACCCAAATTCCTGGTTTTTACTGGTATGCTCGCTCAAGCGAGGCCTTCTCACTTGAGCAAGAACACCAGAATTCAGGATTCTGGTTTTCCACTCTTAATCCAATTTTTCCTAATTCCTTTTATAAAAACCTATTTCCATTATTAATTTTACTCAATAAAATAGTTAAATTTGAGATGTTAGAACTCTACCCCCCTTAAAACAATTTTGTCCTCAAAATTGGCTAAAACAAAGCTAGAAGTTACCACAAATTCTGACGAACACTTCGGGAAATTGAGAACGGATGTCATCCTCCTTCTCCCAGGTGGCCTCCTCAGGTGACTAACTTACCCAAATCACCTTCACTAACAGAATGGTCTTATTCCTCAAGGCCTTGACACTTCGGTCAATAACCTGTACGTGCAGGCCTAGTTGGAGCTGTCAAATCATCCCTTAGCTGGATTGATTATGTGCTTATGATGTGGGAAGGATCATGGATATATTTTCTGAGTTAGGATACATGGAAGGCATCATGAACATTTGATAGGTGGGGTGGTAAGTCTATACGGTATGCAAGAGGACTAATCCTCTGCAAGACTTTAAAAGGACCTTTGAATCAAGGAATCATATTCTTCGCTTTGATTGTTCTTCCAATGCCTGTGACAGGAGTGACATTCAAAAACACATGCTCACCTTCCTCAAACAGTAGGTCTTTCCTCCTTCTATCTACATAACTTTTCTGTCGGCATTGGGTAGTTACCAATTTTTCCCTAATCCTCTTAATTTTCTCAGTGGTTTCTTGAACCAACTCTGGACCCAACAAATTCTTCTCCCCCACCTCACACCAACAATGTGGGGACCTACACCTCCTGCCATACAAAGCCTCATAGGGTGTCATACCTATATTTCTATGAAAACTGTTATTGTTGGCAAACTCTATGAGTGGCAGGTACCTATTCCAACTTCCCTTTTCCTCTAACACACAAGTCCTAAACATATCCTCTATGGTTTGGATGATTCTCTCAGATTGACCATCAGTCTGAGGGTGGTAAGCAGTACTATAACTTAGTTTCGTACCAAAAGCTTGGTGTAAAGCATTCCAAAACATAGAGGTGAACTTAGGATCCCTACGTGACACAATGCTAGAGGGTACACCATGGAGTTTCATAATCTCCCTGATGTACAAGTCCACTAATCTGCTCAAAGGGTAGGTAGCTCTAACAGGTAGGAAGTGGGCGACTTGGTCAGCCGGTCCACTATGACCCAAATGCCATCAATGCCTGCAGGGACTCTAGGCAATCCCATTACAAAATCCATACCTATGACCTCCCACTTCCACTCAGGTAGGTCAGTAGGCTTAAAAATCCGAATCTAAACAACATTTACAGTTAAAACCTAAATAAGCCCAATTAGGTAATTTCCAATTAAGATAGTGGATTTAATCACAATTAGAGTCCAAGAAAGCTAAGATTAATTATGCAAAGTGTGAATAAAAATGTGTTCATCATATGGCCTCCCACTTCCACTCAAGTATCTCTAGGGGTATGAGTGCTCTTGAGGGTTTATGATGTTCTATCTTAACCTGTTGACAGACTAGACACCTAGAACTTCAACTCTGCATATTCCAAAATCATAAAGGTACTTCAACTCAAAATCATAATCTTTCAAGAACTCCATCCACCTCCTCTGCCTCATGTTGAGCTCTTTTCGATCAAAAAGGTACTTAAGGCTCTTATGATCACTAAAGACCTCAAACTTCACTCCGTGGAGGTAATGCCTCCAAATCTTGAGGACAAATACCACAACTGCTAATTCTAGGTCATGGGTCAAGTAGTTCTCCTCATGGGGCCTAAGTTGCCTGGAGGCCACCACTCTCCTCTCCTGCATCAACACACAACCTAAACCCTTCCTTGATGCATCACTATAAATCTCAAAGGGTTTAGACAGGTCTGGTAACACTAAGATTTGGGTGGTAGTCAACCTCTCCTTGAGTTCCACGAAATTCTTCTCACATTTCTCGCCCCACACGAAGGCATGACTCTTGCAGGTCAATCGAGTGAGGGGCAAGGCTAACTGGGAGAATCCCTTAATGAATCTTCGATAGTAACCGGTTAGGCCTTGAAAGCTCCTGACCTCGGTGATGGACTTAGGTTTCTCCCACTCAACCACAAACCTCTATCTTACTTGGGTCTACATACACCCTTTCCTTGGAGATGACATGGCCTAGAAAATGGGCTATATCCATCCAAAACTCACATTTCTCAGGACTGGCAAAAAGCTTCTTCTCCCGCAAGACCCCTAGCACAATTATAAGATGTTGCTCATGCTCCTTTAAGGTTTGGGAGTAGATAAGGATGTCAACGATGAACATGACAACAAACTTATCTAGGTAGGGCCGGAAAATCATATTCATGTAATCCATGAACTCGACAGGAGCATTGGTAAAGCCAAAAGTCATCACCAAGTACTCATAGTGCCCGTATCTAGTTCTAAAGGCAGTTTTTCGAATATCCTCACTCTTTATTTTGATCTGGTGATAGCTTGACCTCAAGTCTATCTTAGAGAAAACTGACGCTCCCCTAACTTGGTTTAATAGGTCGTCTATCCTAGGTAAAGGATACTTGTTCTTAATGGTTACCTTATTTAACTGCCTAAAGTCTACACACAACCTCATACTCCCATTTTTCTTTTTAACTAAGAGCACTGGTGTTCCCCAGGGTGACACACTAGGTCTGATGAACTTCTTTTCAATTAGCTCCTCTAATTGTTTCTTAAGTTCACTCATCTCTAAGGGTGACATCCAATAGGGGGCTTTGGAGATAGGCCTTGTGCCCAGCACAAGGTCTATTGAAAACTCAACCTCTCGGTCCGGAAGTAAGGTGGTTATCTCACTAGGGAAAACATCCTGGAACTCCCTAAATGTAGCTACACTACTCAAGTCGGACTTAGACTCTACAGTTGAGGAAAGTAGAAAAATAAAATGCTGTCTCCCATCAAATTGGCATTCAGAAATCTGAGTTAAATTGGAAAATAAACATGACTGCTTCTCCCTCGATGTAAGAGGAAGAGTAGGAAAAACAACTTCGTCATTAAAACAATCCAACATGATCTGATTGTGGGACAACCAGTTCATGCCCGAAATAATATCTATGCCACTCAAGGGTAAACAAATCAAATTTACCTCAAAGGCCCTCCCTTGTATAGAAATAGCATATTTCAAATAGATAAGGGAGGTGGTGATTGCCTCTTTGGCTGGGGGTAAGGACATTCAATTGAAAGGGTAAAGAAGTGGCATGCAAACACAACCTTTCCACACAAACATAAGAAATGAAAGAGTAAGTTGCCCAAGAATCATACAAAACAACTAAGAGAATATCATTCAAAGTACACTTACCCTGCATCAAGTTATCGGCCTTAGTTGTCGTCTCGCCACTAAGGTTGAAGACCCTCCCAGTAGTTTGGGGTTTAAGTTGGTCCCTCTTCTTTTTCTGGCAATCTCCAATCATGTGGCATGGTTCCTGGCAGTAGAAACAAACTCTCTGATCCGCCAAGTACTCACCCTGGTGGTTCTTGCCACACGTAGGTCAAGTGAGAATGCTACGAGTGGAGGGGAGAGCAATCTGCTTGCCCTTGCCTCCCCGAAAGTGTGCACGAGTGTTCTTCCCGGTAGGTGCTTCTTCTCGCTTCCTCTGGCCATCCACCCAAGTCTTGACAGCTGGCTTGGGTGCTTCCTCCACCAAGCTTTGCTCCACCACTAGGCATTTGGTGACCAAAGCGGGGTACTCCTTCAGTTGGAAGGCCGCCACTACCTGTTTTATTTCGAGCTTTAGGCCCGACTCAAAGTGAGAGTACTTCCAACCTTCATTGGGGTTGGCTTGGAGGAGGGTTGGTATTTGGCGAGCTCCTCAAACTTGGCCACATATTGGCCCACAGACAAGTTGCCTTACTTGAGTTGTAGAAACTCTAGCTCCCTCTGCTTCCTCACAGGCTCCGGAATACTTCTCCAAGAATACCGCCTGGAACCCCTCCCATGAGAACGGTATCCCTGAAGTAGCCATCCCCAGCTTGGCACTCTTCCACCAGTTTTTTGCCTCACCTTGTAGCATGTAGGTGGCAAAGCGGACCTTGAAGTCATCTGAGCACACCATGACTTCGAATATCTTGTTCATGGCGTTGAGCCAAGAGTTCTCCGCCTCATGATCATAAACTCCAGAGAATGCTGGAGGATGATGCTTCCTGAACTCTACCAAGCCCTGATCAAACGAGTCCATTACTACCACAGGGGGTGGAGCTGGAGTCCCCGCCGGTCGTCGGGCCAGCTCCTGCAGCATTGCGGCATTGGCAGTAGCCTGGTCTCGTGTCATTGCCGCTTGCTCTCTTGCTGTCGTTGCCTGTTCCCCCATCATTTGAGAAAGCATTTGAAATGCCACAACCACAGGGTCAGGGGTAGAACCCCGGTGGTGGGGGGTGATGAGGGATTAGATCTCGGCCTGCCTCTCCTTCCGCCAACCATTACACTCTACACATTATTAGTAAACATCAAGGTGATCAGTCTCTCAATTCAATAATAATGTATAAGAATAAAAGCTAACTTTAGGAGTCAACAAATTTGATAGTCCAATTGGATTGAACTGCTTTGATACGATAATGTAACGTCCTAATTTCTTAATTCGAAAATAATGCCTGTTGGAAGCATTATTTCCAAATTCATGAAATTATTTCGTGCATTAGTGATAACAATATACAATACATATACAAAGCTTAGGTAATCCAACAGTTACTTAAACGGAAAATCCAACAAGTCAATAGCAATACACAATGTTGCCTATGAAGGCTCATAATACAATACTAATAAAAGACATAATGGGATATAAACATACATATGTTCTAAAACCTGAATAATATCTCCAAGGCCCCATATGTATCATTCTATCCCATGAGAATAATAATATCTATGCCTATACAAAAGTATCCACGAAAGGAGTTGAGCCACCAAAGGACCCAACCAAAAGTTTCAATCCGCCGATCAAGCATCCGAACGAGGACCCTGCACATCTGAATATGGTTCCCACATCGTGTGGTGAGAAAAACGTCCTAGTGAGCGTGATAAAACATGCAGTGTAGGTAGACAGGCAAATGGAATGCAACAGACATACGTCGTACATATTTCCATCGAAAGTACAAGCACATGAAAGCAAGTAAAGCATGGTTGTGGTGTGTTTTTACCCAACACCCGGGGTCTTTTCTCTAGCTGTGACTGTGATTAAGCGCTCGACCATGTGACCAAGGACAGTAATCCAGGGCCACCTATGATTAAGTTTAATTATCAGTTAATGAATAATGCTTGCTTTTAATTTTAGCTTGTGGACCCCATCTTCCTCTTGGCCGAGAGGTCGATGTGGTTACCTCATTCTTTCTTATACATCATTGCTCGAAGTCCTATAATGGTCCAAAAACCCTGTGAGGGTCCGGAGACCCTGTGATATATGTATTATCTTGGCCAATGGCCCTTGAATGCTTAGAATTCATACTTGTTTATGGACATGAATGTCATGGAAAACACCAATAACAATTTCATTGAGATAGCTACATCAAGACCTAGGCATACTCTAGGGTTTGGAAACCATAACACATACCATTCAAGTAGAAATTGCCAACCATAAAATCAATCAGACACACTCATAACAAGGTAAATAAGTATGGGAAGGAAGAAATATGGAACATATAAGAGACCTAGTAAAATGATTGTAAGTGGGTTACCACACTCACCTCAAAGGTAGGAAGAATGGAGATGATGAAGGGGTTGGCAGTGATGATTCCAAGCTCTAGTAGAGTGGCGAGACTTTAATCCAAGCTCCTTGTGCTATTCTCTTCCTCAATCTCTCTCTAGGTTCTCTCTCTCTAAGAAGGGAGGAGAGAAATAAATGAGAAGCCCTAATCTTGAATCAAGATTAAAAGCAGATTCAGGGATTGTCGCTTAAGTGAGAGAAAAGGTTCTTGAGAATATTCGCATCCTCACTTAAGCGAGAACTTCCTCGCTTGAGCGAAATTCACTCTGCAAAATGCCCCAACCTCTCTGATTTTGTGTAACATCCTAATTTCTTAACTCAAGAATAATGTCCGTTGGAAACACTATTCCCGAATTTCCGAAATTATTTCACGCCATTTCAGATATCGTCAGACAACTCAGAAAATTACTTAGGCAATCCAACGTTTACTTAAGCTTTCACAAAATTCATACATTATTACAATCATTAAAATACCTCATACAAAGCTTGTGGGACCAACCTACACTTTTTGGAGTTAAGGTCAATAGAAATCCCTACCGGAATTTCGGCAGAGTTTCCCTTAAAAACTAGATATTTCCATCTTACCTGAAATCCTCACCAATATAATTTAGAATAACACAATACTAATCCAACTATAACTAAGCCTCCATGGCCAACCTAAGGTCTATACTATAATACAACAATCATCCTTAAATTATATCCAATGATCTCCTAAGAATTTCTTTGACAGTGGGAGTGGATGGGTCCACTCCAAGAGCTCCACTTCCTCTCTGAATAGATAGCTGGAAAGTCCTGCACAACTAGAATATACCTCCGCAACGTGGGATGAGACTACGGTCTCAGTGAACAAAGCATGCAACAAGCAGTGTAGGAGGAACAAGCACATGAGATGCAAGACACCATTCAACAAATCATCCATATCATACATAAATTGTTCTAATCACCTTACATCATAATATCATATCATAACTTGATTGAACTAACATATAGATGCAACTCAATAATGATATGCTATGCATGACCTACATTGCTCGGCAGAACGGGTAGAGCTGTCAATTCGTGCTACCCGGCCCGACCGACTTGATGCGGGTAGCTAGCTTTATCGGGCTGGGCTAAAAGCCTGGAAGTTATTCAGGGTTCTAAAATAGGTGCCCGAGCCCTACCCTTTAGCAGGTTTTTTAGGGGTAGCCTGGTATTTTTGCGGGTAGCGAGATTTATTGGGCTGGGCTAAAAAGCCCGGGAGTTATTTGGGCTTCTAAATTAGGTGCCCAATCCCTACGTTTTTGTAGGCTTTTGCGGGTCATCCCGGTCGGGCCAACCCATTTTGTTGGCTCTAAGAACGAGGTCTTTTCATTGATTCTAGGGTTAGACCTGAGCTCAGACTACAAGGAACGTCTTCCTTGGGGACGTATCCCACCACTTATTCTGGACCGAATTCATTATTTTGGACCGAAGTCAAGTTTTAATGCATGAATATCTAGGTCGAAGCCAAAACTCTGGGCCGAAGCCAAAACTCTTAATCTGGGCCGAAGCCAAATTCATTTTAGTCTTATTATGGACCGAAATAAAGCTTGATTAATTAGTGTTTGGTGGCCATAGTCCAAATTCATTTTCTAGTTGAAAACTACGTTTGCATAATCTCAACTGAATTTGGAAAAATGTCAGGAATAACCAACAGGAAATATTCTCAATCAACCACAGATCATGTATACAAAATAACCTACAAAATCATCATAGAACTTCATCAACAGCAAAAACACCTAATAATAGTTGTTCCCACACAATTCCAAAATCCCCAAAATCCTCTAACCTAGGCTTTCACATTCAAACTCATAAACAACTTATACCACACATATTGTCTAATCTAACAATGAATCAATAACCACATACCAGAAGGAAGAGGAAAAGGAGAATAGGGGTCATAAGAGAAGCATACACATGATGAAGTGGAAGTGTGCATATAAGCTTTACTCACCTCAAAGGAAGCTCAAAGAGAAGAGGAATGAAGTTGGTGAAGGTTGGGGGTGGATATCCTCGGCTCTTCCTCCTTTCTCCTAGCTCCAAGGTCACTTTCTCTCACTAGGAACTCTCTCTCTCTCTAGACAGAGAAGGAAGAAGAAAGAAATGAGAAGATTTAGCCCTAATTGTGTTTTAAAGATGGGGACACGTGGTCTCGCTTAAGTGAGCCTTCCTCGCTTGAGCGGGTGCGTAGAGAAAATTATGGATTCACATTCTCGCTCAAGCGAGAAGCCTCTCGCTTGAGCGAGAATGCTCTAGAGAGTATCCCCCCTCTGGATGAATTTCGCTTGAGCAAGACCCTCCTCGCTCAGGCGAAAATCTTCCAAAAAGCACTCCCTAGCTCCCCTGTTTCTCGCTTGAGCGAGGGCCTTCTCGCTCAAGTGAGAAAACCAGAACTCAAACTATCTAATTTTACTGATATGCTCACTCAAGCGAGCCCTTCTCGCTTGAGCCTCGCTTGAGCGAGAACATCAGGATCCAAAGTCCTGATTTCTCACTCTTAAGCCTTTCTGTCATCATTTTCTTACTCTTTTTCTTAATCCTTCCCTTAATGGTTATTACTCTACTAGCCTTCTATATGAAATTGGTTTTAATGATTACGATGTTACACTTTCCTCTAAATTCGGTCTACAGTTGTTTGACTTAATACTCGGTCCCTCTTCCAAAATCTCCTAAAACTCACGACTCTTAATATGTTTGTCTAATTCTTGTCTATATTTGCATCCTAACCCCCAAATTATCCCTTCTACTCCTAAACTTCCTATCTTGACCAGATTCACAACCTAAGGCTTCCACTATACTTCTAGCCCCTAATTTTCGGGATGTTACAATTCTACCCCCCCCTAATTAAATTTTGTCCCCAAAATTTGCTCCAGTTACTTCCCCAACATCAGGTCACAATCCTGTTTCTAACTATGTTCGTGTACTTAAAATTCTACCAAATTTTCTTTCGATTATTAATGCCTCTATTACTTTAGGTGGCTAAAGGAAACTAGGGTTTGAGTGCATTCCTAAACTTGTCTCCTTAATCCTACCATCAAGCCTACGTCTTGAACATCCCTATCCTCTAACCGTTCCACGCCTAACTCACGCTAGCCCAATTCTATCATTCTTCCTTGGGATATAGACCCCAACCCTAAGCTTCCTCTACCACAACACTAACATGGGTTCCTAAGGGGGGCCTCACCTTGGTCTCCTCACTCTAAGGTAACTTACGACTTGGGACAAAGTGTCTACATAACAGGATTGAAAAGGAAAGAAAGAGTCCACAAGGCTCCTGGTTGTGATTCCTAACTCAATGCCTAATCCTCGCACCAAACGTTGGGGAGTGCCTAAAAGTCGTCTAAGTTGTTGGGGTTCCTAATTTTCAATCGCTACAGATTGATTCAAACTCTGGGTTGCTAACAACCTACCTGTGCTCCGAGTATTTCTAGTTAGTCTCCTAAGTTGTACTATGGGTTCCCATGTATCCTTCTACAAGACTACCCCCTTAAGGGCTCGACCCTTCCTAACAGATCTCAAAGTCTTAAGCCCACTACATAAAACTACACTGTGTTCCCAAAAAGCTAGCTGGTTGAAACATAATCTCATAAACAATACTACTTCATCACTAGTTTCTAAAACAACAACACACGGGTCTCAAATAAAAGAATATAGAGTTGCAGCCAAGTGGTGCTCCTCTGATGCGACACCCTTAGTTATACCGCTAAGAATATCACATATGACACGTGACCGTCGAACTTTCTTTTTTTAGAAACGTCAAAATATGGAATTATTATTTTTGTTTTTTTTTATTTTCTTTTTTGAAAAGGGTTTAGTCGTCACCAACCTATTACATCTCTAATTTCATTTTAAGTATTTACGAAATGTCCTTTCCTTAATTTGAAACTCGCTTTCCTAAAACATCTAGACAGTTATTACCTCGCGCACATACACAACATACACGCAGTTATAAAATCAGCATAAGAAAAGGAAACAACATGAATATATACATACAACATAACCTCAGTGTTTCTCCCGAGCTATCCAGATATCCACATCAAAATACGAGTTTTGGTAGCAGACCAAAATAAACAAGACCTCGAACAAAATACAAAATGAGAGGTCACTAAATCAGAGCTGATACTACCTAGACTAAACCACACTAGTCCTACTCGTCACTAGACGGATATTCCTCCGGCTCCTCCTCCTATGGATCCTCCTCTGAATTCTCTCCCGGGGCCTCCTCCTCATCCGAGGTGTCGTCAATCACAATCAGATCTAGTTTACTTGTGAGAGAGCGGCCTTGCGCATCAGGACGCATAGGCTGAGAATCTGACGCCTCAGAAGAAGGTGAGTACCTAGGAGAGTCTAGTCCGACCATGTCAGCCATCCGAGATGACCGCGACGACGAAGAAGCGGGGCGACGACGTGAAGGACGGAAGGTAGTGTAGCGTACCATGTTAGGTGGCATCGGAAACTCGAGAGTCACAGGCACAATAAAATCCAACTCTGGTACAACCGGAAGTCCGGGATGAGAGATGATGACACAGACTTCCCCCGAAAACTCACATCTGCGAGGGATGTCCGTCACCCTCCAAGTGCCCCTCGGCATCCACCGTAGCCGCACTTGCATCGATGTCATAGCTGAAATCTCCGATATCGGCTATCGACGTGACGAGAAGAACACAACAACAAGAGATAGAAAAGAAGGGTGAGAACATCGCATGAACTCACAGCATGTAGGACACAGTAAACTAGAGCATACACACACACACAAGATATTCACATAATTCAATCAACAATGAATACAACTTATATCATCATGATGCATATAGACTAATGCATGCGAGCCCAGGGAAACATCATCATCCGCAGTGCACACAATAACTTCCCGACCATATATGCACAACGTATCAGGAGTTAGAGTCTGTACTAGCGCGATACTTATATTTTCCTTTTGGCCAATTTTATCCGACTTCCAGACAATCTCAACTGACCCTGAAAACTTGAGAGCGACAGGATAGTCAAGCCTGTGCCCCATTTACTCGACAGTAGAGAGCGAGCCTACGTCACCTGAGCCATTTTAGGACCTGACTATCCTCAGGGTTGGCATCCCCCCTCGAGGACCCGCTGGCGTTCTTTGCAAAACCCAGTGCACCCGTCCCTACCAGTTTCACACTGTACCGAGTGTCACTGCCATATAGGTCGCAAGGTTTTCAACCTCGATCATCAACAATGCGTTATGATGCATGTCACACAACAATGCCTACATCATTCACATCCTTTCAGGTAAAGCCCATCGAATCATTCAACGTCATCACTTACCCGTGGTACGACTTGACTCAATGTCTTTCCCTCAAGGAAAACCAGACAATGCTTTCTCAGCATACACAATCCTTACAGGCAAAGCCCATCGAATCATTCAACGTCACCACTTACCCGTGGTACGGCCCGATTCAATGTCTTCCCTTCAAGGAAAACCGAACCCTATCTTGGGTTGGAACCGCACTCTCTCACTAAGCTTCTCAAGTCTTATGCAGAAAGAGTGTGTTGGTTAGAATCTTTTAAGGTAGTTTGCACTAATGTTCCTCTTTGAATCAGTATTCATTTCCACTTGAATCCTATAACTTACTAAGACTTATGATTGTGTCTTATGGATAGCATTACATCCCCTAATTAAGATTAGGTTTAACCCTTAATTATAATTAGTCTTCATTAACTGAACTATGATTAATCTTAATCCTTACTTAATGTCCCAATTAATTCCTAATTATTTCATAATTTCTTTCTTAATCTTGGATTAAGCTTTTAACTATATTTGATTAAGGTTAATCATAATTAATCAGTTCTTAATCATCATTAAGGCTTAATTACTTAATTAATACTTCATTAAGGTTAATTAACTTTTAGCTTTAATTAATTTTTCTTAATTATCTTAAGTAGATTTGATTAATTAACTTAGATAATTAAATTAGTTAAGCTCACTAATTAATTTCTAAATTTTAATTTTAATAACTTGGATTAGAGTTGAAGCCCAACTCTAATCCAAGCCCAATTCCATAAATTATTTTTAGTTGACTTTTAATGAGTCTTTGACTCTCTTTTTTTTTGAAGGTTTTGGGCCTGAACCAAAGGCCCAAAGGTTGGATGACTCATAGGAGCCTATTTTTACACATGACAAGTCGAAATGTTGACTTTTGTGTTGACTTTTATTTGGACTACACTTGGAATCCGAATTTAGTTCCTTTTATATTTTCCAAAATTTATTAATTAAATTAAAATCCTTTTGGTAAATTTAGTGTTTTAACCTATTGGACCATTTAGGCCCAAAAACATTTTTCATTTTCGCTTGACCTTTTCAAGATCAAAAAGCATTCTTGATGAGTTTCATCAAGAACAACCTCAAGAACACCAAGAACACCTTGAATGTTCATCAAAACACCAATTTTTGAACAACATCCAAACTTTACCAAAATTCAACACAATCATCAACAAGCATTATAAACAACAAATATCATGCTAATTCATCCAAAATCATCCATACACATATTCAAGTTCATAACTTTATTTCTAAGCTCATAAACATCATTTTTGAAGAATCAATCATCCAAACAATTTCATAAATTCAACAACTTCATGCATGTTCATAAATCCATCATCAAAACACATTTCCAATATCAAATAAAATTTTAGAAACATGCAGCCCCATTAAATCAAAATAACCGAACCATATAGGAGACAAATGGAGAATTTTTTTCAAGCAAAAGCATGGTTTGCATGTAACTCAAAACATCATCCAATCATTTTTCAAGCATCATCAACCAATCAAAATCACCATGCAAGGCTATGGTGAAATAGCCGAACAATATCTCACAAGAGATAGGTTCCATCAACTCATTTTTTTCAAGGGGAAAAACAAGAATAAAGACAAGGATCAAGGGCAATCCTTGACTCTAGTCACCAATCCTTGATGAGGACATGAACCAGAAAAAGGCAATTGAAGGACTTGGGGGACCTATGACCCGGGCAAGGGCAAAACAGACAAAAGAGGCTTTGCAGCTAATAGTGGCATCCCTACAAACTAAGGGCGCAGACCTTAAAGAACCATTCCCTAAAGTTGTTCTTTGTCTCAAGAATGAAGAAGAAAATGGTAGCATGGAATTCAATGAAGTCCAGTTGCCATTAATGCATCCAACCACTTAAAGGCAAGGAAAGGGGGAGAAGGGGGGGGGGGGCAAGTAGGGGCAGCCAAGGGAATGCATGGCTTAGTTATTTTCCTTAATTTATGACTTTCAATAAGCATTATGTGGCTGTTACATACTCATTCATGTGGCTGGTTGGTTACAAAGGAGAATTGAAAGAATTGAAGTCAAAACGGTTACAAGGAGACAAGGAATTAATGACAATGAAGCACTTGTTGGGAGTTACTTTTGGCTCTCATTGTTGCGGGCAACAAGTGATGAATTTGGCTGATTTCTCAACCTAAAGTGGGAGGCCAACATGTGCCCAAAATGGCTCATTCATGATCATTAAAAGGGTGTCCAACATGTGATAAATTGAGAGAGTGAAGACCACTTATGGTGGGCGGACAACACATGGTTAATGTGGGTTAATTTCTTTCAATTTGTAACATATGGTAGTTGAATTGTTTAGGCACATGGGCGGCGATCTTAGGGTTCTAATTGCTGAATTTCAATTGCCTTAATTAAGAGAAAGATGACTAACCACAAGGGTGTAATAGGGGGGCGGCTACATAGGAGTTTTAGGCATAGTTTAATTACTTTATTAAGCATTTTTATTTCTTTTTATTGTAATGGGCTGAATACTAAGAGCCATGCATGGTGTGCATGAGGCTATTTAAGGAGCATGGAAGCCATGCAAGAACTTTAGAATGTTTATGTTAAAATTATCAATCAAAAGGGAGTGTTTTCTCTTATTTTCTTGACTTGTCAAGAGTGAGGTTTATCAAAGGTTCTTCACCTTTGTGTGTGTAATCTCAAGGACTTATCTTTCAAGCCTTGAAAGTGTGATGTCCAACTTTCTTTCTTCTTCTTAATCTTCTATGTTTATTAGACAAGAATCTTATTTCTATGCGTGTAGCTTGATTGTATGTGATTTACTAGTCAAGTTCATAAGGGCCTAGTTACATTTCTTGTTGAGAAAAAGTGCATTATCTTCAAGTATCAATTTAGTTCGTTAATCAAATTCAAGGAAAGAAAATCAAAGAAAATAGAAAAAAAAATACAAGTGTTTTAGAAAAGTATAAGTTTCAGCCTCATATTTTTAAAGGTCCCTTATTTTCGAACATTGTGGTTCATATCATTTGGTCATCAGAGCTCCGGTTATTAGAAATTCAAGGCTATTTCTACTCTTTCTTACATTTGTTCTTATTTTATTATTTTTAGCTTTTCTTGTTTTAATTTTTCTTGACTGCACACAAGTTGGTGAACTTATTGATTTTTCCTCTTCTTGATTTGGTAAGAATTCAAAGAGAAATAGAGTGGAAAAAGGCAAGAGGTATACATCATAGAAAAAGCCAATTGTTGAGTGCAAACACTAGAGTGTGGTGAGGTTTCTAAACAGTTAAATTTTATTTTCTTTCTCTGTTACGTGTTCTTTGTTACTATGGAAGAAAGGAAGGTAGAGAATCGTGATCTCCAGCTACAAATCACTGCTATGTACCAGCAATTGGAGAACATCATGAAGCAACAATATGATGAGTTGCATGCTAGGTTGGATCAATTGGAGATCAAACCACAACCTGAACAGCATGGTCCAGAAGAAGAAGAAAGACCACCTAGAGATGGAGGAAAAATTCAAGGGGTCAAGCTGACTATACCACCTTTTAAAGGTCGTAGTGATCCAGAAGCCTACTTGGAGTGGGAACTCAAGATTGAACATGTATTTGCCTGTAATAGATACACAGAGGCGCAAAAGGTAAAACTTGCTACTACTGAATTTTCTGACTATGCTCTCATTTGGTGGAACAAATTGAAAAGGGAAAGGCGTAGAGATGAGGAGCCATTGGTGGAGACGTGGACTAAAATGAAAGAATTATGAGGAAACGATATGTTCCCTCTAGTTTCCAAAGAGACTTGAAGCTGAAGTTGCAGAAGTTGTCCCAAGGAAGTAAAGGAGTTGATGAGTTCTACAAAGAAATAGAGGTGCTTATGATGCAAGCTAACATTGATGAGGACCCTGAGGTAACTATGGCACGTTTTCTTAGTGGTTTAAATCATGATATTAGAGATATTGTAGAGTTGCAGGAATATGTGGAGATGGATGACTTGTTACACAAAGCACTTCAAGTAGAACAACAACTTAAAAGAAAAAGGAGCAAGGAAGAGTCCTACTACTTTACCTCCAAATTGGAAGGACAAAGTCAAGAAGGAAGTAGTTGAACTATCCAATCAAGGAGCATCATCTTCTCAAGGGAAACTACCTCAAAAAGGCGCTGAACAGGTACCTAAGAAAGGGAGGGATGTTAAATGTTTCAGGTGCAAAGGAATGGGACATTATGCCTTTGAATGTCCTACCAAGAAGACTATTCTTCTTAAAGACAATGGGGAGTACACCAGTGAATCAGAGGATGAGAGGGAGGAAAGTGATGAAGACACAGGTGCTGAAGTTGGAGAAGTTTATATGATTAGGAGACTTCTTGGAAGCCAAACCACGGCCATGGAAGCAAACCAAAGAGAGAACATATTTCATACCAGATGTTCTGTCAATGGTAAGATATGTTTAGTTATAATTGATGGTGGCAGTTGTACTAACGTGGTCAGTGCTAGAATGGGGTCAAAGATGAACATGGACACAAAACCACATCCTAGGCCATACAAGCTTCAATGGCTTAGTGAAGGAGATGAGGTGCATGTGAAGAGGCAAGCTGAAGTTCCATTTTCTATTGGAAAATATAAAGATAAAGTGTTGTGTGACATAGTTCCAATGGAGGCCAATCATATCCTCTTGGGAAGACCGTGGCAGTTTGATACAAAAGCCATCCATGATGGTTTTACTAACAAAATTTCTTTCACTTTTCAGGATAAGAAGGTGGTCCTAAAGCCTTTGTCACCAAAGAAAGTGAGTGAGGATCAAATGAAATTGAGAGAAAAGATAGCTAAAGAGAGAGAGAGAGTGAAACACTTGAGGGTGAGGAAATTAAAAAGAAAAAGAGAGAAATACTAGAGGGCAAACAGTTTTGTTTAGCAAGAGAAAAAGAAGTGAGGAGAGAGCTTTGCGCAAGACAACCTCTCTACCTATTGATTTGTCAAAATCAATTACTACATGCTAACCAATTTGATAACCATGATTTGCCTTTGTCTATTAAATCTCTTTTGTAGGATTTTGAAGATGTGTTTCCAGCTAATGTTCCTGATGGATTACCACCTATGAGAGGGATTGAGCATCATATTGACCTCATTCCAGGAGCATCATTGCCCAACCGTCCAACTTATAGAAGCAATCCCCAAGAAACCAAAGAAATTGAAAGACAAGTTGCTGAATTAATAAGCAAAGGATGGGTGAGATATAGTATGAGTCCATGCGCTGTACCTGTCATTTTGGTACCAAAGAAAGATGGATCATGGAGAATGTGTTCTGACTGTAGAGCCATCAACAACATCACCATTAAGTACCGTCATCCTATTCCCAGGTTAGATGACTTACTTGATGAACTTCGTGGTTCATGCATATTTTCTAAAATTGACCTTAAAAGTGGATATAATCAAATTCGTATAAGGGAGAGAGATGAATGGAAAACAGCCTTTAAAACTAAATATGGGTTGTACGAATGGGTGGTTATGTCATTCGGGTTAACTAATGCTCCTAGTACCTTTATGAGATTAATGAACCATGTTTTGAGGGAATTTATTGGGAAATTTGTGGTTGTGTATTTTGATGATATTCTTATCTATAGCACCAATCTTGATATGCATGTTGAACACTTGAAATCAGTTTTGATTGTGCTTAGGAAAGAGAATTTGTATGCCAACCTTGATAAATGCATTTTTTGTACCAATCATGTTGTTTTCTTGGGATTTGTTGTGAGTTCTAAAGGGGTACAAGTGGATGAAGAAAAGGTAAAGGCTATTCAAGAATGGCCAACACCTAAAAATGTGAGTGAAGTAAGAAGTTTTCATGGATTAGCAAGTTTCTATAGGAGATTTGTTAAGGATTTTAGTACCCTTGCTGCACCATTAAATGAAATTGTTAAAAAGAATGTGGGATTTCAATGGGGAGAGAAGCAAGAGGCGGCCTTTGCTGCCCTTAAAAATAGGCTCACTCATGCGCCTATTCTAGCCTTGCCTAACTTTGCAAAATCTTTTGAATTGGAATGTGATGCATCAAATGTTGGCATAGGGGCTGTTTTGTTACAAGATGGACATCCAATTGCTTATTTTAGTGAAAAATTAAGTGGAGTTGCACTTAATTATTCTACTTATGATAAGGAATTGTATGCTTTGGTTAGAGCTCTAAAAACTTGGCAACATTATTTGCTACCCAAAGAGTTTGTTATACATAGTGATCATGAGTCCTTGAAATACTTGAAAGGACAAGGAAAACTAAATAAAAGACATGCTAAGTGGGTAGAATATTTAGAGCAATTTCCATATGTGATCAAGCATAAGAAAGGTAAAGGAAACATAATGGCTGATGCGCTTTCTAGGAGGGATGCATTATTATCTATGTTAGAAACAAAATTGTTTGGTCTTGAACCTTTGAAGAGTATGTATGAAAATGATGAAGATTTTGCTGAAAGTTTTGCTGCATGTGAAAAATTCTCTGAAAATGGGTACTTTAAGCAAAATGGATTTTTGTTTAAAATGAATAGATTGTGTGTACCTAAAAGTTCCATTAGAGAATTACTTTTGCATGAATCACATGAGGGGGGATTGATGGGGCATTTTGGAATTCAAAAGACCATGGAAATTTTACAAGAACATTTCTTTTGGCCCCATATGAAACGTGATGTGCAAAAATTTTGTGAAAATTGTATTGTGTGCAAGAAATCAAAATCAAAGGTTAAGCCTCATGGGTTATATACTCCTTTGCCTGTACCAGAATTTCCTTGGGCTGATATTTCCATGGATTTTGTTCTAGGACTTCCTAAAACAAAGAATGAAAGAGATTCTTTGTTGTTGTGGACAGGTTCTCAAAGATGGCGCATTTCATAGCTTGCAAGAAAGTGGATGATGCTTGTCATGTGGCTGATTTATTTTTTAAAGAAATAGTGAGGCTGCATGGATTACCAAGAAGCATAGTTAGTGATAGAGATGTGAAATTCCTTAGCCATTTTTGGAGGACTTTGTGGGGAAAGCTTGGAACTAAGCTGTTGTTTTCTACTACCTGCCATCCCCAAACTGATGGTCAAACTGAAGTGGTGAATAGGACATTGGGCGCATTACTTAGGACTATTTTGAATAAAAATATTAAGTCTTGGGAGGAATGTTTGCCTCATGTTGAATTTGCTTACAATAGGGCTATCCATAGTACTACAAATTGTTCCCCATTTGAGATAGTTTATGGATTTAACCCTCTAACTCCTCTTGATTTGTTACCCTTGCCTAACGTTTCTATGTTTAAGCATGATGAAGCACAGGCCAAGGCAGAATATGTCAAGAAAATGCATGAAAAAGTGAAGGCACAAATTGAGAAGAAGAATGAAACCTATGCCAAGCAAGCCAACAAAGGAAGAAAGAAGGTTGTCTTCCAACCTGGTGATTGGGTTTGGGTGCATATGCGCAAGGAAAGGTTCCCTGAATAAAGGAAGTCTAAGCTTCAACCTAGGGGAGATGGACCTTTTCAAGTTCTAGAACGAATCAATGACAATGCCTACAAAATTGACCTTCCAGGTGAGTATCAGATTAGTGCTACTTTCAATGTTTCTGACTTGTCTCTATTTGATACAAATGAACGATCTCATGCTTTGAGGACAAATCCTTTCCAAGAGGGGGAGAATGATGAGGACATGAACCAGAAAAAGGCACTTGAAGGACTTGGGGGACCTATGACCCGGGCAAGGGCAAAACAGGCAAAAGAGGCTTTGCAGCTAATAGTGGCATCCCTACAAACTAAGGGCGCAGACCTTAAAGAACCATTCCCTAAAGTTGTTCTTTGTCTCAAGAATGAAGAAGAAAATGGTAGCATGGAATTCAATGAAGTCCAGTTGCCATTAATGCATCCAACCACTTAAAGGCAAGGAAAGGGGGAGAAGGGGGGCGACCAAGTAGGGGGCGGCCAAGGGAATGTATGGCTTAGTTATTTTCCTTAATTTATGACTTTCAATAAGCATTATGTGGCTGTTACATACTCATTCATGTGGCTGGTTGGTTACAAAGGAGAATTGAAAGAATTGAAGTCAAAACGGTTACAAGGAGACAAGGAATTAATGACAATGAAGCACTTGTTGGGAGTTACTTTTGGCTCTCATTGTTTCGGCCAACAAGTGATGAATTTGGCTGATTTCTCAACCTAAAGTGGGCGGCCAACATGTGCACAAAATGGCTCATTCATGATCATTAAAAGGGTGTCCAACATGTGATGAATTGAGAGAGTGAAGACCACTTATGGTGGGCAGCCAACACATGGTTAATGTGGGTTAATTTCTTTCAATTTGTAACATATGGATGTTGAATTGTTTAGGCACATGGGCGGCCATCTTAGGGTTCTAATTGCTGAATTTCAATTGCCTTAATTAAGAGAAAGATGACTAACCACAAGGGTGTAATAGGGGGGCGGCTACATAGGAGTTTTAGGCATAGTTTAATTACTTTATTAAGCATTTTTATTTCTTTTTATTGTAATGGGCTGAATACTAAGAGCCATGCATGGTGTGCATGAGGCTATTTAAGGAGCATGCAAGCCATGCAAGAACTTTAGAATGTTTATGTTAAAAATTATCAATCAAAAGGGAGTGTTTTCTCTTATTTTCTTGACTTGTCAAGAGTGAGGTTTATCAAAGGTTCTTCACCTTTGTGTGTGTAATCTCAAGGACTTATCTTTCAAGCCTTAAAGTGTGACGTCCAACTTTCTTTCTTTTTCTTAATCTTCTATGTTTCTTAGACAAGAATCTTATTTCTATGCGTGTAGCTTGATTGTATGTGATTTACTAGTCAAGTTCATAAGGGCCTAGTTACATTTCTTGTTGAGGAAATGTGCATTATCTTCAAGTATCAATTTAGTACGTTAATCAAATTCAAGGAAAGAAAATCAAAGAAAATAGAAAAAAAATACAAGTGTTTTAGAAAAGTATAAGTTTCAGCCTCATATTTCTAAAGGTCCCTTATTTTCGAACATTGTGGTTCATATCAATCCTACTAGAGTTCAAGTTCTCCCCCCCTTACCTAAGGAATTTCCTCAAAATAAGGTGAAGCAACAGCCCTTGAAACAGCTCCCAAAATCCTTCCTTTGGTCACCAACAAGAGTTTTGCAAGGCTAGAAGGCAAAGTGTTTAAGCTTAGGTTCAAAAATGGAACCTTGGCTTTGAATGTGTTGGAAGAAAAATCTAGATTGAGAGAAAATGGAGAGGGAGTTCACGGCCAAGAGGAGAAGAGAAGAGAGAAATGAGAGAAATAACTAGCTTTGCATGTGTGGGAAGGAAAGAGAAAAGTGAGTTTATGGTGTTATAAATGCCATAAAGCTTACTTTTTACACATGGCTTGGAGAAAAAGAAAGAAAATTACAAATGGCTTCCATGCATGGCTCTCCACATGCACGGCTTGTAGGAGAAGTCAAGGGGAGGTTTTGCGCAATTTTTCTGGCCCGGATCAAGAGTATTTGGGCCCGGTTCAAGGGACAGTAGGGGCAAAAAGGTCATTTTTCACAGAAAAATCCCAAAAATTATAGAAAAATAGGAAATTCATTCCTAAACTCAAAAATAGGAAAATCATCCATATCATACATAAACTGTTCTAATCACCTTACACCATAATATCATATCATAACTTGATTGAACTAACATATAGATGCAACTCAATAATGAAATGTTATGCATGACCTGCATTGCTCGGCAGAACGGGGTCTTTTCACTGATTCTAGGGTTAGACCTAAGCTCAGACTACAAGGAACGTCTTCCCTGGAGACGTATCCCACCACTTATTCTGGACCGAAGTCATTATTCTGGACCGAAGTCAAGTTTTAATGCATGAATATCTGGGCCGAAGCCAAAACTCTTAATTTAGGCCGAAGCCAAAATTCTGGGCCGAAGCCAAATTCATTTTAGTCTTATTCTGGACTGAAGTTAAGCTTGATTAATTAGAGTTTGGTGGCCATAGGCCAAATTCATTTGCTAGTTGAAAAATAGGTTTGCATAATAATCTCAACTGAAATTGGAAAAATGCCAGGAACAACCAACAGGAAATATTCTCAATCAACCACACATCATGTATACTCAATAACCTACAAAATCATGATTGAACTTCAAGAATCAACAACAAAAGCACCTAATAACAGTTGTTCCCACACAATCCCAAAATCCACAAAATCCTCTAACCTGGGGTTTGACATTCAAACTTATACACAACTTATACCATACATATTATCTAATCCATCAATGAATCAACAACCACATACCAGAAGGAAGAGGAAAAGGAGAATATGGGTCATAAGAGAAGCATACACATGATGAAGTGGAAGTGTGTGAGCTTTGCTCACCTCAAAGGAAGCTCAAAGAGAAGAGGAAATAAGTTTGTGAAAGTTGGGGGTGGATATCCTTGGCTCTTCCTCCTTTCCCCTAGCTCCAAGGTCACTTTCTCTCACTAGGAACTCTCTCTCTCTCTAGACGAAGAAGGAAGAAGAAAGAAATGAGAAGACTGAGCCCTAATTGTGTTTTAAAGACAGGGACGTGTGGTCTCGCTCAAGCGAGGCCTCCTCACTTAAGCGCGTGCACAGAGAAAATTCTGGATTTGCATTCTTGCTCAAGCGAAAATCTTCTTGAGAGCATTCCTCCCTCTCTGGATGAATTTTGCTTGAGTGAGACCCTCCTCGCTCAGGATAAAATCTTCCAAAGAGCACTCCCTAGCTCCCCTGTTTCTCTCTTGAGCGAGGGCCTTCTCGCTCAAGCGAGAAAACCAGAACTCAAACTATCTAATTTTACTGATATGCTCGCTCAAGCGAGCCCTTCTCGTTTGAGGGAGAACATCAGAATCCAAAGTCCTGATTTATCAGTCTTAAGCCTTTCTCTCATCATTTTCTTACTCTTTTTCTTAATCCTTCCCTTAATGGTTATTACTCTACTAGCCTTCTATGTAAAATTGGTTTTAATGATTAGGATGTTACACTTTCCTCTAAATTCGGTCTACAGTTGTTTGACTCCCTCTTCCAAAATCTCCTAAAACTCACGACTCTTAATATGTTTGTCTAATTCTTGTCTATATTTGCATTTTAACCCGAAAATTATCCCTTCTACTCCTAACCTTCCTCTCTTGGCCAAATTCACAGCCTAAGGCTTCCACTATACTTCTAGCCCCTAATATTCAGGATGTTACATTTTGCCTCGCTCAAGCGAGAACCTCCTTGCTTGAGCGAAAGCAAGTCAGAGAGCAAACTCAATTTCTGAATTGAATTGTGCTTGAGAGAGAGTCTCTCGCTTGAGCAACCATACCAGTATAAAAAATTCCTGGTTTTTACTGGTATGCTTGCTCAAGGGAGGCCTTCTCGCTTGAGCGAGAACACCATAATTCAGGATTCTGGTTTTCCACTCTTAATCCAATTTTTCATAATTGCTTTTATAAAAACCTACTTCCATTATTACTTTTACTCATTAAAATAGTTAAATTTGGGATGTTACATAAACACACATTGGATTAGGAATCGAGCAGCATTTTTCAAAATGTTTGCTTTCTAGGGTAACCCTTTCTCCCTTTTGCATTGCTTATTCTTTTCATTAGTCAAATTCATCTAAATGAATCTTGATTTCCTCCATGAACATCCTTTCTATCTAAAGCATAAATCGAATATTTCAATTCCAATTTGAAAGAAGGAAATGATGAGTTCTTCTTCATCCAAAAATGTTGCCAAGGTATATCTGTCTTTATATTCCTTATATGTTAATTTTAGAAATATTTAGCGAATCCTTCTTCATCTTAATTTTATATTTTGTTGATTCTTTAAATACTTTGCACCTTCAAGAGAAAAGATAAATACCAAATATTTTTTTATTCTTTCATCAATCTCTCTCTTCACTATGAATTTTCTGTTAATTGAGTGTTGTTAGAAGACAAATGTTTTTTTTTTTTCATTTCTTGTGTTTTTTATGCTAGGAAAACCGATGAGCATATTTTTATTCACACTTAGCACCTTTAATCTTAGCTTTATTGGACTGTATTCATGATTAAATTCACTATTTTAATTGGAATTTACCTAATTGAGCTTGATTGTAATTGTTGTTTAATTTCGGATTTTAATCCTATTTACCTACCTATTTTGTTTTAATGATATCTGGAGTTGTGGGTGGAAAATTTGGGTGATTCCTGTAACATCTCAAATTTAACTATTTTCATGAATAAAAGTAATAAAGGAAATAAGTTTTTATAAACAAGATTAGGGAAAATGCGATTAAGAGTGAAAAACTAATGTTATGATTTCTGGTAATCTCGCTCAAGCGAGAAGGCCTTGCTTGAGCGAGCATATCAGTAAAACCCAAAAATTAGGGTTATTGTAACGTCCTAATTTCTAAATTCCAAAACAATGCCTGTTGGGACCACTATTCCCGAATTCGTGAAATTATTTCGCGCATTAATGATATCGGCATACACACATTACAATGCCTAGGTAATTCCAACATTAACTTAAGCGAAAGACAATCATTCAGATAATATAGTCAATATTGCATACGTAGGCTCATAATACATAGAGCAAGTAAATAGGCATAACAAGATATGGAAATGCATATGTTTTGGAACTACTAGAATATTATGATTTAGTGACAAAAAAATTTCGGTCAATTTAGTAACCAAATCCATCATTGGGTATAGATGTATTGACCAAAATATTTTTTGTCACTAAATCAGTCAATAAATAATAGTGACCGATTTTTTAGTTACTAAATATGATTTTGTGACCGCTTTAGAGACCGAAATGGTGAGAATGTAACATCCCTCTTTTGATTTTGTTCCTAAGCCACGGAGGCTTATGTGATGTTTTGTTTTGGATGTACATGAACTGTATTGGTTATTTTCTGAGTTTTCAGGCTGATTTGAAATTTTGGCTATTGCCCCGTTATAGGGGAGACTCTGTCGGATTTTCGGTAGGAATATTGTGAGCTGGAATATCCATAGTGGTGGTTAAGTCTATGAGTTGTTAAGGGAAAAGTAAGAGTTAAGTAGAGGAATGGGGAAAATAGGATTGGGGGGGGGGGAGAAACTGAATTAGAATGAAAAAGGAAGAAAAATCAGGAAATTGAGTATTGATAGGCTCGCTCAGGCTGCGCTCCGAGCGCAGAAAACAGAGAGTTTTAGGGAGAAATTACGCTCAAGCTGCGCTCATAGCGCACTCTGAGCGCAGAAACACGTCTGACTACTTTAAAGCAGAAAATTAGGTTCCCTTCCTAATTCTTTTTCTGTTCCCTTTCCCTTATAGAGGGAGAAAGCGACCATTGGAGCCTGGAGGAGGAGACCCAAGGTAAGAGCATCATCCCCAACCTTCTACCCAACCTTTCTTCCTTCTTTTGAGCTTCTATTGAGGTGAGTAGAGTTCACCCAACACACTTCCCCTTGGTTGTGAGCGGTGTATGAGCCCTAATCTCCTTCTTCTCCTTCTAATTGTGTGTGTTTGAGCTACTTTGTATGCCTAGGGATGGGTAATTTCTTGGATTACTATGTTATTGTTGTTGATGAAAACCCTAGGTTAAGGAGACCCTAAATGTTCATGCCTTATGTTCACAGTTCAAGTTCATGATAAAACTACTCATGTAATCAAGTTATTTAAAGATTCAAGTGAAAGATTCATGTTAAGGCTTTAACCATCACAGGTCTTGGACCGATCATGTTTTATGTTAAAACTAGGCTTTGACTGTCAAGTAACGGTGGCGACGTAATGTCCCCAAGGGGGATACCCCTTGTTGTCTGAGCTCAATCTAACTGCATGTTAAGTGAAAAGAACCCTACTGCGGGGAAAGCAACTCACGTTCATGTCATGTTTAACGTTCTAAAGTTTAAACCTTCGAATATCATATGTATGTGTGTGTATATATATATATATGGCTTCCCATGTAAATTTTTATTCACTGCATCTGTTCGCACTGCTCTGCTCATTGAGGCATTAGTCTCACCCCTTCGTGGGTTTATATGTTTTAGATTCACAGGCAGGTCTCTGAGGACTTGTTGGCTTAACATGATGTAGAGATGATTTTGGGCAGGAGGCCCCTTCTATTTTGGGATATTGTTATGTTGTAATGACTGTGTAGTTCCTTGGGAACCGATGTATTTGGATTATTTTGTTGGATATTTAGTACATGCGCATCTTTACGCTTCCGCTTTATCAGGGCACATGTATTGTAATATCCAGGACTCTTATGTATGTAATTATTCACAGAAAAAAGTTCTATTAGAACCTTGTATGGAATTATACATGTTGGATTTTCTGCTATTGATACTATTAATGTGCAAAAACAAAATTCCGGTTTCCGGGACTTATGTTTCCAACGGGTATAATTCTTAGATTTGGGAATTAGGACGTTACATTTTGGTATCAGAGCAGTTCAATCCAATTGGATTGTGGATTAGTGTTCTCTTGCTATTTAGTCATTATCCTTTATGCATGATTACAAAATATTGAGCCTGATCACCTCTATGTTTTGTAATTAATGTGTAGACGATTATGGCTGGAGGCAGGAGGGGTAGACCCCGAGCTGGGCCACGATCCCCTTCACCACCAAGTGCTAACCCGGATCCGGTGGTTGCAGCTCTCCAAATGCTCACACGCATCATAGGGGACCAGGTGGCTTCTAACCGAGATCAAGCTGCTGCTAATGTCTCTATGCTCTAGGAGCTCCGCCGCATACCGACGGGGACACCACCACCACCAGTACCCCAATTGGTCGGCCCGTTTGTACAAGGGCTCACGGAGTTTCTGAAGCATAGTCCCTCTCCTTTCACCGGGGCATTTGACCCATAAGCTACTGCCAAATGGATCAAGGATCTTAAGAGGATCTTTGGGGTCATGAGGTGTTCTGAAGAATTAAAGGTGTCATATGCTACCTACATGCTCCGAGGGGAGGCTGAGGACTGGTGGCACAGAGCTAGTTCCCTCTTAAGTGTACCGGGAGTTCCCATCACCTGGGAACAGTTTGAAACCGCCTTCGTCGACAAATACTTCCCAGCTAACATAAGGAGGCAGAAGGAAACCGAGTTTTTACAGTTTAAGCAAGGGAGTCTGACGGTGGGCCAGTACGTGGCAAGATTTGAGGAGTTGGCCAAATACTCCCGCTTCCTCCAGGTCCACCCTGATGAGGAATGGAAGTGTAGGCAACTGGAGCAGGGTCTCAAGCCAGAAATTAAGAGGGAAGTGGGGATCTTGGAGATTAGGGATTTTCCTACCCTAGTCAACAAGTGCCTCGTTGCTGAGGATCATCTAAAGGAGGTTGAGGCATCCAAACCCTCGGATCCTAAGTGTAAGAGGAAGATGGAAGACCCTGTTTAGGGCAAGGGCTCCAAGCCCAAGTTTCAGAGCAACCCCACCCTTTCTGTCTGTCCTGCTCAAAAGCCGGGAGAGAAGCCCACATGCCCCAGGTGTGGGAAGCTTCACAAGGGGGAGTTCCTCTTTGGACAACAAAGGTGTTTCTACTGCAAAGAACTGAGTCACGTGAAGAATGAGTGTCCGAAGAGGAAGGATCAACCCAAGACCCAAACCACTGGGAGAGTTTTTACCCTTAGTGGGGAAACGGCGGCAAAGCCCGACAATCTGATGCAAGGTATGTGCTTACTAAATAATAAGTCCTTGGTTATGTTGTTTGACTCTAGGGCCACCCATTCTTTTATTGCTGATGATTGTGTGAAGAAATTAGAGCTGCATATTACTTCTCTACCATACCTTTTAATTAAGTCTCACCACATCGGCCAAGGAGGCAACTTCCACCTCTCTTGTTTGTTTGAACTGTTCTATCACTGTGCAAGAGAGAACCTTCGAGGTCGATTTAATTTGTTTACCAGTTAAGGGCATAGATGTAATCCTTGGCATGGATTGGTTGTCCAAGAACCAAGTCATGTTGGATTGCTTCAATAAAGTTGTTGTCCTTCCGTCTCTCCCTCTTCCTCCGAGGGAGCAACCACACATTTTGTTTTCTTGTGCTACTCAAGTTTTCAAAAGTCTTTGTGATGGCAGTGATTGCTTTTTTTTTTAATGTTGTCCTCAACTGTGGATAAGATCTCCAACCTAGACGGTATAGATGTAGTCAAGGAGTACCAGGATGTTTTTCCCAGTGAAATTACCACCCTACCACCTGATAGGGAGATTGTATTTTCCATAGAATTGGTTCCGGGTACTGGACCCATATCCAAGGCCCCTTATAGGATGTCACCCCTAGAACTTAATGAGCTCAAGCCATAGTTAGAAGAACTCATAGAAAAGAAATTCATTAGGCCTAGTGTGTCACCCTAGGGAGCACCTGTGCTCTTGGTCAAGAAGAAAAATGGGAACATGAGATTGCGTTTGGACTATAGGTAGTTAAATAAAGTAACCATTCAGAACAAATATTCTTTGCCTAGAATAGATGACTTGCTGGACCAACTTAGGGGAGCGTTTGTTTTCTCTAAGATAGACTTACAGTCGGGATACCATCAGATTAAGATTAAGGGTGAGGATATACCTAAGACTGCCTTTAGAACCAGGTATGGGCACTATGAGAATTCGGTGATGCCGTTAGGCTTAACCAATGATCATGTAGTGTTCATGGATTACATGAACCGGATCTTCCGGCCCTTTTTGGATAAGTTTATCGTGGTATTTATCTATGACATCCTTATCTACTCCAAAACCTTAGTGGAGCATGACCAACACTTGAAGATAGTTCTTGGGATTCTGAGGGAGAAGAAACTATTTGCAAATCTCAAGAAGTGTGAGTTCTAGTTAGATAGGGTGCATTTCCTTGGCCATGTGATCTCTCGAGAGGGAGTGTCGGTATACCCTACTAAAATACAAGCAGTTTTAGAATGGGAGAGACCTAAGACCATCACTGAGATTAGAAGTTTTATAGCACTAGCAGGGTATTGCCAGAGGTTTATTAAGGGGTTTTCTCAACTTGTTTTGCCCCTCACCAGGTTGACCCACAAGGGACAGGCCTTCATGTGGGATGAAAAGTGTGAGAAAAGCTTTTTGGAGCTGAAGCAGAGGTTGACTTCTCCTCCTATGCTAGTGTTACCTGATCAACTGAAGCCCTTTGAGGTTTACAGTGATGCTTCCGGGAAGGGACCCAGATGCGATTTAATGCAGGAGAGGAGGGTAGTAGCTTATGCTTCTAGGCAACTTAGAGCACATGAGGAAAACTATCCCACCCACGATTTAGAGCTTGCAGTTGTGGTGTTTGCCCTCAAAATCTGGAGGCATCACCTATATGGAGTGAAATTTGATGTGTTCAGCGACCATAAGAGCCATAAGTACCATTTTGACCAGAAGGAGCTTAACATGAGGCAAAGGCGGTGGATGGAATTCCTTAAGGATTATGATTTTGAGTTGAAGTATCACCCGGGCAAGGCCAATATGGTGGTCGATGCCCTGAGTAGGAAATCCCTTCATGGGTTCGTTATGACAGTCCATGAGTTAGAGCTGATAGAGGAGTTTAGGGACCTGAGCCTGAGTGTGGAGGTAGGAGTAGGCCATCTGAGCTTGCACCGACTAGAGGTGACCAGTGAGTTGAGATCCCAGATCAGGGAGGCTCGGAGCTCAAATCTAGAGCTCCAAGCCACACAGAGTCAAGCAGAGTTCTATAGGTCAGAGGACGGAATGCTACTCTTCCAAGGAAGGGTGTGTGTTCCTAAAGGGGTAGCCTTAGGTAGAACATCCTAGAGGAAGCCCATAGGAGTAGGTTCTCCGTACATCCTGGCTCCACCAAGATGTACCAGGATCTTAGGAAGATGTTCTGGTGGGAAGGGATGAAAAAGGAAGTAGTCGAGTTTGTTTCCTAGTGCTTGGTGTGCCAACAAGTTAACATAGAACACCAGAAACCTTCTAGACCATTACAGCCCCTAGAGTTACCAGACTGGAAATGGGAGGGGATATCCATGGACTTTGTGATGGGACTACCCAGGGTCCCAGCTGGGTATGATGCCATTTGGGTCATAGTTGATAGATTAACCAAGCCGACCCATTTTCTACCTATCAAAGCCACTTACCCTTTAAACATATTAGATGACATGTACATCAAGGAGATTATAAAGCTCCACGGTGTTCCGTCTAGCATTGTCTCAGATAGGGATCCGAGGTTTACCTCTAGGTTTTGGAGAGCCCTCTGTAAGGTCCAAGAATCCCTTAAAAAGTGTTTTAATAATGACAACCAATCAATGTTTACTTGGAATAATTCTAAACTTTAAGGACTAATGATTTTGTTCAAGTGAATGTTCAGAAGATACAGGAAAGCATCTGCAGAAGGTACAATTGAGCAGCAAAACAAAGGAATGAATACCACTCATTCAAGAAGATAAGTCTCAAATTTGACAAGAATGACAAATCTGTGAGAAAGAGATATAATGCATACTGAGAAATCATGAGAAGGATACTGCAATCTTCCAGAAGATAAGAACAACTCTCTAGAAGAAGAAATCATAATGAAATTCCTTTAGAAGGAAGATTCACTTTGTAAAAGAAAAAGAAAAGCTCATCTCAGGCTGTCAAGCATCAAGATATGCTTTCTTTGATATATGAAATTAATTACCAGAAGATGGATGGCTGTTTCTAAGAAGAACCTAAGATTACTAATTCTGTAGAAGGAACAAAACATGTCAAAGACCAAAGAACAAATTAAATTCTTTGTCTTCTAAGGTCACAGATGTGCAATAAACTTAAAGATAGTCTCAATCAAGCAAAGGATGAATATTAAAAAGATGTGCAAAAGAAGTGAAACTCCAGAAGCCGTGAAGAAGGAACATATTGCTGCAGAAGATGCAAATAAGGCCAAATGCATGTTAATCTCCTTCTTCTCATCTTCTCATGATTCCAGTGGACAAGTTGACTCAAGAATATGTGAAAATACTATACTGGAAAGTTTCATCTTGTCTGCAGAAGAAATACCTTGAGAAATAGCTCAGAAACAACCTGCATAAGATACTCTGCAGAGAAATCTATGCAAAAGGAAGAAAATCAATCCACTCCTTCTGCAGGCACCTTTGGAACTGATCTGGTGAATCAATTCCTTGCTTCCCCAATTATGGATTCTTCCATTCCTACTGCTATTCCTCTCAAAGACAATATTCCTGCTGTGACTGCCCATCTCTCATCCATGGAAACATTTCTCCAGTAACTAAGTGCTGAAAAGGAAGATATGCCTTCTAAGCCTCTGCAGAAGGATGAAGCTACTAGACCAGAAGCTGCTGCTCCCACTGACAAATCTGAGCCTTCCTCTTCTCTATCCATTGAAAGACATGTGAGGAAGATTAAGACAGATATAAAAAAATTGTTCTCCAATGTCAATATCCTGCAAAATTCAGTAAATGAGATGATAGAGAGGTTCACACAACACCAATTTTGGTTATATACCTTTGTTCTGCCTATAATTGCTCCTCAAGCACTTCAGATGCCATTCAATCAATACCAGCCTCCTCAGAACATCTTCCAACCAACTACCTCATCATCTTCTGATCATTCTTCACCCTCCAAGTAGAAGAAGTTGATGATTCTGCTTCTCCTAAGCCATATTAATTTCTTTTTGATAGATAACAAAGGGGGAGAAGTAGTAGGAGTAGTACGTTGTTTGGCATTGTTATGTCTTAGGAATCTGTTAGGAGAAATCAATGTTAGTTTGGCTTACTTTTTGTATGACATTGATTATGACTCATGTTTCTGGAATGACTATTCCCTGTCTTGTTTAATGTGATTAATGGAACTGTATTTTGATGCTCTATTGAATTATGCTTTCTCTTGCTGCTATGAGTACTTTATGACTGATTAATTAGAATATATATCAATTGGTTTATGACTGATCAAATGTGTATCTTAAAGACTTATGCACTACACAGTCCAAAATGTGCATTATGAAACTTACATTATCAGCCATATGATTAACAGTAGATTGAATTCCATGAAAGTAAGTTTAAATCAATTGATTAACTTACATTTATGACTGATTAATTAGAATATATATCAATTGATTTATGACTGATCAAATACGTATCTTAAAGACTTATGCACTACACAGTCCAAAATGTGCATTATGAAATTTACATTATCAGCCATATGATTAACAGTAAATTGAATTCCATGAAAGTAAGATTAAATCAATCATATCCCTCAAAAACACCTGCATACATTCAGGGGGAGTATTTTTCAGAATTATAACAATGTAAAACTAGATAGGTTGTCATCATCAAAAAGGGGGAGATTCTAAGGTCCAAGAATCCCATAAAAAAGTGTTTTAATAATGACAACCAATCAAGGTTTACTTGGAATAATTCTGAACTTTAAGGACTAATGATTTTGTTCAAGTCAATGTTCAGAAGATACAGGAAAGCATCTGCAGAAGGTACAATTGAGCAGCAAAAGAAAGGAATGAATACCACTCATTCAAGAAGATAAGTCTTAGATTTGACAAGAATGACAAATCTGTGAAAAAGAGATATAATGCATACTGAGAAATCATGATAAGGATACTGCAATCTTCCAGAAGATAAGAACAACTCTCTAGAAGAAGAAATCATAATGAAATTCCTTTAGAAGGAAGATTCACTTTGTAAAAGAAAAAGAAAAGCTCATCTCAGGCTGTCAAGCATCAAGATATGCTTTCTTTGATATATGAAATTAATTACCAGAAGATGGATGGCTGTTTCTAAGAAGAACCTAAGATTACTAATTCTGCAGAAGGAACAAAACATGTCAAAGACCATAGAACGAATTAAATTCTTTGTCTTCTAAGGTCACATATGTGCAATAAACTTAAAGATAGTCTCAATCAAGCAAAGGATGAATATTAAAAAGATGTGCAAAAGAAGTGAAACTCTAGAAGCCCTGAAGAAGGAACATATTGCTGCAGAAGATGCAAATAAGGCCAAATGCATGTTAATCTCCTTCTTCTCATCTTCTCATGATTCCAGTGGACAAGTTGACTCAAGAATATGTGAAAATACTATACTGGAAAGTTTCATCACGTCTGCAGAAGAAATACCTTGAGAAATAGCCCAGAAACAACCTGCATAAGATACTCTGTAGAGGATGAAAGCTGGTCAAACTTGACAGCTGTAAAGGTTGCACTTGCTGCAGCAGGGAAAGGGACATTTCCTAAGGCCAGCTTGATGTCCAACGGCTACTTTGCTCCAACCCTTTATAAATTTGCTGTTTCATTGCTCCTATCTTCTGGAAAATTTCTCTCTCCTTCATAAGAGTGCTTTTTGATCTGAAAAGCTTTGGAGAGGGTCTTGGCTCATCAATTTGCTTCTGCTGTGCAAGTATTGTAATAGTTTGAGCCTTGTTTGTTTTTATTCTCTCATATTGTTTGTAAAAGTCTCAAAAGAGGTGTGTAGGTGCATATTCTTCTTCTGAGCAGTAAGGGAAAGGTTTTCCTGTGAGGTTTACTGAGATTTGGTGATCTCAGTGGGATTACAGAATCTGCAGAAGGTACTTGCAGCATTCTGGGTAGTGAATCTTCTGCAGAAGGTTCTACAGTTGATGTTTAGTTGTAAGACTGAGTTGGTTAGGTTGTTGTTGGCCTGAAGAGGCAGGTAAAGAATACTAGTGGTAAGGTTACCCAAGAAGATTGTAAGTTGTTTGAAAGAGTGAGAAAATCCTACAGGTGTAGGGACTGGAGGTAGCCTCAGGTTGGAAGAAGTGAACCAGTATAAATTTCCGTGTGTCATCTTCTTCACTCTCTCTCTTTATTATTACTGCACATTACCTAACTTGATATATATCTTCTATATAATTAAAACAAGCTAATCATTACCTTCTGAAAGTTTAATTCTTTATACTTAGCCAAGGCAAACCCTTGAGCAGAAAAAGTATAGAAAAGAAATTGCAGATAAGATTTATTCAATCACAATTCAACCCCCCTTCTTGTGATTGAAGCCAAAAATTCAATTGGTACCAGAGCTTGCCTCTAGGGTTGAACTTACTTAACAGTAAGAGAGGAAAAGATCAAGGGAAATGGCTAATCATGGAGCTGCAATGTTCATACCAGAAGGTTCATCCACAAATAGGCCACCTGCATTTGATGGAAAAGACTACTACTATTGGAAGGACAAAATGAAATTGTTCCTAGAATCCCAAGACATTGATCTTTGGGATATTGTTGAAGAAGGAAATTTCATTCCTATGGTAAGAAGGACAAAATTCCTTACTCCTCCCAAAGAAGGAGAATCCGAAGTACAAGAAGAAGATCCACAACCAAAAGCTAGAACAGATTGGACCTCAGAAGATAAGCAGAAGTATCTTCTGAACTCCAAAGCCAAATTCTTTCTTCTTTGTGCACTAAGCAGAGGAAAATATAACAAGGTTGCTGGATGCTCAATTGCCAAAGAAATATGGGATACCCTCAGAATAGCCCATGAGGGAACAGATCAGGTTAAAGAATCAAAAATCAACATACTGATTCATCAATATGAAATGTTTAGCATGATTGAACATGAATCTATTGATGAAATGTTCAGTAGATTCACTGTCATTATTAATGATTTGAAATCCCTTGGAAAGACCTACTCAAACCAAGAGCAAGTAAGAAAAATCCTCAGAAGTCTTCCAAAGATATGGAGACCTAAAGTAACAGCAATTCAAGAAGCTAAAGACCTTGTTGTTCTAAAGTTAGATGAATTGCTTGGCTCACTAAAAGTTCATGAGCAAGAACTCATAGATGAACTACCAAGAAAAGGAAAGTATATTGCTCTAAAAGTAAGCACTTCCAGAAGAAACAACTTGGCTCCTACTGAAGTTAATGCTTCTGAAGAAGATGAAACATCATCAGAAAGGGATGATGAACTTGCCTTCATCTCAAGAAAAATCCAAAAGCTAATAAGAAGAAAAGGCAAAGGAAAGAAAAACTTCCACTTCAAGAAGGAAGGACAGAAAGCTGAAAACTCAAAGGCACAAGTAATCTGCTATGAATGCAACAAGCCAGGACATTTCAAATAAAAATGTCCACAGCTGAAGAGAGATTCAAAAACCTTCCAGAAGAAGAAGGCTATGATGGCAACTTGGGATGACTCAGACAGTTCTTTAGAAGAAGAAGATTCTGGAGAGGAAGAAGCTAACCTATGTCTCATGGCTGGAAGTGATGATGAGGAAAATGAGGTAATCACTTACACACCTACTGTATACAAAGAATTAGAAGATGCATTTGAAAATCTACTTTCTGATTCCCACACACTTGCACAAAAATATGCACTTCTAAAAGAACAACTTGTTAAAACTAAATAGGAAAATGAGAAGTTAAAAGAAGATAATAATAGACTAAGCAAAACCAATCAATATCTTCAGCAATCACACATTAAGTTGTCAGAACAAGTCAGGATAATAAAAGAGAATTCTGCAGAAGATACAAATTCTGCAGTACTGCAGAAGGAGAACTATCTTCTGCAGAAAAAGGTTGATGAACTACAAACAGATTTAAGTAAATTTGTTAGTAGCACACACAATCTGAATAAATTAATAGGAAGTGCTAGAGAAACAACTGATAAAAGTGGATTAGGATTTCATGAGGCAGGAATATCAAAATTCAAGAAAACTGTTTTCATTCCTGCTAAAAGGCAGCCTCCTAAATGTTCTTGGTGTAACAAAATTGGACATATTGCTCAAAATTGTTACAAAAGAAAAGGGAGTTGGAAAAGAAAGGTATCTAACCCTTCAGGACCCAAAAGCATTTGGTTACCTAAATCTTTGCTCTATTCTAATGTAGGAAAAAGGAGGATCCCTCAAGAAGAAAGAGCTATGGTTCTTGGACAGTGGATGCTCAAGACATATGACTGGAGACAAAAGCAAATTCATACTTCTCCATAAAATGGAAGGTGGAATAGTTACCTTTGGAGACAACAACAAAGCTCACATCAAAGGTATTGGAAAGATAGGTATGAAAAATTATACCCAAATTAATAATGTATATTATGTAAAAGGGTTAAAACATAATCTTCTTAGCATAAGTCAACTATGTGACAATGGCTATGAAGTTATGTTTAAACCAACATTTTGTGAAATTAGAGAAGCATCTACAAAGAAGGTCCTATTTTCTGGTATTAAAAGCAAAAACCTATACAACATATATCTAGAAGAACTATCTTATCATACATGTTTTGCTTCTTTCGAAAATGACAAATGGACATGGCATAGGAAAGTAGGGCATCTCAATATGAAAAGCATTTCCAAATTTTCTAAGCTAGACCTAGTTAGAGGATTGCCAAAAATCAAATTTGAAAAGGATAGAATATGTGATGCATGTGTAAAAGGAAAACATACAAAATCAAGTTTTCATCCTAAAAATGTCATCACTACTAAAAGAATATTGGAATTGCTGCATATAGATTTGTTTGGACCTTCCAAAACACCAAGTCTAGGAGGAAAGAAATATGGACTTGTCATTGTAGATGACTACTCTAGATTCACTTGGGTTTTATTTCTTACATCTAAGGATGAATCGTTTGATGCTTTCAAAACTTTCTCAAAGAAGATACAAAATGAAAGTAGCCATTTGATAGCTTCTGTAAGAAGTGATCATGGAGGGGAATTTGAAAATCATTCTTTTAAAAACTTCTTTGATGAAAATGAAATTTCACACAATTTCTCCTGTCCTAGAACTCCACAACAAAATGGAGTTGTAGAAAGGAAAAATAGAACCCTCCAAGAAATGGCTAGAACCATGTTAAGTGATAGTGGCATTCAAAAATACTTTTGGGCTGAAGCTGTGTCAACTGCCTGCTATATACTTAACAGGGTTTCCATCAAAAGCATCTTGAACAAAACTCCATATGAAATATGGAAAGGAAGAAAACCCAGTGTTGGATATTTTCATGTATTTGGATGTGAATGTTTCATTTTAAATAATAAAGAAAATCTTGAAAAGTTTGATAGAAAATCTGAAAAAGGAATCTTTCTTGGATATTCTACAACTTCAAAAGCTTATAGAAATCAAGAATCAAACCATAGAAGAAAGCATGCATGTTGTTTTCAATGATACTAATCCCTCTTGTCAAGAGAAACATACAAAAGAATCAGATGATGAAGGGGAGCTACTGCAGAAGCAATCTTCTGACAGAAAAGGCTCTCCAGAAGATACAGCAGAACAGGGATCTCCTGCAAAAGGTTCTGCAGAAGATACTGATAAAGCTGAAGAAAGTCTTCCCAAGAGCTGGAAGCTAATCACCAATCATCCTCATGAACAAATCATTGGAAGCACTGCAGAAGGAGTCAGAACTAGATCACAACTTAGAAACAATGGAAATAGTTCAGCACTCCTATATCAAATTGAACGAAGAAATATAAATGAAGCCTTAGAAGATGAATCATGGCTAAATGCAATGTAAGAAGAATTGGATCAATTTGAGAAGAACAAAGTGTGGACACTAGTACCTTCTCCAGAAGATCACCCCATTATTGACACTAAATGGGTGTTCAGAAACAAAATGGATGAAGAAGGTAAAGTGATCAGAAATAAAGCAAGGTTAGTGGCTCAAGGATACAATCAACAGGAAGGTATTGATTTTGATGAAACTTTTGCACCTGTTGCTGGTTAGAAGCTATCAGAATATTACTTGCTTTTGCTGCTCACAAAAATTTCAAACTTTATCAAATGGATGTTAAAAGTGCTTTTTTAAATGGCTACATTAGTGAGGAAGTGTTTGTGCACCAACCTCCTGGTTTTGAAAATCCAAAACATCCAACTTATGTTTTCAAACTCACAAAAGCTTTATATGGATTGAAGCAAGCTCCTAAAGATTGTTATGAGAGATTAAGTAGTTTTCTTCTTAACAATGAATTTTCTAGAGGAAAAATTGACACAACCTTATTTAAGAAAATTATTAAGAAGGATCTACTAATTGTGCAAATTTATGTGGATGATATTATTTTTGGGTCAACAAATACAAAAATGTGTCAAGATTTCTCTAATCTAATGAAAGGAGAATTTGAAATGAGTCTTATGGGAGAACTTAAATACTTTCTTGGATTGCAAATAAAGCAAGAAGAATCTGGAATTTTTATATACCAAGAAAAGTATATTAAGGATCTTCTCAGAAGATACAGAATGGAAGGATCAAAATCCATGGGAACTCCCATGCATCCTTCTATAGTTCTAGACCAGGATGAAAATGGAAAATCTGTATCTGAGAAAGAGTATAGAGGAATGATAGGATCTCTATTATATTTAACTGTTAGTAGACCAGACATTCTATTTTCAGTAGGACTATGTGCTAGATTTCAATCTTTTCCAAAAGAATCACATGTTGCTGCTATGAAAAGAATACTCAGATATCTTGTTGGAACCACTGATCTTGGTCTTTGGTACAAGAAAGGTACAAAATTTGACTTGACATGATATTATGATGCTGATTATGCTGGAGATAGACTAGATAGAAAAAGCACAAGTGGTGGATGTCAATTCCTTGGAGAAGCATTGGTTTCTTAGTCATGCAAAAAGCAACCTACCATAGCTTTATCTACTACAAAAGCAGAATATGTATTTGTTGCAAGCTGCTGTTCTCAAATGTTATGGATAAAGCATCAAATGGAGGATTGTTGCTTAAGGTACACAAAAATCCCTATATTCTGTGACAATAGAAGTGCCATAAACTTGTCCAAGAATCCTATACAACATTCTAGGTCTAAGCACATTGATATAAAGCATCATTTCATTAGGGATCATGTGCAGAAAAATGAAATTGAACTTAAATTCATTGAAACCAAGCTTCAAGTAGCTGACATCTTCACTAAACCCCTTGTAGAAGATAGGTTTGTGTTTATTAGAGAAAAATTAAATATGTGCAAATTGTTAAATTGATTGATTTGATTGAATTTTAATTTTGTCATAAACACAAAAGGTACTTATATCTTCTGTAGAAGGTTTAAATTCAATTAGGAGTTGTTCCTTCTGTAAAAATTCTGCAAAACTTCTTCCTTCTGTTCAAAAAGAAGAAATGTTCTTCTCCAATATCTGAATCATGACTGACCTAGTATGACATCTTTCCTGAATCCTGAAAGTGTATACGAGGAAAGGTCACTATCAAAACCTCTCAAATTCTCTCTCCTAGGTCAACTATGAAAGTGACACTACATGAGCTGCAGAATGCTTAACTCTCAAAGTGTTATATATGAAAAAGGTTTCTTTTGTCCCTCCAATTCAAAAAGGAAGTTAGTTACACTAATTAGGCAATTAAGTTTCTGACTGTTTGAAACAACCAAAATATAGAGATGCGCGTTCTTCTCTCTCCCTTTCTACTATCATGTTCTCTCTCCTATCAAACGACTAGTTAGAATAGCTATATCTTAGCTAAGGAACTCAGTCTCTTCCTCTCCAAACCCTCTCTGCACTCCAAAACAAAATTGCCTCTTCTCTTCTTCATACTTTGTTTTCTACAAAAAATGAGAATGAAATTCGTAGCTTGCAAAAATGCCTCTACCTCCTCACCCCTCTCAGAGGAAGAAAATCCAGAACAATTTGAAGTTACAGGGATGAAAATGATTCCATACTCTGAACCCATTCGTGTTGAGCCATTGTCCACAGAACCTCCCAAAGCAGAACTAAAATCTACTGAAGCAGAGCAACCTACATCACCCTTAGCTAAAACTCCAACTGAAGAACCAACACCAATATCAGCTGAAGAAACTGCTCCTGAACCATCCAAATCAATACCAGAACCTTGTCCAGCCTTCACCAAAATCAAACCTGTCTCCAGCCCTCTGATATCCCTATTGTTAGAGTAAGAAGGTCTGAAAGGAATAAGGCCTCCTTCCATACCATTGGAAATGATCCAAACAATCCCATTGGGATTGATTCTCCACCCAAACCCTCATCTCCTACTGCCACTCACAAATCCAGTTCTCAAACCTGTGCAAAAGATGAGAAAAATGCTTCAGAAGGAGGAAGCAGAGAGGAAAGTGATCCTTCTGAGGATCTAGATGATAGTGATTCTGATCTCTTTGAAGATTCTGAGATGCTCAAGGCATTCTCTGAAAAATGGAAATGGAAGAGTATTATCCCTGGAAGAGTCTTCATGATAAGGGAAATAAGAAGAGGAGGATGGGATACCAACCATTTCCTTCAGAAACAAGGATGGGGAGATTTCCTTGTCTTTAAAGAACCTATATATCCTAGGATTATAAAAGCTTTCTATGCTTCTGCAAGCAACTATAAGAGTGATGGGAACTCTCTTGTTGCTGATGTCAAAGGATCAACTATCATCCTCACCACAAGCATTATTGAAGAAGTTCTCAATCTGCCTGCATGTCAAAATCATCTCTATGAAGATACTTGGTATGCTTCTGCAGGCATAACCAAAGAAGTAGTCAGAAAAGTCCTCAGCAAACCCAACCTACCTCTTGTCTCTAGTAACCTAATCCCCATTTGTAGGCTATTCCACAAAATGTGTTGTTACTCCATTTTTCCTAGAGCTGGAACCCTTGAAAGGGTTACTGACCAAGACCTACTAGTTATGTATCATTTGCTGACTGGAAAACCACTTTCCCTATCCTACCTGCTTCTTAGAAGCATGATTTACTCGGCCAATCCATAGAGAGCTTATGCCAGCCTACCATACGGCATGATGTTAACCAAAATATTCAGATTGTATAATGTGCCTCTTGAGGATGAGGATTGTGAAGACAACTACACCTTCTTTAATAGAAACAACATTAAGAAAAAGAAGATGGTACACCCCACACCTTCTAAGATATTCTCCAGTAGTAGCAGTGAAGCAGAAGGAACTTCAAAAGAAGAAAAGGCTCCAAGAACCAAGAAAAAGAAAGAAGAGCTAAAGACCTTCTCCAGAAAAAGGAAAGGTTTGACTGCATCTTCTGGAGAAGGAGAGCCTAGCAAAGTTCAGAAGACATCTTCTTCAGAAGTTAAGAAGGATGTTCAAGAATGTCTCTCTCCTCCATAACCCTTCGAAGAACCATTATATATTTAAGAAGAAGAAGATGCTTCTCCTTTGCACACTACTTCCAAAGAAGGTGAAACTGCAGAAGAAGAAAGGGAAGCATCACTAGCTTCTGCAGAAGGGTTAGCTGTCAATACCTTGGCCATGCTGGCAAACACTCAGTCTGAACCTCCCATTCAACATCAATCTCCCACAGTTGCTGTGGCTATTGCAAAAGAAGGGATTGCAAAGAAATCTATGCAAAAGGAAGAAAATCAATCCACTCCTTCTGCAGGCACCTTTGGAACTGATCTGGTGAATCAATTCCTTGCTTCCCCAATTCTGGATTCTTCCATTCCTACTGCTATTCCTCTCAAAGACAATATTCCTGTTGTGACTGCCCATCTCTCATCCATGGAAACATTTCTCCAGTAACTAAGTGCTGAAAAGGAAGATATGCCTTCTGAGCCTCTGCAGAAGGATGAAGCTACTAGACCAGAAGCTGCTGCTCCCACTGACAAATATGTGCCTTCCTCTTCTCTATCCATTGAAAGACATGTGAGGAAGATTAAGACAGATATAAAAATTGTTCTCCAATGTCAATATCCTGCAAAATTCAGTAAATGAGATGATAGAGAGGTTCACACAACACCAATTTTGGTTATATACCTTTGTTCTGCCTATAGTTGCTCCTCAAGCACCTCAGATGCCATTCAATCAATATCAGCCTCCTCAGAACATCTTCCAACCAACTACCTCATCATCTTCTGATCATTCTTCACCCTCCAAGTAGAAGAAGTTGATGATTCTGCTTCTCCTAAGCCATATTAATTTCTTTTTGATAGATAACAAAGGGGGGAGAAGTAGTAGGAGTAGTAGGTTGTTTGACATTGTTATGTCTTAGGAATCTGTTAGGAGAAATCAATGTTAGTTTGGCTTACTTTTTGTATGACATTGATTATGACTCATGTTTCTGGAATGACTATTCCCTGTCTTGTTTAATGTGATTAATGGAATTGTCTTTTGATGCTCAATTGAATTATGCTTTCTCTTGATGCTATGAGTACTTTATGACTGATTAATTAGAATATATATCAATTGGTTTATGACTGATCAAATGTGTATCTTAAAGACTTATGCACTACACAGTCCAAAATGTGCATTATGAAACTTGCATTATCAGCCATATGATTAACAGTAGATTGAATTCCATGAAAGTAAGTTTAAATCAATTGATTAACTTACATTTATGACTGATTAATTAGAATATATATCAATTGATTTATGACTGATCAAATACGTATCTTAAAGACTTATGCACTACACAGTCCAAAATGTGCATTATGAAACTTACATTATCAGCCATATGATTAACAGTAAATTGAATTCCATGAAAGTAAGATTAAATCAATCATATCCCTCAAAAACACCTGCATACATTCAGGGGGAGTATTTTTCAGAATTATAACAATGTAAAACTAGATAGGTTGTCATCATCAAAAAGGGGGAGATTCTAAGGTCCAAGAATCCCATAAAAAGTGTTTTAATAATGACAACCAATCAAGGTTTACTTGGAATAATTATGAACTTTAAGGACTAATGATTTTGTTCAAGTCAATGTTCAGAAGATACAGGAAAGCATCTGCAGAAGGTACAATTGAGCAGCAAAAGAAAGGAATGAATACCACTCATTCAAGAAGATAAGTCTCAGATTTGACAAGAATGACAAATCTGTGAAAAAGAGATATAATGCATACTGAGAAATCATGAGAAGGATACTGCCAACTCTCTAGAAGAAGGAAGATTCACTTTGTAAAAGAAAAAGAAAAGCTCATCTCAGGCTGTCAAGCATCAAGATATGCTTTCTTTGATATATGAAATTAATTACCAGAAGATGGATGGCTGTTTCTAAGAAGAACCTAAGATTACTAATTCTGCAGAAGGAACAAAACATGTCAAAGACCAAAGAACGAATTAAATTCTTTGTCTTCTAAGGTCACAAATATGCAATAAACTTAAAGATAGTCTCAATCAAGCAAAGGATGAATATTAAAAAGATGTGCAAAAGAAGTGAAACTCTAGAAGCCCTGAAGAAGGAACATATTGCTGCAGAAGATGCAAATAAGGCCAAATGCATGTTAATCTTCTTCTTCTCATCTTCTCATGATTCCAGTGGACAAGTTGACTTAAGAATATGTGAAAATATTATACTGGAAAGTTTCATCACGTCTGCAGAAGAAATACCTTGAGAAATAGCTCAGAAAACAACCTGCAGAAGATACTCTGCAGAGGATGAAAGCTGGTCAAACTTGACAGCTATAAAGCCTGCACTTGCTGCAGCAGGAAAAGGGACATTTCCTAAGGCCAACTGGATGTGCAACGACTACTTTGCTCCAGCCCTCTATAAAAGGAGAGTTCCTCCACACTTGGAACATACCTCACTCCAGAAGAAACATATAAATCTGCTGTTTCATTGCTCTTATCTTCTGGAAAATTTCTCTCTCCTTCATAAGAGTGCTTTCTGATCTGAAAAGCTTTGGAGAGGGTCTTGGCTCATCAATTTGCTTCTGCTGTGCAAGTATTGTAATAGTTTTAGACTTGTTTGTTTTTATTCTTTCTCATATTGTTTGTAAAAGTCTCAAAAGAGGTATGCAGGTGCATATCCTTCTTTTGAGCAGTAAGGGAAAGGTTTTCCTATGAGGTTTACTAAGATTTGGTGATCTCAGTGGGATTACAGAATCTACAGAAGGTACTTGCAGCATTCTAGGTAGTGAATCTTCTGCAGAAGGTTCTGCAGTTGATGTTCAGTTGTAAGACTGAGTTGGTTAGGTTGTTGTTGGCCTGAAGAGGCAGGTAAAGAATACTAGTGGTAAGGTTACCCAAGAAGATTGTAAGTTGTTTGAAAGAGTGAGAAAATCCTACAGGTGTAGGGACTGGAGGTAGCCTCAGTTTAGAAGAGGTGAACCAGTATAAATTTCTGTGTGTCATCTTCTTCACTCTCTCTCTTTATTATTACTGCACATTACCTAACTTGATATATATCTTCTATATAATTAAAACAAGCTAATCATTACCTTCTGAAAGTTTAATTCTTTATACTTAGCCAAGGCAAACCCTTGAGCAGAAAAAGTATAGAAAAGAAATTGCAGATAAGATTTATTCAATCACAATTCAACCCCCCTTCTTGTGATTGAAGCCAAAACTTCACCCTCCACCTGGCCTTTGGGACTAGGTATAATTTTAGCACAGCTTATCATCCTTAAATTGATGGCCAGTCCGAGAGGACCATTCAGACCCTAGAGGATATGCTTAGGGCGTGTGTCTTGGATGATAAGGGTAGTTGGGATAGGTATTTGCCACTAATAGATTTCTCTTATAACATAGTTTTCACAGTAGCATTGGTATGGCCCCTTGTGAGGCTTTGTACGGGAGGAGGCGCAAGTCACCCTTATGCTGGTATTAGGTGGGAGAGAGGAACCTCTTGGGACCGGAATTGGTCCAGGAGACCTCCAACAATATCAAGGTCATTAGGGAGAAACTCCTGGCTGCTCTGAGTAGACAGAAAAGTTATGCCGATAGGAAGAGAAGAGATTTAGAGTTTTAGGTAGAAGACCATGTTTTTCTTAAGGTCACCCCCGATCACAGGTATAGGAAGGGCCATCAGGGACAAAAAGCTTAATCCCCGCTACATTGGTTCTCTCCTAATTCTTCAAAGAAAGGGTCTTGTCACCTACAGAATAGCCCTACCTCCCCAATTGTCCAATCTTCATGATGTGTTTCATGTTTCCCAACTCACAAAGTACGTTCATGACCCTTCACACATCATTAGCTTCGAGTCAGTACAAGGGAGGATTTGACTGTCCCAGCCAGACCTACACAGATTGTCGACCAGAGCATCAAAACACTAAGGAGTAAGTCGATTCCACTGGTGAAGGTGATTTGGGAGGGTCAGTCACCAGAGGAAGCCTCATGGGAGAAAGTGAACGATGTCCGGGAACTGTATCCAGAATTATTTGTGTAAGGTAATACCTCAACTTAAGGTTTTGGTAAAATTTTGTGTTAACACTTGGCAAATTTTGAGGACAAAATTGTTTCAAGGGGGTAGAATTGTAACATCCCCTTTTTATTTCTTTTCCTAAGCCATGGAGGCTTATGTGATGTTTTGTTTTGGATGTACATGAATTTATTGGTTGTTTTCTGTGTTGGACTTAAGCTTCATTGAAATATACAAGTGGTAGCCATGTCTCTCAAATATTAAAGTGTTTTGGTTTTGTTGTAGGAAGTAGAAATTTAATATTCATTTCACAGTGCCAAACAAGTTTCAATGGATGTGGCACTTGTATTGTTTGTTTTTAATATTAGGCAAGTCCTATGTGTTTGTTAATTGTTTTTATTTGGATTGTAATCATGTAGGATGAACTCTTGTTTTGGTTTTCAAGTTTGAATGGCTTGGAAGCTAATTTACTCAACTACTAAGTATTGATTTGCCTCTGGTATAATCGATTACTTTAGTTGGTAATTGACCCCAAGTTAATTCGAAACTGAAAACGAAATGATTTCTGGTACAAGTATGAAAATAATCGATTACCTGTTAAGGTTAATCGATTACCACTGCACCTGATGAGAAATTCAAATACTGGTGCTCACTGGTTTAATCGATTACCACATATAGTAATCGATTACTCCGGTTTCTTGTGAATGAGTTCTGGAACTAAAACATTCTGGAGTAATCGATTACCTGCTAAGCTAATCGATTACCCCTGATTCTGCAGAAACTCTGGACAGTTCTCAACCATTTTTAAACTGATTTCTAACTAACTTTTGAAACTCAAAAGCTATATAAATATGAGAATTTCGAAGAAGAGATAAAAGATATGAAAGGGAATCAAGCATGTGGTCAGGGTGCAGCGGAAATAAATTGATTCCCTCCCTTATTATAATCGTTTTGCGAAAACATGAATCAAGGCATAAAAGGTCTTAAAATGAAAGGTCGTACCTTATTAGGATTATGAACGAGACAATAGCAGCCACGTCTCTAGTGGTGTCCACGCCAACAGCCGAACTAGGAAACCCTCCTCAAGTCTGCTAGTAGTGTTTAGAGAGTAAGAGTGACTACTCTTATTTTCACATGTCTAGGGTAGTGCATTTTATGCTCTATTTATAGAGTGGTGGCTAGGGTTTTATCCCTCACTCTATTAACCCTAACATATATGGGCCCGACCCATTATGTTATAATTCTAATCAAATTAGAATTATTATCTTTCCTAGTGGCTTGTTGTATGCGTGTGACCCAATAGGCTTTTAATATTTGGTTATGATATTAAAATAAAACTCTTATATTTAATATCATAAATAGTGAGCGGTATCTAGCAATACATCACTATCCAAATATTGAGATTATCAACAACCTTGACGAATCCTATTTTATGATAATTTATATGATCTGTCCCTTTGTCCAAATATCTAATTGAACACAAGGGCATGGATTGTGTCAACCTTGTATAGTTCAATTTATGTTTTTCTTGATCCCCAAGTAGACTGTTCAGAAAATAAACATCTCATGTTTATCCTCCTAAGCATGGCCATGCATTTTGCAATCTCACTTTATCAAGAGGCCTACAGATATAACTCCTGTTACATAGGAGGGACAAATCCCATATAGGGCACTCACATTCCACCATGTAATTTATTATATGTCCAAAAACCAACTTTATGATTACCCTATTATAGGTAACGTTTGATGATAATTAAAACATATAATTCCTTATGCAGGAATCGTAGTGATTTCAGGTCAAAGGACTTCATATAACACTTATCAATTTAAGAAACGTTCATGACACTTATGTAACATTCCATGCAACGTTCTTAAGATGGGTCAGTCCAGTACACCATTACTCTTAATGTGTACCTATGTGAGCACATGATATCCTGTATCCATGATCCGTGAAATGTGATCATCAATGAACTCACATACTAGTCTAAATGCATCTTTGTCCTAAGATAATACTTGACTAGGGATTATTTAAGAATAGTTCTTCATAAGATCTCACGATCAAGTCATCTATTTGATTTCTTATGAAATTTGAGCTTACTATTCAAAGGACATTAATTATATTCTAAAAGAATAAGTTTGCCTTTATAAAATAACATGATACAAGTGATGAATGTTCATAAACATATAAGTCTCTAGTGCATATTCCTAACAATCTCCCACTTGCACTAGAGACATCCAAACATAACTCTTATGCCTAATGATCTAGTGTGCCCTTTATGCTTCTACTGCACAAGGGTTTTTGTTAGTGTGGTAGAATCAGCGACTGTTTTCCTGCTTGGAACTTTTCCAGGTCACAGCGCCACCATTGAAACAAAACACATAACATGGTTGCGATCTTTTATCATCTTTGTCGATTTGGAAGCTAGCACCAGTGTAACCCTTTACAAGTAGCTCTTCCTCACCTCCACATATATAGAGGTGTCAAAATGGGCTACCCGGCCCGGCCCGGCCCGGCCCGCATCGGGTAGCGGGCTTGTGCGGGCAGGGCTAAAATACCCGGCTAAAATTCGGTCCTGTGAACTTAGTGCCCTGGCCCGGCCCTATGCGGGTAGCGGGCTTGTGCGGGCCGGTCGGTTAAGAAAAAATTAACTTATTCAAAAATGTTGCTCATTAAAAATTGTAAACAATTATACTTTTACAAAACTAAAAAAAATTACAATTTAGTTATAAAAATCATTTAAAAAGGGAAAAGCAAAATGAATTTGCATTCGATGAATCGAAATTGTTCCAAGATTTTTCCATTTTATAATACTACTCAATTGATATGTAATTAAATTAAATTAAATAAACCTATACTGCACCTATTCCAAAAATTGTTCTTCAAAATTGATTCTAAATTATTCCAAGATTTTTCCATTTTATAATACTACTCAATTGATATGTAATTAAATTAAATTAAATAAACCTATACTGCACCTGTTCCAAAAATTGTTCTTCAAAATAGGATTATAAAATACATATTTGACAAATTTGGATTTGAGGAAGTATATATATGCACTAATATAATAATATACTCGATCATAATTGCTTTAATTAATTAGTTATCTATCAAAAGAAAATCATAATTGTTCACCATATTCATTGACTTCACAGTAGAAATTTCAATTTTCAGAACTTCAAACATTTTTAGATGGAAGAAAAATAAAAAATGGGTCATGCCAGCAAACTTAAGCATAATTCAAAAGCAAGGCAATTTTTTTTTTAAAAAAAGGGCCGCCCGTTAGCCCGGTCGGGTAGCCCGGCCCGAACCCGCTTAAGACCGGGCTTTTTCATTTCAGGGCTAAAAAGCCCGGCAAAAATTCGGGCCTCTAATTTAAGTGCCCAAGCCCTCCCATATTGCGGGTTATCCTTAGTTCTTCTCAAGTACTTAAGGATGTTCTTGATTGTTGTCTAGTGACCTTCACCAAGATCAGACTGTTATCTGCTAGTCATGCTCAAAGCATATGATATGTCTGGTCGAGTACACAACATGGCATACATGATAGACCCTATAGCAGATTTATAAGGAATCTTACTCATGCGACCTCTTTCTTCTTTACTGAAAGGAGATTTAGATAGGCTTATACCATGTGACATAGGCAAAATTCAATTTTTAGAATCTTGCATGTTAAACCGTTTCAACACCTTATCTATGTATGTACTTTGACCTGGGCAAAGTAATCTTTGGTATCTACCTCTATAGATCCTGATACTTAACACATAGGTTGCTTCGCCCAAATCTTTCATAGAAAAACAATTTCCTAACCAAATCTTTATAGACTGAAGGGTAGGAATGTCATTTCCTATGAGGAGTATGTCATCTACATACAAAACCAGAAAAATCACTATGTTATCACTAACCATTTTGTAGTCAGAAGGTTCATCTTCACTTTTAATGAAATCAAACTGCTTTAACAACTTCATCAAAACGAAGATTCCAGCTTCTAGAAGCTTGCTTTAATCCATAAATGGATCGTTGCAACTTACATACCTTTAGGTATAACAAAACCTTCCGATTGTATCACATACACATCTTCAAGAAGGCTTCAATTTAGGAAGGTTGTCTTGACATCCACTTGCCAGATTTCATAATCATGGTAAGTTGCAAATGGCAAGCAAGATCCGAACAGATTTGAGCATGGAAACTGGGGAAAAGGTTTCATCATAGTCTATACCATGAATTTGCATGAAATCCTTAGCCACCAACCGTGCTTTAAAGGTACTTACATTACCATCCATGTCAGTTTCCTTTCAAAAACCCACTTGCAGCCTATGGGTTTTATCCCTTCGGGTGGCTTAATCAAGGTCCATACCTTGTTAGTGTACATGGAATCCATTTCAGATCTCATGGCATCAAGCCATTTCTCAGATTCTAGACTAAAAAGAGTTTCTTGGTAAGTCACTGGGTCATCTTGATCGATTAGCAATACATCGCCTTCCTGAGACACATGGAACTCATATCTCTCAGGTTGGTGACGTACCCTGTCTGACTTACGCAAGTCTTGCGCTACTTGAGCAGGTGGCTCCACAACACTTTGTGGTATCTGCTCTTGTTCCATTATTGGCTCATTGCCACTCTGTGGTACTTGAATTTCTTCAATTTCTACTTACCTCCCACTTATTTTCTTAGAGACAGATTCCTTCCCTAAGAATACAGCAGTCCTAGCGACAAACACTTTGCCTTCGCTAGGATTATAGAATAGTAGCCCTTAGTTTCTTTTGGGTATCCCACAAATAAGCATTTATCTGATTTGGGTCCTAGCTTATCTGAAACTTGGCGTTTCACATAAGCTTCACAACCCCAAATCTTCATAAAAGACATACTAGGTTGTCTCCCAATCCATATCTCATATGGTGTCTTTATGATAGCCTTAGATGGAACACGGTTTAGTGTGAAGGCTGCTGTTAACAAAGCATGACCCCAAAAGGAGTCGGGGAGATCGGAATGACTCATCATGGATTGAACCATATCCAATAGGGTATTTCTCCTTTCTGAAACTCCATTTCATTGAGGTGTTCTAGGAGGAGTGAGTTGGGATACTATCCCACACTCTTTTAGATAGTCATCAAATTGTTGGCTCAAGTATTCTCCACCTCGATCTGATCAAAGTGTTTTAATAGTCTTGCCAAGTTGGTTTTGTACTTCATTCTTAAATTCCTTGAACTTTTCAAAGGATTCAGATTTGTGTTTCATTAGATACACAAATCCATATCTACTGAAATCATCAGTAAAAGTGATGAAGTATTGAAAACCTCCTCTAGCCATTGTGCCCATAGGCCCACATACATCACTATGTATGAGACCAAGAAGATCACCGGCCCTTTCAACCTTTCCAGTGAATGGGGTTTTGGTCATCTTCCCTAATAAACAAGATTCACATGTCTCAATTGATTCAAAATCAAAAGAGTCTAAATAACAATCTTGATGGAGTTTAGATATGCGTTTCTCGTTTATGTGGCCTAAGCGACAATGCTAAAGATAAGGTGGGTTCAAATCATTTGATTTGAACCTCTTAGCATTTACGTTATAGATAGGTACTTCAAAGTCAAAGAAGATATAGTCCATTGTTTAATTTTATACAACCATAAAATAAATCATTTAAATAAATTGAACAACTGTTGTTCTTTATTATAAATGAAAAACCATTCTTGTCTAAACAAGAAACAAAAATAATGTTCCTACTAATGGCTGGCACAAAATAACAATTATCTAACTCAATAACTAGCCCAGTTGGCAAAGTTAAATAATAAGTTCCTACGGCTAAAGCAGCAACTTTTGCTCCATTTCCGACTCGCAGGTGGATTTCGCCTTTAGCCAGTCGTCTACCTCCTTTTTAGATCCTGCACATTCATGCAAATGTGAGATCCACATCTAGTATCTAATACCCATGATGCAGAAGCAGATAAATTGACTTCTATAACATAAATACTGAAGGGAATCAAGCATGTGGTCAGGGTGCAGCGAAAATAAATGGATTCCTTCCCTTGTTATAATCGTTTTGCGAAAACACGAATCAAGGCATAAAAGGTATTGAAACGAAAGGACGTACCTTATTAGGATTATAAACGAGGCAAGAGTAGCCAAGTCTCTATTGGTATCCACGCCAACAGCCGTACTAGGAAACCCTCCTCAGCTCTGCTAGTAGACTTAGAACGTAAGAAGCGATTGCTCATGTGTGTCTGGGTAGTGCATCTCATGCTCTATTTATAGAGTGGTGGCTAGGGTTTTACCCCCTCACTCACTTAACCCTCACACTTATGGGCCTGACCCATTATGTAATAATTCTAATTAAATTAAATTATAATTATTATCCTTTCCTAGTGGCTTGTTGTATGCGTGTGACCCAATAGGCTTTTAATATTTGGTTATGATATTAAAATAAAACCCTTTTATATTTAATATCATAAATAGTGAGCGGCATCTAGCAATACATCACTATCCAAATATTGAGAATATCAACAACTTTGACGAATCCTATTTTATGATAATAATTTATATGATCCGTCCCTTTGTCCAAATATCTAATTGAACACAAGGGCATGGATTGTGTCAACGTTGTATAGTTCAATTTATAATTTCTTGATCCCCAAGTAGACTGTACAGAAAATAAATATCTCATATTTATCCTCTTGAGCATGGCCATGCATTTTGTAGTCTCACTTTATCAAGAGGCCTATAGATATAACTCCTGTTACATAGGAGGGACAAATCCCAGCTAGGGCACTCACATTCCACCACACAATTTATTATATGTCCAAAAACCAACTTTATGATTACCCCTGTTATAGGTAACATTTGATGATAATTAAAACATACAATGCCTTATGTAGGAATCGTAGTGATTTCAGGTCGAAGGACTTCATATAACATCTATCAATTTAAGAAACGTTCATGACACTTATGTAACAATCCATGCAACGTTCTTAGGTGGGTCTGTCCAGTACATCATTACTCTTAATGTGCACCTATGTGAGAACATGATATCACATATCCATGATCTGTGAGATGTGATCATCGATGAACTCACATACTAGTCTAAATGCATCTTTGTCCTAAGATGATACTTGACTAGGGACTATTTAAGAATAGTTCTTCATAAGATCTCACGATCAAGTCATCTACTTGATTTCTTATGAAGTTTAAGTTTACCATTCTAAGGACAATAATTATATTCTAAAGAATAAGTTTGCCTTTATAAAATAACATGATACAAGTGATGGATGTTCATAAATATATAAGTCTCTAGTGCATATTCCTAACAATCTCCCACTTGTACTAGAGACATTCAGACATAACCATTATGCCTAATGATCTAGTGTGCCCTTCATTCTTCTGTTGCACAAGGGGTTTAATGACTTTGTAACAGCTACTGTTTCTTGCTTCGAAATTTTCTAGCTTACAGCGCCACCATTCAAACAAAACACATAACCTGATTGCGATCTTCAAACATCTTTGTCGGTTTGGAAGCTAGCATCAGTGTAACCTTTTACAAGTAGCTCTTCCTCACCTCCATATATCAAGAATGAAGCATCAGTTTCTTCTCAAGTACTTAAGGATGTTCTTGACTGTTTTCTAGTGATCTTCACCAAGTTCAGACTGGTATCTGCTAGTCATGCTTAGAGCATATGATATGTTTGGTCGAGTACATAACATGGAATACATGATAGACCCTATAGCAGATGCATAAGGAATCTTACTCATGCGATCTCTCTCTCCTTTACTCGAAGGAGATTGAGCCTTAGATAGGCTTATACCATGTGACATAGGCAAAATTCCTTTTATCAGAATCTTGCGTGTTAAAACCATTTTAACACCTTGTCTATGCATGTACTTCGATTCAGGCCAAGTAATCTTTCAGATCTATCTCTATAGATCTTGATACCTAACACATAGGTTGCTTCGCCCAATCTTTCATAGTAAAATAACTTCCCAACCAAATCTTTACAGACTGAAGGGTAGGAATGTCATTTCCTATGAAGAGTATGTCATCTACATACAAAACCAGAAAAAACCACTATGCTGTCACTAACCATCTTGTAGACACAAGGCTCATCTTCATTTTTAATGAAACCAAACTGCTTAACAGCTTCATCAAAACGAAGATTCTAGCTTCTAGAAGCTTGCTTTAATCCATAAATGGATCGTTGCAACTTACATACTTTTCCAGCATTTTCAGGTTTAACAAAACCTTCAGGTTGTGTCATATACACATCTTCAAGGAGACTTCCATTTAGGAAGGCTGTCTTGACATCCATTTGCCAGATTTCATAATCATGGTAAGCTGCAATAACAAGTAAGATCCGAACAGAAGCATGGCAAATGGGGAAAAGGTTTCATCATAGTCTACACCTTGAATTGCTTGAAACCCTTAGCCACCAATCGTGCTTTAAAGGTACTTATATTACCATCCATGTCAGTTTTCTTTTTGAAAACCCACTTGCACCCTATGGGTTTTATCCCTTCGGGTGGCTCAATCAAGGTCCATACCTTGTTAGTGTACATGAAATCCATTTCAGATCTCATGGCATCAAGCCATTTCTCAGATTCTAGACTCAAAAGAGTTTCTTGGTAAGTCACTGGTTCATCTTGATCCATTAGCAATACATCCCCTTCCTAAGACACAAGGAAACCATATCTCTCAGGTTGGTGACGTACCCTATCTGACCTACGCATGTCTTGCGCTACTTGAGCAGGTGGATCCACAACACTTTGTGGTATCTGCTCTTGTTCCATTATTGGCTCATTGGTACTCTGTGGTACTTGAATTTCTTCAAGTTCTACTTTCCTCCCACTCATTTTCTTAGAGACAGATTCCTTCTCTAAGAATACAACAGTCCTAGCGACAAACCACTCTGCCTTTGTTAGGATTATGGAAGTAGTAACCCTCAGTTTCTTTTGGGTATCCCACAAATAAGCACTTATCTGATTTGGGTCCTAGCTTATCTGAAACTTGGCGTTTCTCATAAGCTTCACAACCCCAAATCTTCATAAAAGACATACCAGGTCGTTTCCCAGTCCATATCTCATATGGTGTCTTTATGATAGCCTTAGATGCAACACGGTTTAATGTGAAGGCTACTGTTAACAAAGCATGACCCCAAAAGGAGTCGGGGAGATCAGTATGACTCATCATAGATCGAACCATATCTGATAGAGTTCGATTTCTCCTTCCTGAAACTCGATTCCATTGAGGTGTTCCAGGAGGAGTGAGTTGAGATGTTATCCAACATTCTCTTAGATAGTCATCAAATTGTTGGCCTGAGTATTCTCCACCTCGATCTCATTGAAGTGTTTTAATGGTCTTGTCAAGTTGGTTTTATACTTCATTCTTAAATTCCTTGAACTCTTCAAAGGATTCGGATTTGTGTTCCATCAGATACACAAATCCATATGTACTGAAATCATCAGTAAAAGTGATGAAGTATTGAAAACCTCCTCTAGCCATTGTGCCCATGGGCCCATATACATCACTATGTATGAGGCAAAGAAGATCACCGACCCTTTCACCCTTTTCCGGTGAATGGGGTTTTGGTCATCTTCCCAAATAAATAAGATTCACATGTCTCAATTGATTAAAAATCAAATGAGTCCAATAACTATCTTGGTGGAGTTTGGATATGCATTTCTCATTTATGTGGCCTAAGCAACAATGCCAAAGATAAGTCGGGTTCAAATCATTTGTTTGGACCCTCTTAGCACTTATGTTATAGATAGACACTTCATATTGTTCAACTTTGCACAACCATAAAATATATCATTCAAATAAATTGAACAACTATTGTTCTTCATTATGAATGAAAAACCACTCTTGTATAAACAAGAAACGGAAATAATATTCCCACTAATGACAGGCACAAAATACAATTATTTAGTCCAATAACTAGTCCAGTTTTCAAAATTAAATAATATGTTCCTACGGTTAAGGTAGCAACTATGCTCCATTTCCTCACGTAGGTCGACTTCTCCTTTAGCAATGACCTACTTCATTTAGATCCTTCACATTCACACTAATCTGAGATTCATATCCGGTATCCAATACCCAAGATGCAGAAATAAGGTAAATTGACTTCTATACATATATTCCTGAAGCAGAAGTCTCACTTCCCTTCTTCTGGATCTCCTCCAGCTACTTTACACAGTCTCCAATGTCCTGATTAGCCACAGTGGAACAGTTTTCCTTCGTAGCTATCCCACCATAGACTTCAAAACAAAGGTACTAGGCTTATCCTTGCCTTTGTCCTTTGGTTTGAAATAGGGCTTCTTGAACTTCTTCTTGTCCTTTGCCTTTCTAGGTTGGACCATTAATATGGCCTTCCCTTTACCTTTATTAATGTTTTGCTCAGCTGTTCTTAACATCCTTAGCAATTCTGGCAGTGGTTTGTCAAATTCATTCATGTTATAGTTCATGATGAATCGACTATAGCTGTCCAGCAACGATTGCAGGACAAGATCAGTGGCCAACTCTTGGCCTAAATGGGAATCCAAGACTTTCTATTTTTTTTCAATGTACCCAATTGTTTTGAGTACATGAGCACCAACAGGGGTTCCCTCTGCCAGTCTACATTGATAAAGTGCTTATGAGACTTCAAATCGTTCAAGCCTAGCTTGTCCTTGATAGGTCTCTTTAAGTGTACAATCATATTGTACGCCTCCATGTTCTCATGCTATTTTCAGCATTCATGGTAGCAAGCACAAGGCAACCTACATCGAAAGCAACATCCAGATGCTTTCTAAAAGCATCCTTGTCACCTTTCGAAGCATTTGCGACGAGTGTTTCAGGAATAGGCCCTTCCAGGACATGCAACCTTTTCTCATGGCTAAGGACAATCCTTAGGTTTCTATACCAGTCTAGAAAGTTTGTTCCAAATAATTTGTCCTTCCAAAGGAAAGATCGCAGTAAAAGATTATTTGATGTGTTCAAAATTATGCACATAAGTATCATAAAACAAACATATTAATAAGGTCTTTAAATAAATATGTCTCCCACTATTTTGATTCAAAACAAGTACCCTCAATATAAAGAATAAAAAAAAACCATCACTAGATTTTTCCAGTGGGCCAAGATCCATATTTCACTTAATTTTAAGTCAGCTTAGCTGATCGCTTAAGAAAAGGTTATTTAGGTAGGAACACACTTCCAATTGAATCTCATACAACTCTTGGATAGTTAGGTGAATAACTCTTATTCTAATTCATCTTATGAATTAATGCCTAACTTAATGCCTCTAGGTTTTTAAATCCTATTGAATACTCCTAGTTAAGTCAAAACCCAACGTATGACAGTTGGATATTAATTTTTATCCCATCGCTCCTCACTAAAATAGATAAAGGTACCCTGGTTTAGCAGACCCACACTTTAATCGATTCTAGCCTTGACGAGTGCCATACATTGGAAGGAAAATCATGACATAATATTAGTGCCTCTAGGCTTTTCAATCCTATTGAATATACCCAGTCAAAACAAAATGGTTGACAATTGGATATCACTTTTATCCTATCACGCCTCACTAAAATGGATAAGGTACCTTGCTTTAGCAGACCCACTCTTCATCGATTATAGTCTTGACGAGTGTCATTCATTGGAAGGCACACAAGTATTGAGGGATTTAATCGCTTTAATTTTATTCGTTGTTAAACCATTTAACATACAAGCATGCATCTCATACAAATACATGATATGGTTATGGCCTCCTAAAATTCCAATACAAAATTACATCACATATAATCTTGAAGTCTCCATCCACATGTCTCCACATGCTCCTTTGACTCCATGCTCTTCCTGGTTACATTACATAACAAGAAGAAACCTCGTTTAACATATGAGGGGATAGACATGAGAAAAGAATTACAAAAGGAATATAGGAGGTAAGGCACGACACGCAGGTCGTATTTAAATTAAAATAACTAAGGCCATAACCAATCATCATGCAAACTCAACATCCAATGATTGTAAAACGAGTGATAAGATGTATATATTAAGCGAGGTTGGATTACGCGCGTACAAAATAAAACATTACGCAGTGTCTCAAAACAAAAAACTGGATTTGATAAATACTCAACCAATCATCAATAAGTGTCTCGCATCAAACGAATACTTCACGAACCGATAAACGAGTAAGTCCCTCGTATCATTTGAATACGCTCTTGTCAGCAAATTGATAAGTGGCATGTTTATCACAGCCAATATTTGAGTCAAGACAAGGTTTCAACAATTGAACCCTTGATGCCCAAGACATGAACTCTTTCATGTTCCTTGGGACCCTCCAACATTAGAACATATAAACATATATATACATCGCACATAAAACAATCAATAAAAGGAACAAAATAAACTGATTCTGAAAGCTGCGCTTCACTTGCGCTTTACCTGCGCTACAGCGTAGGTGAAGCGCAAGTATCAGAATTAAAATACGTAAACTGCGCTTCAGTCTGCGCTGCAGCGCAGGTTGCAGCCCAGATATCAGCGCTACGTTTTTCAGCAGAAAAATAACAAAAACATCATAATCCTTCACAAGATTAAAAGCCTAAAACGTGTTTATCGCAAACCAAAGCTCTGATACTAATTGAAGGGAATCAAGCATGTGGTCAGGGTGCAGCGTAAATAAATGGATTCCCTCCCTTCTTATAATCGTTTTGCGAAAAACACGAATCAAGGCATAAAAGGTATTAAAACGAAATGTCGTACCTTATTAGGATTACAAACGAGGGAAAGAGTAACCACGTCTCTATTGGTATCCATGCCAACAGTCGGACTAGGAAACCGTCCTCACCTCTGCTAGTAGCCTTAGAAAGTAAGAAGCGATTGCTCATGTGTGTCTGGGGGTAGTGCATCTCATGCTCTATTTATAGAGTGGTGGCTAGGGTTTTACCCCCTCACTCACTTAACCCTCACACTTATGGGCCTGGACAATTATTAAATTAGAATTATTATCCTTTTCCTAGTGGCTTGTTGTATGCGTGTGACCCAATAGGATTTTATATTTGGTTATGATATTAAAATAAAACCCTTTTATATTTAATATCATAAATAGTGAGCGGCATCTAGCAATACATCACTATCCAAATATTGAGAATAACAACAACTTTGATGAATCCTATTTTATGATAATAATTTATATGATCTGTCCTTTGTCCAAATATCTAATTGAACACAAGGGCATGGATTGTGTCAACCTTGTATAATTCAATTTATATTTTCTTGATCCCCAAGTAGACTGTACAGAAAATAAATATCTCATATTTATCCTCCTGAGCACGACCATGCATTTTGCAGTCTCACTTTATCAAGAGGCCAATAGATATAACTCCTGTTACATAGGAGGGACAAATCTCATCTAGAGCACTCACATTCCACCACACAATTTATTTATGTCCAAAAAACCAACTTATGATTACCCTGTTATAGGTAACGTTGGATGATAATTAAAAACTTATAATGCCTTATGTAGGAATCATAGTGATTTCAGGTCGAAGGACTTCATATAACATCTATCAATTTAAGAAACGTTCATGACACTTATGTAACAATCCATGCAACGTTCTTAAGGTGGGTCTGTCCAATACATCGTTACTCTTAATGTGCACCTATGTGAGAACATGATATCTCATATCCATGATCTGTGAGATGTGATCATCGATGAACTCACACACTAGTCTAAATGCATCTTTGTCCTAAGATGATACTTGACTAGGGACTATTTAAGAATAGTTCTTCATAAGATCTCACGATCAAGTCATCTACTTGATTTCTTATGAAGTTTAAGTTTACGATTCTAAGGACAATAATTATATTCTAAAAGAAAAGTTTACCTTAATAACATAACATGATACAAGTGATGGTTGTTCATAAATATATAAGTCTCTAGTGCATATTCCTAACAAATACTCGAGGTGGAAGTCTCACTTCCCTTCTTCTTGATCTCCTCCAGGTACTTTGCACAGTTCTCTTCCAATGTCCTGATTGGCCACAATGGAAACATTTTGCTTCCTTAGCTATCCCGCCAGTAGGCTTCAAAGCAGAGGTACTAGGCTTGTCTTTGCCCTTGTCCTTTGATTTGAAATAGGGCTTCTTGAACTTCTTCTTGCCCTTGCCTTTTTCAGGTTGGACCATCAATATGGCCTTCCCTTTACCTTTCTTAATGTTTTGCTCAGCCGTTCTCAACATGCTCAACAATTCTGGCAGTGGTTTGTCAAATTCATTCATGTCGTAGTTCATGAAGAATTGACTATAGCTGTCCGGCAACGATTGCAGGACAAGATCAGTGGCCAACTCTTGGCCTAATGGGAATCCAAGCCTTTCTTGGTTTTCAATGTACCCAATCATTTGTGTACATGAGCACCAACATGACTTCCCTCTGCCAGTCTACACTGATAAAGTGCCTTTGAGAGTTCGACATTCATGGTAGCAAGCATAAGGCAACCAACATCGAGAGCATCATCCAGATGCTTCTTAAAAGCATCCTTTTCAGCTTTCAAAGCAGTTGCAGCGGGTGTGTTTCAGGAACGGGCTCTTCCAGGACATACGGCTTCTTTTCATGCCTAAGGACAATCCTTAGGTTTCTGTACCAGTCTAGAAAGCTAGTTCTAGACAATTTGTCCTTCTCAAGGACAGATCTCAATGAAAGGTTACTTGTTGTGTTCGTTGCCATGGTTATCTATTAACAGAAAATTATGCAAGTAAGTATCATATAACAAACATATTTAACAAGGGCTTTAATTAAATATGCCTCCCACTATTTTGTTCAAACTAAGTACCCTCAATAATCAGAAAATCCCATCACTAGATTTTCTAGTGGGCCAAGATCCATATTTCACCTTATTTTAAGTCAGCTTTGGCTAATCGCTTAAGAAAAGGTTATTTAGGTAGGAACACGCTTTCCAATTTCATCTCATAGAACTCTTGGATAGTTGGGTGAATAACTCTTATTCTAATTCATCTTATGAATTAATGCTTCTAGGTTTTTCAATCCTATTGACTATACCTAGTTAAGTCAAAACTCAATGATTAACAGTCGGATATTACTTTTTATCCTATCGCGTTTTACTAGTATGATAAAGGTACCCTGCTTTGGCGGACCCACACTTCATCAACTCTAGTCTTAACGAGTGTTATTCATTGGAAGGCAAAAAGAATATTTTCTTCGAGGGATTTAAATCGTCTTAATTTTACTCCTTTGTTAAACCATTTAACAAAAAACACACAAGCATTCATCTCATACAAATACATCATATGGTTATGGCCTCCTAAAAACAAATACAAAATTACATCAACTATATAATCTTGTAAATAATCTTGAGCTCTCCAAATCTTCCACTGAATCCATTCTCCATGACCTCCCGGTTATATTACATAACAAGAAGAAACCTCATTAACATACGAGGGGATAAAGATGAGAAGAGAATTACAAGAGGAATGTTAAGAGGTAAGGCACGACACGCAGGTCGTATTTAAATTAAAACAACTAAGGCCATAACCAATCATCGTGCAAACTTAACATTTATTGATTGTAAACGAGTGATATAATAAGATGTATATATTAAGCGAGGTTTGATTACGCGCATACGAAATAACACACTACGTAGTGTACCACGGGGTTCCGGCTGCCTGATCAGTGGGCGAGGGTCAAGGGGAGGCCGCCCCTTGCAGGGATCGGGGCAGCGCCCCGAAACAAAAAATTGGAGTTGATAAACACTTAACCAGTCATCAATAAGTGTCTCACATCAAACAAATACTTCACGAAGGTAAGTCCCTCGTATCATTCGATTACGCTATTGTCAGCAAATTGATAAGTGGCATGTTTATCACAACCAACATTTGACTCGAGACAAGGTTTCAACAATTGAACCCTTTGACGCCCAAGACATGAACTCTTCATGTTCGATGGGACCCACCAACATAAGAACATATATATACATCGCACATAAAACAATCATAAAGGAATCAAAATAATTGAAATGCGAACGTGCGCTTCACCTGAGCCCAGTGTGGGTGAAGTGCAGGTTCCAATTTTAGATTCTGTAATTTGCGCTTCACCTGCACTTCACTTTCGCTTCACATGCGCTTTACTTGCGCTCCGCGTGAGTGAAGCGCAGGTTCGAGATTCAAAATCCTGTATGATGCGCTTCACCTGCGCCCAACACAGATGAAGCGTAGGTAACGGCGTTCGATGCGCAGACTGCATTTTTAAGTAGAAAAATAGAACATCAACATATTCAAAACGATTAAAAGCCTAAAACGTGCTTATCGCAAACCAACAGTCGAACTAGGAAACCCTCCTCAACTCTGCTAGTAGTGTTTAGAGAGTAAGAGCGACTACTCTTATTTTCACATGTCTAGGGTAGTGCATCTTATGCTCTATTTATAGAGTGGTGGATAGGGTTTTATCCCTCACTCTATTAACCCTAACATATATGGGCCCGACCCATTATGTTATAATTCTAATCAAATTAGAATTATTATCTTTCCTAGTGGCTTGTTGTATGCGTGTGACCCAATAGGCTTTTAATATTTGGTTATGATATTAAAATAAAACTCTTTTATATTTAATATCATAAATAGTGAGCGGTATCTAGCAATACATCACTATCCAAATATTGAGATTATCAACAACCTTGACGAATCCTATTTTATGATAATTTATATGATATGTCCCTTTGTCCAAATATCTAATTGAACACAAGGGCATGGATTGTGTCAACCTTGTATAGTTCAATTTTTGTTTTTCTTGATCCCCAAATAGACTGTTCAGAAAATAAACATCTCATGTTTATCCTCCTGAGCATGGCTAGGCATTTTCCAGTGTCACTTTATCAAGAGGCCTACAGATATAACTCCTGTTACATAGGAGGGACAAATCCCATCTAGGGCACTCACATTCCACCACATAATTTATTATATGTCCAAAAACCAACTTTATGATTACCCTGTTACAGGTAACGTTTGATGATAATTAAAACGTATAATTTCTTATGCAGGAATCGTAGTGATTTCAGGTCGAAGGACTTCATATAACACTTATCAATTTAAGAAACGTTCATGAAACCTATGTAACAATCCATGCAACGTTCTTAAGGTGGGTCAGTCCAGTACACCATTACTCTTAATGTGTACCTATGTGAGCACATGATATCCCATATCCATGATCCGTGAGATGTGATCATCAATGAACTCACATACTAGTCTAAATGCATCTTTGTCCTAAGATAATACTTGACTAGGGACTATTTAAGAATAGTTCTTCATAAGATCTCACGATCAAGTCATCTACTTGATTTCTTATGAAATTTGAGCTTATTATTTAAGGACATTAATTATATTCTAAAAGAATAAGTTGCCTTTATAAAATAACATGATACAAGTGATGAATGTTCATAAACATATAAGTCTTTAGTGCATATTCCTAACAAGATATAGAGAAAGAGAGGGAGATATAGAGAGAAAAGAAAATAGAAGAGTGAGCTAAATTTTGTAGAAAAACAAATACTCTTCTAGAAATGATTCTTAAAGAAGCCATTATGTCCAGAAGTTTTGCAAGTTTTGGAAGAACTCTTAACTCAAGAAACTCCAGCAAGACCTCTCAACTACAACCATCCATGGTTTTTCTACAGAGGGTTTGTTGAGTCTCAAAATGTTATTAAAAGATTAATAATGTTTTAAGTCTCTTAACCCAAAGTTTAATAGATAACAAATCCGGTTATCGTTCTTACGAAAAGGAACAGTTTCTGCTGAAGGTATCTTTTTAATATTTCAGAAGGTATCAACTGAAGAAATCCTATCCACTGAAATAATGAAACCTTCCGAAGTGAAGAAACCTGCTGAGAGATCACGACCTGCTGAAGGTGGAGAACATCCTGAAGTTGTGAGACGACATACTAAAGCATGTTCATCTTCAATACAATATTCTCTGATATTGTTTTTGAAGACTCAAGTCAACTGTAGCTGCCTCAGTTACTTGTGCCTCTCATTCTTCTGGAAAGTCAGAGAAAGTGCTTTTTGGCATATTTCAAATTTCTCTCACCAAAAAGGCAAAGTCTGTAGTAAAGTACACGCTACTCAGAAAAAAGTGAAGCCTGTGTAAAAAAAAACTCGGTGTTTACCCTGAAGAGGCTGGGTTCAAAGAATACTTGTATCTGATCAGATAGTGGAAAATCTAGTGGAGTGTTTGCCCTAGGACTAGATGTAGATCACTGAGTTAGTGGGTGAACCAGGATAAATTTCTGTGGCTAAGTTCTCTCAACCCTTAACACTTTATATTCTGTTTGTCTAACCAATAAGGGTTTAAGAAAAGTTGTATTATAAATCCACGCAGAAAACAATCTTTTCTTCACATGAAAATACTTCAAAATTGTTTTTATTCCAAGCTTCTGAGTTGCATCAGCAAGTTGCTGAACTTCCAGTTTTGGAAGGTTGCTCAAATATTTTCAAACTCAGTTTGCTTGTTCAAAGGTTTTCAGAAAAATCTGTTAAAGATTATAAAACACTATTCAACCCCCATTTCTAGTGTTTCATGTGGTTCTAATAGTTGGTATCAGAGCTCAACTTCGGGTTGAGCATCTCAAAGTGCTGAAGGAGTAGATCCTGATGGAAACCTCTACAAGCAACTCTCACTACATAGTTGAAGGTGCCTCAGTCTCTAGGCCCCTTACTTTCAATGGCTCTGACTACCAATACTGTAGAGATCATATGAAGCTCTTTATTGAAAGAAGCAACATAGATCTTTGGGATGTGGTCACTGATGGTGATTATATTCCTGCCAACAATGGTGTGCCCATTCCCAAATCAGAATGGACTGACGATCAAAAGGCGCGTGTACAACTCAATGCCAAGGCGAAAACTCTACCTGATTTGTTCTTTGAGTAAATCAGAATATGAGAAGGTGCATGGCTACTCTTCTGCCAAGGATATCTGGGACACCCTAGCCGCAGCTCATGAGGGAACTGATAATGTGAAACAATCTAAAATCAGCATGTTGGTGCAACAATATGAAATGTTCAAGATGCATGAATCTGAATCCATTGATCAAATGTTCGGAAGGTTCCAGACCATCACAAATGGACTCAAATCTCTTGGAAAGACCTATGATTCAGGCGATATTAATCGCAAAATCCTTAAAGGTCTACCAAATATTTGGAGGCCCAAAGTAATTGCCATTCAAAAGGCAAAAGACCTCAACTCTCTGAGAATGGAGGAACTTTTGGGATCCCTCAAGGTCCATGAGTTGGAACTTCGAGAATATGCCCCCAAGAAGAAGTCACTTGCCTTGAACACCAAATCCAAACTGGCTAGGTCTGGTGCATAAAAGGCCTTGAAGGTAGAAGAGTTCTGAAAAGGGTCTGAAGACTCAGAAAGTGACTCTGATGATGATGATGATGACCTCGCTCTGCTGAGTAGGAGGATCAAGAGGATGCTTCAGAAGAAAGCCAAATTCAGAAAGTCATCCTCATCTGACAACAAAATAAGTAAGTCAGGTAAAGAAACTCTTTCTTCTAACAAAATAATCTGCTATGAGTGCAGACAACCCGGTCACATGAAAGTCGATTGCCCTAAGCTAAAGAAGTTTTCTTCAAAGAAAAATAAATTTCCAAAGAAGAAGAAAAGCTTCATGGCCACATGGGAAGATCTTGATGATTCCACCTATGAAGAGCATGATGAAGATGCTGAAGAAGCTAACCTGTGTCTGATGGCTAGTCTTCCTTCATCAGACAATTTTGAATCAGAGGTAATTCCACAAACTCTGCAAGATCTGAATTATGATCTGGTGGAAAGTTCTAAGGAACTTTTTCATGAGTATAAAGATCTATCAAGAGCCTTCACTGAAGTTGCTACCAAAAATGAAGCTCTTGAAGATGAAAATTTGTCACTCAAGGAAAAGCTTCTTAGCTTTGAGATCTGTGATTCAGCAAGTTTGAAAAAGGAAAATGAGAATCTTAAAAAACAAGTTGCTGAACTCACAAAGGACCTAGCTGCTTTTGTCAATGGAAGCAAAAACCTGAACATGCTTCTGGGAGTTCAAATGAATCCCAAAGACAAAAGTGGTCTTGGTTACTCAGAGACTTCCTCCTTGCATGATGTTGAAATTGAAAATGCTAATAAGGCTAAGAACGTAAGGGATGTCTTCATTGTGGCAAGCCTGGACACAATATATCTCAGTGCCGACACAAAAAGAAAGGTAGACCTTCTGCTAACAAGAAAGGACCCAAAAAGATGTGGGTACCTAAAGCTTTAATTGTTCCTGTTACAGATGTGTTTAACAGGACAAAGGAGACGCCACAAATGGTACCTGGACAGTGGCTGCTCGCGACACATGACAGGAGAAAGGTACTTGTTCCAAAACCTTAAACCTAAGGATGGTGGAGTGGTGACATTTGAAGGAGATCAGAAAGGCAAAATCACTGGCGTTGGTTCAGTAGGTATATCTCCTTTATCTTTTATCCACAATGTCCTCTTGGTTGAAGGTATTCAACATAACCTGCTGAGCATAAGTCAATTGTGTGACAGTGGTTTTGTTGTATCCTTCACAAGGGATGGCTGTATAGTCAGAGACTCCTCTGACCAAATCATTTTTACTGTCAAGAGACACAATAATGTGTACAAAATTGATCTTGAGGACCTTGCTTATCAAAATGTGACTTGTCTTATTTCAATGAAAGATGGAAAACAGATTTTGCATCAGAAACTTGGGCATGCCATCTTGAGATTAATCTCAAAGCTCACAAAACACAATCTTGTAAAAGGCTTACCCAAGCTTTCCTTCAAATCTGATATTTTGTGTGAAAATTATTTAAAGGGGAAGCAAACAAGAAGTTCTTTTAAAAGCATAAATGTTGTTTCAACTGCTAGACCCTTAGAACTACTTCACTTTGATTTGTTTGGTCCTACAAGAACAGAAAGGCTTGTTGGTAAAAAGTATGGTTTGGTTATCGTTGATGACTATTCTAGATTCACATGGGTGATAATCCTCAAAAGCAAGGATGAGACTTTTGAGAACTTTGCCAAATTTTGTAAAAGGGTGCAAAATGAAAAGGGATTTTGCATATCTGCCATTAGAAGTGATCATGGAGGTGAGTTTGAAAATTCAAGCTTCAGCATGTTCTGTGATGAGAATGTGATCTCTCACAATTTCTCAGTGGCTAGAACACCTCAGCAAAATGGGGTTGTTGAGAGAAAGAACAGAAGCTTGCAAGAGATGGGTAGAACCATGCTCATTTCAAGCAATCTTCCGAGGTCATTCAGGGCAGAGGCTATTCATACAGTATAACATCCCGCAAATTAGGAACTTTAATAACTTATTAGGTTGAAAATAATAGGGTTATGTATTAGTCATTAAGAGAATATAAGTTGAGGAATTAACGTAATTTGAGGAGCTATGGGTTAAAAACTCAAGTATAAAACCAAGTTTTAAGCTTTAACTTAAGTGAGTTTAGGGATTTAGAATAAGATTATTGTGTTGGTAATTAAAGGATGAATGGGGATTATGGAAATTAACTTAGAATTCTATTTTCAATTTTAAATGAAGAGTAATGGGTTCTGGTAATCGATTACAGGGAGTCTGTAATCGATTACCCGAGAGCTAGTTTTTAGGTAATCGATTACTCACAGGTTGTAATCGATTACCTGAGGGCTGAGTTTTTGGTAATCGATTACCAAGGGTTGTAATCGATTACCCGATTCAAAGAAACATTGTCTAGTGTAATTTCTACCTCTGGTAATCGATTACAACATTATTGTAATCGATTACCAGCTGTCTAGTATAAATACTCGAACATACAAATCATAAACTCATTTTCTTCTTCTTCTTCTCCCCTTCGAACCCTAGAGAGAGAAAGAGTGAGTTTAGAGAGAGAGCTTAATTTTGGAGCTTGGGAAGGAGATTGAAGCTAGAATCATCAATTGAATCACTTCCACTTCTCATTCTCCTCTTAATTTCATGGATTTGGTGAGTATAACTCACACACCCACTTTCCCCCTTTGAGTTTGATTTCTCCCCAATGTATGAACCCTACTCTTTAATCCCTCTTCTATATGATAATTGTGGTTAGTTTAGTAATGTATGCATGAAATTGAGTAGTTAGTTAGCATTTTCATTGAAAAACCTTAGGGTAGCGAGATTTACGAAAGTAGCGAGATTACGAAATTGACAAAATGTTCAATGCATGAACCCTACCCTTCGATTCCCCTTTCTATTTAGTTAATTTGATTGGATTTATGAAGTTTATACTAGGATTGAGTAATTTATGTTAGGAATTAATTATAAATCCCTTGAATTTCGAAGTTACGAAAGTTACGAAACTTTCGAAACACTCGAATTGCTTGAAATTCTAGTTTTGGGTTATCAATTCATGTTTACCGGTTTCTACCGTGAGTAATATAAGCTGGCCTTCTCGCTGTGAGTAAAAAGTTAAGCAAACTAAGTAAAACATGACTTCGGTCCAGTAATGGGTGGGATACGTCCCCGGGAAAGACGTTTCCCGTAGTCTGAGCTCAGGTCTAACTCCAGTTTAAGTGATAAGATCATGCCTGCTGAGCACAGCAATGAGTTGCATCATTATTGCATTATAATGATTTGAGTATTAAGTTTATGAATATGTTATGTTAATTATCTTTATTTGATATGAATATGAGTATGATATTTGGCTTCATATTAGTTAGTTAAGTTGATCTCCCCCACACTTTATGCATGTTTAGTTATACTCGCTGAGATTATTATCACACCCCACGTTTCGGGGATTTACTTTAATTGTGCAGGTACCTTTGGGGACGTTGAGGCAGTTATGGTGAGGATAGAGCTTAATCTTACTTCGGTTGGAAGATTCATTAATAGGATTATTTCCTAATGTATTTGTAGCTATTATTTGGTTATTCATTTAGGTCTATTGTCGTATCTTGTATAAATGTAATTATTCCTTATTTGGCCACTAAGGCCTAGTTTTAATGTTATGATAGGTTTAAATATTGAAATGTACTGGTTTTGCTGACTTTCAGGATAAGCCGAATTCTGGTAATAGTCCGGTTTTTATGGGAGACTCTGCCGAATTTCCGGTATGAGTTCATTGAATCACACTTCTTCAAGTGTGGAATCTTCTCTATGTTTAAGTAAGATTTACTATTATTTATGAAATTGATGTTGTATTGAAATTGCTTAAGCTAATCGTTGGAAAGTTTAAGCGAATGTGTGTCGAAAATTTAACGTAATGATTTCAAGAACTTCAGGGATAGTGTTTCCAACGGATATTATTTCTGAGTTTAGAAATTAGGGCGTTACATTATGGTATCAGAGTAGTTCAATCCATTTGGAATGTGGTTAGGCTAGTTGCCCCTAACTTATTATGATCTTGCAGTACATGTACTCATTATAGGGACTGATCACTCCTATAGTGTGTGCGTTGTACATGGAGATTATGGTTAGTTATGTGAGTAGGTTACCTTGGTCGAGGAGTTAGAATACTTCCTTAATAAGGGTAGAGCCACCCATCTTGTATTAGAAAGAGAGTAACCTAAGTTTATTCCTGAGAACAGTATACTCACCATAGAAGCTTTATAGAATGTGACCCTAGAGCCTAATGAACATTAGGCACCTCTAAGTTAGTTAGTTAAGATAGATTCATTACTTATGGAGGTTGGTTTGTTGTTTGACTTATATGTTGTCTTGATTGTGTAACTTGTATAATCGAATGTTTTGTGTGTCTTGTTAATTGATTGTAATGTTGGTTTGTTGAATGATTTTATGGCATATTATATTAGAGTGTGTGTGTGTGCTTGTTAGGTAGTAGTCCACATAGTTAAAATTTCTTTTAGGCATACACTTGATAAAAATCACACCAGAGGGGATATGGGAATATTAGTACATAATGGGATAACTACCCTACTTGGGATGAACCAAAGCTTGCTTAGGCACACGAGAGGAATATGAACCATTAGGAAGGGTATGAGGAGATTGAACAATTATATAGGTCCAAGATATACCCTAAATTAACAACATAGTGCGAATATCATGGGCCGTTAAAAACATAAACTAGGAAGGGCTAAGGAATGAGATTTCTTCTGAAATGATATAAGAATAGGTGTATCCTCTTAGTCATCTTGTGGTAGTCAGGAGACTTGTCGTATGGGTAGTGAGTTTCAGTTACCTAACACCTTATGCCTTACAATGACTCGCGATCAGCGAGGTCTTTCAACCTTACCAAGTGGGTAGTTTATCACGAGACAATTATACTTTAACTTTTTCTTTTCCACTCTTAGAGAGTTTTTGGTAACCTATAGGGGCAATGTCTTATAACCCTAAAAATCTAGAAATTATCAAATAAGAACATTTCATCCATACCTTCAGTTTAACCATATCGGTTTCAACCGCGAGAACTCGGAGAAGTACTCAGGGAAAAGAGTAAGGTAAGGGTCCATGATCAGGGTAGTGAGAACAAACCAGATGTTTCTCTGTAAACCAACTCAGTAGGTATACCATCCATAGTCACACAGTTAAAAACCTATTAGTACCAATGGAGAGAACCTTAGTCACAACTCTTTTAAGGGAGAGGGATCTTAGTCAAGGAAGTTAATAGTTCTAGTACAAATTGCATAAGGTAGTGTAGATTTACCTATGAACCTAAATAAGAAAAAGAAGTTTTTAATTAAATTATATTTAGGGTTAGCCTTGTAGAAAAGAACTAGGGATCACCTGAGGGAATTGTTAGGTAGATAGTAAGTGAATCAAACACCTTAGTTAGAAATAATAAAGTAGCGGAAATATTATAGACATCCTATAATTGATTAAAGAAGGGGAGAAAGTTATGGTTGAGGCCCTAATGGGAATTGAGTAGAACAAGTAGATTAATAGACAACACTAGAATTAGTCAAGGAATTATCAAGTAACTACAAATGTCTTCCAGCCACCCAATTACCTAACCTTAATTGTGAAGTACCATGAGGGATATACCATAAACCCAAATCATACATGTTTAATGTTGTAGTTGTAACCATTCTTACCTTGGTCATCACTCACCTGGAAAACGCATAACAACCCTTATGAAGTAGTGTGGAACTTTTATGCCAGTATTCCAAACAGAAATAGGAAATTCTATATCACCTTATAATGAAAATAATCCGGGAGCTTAGGAAGGGGGAGCATAAATTAGTTTAGAAATTTGAATGTAAGTTTGACACCTCCAGTGGAGAAATCAAGATTTAGAACCCTGAATAATGTTAGGGAGGGCCTAAAGCCTTAAAGGGGGGTAACCTTATAGAAAGGACATAGGAAGTCATAAAGGGAACTTGGTACGCTAGCAGACCTAAATTATATCTAGCCTGAAAATTAGAATTAAGAATGGGTAGTTAGACTCAACCCAGAGGGTCAGGAGCAAATTAAAGGTTTGTGGGATCGCGCATCAGGTTAGAACGCCAAGACATTTAGAATTCCTTACCCCTAGGATAACCAGGGTGTGGATAAAACTCTAAGCCGCCTTCCTTTTCAGTAGAAACTTAGAGCCAAGCTAAGTACGAGCCTAACTGGTAAAGTGAGATAGAAATAGGGAAAGATCCCATTAAGGGAAGTTAGGAAATTAGTGAGTTTACTGCGATCATGCTATGACCGTAGGTATTTTAACTACGTTCATGGCGTGAGTGTGTTGTTAGAATTTTCAATGCTTTCTTAGAATAGTGTGTACCGTCTGTCACACTTTAGTTTGATGTTACTTGTGTGACTGTGTGAACTTAATTCCTCGAACATGACGTGAGTGTTGGACTATTTCGCCAATGCAAACGTAGTAATTCGGGGGATTGAGTAATATTGTGTGCATGACTTATTGTTAGTAATATAGTAGAACTTAAAATATAAATATGTAAATCACTTGGAATTTTCCCAAAACTAGCTAGATCATTAAGAACATAAGACTTGGAACCAGCCGGTAGTTGATGGGTTTGGGTATGGAATTAGGATCCTTACTTAGTTGTTGTGTGAAATCTTTTTCTATGATTAGACTTTATCAAGGGTGTTGTTTAACCAAACCAATCAAGTATACCAAATAGAGTAGAGAATCTCTCCATGTGTCTTTCGTGAAGATACATAAAATGAGTTTGTTAGAGGAGTTCAGGAGCCTAAGTTTAGGTGTAACAGTTGGAGAGCATAATGTCAGACCTCATAGAATTGAGATCATCAGTGAGCTGAGAGCTCTAATCAGGGAGACTCAGAGTTTGGACTCAAGCCTCCAAGAAAGAAGACAGCAGTTAGGGTTTTCCGAATCAGAAGATGGGATGATTCTCTTTCAAGGAAGAGTCTGTGTCCCTAAGGGGGGTAGCCTCAGGCAGCAGGTGTTAGAGGAAGCAAATAGAGGTAAGTTTTTTGTACATCCTGGCTCTACCAAGATGTATCAGGATTTGAAGAGAGATATAGTAGATTATGTTTTTAAGTGTTTAGTGTGTCAGTAGGTCAATATAGAACATCTAAACCATTAAGAACCCTTTTACCATTAGAAATCTCTGAGTGGAAGTGGGAGAGTATAGTTAGGGACATTGTGATAGGTTTGCCTCGAGTCCAAGCTGGTTTTGATGCCATCTGGGTGAATGAGGACTGACTAGCCAAGTCAGCTCACCTCCTACCAGTAGGAATACCTTTTCCCTTAGCAAATTAGCAGATTTGTATGTTAGGGAGATTGTTAGATTCTATGGCATTCCCCCTAACATCATATCAGATAGGGACCCTAGGTTCATTTCTAGATTCTGGAATGTATTTCACCGGGCTTATGGGAACGACTTCCAGAACTTTTAATTGAGGTAGTCTTTAATCTCTGCTTTCTTAAACAATTTCGAGGTCAAAATTGCTAAAAGAGGGGTAGAATGTAACATCCCGCAAATTAGGAACCTTAATAACTTATTAGGTTGAAAATAATAGGGTTATGTATTAGTAATTAAGAGAATATAAGTTGAGGAATTGAGGTAATTTGAGGAGCTATGGGTTAAAAACTCAAGTATAAAACCAAGTTTTAAGCTTTAACTTAAGTGAGTTTAGGGATTTAGAATAAGATTATTGTGTTGGTAATTAAAGGTTGAATGGGGATTATGGAAATTAACTTATAATTCTTTTTTCAGGTTTAAATGAAGAGTTTTGGGTTCTGGTAATCGATTACAGGGAGTCTGTAATCGATTACCCCGAGAGCTAGTTTTTAGGTAATCGATTACTCACAGGTGGTAATCGTTTACCTGAGGGCTGAGTTTTTGGTAATCGATTACCAAGGGTTGTAATCGATTACCAGATTCCCAGAAACATTGTCTAGTGTAATTTCTACCTCTGGTAATCGATTGCATCATTACTGTAATCGATTACCAGCTGTCCAGTATAAATACTCGAACATACAAATCAGAAACTCATTTTCTTCTTCTTCTCCCCTTCGAACCCTAGAGAGAGAAAGAGTGAGTTTAGAGAGAGAGAGCTTAATTTTGGAGCTTGGGAAGGAGATTGAAGCTAGAATCATCAATTGAATCACTTCCACTTCTCATTCTCCTCTTGATTTCATGGATCTGGTGAGTATAACTCACACACCCACTTTCCCCCTTTGAGTTTGATTTCTCCCCAATGTATGAACCCTACTCTTTAATCCCTCTTCTATATGATAATTGTGGTTAGTTTAGTAATGTATGCATGAAATTGAGTAGTTAGTTAGCATTTTCATTGAAAAACCTTAGGGTAGCGAGATTTACGAAAGTAGCGAGATTACGAAATTGACGAAATGTTCAATGCATGAACCCTACCCTTCGATTCCCCTTTCTATTTAGTTAATTTGATTGGATTTATGAAGTTTATACTAGGATTGAGTAATTTATGTTAGGAATTGATTATAAATCCCTTGAATTTCGAAGTTATGAAAGTTACAAAACTTACGAAAGTTTCGAAACACTCGAATTGCTTGAAATTCTAGTTTTAGGTTATCAATTCATGTTTACCGGTTTCGACCGTGAGTAATATAAGCCAGCCTTCACGTTGTGAGTAAAAAGTTAAGCAAACTAAGTAAAATATGACTTCGGTCCAGTAATGGGTGGGATACATCCCCGGGAAAGACGTTTCCTGTAGTTTGAGCTCAGGTCTAACTCCAGTTTAAGTGATAAGATCATGCCTGCTGGGCACAGCAGTGAGTTGCATCATTATTGCATTATAATGATTTGAGTATTAAGTTTATGAATATGTTATGTTAATTATCTTTATTTGATATGAATATGAGTATGATATTTGGCTTCATATTAGTTAGTTAAGTTGATCTCCCCCACACTTTATGCATGTTTAGTTATACTCGCTGAAATTATTATCTCACCCCACGTTTCGGGAATATACTTTAGTTGTGCAGGTACCTTTGGGGACGTTGAGGCAGTTATGGTGAGGATAGAGCTGAATCTTACTTCGGTTGGAAGATTCATTAATAGGATTATTTCTTAATGTATTTGTAGCTATTATTTGGTTATTCATTTAGGTCTATTGTCGTATCTTGTATAAATGTAATTATTCCTTATTTGGCCACTGATGCCTTGTTTTAATGTTATGATAGGTTTAAATATTGAAATGTACTGGTTTTGCTGACTTTCAGGATAAGCTGAATTCTGGTAATAGTCCGGTTTTTAGGGGAGACTCTGTCGGATTTCCGCTATGAGTTCATTGAGTCACACTTCTTCAAGTGTGGATTCTTCCCTAAGTTTAAGTAAGATTTACTACTATTTATGAAATTGATGTTGTATTGAAATTGCTTAAGCTAATCGTTGGAAAGTTTAAGCGAATGTGTGTCGATATCGAAAATTTAACGCAATGATTTCAAGAACTTCAGGGATAGTGTCTCCAACGGATATTATTTCTGAGTTTAGAAATTAGGGCGTTACACACAGCTTGCTATATCCAAAACAGAATTCTGGTATGGCCTATTCTAAATAAGACTCCCTATGAATTGTGGAGAGGAAGGAAACCCAACATTTCATATTTTCACATCTTTGGTGTAACGCACCCGAGCCGCTTGCAGGAGTGATGAGGGTCCCCACAAGCCAACACGAGTCTTTCCAGTATGCGTTGTCCTCACATGCACACTTTACGGGAAACTTCCCATAAGGTCACCCATCCCTGAATTGCTCCAAGCCAAGCACGCTTAAATATGGAGTTCTTATGTTATGGGCTTCCGAAAAGAAGATGCATCTTGTTGGTAGTGTTCTCCACAACAATTTCCTTTAAGCTATCCTCAACTGTACAGTCCCATACCTTCACAGCCTCTGGATCCCTCTCATTCGGGTGTGGGTTCGGTTCATCCATGTGTGCTTAGAAGCCTGCCAGGAGCCGCTCCTTGTCCGTGCCTCTTTGCACCGGCGATCACTCCCCGCCCTAATCAGCCTCCGGCTCTCACATGCCCACCAGTTTCCGCCTGGTTCGTCCCCGAACCACATCATACTGGGAGAGGCTCGGCTCTGATACCATTTGTAACGCCCCCGAGCCGCTTGCAGGAGTGATGAGGGTCCCCACAAGCCAACACGAGTCTTTCCAGTATGCGTTGTCCTCACTTGCACACTTTCCGGGAAACTTCCCAGAAGGTCGCCCATCCCAGAATTGCTCCAAGCCAAGCACGCTTAACTATGGAGTTCTTATGTTATGGGCTTCCGAAAAGAAGATGCATCTTGTTGGTATAGTTCTCCACAACAATTTCCTTTAAGTTATCCTCAACTATACAGTCCCATACATGCACAGCCTCTGGATCCCTCTCATTCGGGTGTGGGTTCGGTTCATCCATGTGTGCTTAGAAGCCTTCCAGGAGTCGCTCCTTGTTCGTGCCTCTTAGCACCGGTGATCACTCCCCACCCTCATCAGCCTCCGGCTCTCACATTTGGCTCTAAGTGTTTCATACTCAACATTAAAGATGATCTGGGTAAGTTCGATTCAAAATCTGACAAGGGATTCTTCATTGGTTATTCAGAAACCTCTAAGGCATATAGAGTTTACAACTCTAGAACCCTATCTGTTGAGAAACCATTCATGTTAGATTTATTGATGCTAAAGAGACTGATAGGGAACTATCAAATATAGAAGAGGATTTTGCAGGAATGGAGCTGAACCCTACTTCAGAGACTTCAAAGACTAAGGATGAAGCACCTGTTGAAAGACCCTTTGAAGTACCTGTTGAAATGTCAACTCTTCAACCTGCTGAAACTGATACTCATCAGAAAGTTGATGCTAAGTCTCAAAATGAGCAAGTTTTCCCTCGCTGGCGTGAGTGGAGATACAGAACTCATCATCCTCGAGAGCAAATCATTGGTGACACTTCAGAAGGAGTAAGAACAAGATCAAGACTTAGAGAAGTCAACAATCTTGCCTTCCTTTCTGAAATTGAGCCTAAGAATGTTGAGGAAGCTTTGCATGATGAAGGGTGGATCCTAGCCATGCAAGAATAGCTTAATCAGTTTGCCAGAAGTGATGTTTGGACTCTTGTTCCTAAACCCCATGGGAAAACTATCATAGGAACCAAGTGGGTGTTTAGAAATAAACTCTCTTAAGATGGTCAAGTTGTCAGAAACAAAGCCAGACTTGTTGCCCAAGGCTACAATCAACAAGAAGGTATTGACTTCACTGAAAATTTTGCCCCAGTAGCTAGGCTTGAAGCCATTAGGATTTTACTTTCCTATGCAGCAAACAATAGCATCAAACTATATCAGATGGATGTTAAGAGTGCCTTCCTAAATGGTTTCATTGAGGAAGAGGTATTTGTTAGACAACCCCCTGGTTTTGAAAACTTAACTTTTCCTGATCATGTTTTTAAATTGAAAAAGGCTCTGTATGGTCTGAAACAAGCTCCCAGAGCTTAGTATGAAAGGTTGAGCAATTTTTTACTCAAAAATGATTTTGAAAGAGGAAAAGTTGATACAACTCTTTTCAGAAAAATGTCTAACAAAAACCTGATTCTAGTCCATATATATGTTGATGATATTATTTTTGGATCAAAAAATTCCTCTCTGTGTACTGAGTTCTCAAGGATTATGCAATCTGAATTTGAAATGAGTTTAATGGGAGAACTAAAATTTTTCTTGGGACTTCAAATTAAGCAAGATTCTGATTGTATATGGATCCATCAAGAGAAATATACAAAGGAAATGCTTAAAAAGTTCAATATGCATGATTGCAAGCCTATGGCAACTCCTATGCACCCCTCATTTATTCTAAATAAAGATGAAGGAGAAGAACCTGTTAATCCAACAATGTATCGAGGTATGATTGAATCCTTATTGTATCTTACAACAAGTAGGCCTGATATTATGTTCAGTGTATGCTTGTGTGCAAGATTTCAGTCTGATCCAAGAGTAACTCGTTACCAAGCTGTAAAAAGAATTTTCAGATACTTGAAAGGTACTACTAATCTTGGTCTATGCTATAAGAGGAGTAAGGATTGCAGGTTAGTAGGATTCTGTGATGCTAATTTTGCTGGGGACATAGTTGAAAGAAAGTCAACCAGTGGAGGATGTCACTTCATTGGAGGAAATCTGATAAGCTAGTCAAGCAAAAGACAGAGCACAATTGCTCTTTCCACTGCTGAAGCTGAATACATTGTTGCTGCATGCTGTTGTTCATAGCTGCTGTGGGTAAAATATCAGTTAGAAGACTTTAATATTCTTATCAAATATATTCCAGTATTCTGTGATAACACGAGTGCAATCAACCTTTCCAAAAATCCAAATCAGCACTCTAGAGCAAAACATATTGAAATCAAACATCATTTTATAAGGGACTATGTTGAGAAAGGAGTTATTGATATATAGTTCATTGACACAGAACATCAATGGGCTGATATATTCACTAAACCACTTCCTGAAGATAGATTCAAATTTATCAGAGAGAATTTGAACATTCTCACACTTTCTGAAAATTGATTTTCACTAAAAATTGTTTTACATAGAAAGTATTGATATGCACAAGTAGTGTCCTGAATCTATTTCCTAGTTATCTTTCACTTCTTCAGTAAGCTCTGTTTGCCCTTTTGATTGATGACAAAAGGGGGAGTATAAAGAAACTAACCAAAATCTGAAGTTAAGTGTGTTTCAGAAGGATTCTCATATTCAGGGGGAGCAAGCGCAGAAAATGAAGCTAATGAGGAACAAATGAAGCAAAGTTTTTAAGCAAGTTACAAACAAGTTTTAGCAAAGAATCTCTGCATCAGTATCTGAAATAGGGTAGAAATACTCTAATTTCTTACTATCTTTTTCCCTTCAGATATTTGATTTAGTTCTTAAGCAGATTTGTCATCATTAAAAATGGGGAGAATGTTGAGTCTCAAAATGTTATTAAAAGATTAATAATGTTTTAAGTCTCTTCACTCCAAGTTTTAATGGATAACAAATCTGGTTATCGTTCTTACGAAAAGGAACAGTTTCTGCTGAAGGTATCTTTTTAATATTTCAGAAGGTATCAACTGAAGAAATCCTATCCTCTGAAATAATGGAATCTTCCGAAGTGAAGAAACCTGCTGAGAGATCACGACCTGCTGAAGGTGGAGAACCTCCTGAAGTTGTGAGACGACATACCAAAGCCTGTTCGTCTTCAATACAATATTCTCTAATATTCTGTTTGAAGACTCAAGTCAACCGTAGCTGCCTCAGTTACTTGTGCATCTCATTCTTCTGGAAAGTCAGAGAAAGTGCTTTTTGGCATATTTAAATTTTCTCTCACCAAAAAGGCAAAGTCTATAGTAAAGTATGTGCTGCTCAGAAAAAGTGAAGTTTGTGCTGCTGACTCTACCACCTGCTACAGCTAAGGGTTCAGGCTATGTGTCACAATGGAAGCATTTGCATTAAATGCTATCTCTCAACGGGAAATCGATTGGAGATCAACAGACGAAAGCTTTCCTCACTATAAATACCAGACTCCATGAAGAAACCTAGAGACAACAGAATACAAAAAATTAACTAGCTGAAACGCTACTGAAATTCATATTCATATGTTTCATTGTTTGTACAACATCTCTATATCCTGAGTCTTACTCAGTTATTTGTACAAGTTTCCTAGTTCAAGCTCTAAACTTGTGTAGTTTCAGAGTTTGATCATTTTCTTTCAAACAGTTTTTACTGGGTTATCCTGAAGAGGCTGTGTTAAAAAAATACTTGGGTTTTTAGCCTGGAGAGGCTGTGTGTTCAAAGAATACTTGGGTTTTTTAGCCTGGGGAGGCTGTGTCCAAAAAATACTTGGTGTTTAGCTTGAAGAGGTTGAGTTCAAAGAATACTTGTATCTGATCAGATAGTGGAAAATCCAGTGGAGTGTTTGCCCTGGGACTAGACGTAGCTCACTGAGTTAGTGGGTGAACCAAGATAAATTTTTGTGGCTAAGTTCTCTCAACCCTTAACTCTTTATATTTTGTTTTATCTAACCAATGAGGGTTTAAGAAAAGTTGTTTTATAAATCCACGCAGAAAACAATTTTTTCTTCACGCGAAAATACTTCAAAATTGTTTTTATCCAACCTTCTGAGTTGCATCATCAAGTTGCTGAACTTCCAGTTTCGGAAGGTTGCTCAAATATTTTCAAACTCAGTTTGCTTGTTAAAAGGTTTTCAGAAAAATCTATTAAAGATTATAAAACACTATTCAAACCCCCTTCTAGTGTTTCCTGTGGTTCTAACAGGTCAAGCAAATGCCTATATCAACTTCTTTGTTGGAAAAGAAATAATCTCTCTTAAGGTTCTTTCCTTTTCTTGGCTAAATAGAAATGGTTTCACTTTCCAACATGATTTAGAATCACAAAGTTTGGAAAAGTTTGTTCAGTTAAAAGGGCATTATTACCCTGACTTGGTTAAAGTCTTTTATGCAAACCTCTACTATGATGAAAACGAAAACCTACTTTCTGAGGTAGAAGGAACAAAAATCTGGATGAATAATTCAACGTTTAAAGAAATAGGAGGAATATCTGCTAGAGGGGCCAGATCAACAATCTTAAAATTTGAATTTAACAGGCGTAACATTCAGTACAACAAGCTTCAACTGCATAAGTCTATGTGGGATAATCCAAATGAACAGGAAGATGAACAATCTGTTAAAAGATCAAAAAAGAAAAAGTCTGTTTTCAACACAGGGGGAATGAAAGTAAATGAAAGATTGTTACATTACACCTTGGCATGGATTATAATAGCTAGGGGGAGCAACCATGCTCAGTTGAATGAAGAGGATATGATGATGATTTGTGCTATAAAGAACGATATTAAAGCCAATTGGATAGATAAAATTAGCAATAATATGATGACGACCAAAAGATTGATTGATTATAAATGTCCTTATGTTGTTTTCATATCGAAAGTTCTTGACCACTATGGTGTTGATACAAGTGGTGAATCAAGAGAAATTACTAGAGAAACACATGATGTTAAGGACAAAGCATTGAAAATGATGAAATTGGTCAAAACAGAAAATGGTTGGTTTAATAAAGATGAAATCAATAATGAAGAAAATCCTAATGAAGATGAAGATTCTGAAGAAGGTGAACCTAACCCACTCACAACCTTTGAGAAAATGGTTCTTAACAAGTTAAATGAAATCTCTGAAACCCAGAAGAGGAATTATGAAGTCTTGAAGGACAGAATTGAGGCAGTCTCTGAAAGGCTTGATGAACTTAAGTTCCATTCGCGGACGCTTAGGAAGAGCTTCAGTTTTTAGGATCTTATTTTATTTGATTTTCATATTAGGATGCATATTTCTTTTTGGATGACTATAATTTTACATTGGTATTTTCATATTTCTATTCATGACTATTATGTTTGTGTTTGATGGATATTATTATGCTAATCACTTTGCTTATGTGCTGATCTTAGAATATTAGATAATAAATTTGCATGAAATTTTTGGTTTTAATTTTCCAAAAGGGGGAGAAAGGATGAGAATTAATGAGTAATGTGAAAAATATATATGACTTGATAAGAATATATGACTTGATGTTAGATATTGGATATGTGAGATATGATTTGATGATACATTATGAAACATGATTACTATGATTACTGTGATTTGTTTAATAAACACATCTGCCATGCAAGCATTTTCAAAGTTCTTTAGGATTGAAGAAATGGAAATTGTCCTTGTGCCCACTGCAAGTGTTGCTGAAATTGTTTGGCGTACCAAAACCAAAAAGGGGGAGATTGTTGGACATAAGCTTCATTGAAAGATACAAGTGGTAGCCATGTCTCTCAGATATTAAAGTGTTTTGGTTTGGTTGTAGGAAGTAGAAATTTAATATTCATTTTGCAGTGCCAAAGAGGTTTCAATGGATGTGGCACTTGTATTGTTTGTTTTTAGTATTAGGCAAGTCCTATGTGTTTGTTAATTGTTTTTATTTGGATTGTAATCATGTAGGATGAACTCATGTTTTGGTTTTCAAGTTTGAATGGCTTGGAAGCTAATTTACTCAACTACTAAGTATTGATTTGCCTTTGGTATAATCAATTACTTTAGTTGGTAATTGACCCCAAGTTGATTCGAAACTGAAAATGACATGATTTCTGGTACAGGAACGAAAATAATCAATTACCTGATAAGGTTAATTGATTACCACTGCACCTGATGAGAAATTCAAATAATGGTGCCCACTGGTTTAATCGATTACCACATATAGTAATCGATTACTCCTGTTTCCTGTGAATGAGTTCTGGAACTAAAACGTTCTGGAGTAATCGATTACCTGCTAAGCTAATCGATTACCCTTGATTCTGCAGAAACTCTAGACAATTCTCAACCATTTTAAAACTGATTTCTAACTAACTTTTGAAACTCAAAAGCTATATAAATATGAGAATTTCGAAGAAGAGATAAAAGATATAGAGAAAGAGAGAGATATAGAGAGAAAAGAAAAGAGAAGAGTGAGCTAAATTTTGTAGTAAAACAAATACTCTTCTAGAAAAAGATTCTTAAAGAAGCCATCATGTCCAAAAGTTTTGCAAGTTTTGGAAGAACACTTAACTCAAGAAGATCAGATGATTTGAGATGAAGATTGACATACGTTCATGAAGTCTACCTACACATTCAAGGTGTTATCGTTCTAAACTTAGTTTTTACATGAATTGTTTTGATTTGTATTGTCTCTTGAATAGGGATTCATAGAGAAGTACAGTGTGTGATATCTCAAGAACGGGGTGTTCTTAGAGCTTGTTTGTGAAATCTTGTGACAGGGTGTCATAAGTAAGGTTGTTGTTCGAGTGGCGGGGTGTCACAGATGAACATGCTCTTGTGGAGTGCAAGAGAGAAACCTTTTGTTTGCTAGAAAGTCTTTCTTTAGGATTGTATGTGCATGGTGTTTGTAATCAATTCTATAGTGAAAGCTGATTTAGTGGTGTGCTAGATCAAAACTGGATGTAGGCCCCTTTTTAGTGGTTGAACCAGTATAAATCACTGTGTCATTTTCTCTATCCCTATACTATCTTGAATTGTAATTCTTGGTAATATAAAATAGGTTCTTGGTTGATAAAATAACAAAAACTAAATAAAAACATTGCTTGAATTCTGAAAGTTTGAATTGAATACTGTTTAAAGAATTAATCAATAATCTTGAGGAATCAATCTTGATAATCAATTACATTCTGTTTCACAAATTGGTAATCAATTACCCTCTGCAGTATATTTGATCCGCTGCATACTGATATCTTTTGATTGCAAACTCTGATAAATTTGATAAAATTAATCTTTGAAAACATATTTGAAAGAATTCTAAAGGCAAGATTTTTAAAGGGAAAAACGAATTTTGAAAGCTAACTAAAAAATTTTTTTTATCGTGAATCTATTCAACCCCCCCCCCTTCTAGATTCCGTCTGGGACCAACATTCTGAGTTTCAGGTTGATTTGAAATTTTGGGTAATGCCCTGTTATAGGGGAGACTCTGCCGGATTTTCGGTAGGAATATTGTGAGCTGGAATGTCCGTAGTGGTGGTTAAGTCCATGAGTTGTTAGGGGAAAAGTAAGAGATAAGTAGAGGAATGGGGAAAATAGGATTGGGGGCGGGAGAAATTGAATTAGAATGAAAAAGGAAGAAAAATAAGGAATTTGAGTACTGATAGGCTCGCTCAGCCTGCGCTCCAGCGCAGCCTGAGCGAGCAGATTAGAGAGTGGCAAAGAAACTCTCTTGTTTTCTCGCTCAGGCCACGCTCAGAGCGCAGCCTGAGAGCAGAAAACAGAGAGTTTTAGGAAGAAGCCAGGATCTTATGTTAGGGGGCCAAATAAAGTTGAAGTGTGAGTCAGACTATAAATATTATTGCTAAATAAATAAAGTTGTTAAAAAGATAAAATGACTATATAAAATAAAACCAAAGAAAAAACAAATAAATTCAAAGTAACTAAAAGGTTAGACTATAAAAGAGCTCTGCATTCCTTCATGTCACGAAATCCATCCATAATTGAATCCACACTAAACTTCTTCGCAATTTCTCTCTCAATAGAGATGATGAGACAATGCTCTAGAAAGTCATCGTCCATTTTGTTTTGAAACTTAGTTTTGATGCGACAATGCTCTAGAAAGTCATCGTCCATTTTGTTTTGAAGCTTAGTTTTGATGAGACAATGCTCTAGAAAGTCATCGTCCATCAACACAAGTTTTATCAACCTATAGAAAAGTGAATAAATGTCTACTTTCCTTGTTTCCACTAACCATTGACACAATTCTGAAGTGCTAGATAATTTGTGAAATTCTTTGTTATTGGCTATCTCAATCTCAAAGTGACGCAATTGCATTCTCAATTCTTCTTTCTCAACTTCTGTAAAGTCTTCAGGATATAATATATGGGCAAGTTTGCAAATGTCACCAATTTGAAAACATCTGCAGGCTTCTCTTGGATCAAGAGTGCAACTAAGATTCAACAACTCAATTACTTTCTCATTAACTCAATTTCAATACCCTAATTAACTATATTTTATTGATTTTTTACAATTCAAATTTTAATCCTTATGTCTTAATTTAAATTTAAAATATTATCCTTATCATTTAAGTCGTGAATTTTTAAAGTAATTTTGAAAAGTATAGATTAATAATTCAAATTCAAATCCTTCTTTAAATTTGGATGATATACTGGATTTTGTATTTTTAATGATAACTTTTTTTAACACTAATCCTTATTATTACAATTCAAATTCAAATCCTGATTGATTCTATTTTTTCATATTCTAATTTTAATCCTTATCTCTTAATTTAAATTTAAAATATTATCCTTATCATTTAAGTCGTAAATTTTTAAAGTAATTTTGAAATAAATTAGGAATATAATTGGAAACAAAATGTGGACACCAATTAACTATATTTTATTGGACTCAATCAACAAGGTTTAAACTAGGCTTTTTTTTTATTATACAACTCTTATATAATTATTCAAATATATATATGTAAAAAACAAAAGTTGAGGGGGGGCATGGCCCACCTTACCTATAACCCTCCACCCTCGGTTCCCTTCCTCATTCTTCATCTATTCCCTTTCCATTCTAGAGAGAGATTGAGAGATTCTAGAGGGAGAAAGCAACCATTGGAGCCTGGAGGAGGAGACCCAAGCCAAGAGCATCATCCCAAACCTTCTACCCAACCTTGTCCAACACATAAATAGACTAGTTAATACATATATCATTTCAAATTTGTTTTATTAATTTAAATTTAAATTCTTATCATTACTATTTATTAATATAAAATCATCAATTATTAATCAATAATAATAATAATAATAAATGACTGATTTTATAAAATTTAATTATTATGGTTATTGATTGTTATTTTAAAATTAAAGCAACATAGTTTTTAAATGATTGTTGGTTGATTGATTGAGTTTATTTTTTAAAATATTATTATGGGATGAAATTTGATTTAAGTTTTTTTTAAAGAGTTAATTTTAAAAAGAGTTCACTCTTCAATGGTTTCTTTTAGTAAATGGCTATAAATTGAACTCTCCTGACAAGTAATATTAATTGATAAAATTACTATTCAATTAGTATCATTTGATCATTGAGTGATTTTATTATTCTTGATTTCTTAATTTTAAAGGAGCTAAAAAATACTTTCTTTTTTTATTTATGAGAGACGATATTATTGCTAAAAATGCTAGTCATGCTGTTGATTTTGAAAAAAAAATTATTTTTTAATCATTTATAAGTATGGGGACTATTTTGTTAATAAATGGTTATACTTCATAGTCCCGTTAACGGAAGAAATGTTACTCGTTAAGGTTTTTAATTTTTAGAAAATAAATTGTTTTTCTCAAATTTGAGAATAATTTTCAATTTACAGGACTATCTTGTTAGCAAATGACTATACTCCATAGACCTATATAATTTAGATAATATTAACGACAAAAATGCCATTTGTTAATATCACCAAATCATTGTATTAATATTTTTTAAACATTTTATAATTTTTATTTAGTATCTGAACACTTTACAATTAACATATTTACTAAAAGGATGTGAGATTTATAGAATCAAATTATTTAATTTTAAGAAATAAAATCCCCTCTCTTTCTCTCACATCTTTTATATTTACATGCAAATATAAATTTGATTTTAAAATAATTTTGTTAATTTGTTGATTTATTTATACATGATTGTGTAATTGTTAATTGATTTTGTTAATTTTATTAACATGATTCCATAATTATAGTTTGATTTTATTATTCTTTGTTAAATTTAATAAATTAATTTCTTCGCATGTGATCATAAAAAAACTAATCAACACTTTATATATTAACTAGTATATTAACAAATTTAGTATGCAGAAAAAATATTTTAATATAATAAATTAAGATTTTTACATTAAAAAATAATAAGAATTAGCTTAAATCTCTCTCAATCTCTATGTTAAAAAAGATTTTGAATTTCCTCAAATCCCTCTCAATCTCTTAAAAACATAATATTTTGAAATATAAATATTGTTGATAGTTAAAAAATAACCTTTTTTTTCAAGTAGTCAATTTTAAAAATTTAAATAATATTATAATTGATTAGTATTTTGTCATTGGATGGTGAATGAGAGTGAAATTTTCCCTTTCAATCATTAATAATGATTTTCTCTCTCTTTCTACTTATATTCATATGCAAATATAAATTTAATTTCAAATTAAAGTTGGTAATTGTTCATAAAAAAAGTTTGTAATTTATAAATTTGTTAATTTATTTATACATATGAATGTTGATTAATTTTATGAATCCTATTAACATGATTATTGTAATATCCACAAGTTTCAATCATGATAATAAATTAAATTATTAGGGAAGCAAGATTTTATGGGAAGAATTGGGGTATACTAGTCTACAACTTAGAAAAATTAGGGAAAACGTAATTCTGGCACTCTCGTTTAAGCGAGGGATACTCGCCCAAGCGAGAGTTACAGGAAAAATTAGAAATTTCACTTCTGTCCAACTCGCCTAGGCGAAATGGTCTCGCCTAAGCGAGATGTAGGGCAAATTTTATGAGCTCTCTGGAATATTCTCGCTTAGGCTAGAATGTCTCGCTTAAGCGAGAATGAGGAGTTTTTAGAAATTTGGCCCGTCTCGCTTAAGCGAGCAAATCTCGCTTAAGCGAGAATTCACTAATTTGGTTTTTCAGCACCATGTGCCCTAATCTGTTTCATTCATGAAATGTTTCTAAAATCTTAGAGATAGGGGGAGAGGAATCTTAGAGAGAGGGACACCTTTTAAGGCTTGAAGAAGGACTCAAGGGCAAGGATTCAACTCACGTTTCCATCTCCAATCTCCAATTTCGTCGTGATTCTTATCTTAGGTGATAAATTATGTATGTTCTTCCTTATGATTAGAGTGAAAATCATGAAGTCAAGGTCAATTGTGATAGAATACATAGGATAGACAACTTTTGTATGTTTCGGTATGTTCGAAAAGTTTTGAATTAGTCGTTTATGATAAAAATGCTCATTTAATCAAGAAAATTCATGTATTTATGATAAGGCTTCGGCTATTACGGGTCATGGACCGTTTATGTTAAAATTTGGCTTCGGCCGGCAGGTAATGGTGGCGACGTAATGTCCCCAAGGGGAATACCCCTTGTAGTCTAAGCTCAGTCTAACTGCATGTCAAGTGAAAAGAATCCTTCTGCGGGGAAAGGCAGTTCATGATTATGTTAGGATTATTGATTTCAAGGTTGAAATTATGATTATATCATGATTAGTTGAGTATTGTTTCCTTATATCTATATATGTTATGAATTGTTTTACACTGTTTTGCTCACTGAGGCATAAGTCCCATCCCTGTTTCTGGGTTGTTGTTTAGATCCTTAGCAGGTCGGCGGGATTCCATGTTTGGTCGAGAGCTAATAGATAGATCCAGGCAGAAGACCTCTTTTATTTATTTTGTTTTGGATGTTGGATGTATAGTTTCTAGGATGTGCCCTGATCTTTGTTTTGGGTTAGATGGATATTCACCACATGTGTATTTTGTGTAATGGTTCCGTTCCAACTTGTAGCATGTGTTACAATATCCATTTGACACTTTAGTATGTATATGTGTATATATGAAATCCCAGGACAAGTTTCTTCTGAAACCATGTGTTATTGTATACCTGTTGGGTTTACTGTTTTAGATATTAATAATGTTTCAGATTAATTTCCTAACTTTTGGGAATTTGATTCCAATGGGCAAAAATCCTAAAGTCTTGAAATTAAGGATGTTACATTTTGGTATCAGAGCAGTTCAATCCAATTGGACTGTGGATTAGTGTTCTCTTGCTTATGGTCATTTTCTTATATGCATAATTGTGAAATATAGAGGCAGGAGGGGTAGACCCCGTACTAGGCCAAGATCTCCAACACCCTTTGATGCTACTCCAGATGTTAATCTGGATCCGGTGGCCGCAACCCTCCAAATGCTCACCCGCATTATGGGGGACCAGGTTAATTCTAACCGAGATCAAGCTGCTGCCAGCGCTACCATTCTTCAGGAAATTCGACGTGTACCAGCGGGGATACCACAACCACCTCGACCTCCAGTGGTTGATCCGTTCGTACAAGGACTCACGGAGTTTCGGAAGCATTGTCCTACTTCGTTCACTAGTGCTTTTGATCCAAAAGCTGCATCCAAATGGCTCAAGGATCTCAAAAGGATCTTTGGGGTCATGGGGTGTTATGAAGAACTGAAGGTGTCTTTTGCTTCGTACATGCTTCGGGGTGAGGCTGAAGATTGGTGGCATGGAGCCAGTGTTCTTGTTAATACACCGAGGGTTCCCAACCCTTGGGAACAGTTTGAGACTGCTTTTATTGACAAATATTTCCTAGCCAATGTGAGGAGACAAAAAGAAACAGAATTTCTACAGTTCAAGCAGGGGAGCCTATCGGTGGGTCAATACGTGGCAAGGTTTGAAGAATTAGCGAAGTATTCCCGTTTCCTTCAGGTCCACCCTGATGAGGAGTGGAAATGTAGACAATTGGATCAGGGTCTCAAGTCAGAAGTCAGAAGAGCTATGGGGACCTTAGAGATCAGGGATTTCCCTACCCTGGTCAATAAGTGTCTCCTTGCTGAGGAACATCTAAGGGAGGTCGAGGCACCCAAGCCCTTGGATCCTAAGGGCAAGCGGAAGGTGGAGAATCACATTCAGGGTAAAGGCTCTAAGCCTAAGTTTCAGGGTAACCCCACTCTTTCGTTCCGTCCTACTCAGAAACCGGGAGAGATACCCACATGTCCTAAATGTGGAAAGTCTCATAAGGGAGATTGTCTTTTCGGGCAGCAAAGGTGTTTTTACTGCAAGGAACCGGGTCACATGAAAAAAGAATATCCGAAGATGAGAAACCAACCCAAATCCCAAACCACTGGAAGAGTCTTCACCCTCAGTGGGGAGACGACAGCAGAGACGGACAATCTGATACGAGGTACATGTTTCTTAAATGGTAAACCCTTAGTTGTACTATTTGACTCTGGCGCAACCCACTCGTTTATTTCTAAGGACTGTGTGAAGGAATTAGATTGGCATGTCACTTCTTTGCCATATCTCTTAAATGTCACCACTCCGGCCAAGGAGGAAATTTCCACCTCTCTTGTTTGTTTAGGTTGTTTTATTATTGTGCAAGAGAGAGTCTTCGAGGTCGATCTCATATGTTTACCACTTGTAGGAATCGAGGTAATTTTCGGTATGGATTGGTTATCCAAACACCAAGTCATGTTAGATTGTTTCAACAAGGTTGTTGTTTTTTCGCCTCTTCCTCTTACTCCGAGGGAGCGACCACAATTTCTGTTTTCTAGTATTACCCAAGTTGTTAAAAGTCTAAGTGACGGGAGTGACTGTTTCCTTTTAATGTTATCCTCAACTATAGATAAGATCTTCAACCTAGACAGCATAACAATAGTCAAGAAGTATCAGGATGTTTTTCCCAGTGAGATCACCACCCTACCACCTGATAGGGAGATTGAGTTCTCCAAATATTTGGTTCCAGGCACCACACCCATATCCAAAGCCCCTTATAGGATGTTACCCCTAGAACTCAATGAACTTAAGACAAGTTAGAGGGATTAATAGAGAAGAGATTCATTAGACCTAGTGTGTCAACTTGGGGAGCGCCTGTGCTTTTGGTCAAAAGAAAAATGGGAGTATGAGATTGTGTGTGGACTATAGGCAGTTAAATAGGGTAACCATTAAGAATAAATATCCTTTGCCTAGAATAGATGACTTGTTAGATCAACTTAGAGGGGCATTTGTGTTCTCTAAGATAGACTTGCGGTCAGGGTACCATCAGATCAATATTAGGAGTGAGGATATACCAAAAACTGCCTTTAGAACAAGGTATGGACACTGTGAGTATTTGAAGATGCCGTTTGGTTTAACCAATGCTCCTGCAGTGTTCATGGATTACATGAACCGGATTTTCCGGCCCTTTTTGGATAAGTTTGTCGTTGTATTCATAGACGACATTCTTATCTACTCCCAAACCTTAACTGACCATGAGCAACACCTTAGGATAATTCTTGGAATTCTGAGGGAAAAGAATCTTTTTGCAAATTCTGAGAAGTTCGAGTTTTGGTTAGACAAAATACATTTCCTAGGTCATGTTGTCTCCCAAGAAGGAGTGTCAGTAGATCCTGCTAAGATAGAAACGGTTTTAGAGTGGGAGCGACCCAAAACCATCACTGAGATTAGAAGCTTTCTAGGATTGGCAGGGTATTATTAGAGATTTATTAAGGGGTTTTCTCAGCTTGTTTTGCCCCTCACCAGGTTGACCCGTAAAGGGCAAGCCTTCATTTGGGACGAAAGTTGTGAAAAAAGTTTCCTAGAGCTTAAGAGTCGGTTGACTTCTGCTCCTGTGCTAGTGTTACCGGATCCTTTGAAAACCTTTGAGGTTTACAGTGATGCTTCTGGGAGAGGACTTGGTTGTGTGTTGATGCAGGAGGGGAGAGTAGTAGCTTATGCATCTAGGCAGCTTAGAGCACATGAGGAAAATTACCCCACCCATGACTTAGAACTAGCAGTCGTGGTGTTTGCCCTCAAAATCTGGAGACATCATCTGTATGGAGTGAAATTTGATGTGTTTAGTGATCATAAGAGCCTTAGATATCTTTTTGATCAAAAGGAGTTGAATATGAGGCAGAGGAGGTGGATGGAATTCCTTAAGGATTATGATTTTGAGTTAAAGTATCACCCGGGTAAGGCCAATGTGGTGGCCGATGCCCTCAGTAGGAAATCCCTTCATGCATCTTTGATGATGGTTCATGAGTTAGAATTAATAGAGAAGTTTAGGGACCTGAGACTGAATGTAGTGATTGGTAAGGACCATTTAAGTTTGCACTGATTAGAAGTGACCAGTGAGATGATGTATTAGATTAGAGAGGCTTAGAGTTCAGACCTAGAGCTCCAGTCCAGGCTTGGCTAGCCAGGATTCTCCATATCGGAGGATGAGATGCTACTCTTCCAAGGAAGGGTGTGTGTTCCTAAGGGAGGTAGCTTCAGACAAGATATGCTGGAAGAAGCTCATAAAAGCAAATTCTCGGTACATCCTGGTTCCACTGAGATGTATCATTACCTTAGGAAGTTATTCTGGTGAGAAGGGATGAAGAAGGAAATAGCCCAGTTTGTTTCTAGATGTTTAGTGTGCCAACAGGTCAAAATAGAACACCAAAAACCATCGGGATCACTTCAACCCCTAGAATTACCTGAGTAGAAATGGGAGGGGATATCTATGGACTTTGTAATGGGACTACCTAGGGTCCCAGCAGGTTATGATGCCATTTGGGTTATTGTTGATAGGTTAACCAAGTCAGCCCACTTTCTACCTATTAGGTCTAACTATTCTTTGAATAAGTTAGCTGATCTTTATCTCAAGGAAATTGTGAGACTTCACGGTATTCCCTCTAGTATAGTCTCAGATAGGTTTTGGAAAGCCCTTCACCAGGAATTTGGGACTAGACTGAGTTTTAGCACAACTTACCACCCTCAGTCTGATGGTCAGTCTGAGAGGACCATTCAGACTCTGGAAGACATGCTTTGGGCGTGTGTTTTGGAGTATAGGGGTAATTGGGATAGATACTTGCCTTTGCTAGAGTTCTCTTACAATAATAGTTTTCACAGTAGCATTGGCATGGCTCCTTTTGAGGCACTCTATGGTAGGAGGTGTAAATCATCCTTGTGTTGGTATGAGGTGGGTGAGAGGAACTTTTTGGGACCAGAATTGGTTCAGGAGACCTCTGACAAGGTCAGGGACATTAGGGAGAAACTCCGGACTACTCATAGTAGGCAGAAAAGTTATGCTGATAGGAGAAGAAAAGATCTAGAGTTCGATGTAGGAGATCACGTATTCCTTAAAGTCACCCCGGTCACAGGTATAGGAAGGGCCATCAGGGCCAAAAAGCTAAGTCCTCGTTTCATCGGTCCTTTCCAAATACTTTAGAGAGTCGGTCCTGTAGCTTACAGCGTAGCCCTACCTCCACAGTTGTCCAATTTCCACGATGTATTTCATATTTCTCAACTCAGAAAGTACATTCATGACCCTTCACACGTCATTAGTTCTGAGTCAGTACAATTAAGGGAGGATTTGACAATTTTAGCCAAACCTGCACGGATTGTTGGCTGGAATGTCAAAACATTGAGGAACAAGTCAATTCCATTGGTTAAGGTGATTTGGGAAGGTCAAACTGCAGAAGAAGCCACGTGGGAGAAAGAGGAAGATGTTTTTAAGCTCTATCCAGAACTTAACATATAAGGTAACCCTTAAGGATGAAACTTAGGTAACTTTAGAGTTAATTTTGGGCAATTTTGGGAGCAAAATTCCTTAAGGGAGGTAGAAATGTAATATCCACAAGTTTCAATCATGATAGTAAATTAAATTATTAGGGAAGCAATATTTTATGAGAAGAATTGGGGTATACTAGTCCACAACTTAGAAAAATTAGGGAAAATGTAATTCTGGCACTCTCGCTTAAGCGAGGGATACTCGTCCAAGCGAGAGTTGCAAGAAAAATTAGAAATTTCACTTCTGTCCAACTCGCCTAGGAGAAATGGTCTCGCCTAAGCGAGATATAGGGCAAATTTTGTAAGCTCTCTGGAATATTCTCGCTTAGGCTAGAATGTCTCGCTTAAGCGAGAATGAGGAGTTTTCAGAAATTTGGCCCGTCTCGCTTAAGCGAGAATTCACTAATTTGGTTTTTCAGCATCGTGTTCCCTAATCTGTTTCATTCATGAAATGTTTCTAAAATCTTAGAGATAGGGGGAGAGGAATCTTAGAGAGAGGGACACCTTTTAAGGCTTGAAGAAGGGCTCAAGGGCAAGGATTCACCTCACGTTTCCATCTCCAATCTCCAATTTCGTCGTGATTCTTATCTTAGGTGAGTAAAACTCACCACCCACACACTATTCCTTTGCATGTGATCATTGTATGAACCCTACTCCTTTTCTTTCCATTTCTAATGTATGTGTTTGATAAGTTATGTATGTTATTCCTTATGATTATAGTGAAAATCATGAAGTCAAGGTCAATTGTGATAGAATACATAGGATAGACAACTTTTGTATGTTTCGGTATGTTCGAAAAGTTTCGAATTAGTCGTTTATGATAAAAATGCTCATGTAATCAAGAAAATTCATGTATTTATGATAAGGCTTCGGCTGTTACGGGTCATGGACCATTTATGTTAAAACTTGGCTTCGACTGTCAGGTAATGGTGGTGACGTAATGTCCCCAAGAGGGATACCCCTTGTAGTCTGAGCTCAGTCTAACTACATGTCAAGTGAAAAGAATCCTTCTGCGAGGAAAGGCAGTTCATGATTATGTTAGGATTATTGATTTCAAGGTTGAAATTATGATTATATCATGATTAGTTGAGTATTGTTTCCTTATATCTATATATGTTATGAATTGTTTTACACTGTTTTGCTCACTGAGACATAAGTCTCATCCCTTTTTGTGGGTTTATATTTAGATCCTTAGCAGATCGGCGGGATTCCATGCTTGGTCGAGAGCTAATAGATAGATCCGGGCAGAAGACCTCTTTTATTTATTTTGTTTTGGATGTTGGATGTACAGTTTCTAGGATGTGCCCCTGATCTTTGTTTTGGGTTAGATGGATATTCACCACATGTGTATTTTGTGTAATGGTTCCGTTCCAACTTGTAGCATGTGTTACAATATCCATTTGACACTTTAGTATGTATATGTGTATATATGAAATCCCAGGACAAGTTTCTTCTGAAACCATGTGTTATTGTATACCTGTTGGGTTTACTGTTTCCGATATTAATAATGTTTCAGATTAATTTCCTAACTTTTGGGAATTTGCTTCCAATGGGCAAAAATCCTAAAGTCTTGAAATTAAGGATGTTACAATTATTTAATTATTATTTAATCTTTTTATGTTTATTATTTTTCTTTTAATATTTTTCATTTATTATTCTGGTCTATTTGCGTTCAAATGGGCCACAGGCGCAGTCTGGTCCAAACCCACCTGACTATCAGCCCACCCACTCATTAACCCTAACCTTTCTCATATATATAAGTAGTTTTTAGACACCCTTGCTTTAGCCCAGCGGCTAGCTTTCTTTCCCCAGTCCCCATTCTCCAGTTCTTCCTCTCCCCTTACCTTCTCCCTCTCATTATTTTCCTGATTCTCTCTGTGTCCCACTCACGCTTTTAGTCTTATGATTTCTTCTTCTTTAATGTAGCTTTTTTTTCTCTTCTCTCATGCGATCTCTAAATCAAATCTTTTGGTTGCGTTTTTTTAAGGCTTGTGACGGTGGAGACAACGGGATGCGTGGTGGCTGATGCACGACAACGATGACACACGGCTGTGGTTATGGTTGTGGGCGTACAACGTCCTTTCTTCTCTTTCTTCTTTCTGTTTTGGTTTTGCCTATTTTCTTCTCTGTGCATGCTCTTTTCTTCTTATTTTCATGTGGTTATGAGATGGAGGATATCGCTGCCAAGATGTAGGAAGCCTCTGCGGTGTTGGGTTTATGGTGTGAAGTTGACACAATGGTCACTATCTCTGTTTATTTATTTAGGTCTTTAGCCTTTCTTTTAATGGATCTGATGGTTTTGTATTTGGGTATTTGGTCAGTTTTATTTATTTAGATTTTTGTTTTCTTTGCTAGTGGGCCCAACCCAGTTTGCTCCTTTATTCAGTTCTATAAAATGTAATGTTCGACTCAAAAGGATTCATCTTCCCCCTTGCAGGAACCCTAGAACCCTTGTCCACATCGTCAATCTATGCAGCTGAGCCCTATCCTATAGCGCCGATCTGTCTTGTGAAAAACCTTGCCCAAGTTGTCGATCAGTGTATCAAAGCCCCTCATATGCGCAACCATTGTGTGCAGCGAAGAACCTTGTCCGCGACGCTGATCTCCATAGCGAGGCGGGTAGAATGTAAACACACGTTGGTGTAGGAATCGAGCATCATTTTTGAAATGTTCGCTTTGTAGGGTAACCCTTTCTCCCCTTTGACATTTCTTATTCTTTTCATTAATCAAATTCATCTAATTAAATCTTGATTTCCTCCATGAAAATCTTTTCATTCTAAATCATAAATCACATATTTCAATTCCAATTTGAAAGAAGGAACTGTTGAGATCTTCTTCATCCAAAAAAGTTGACAAGGTATATCTGTCTTTATATTCCTTTTAAGTTAATTTTAGCAATATTTAGCGAATCCTTCTTCATCTTTGATATTTTGTTGATTTTTTTAATACTCTGCACCTTTATTAAAATATATTTTGTCAATGGATTACTTTTGGAAAACAATTTTTCAAATTGACTAGTCTTTCTAGATTTGGGAAACCATTAAGAGAAAAGAGAAATTCCGAATATTTTTTATTCTTATATCATCTCAATCTTCATTATGATTTTTTTTGTTAGTTGAGTGTTATTAGAAGACAAATGTTTTTTTTTTTCATTTTTCGTGTTTTTGATGTTAGGCAAACCATCAAGAAAGAAAAAATACACAATTGTTTTTTTAAAATTTTAACAATATCCCTTTCATTAATTATATAATACATTATATAACTTGTGTAATGTCTGGATGAAATAAAATTAATAGGCAATAATAATATATGATGATCATATTAAATAAATAGTTTTTATTTGGTAAATAACATAAATCCATTAACTTTTACTATTTTTTAATTCTTCAGTTCTTTAGGCACCTCTCACATTCACAATTCATTCAAGCATAGTGGGCCCAACCTAGTTTGCTTCTTTATCCAGTTCTATAAAATGTAATGTTAGACTCAAAAGGATTCATCTTCCCCATTGCAGGATCCCTAGAACCCTCGTCCACATCGTCGATCTATGCACTTGAGCCCTGTTTTGTGGTGTCGATCTGTCTTGTGAAAAACTCTGTCCAAGTTGTCGATTAGTGTATCAAAGCCCCTCATACACGCAACCATTGTGTGCAGTGAAGAACCTTGTCCGCGACGTCAATCTCTATAACGAGGCGGGTAGAAGTAAACACACATTGGTGTAGGAATCCAACATCATTTTTGAAATGTTCGCTTCGTAGGGTAACCCTTTCTCCCTGTTGTCATTGCTTATTCTTTTCGTTAATCAAATTCATCTAATTAAATCATGATTTCCTCCATGAACATCTTTCCAATCTAAATCATAAATCTCATATTTAAATTCCAATTCGAAAGAAGTAAATGTCGTGATCTTCTTCATCCCAAAAAGTTAACAAGCTATATCTGTCTTTTTATTCCTTTTATGTTAATTTTAGCAATCTTTAGCGAATCCTTCTTCATCTTTGATACTTTGTTGATTTTTTAAATACTATGCACCTTCATTCAAATATATTTTGTTAATGGAGTACTTTTGGATGACAACTTTTTAAATGGTTAGTATTTCTAAATTTGGGAAACCATCAAGAGAAAAAAGAAATACAGGATATTTTTTATTCTTATATCATCTCTCTCTTCATTATGAAATTTTTGTTAGTTGAGTGTTGTTAGAAGACAAATGTTTTTTTCCCCATTTTTAGTGTTTTTGATTCTAGGCAAACGATCAAGAAAGAAAAAATAAATTTTTTATTTTTTATGAATATGCCTTTCATTAATTATATAATACATTATATAACTCGTGTAATGTTTGGATGAAATAAAATTAATAGACAATAATAAGATGTGATGATCAGATTAAAGAAATAGTTTTTATTTAGTAAATAACTTATTAAATCCATTATCTTTTACTATTTTTAATTCTTAAGTTCTTTAAGCACCTCTCACAATCACAATTCATTCAAGCCCATCGGGACCAACCCAGCCCGTTTCTTTATTCAATTCGGTAAAATGTAAGGTTGCACTGAAAAGGCCTCATCTTCCCTTTTGCAAGAACCCAGAAAACCTAGTCCACGTCGCCGATCTATGCAGATGAGCCCTCATCTACGGTGCCGATTTGTCCTGTGAAAAACCCTGCCCAAGTTGTCGATCAATGCACCGAAGCCCCTCATTCGCGCGACCATTTTGTGCAACGAAGCAGCTTGTCCGCAACACCAATCTCTATAGCGAGGCCGGTAATATGTAAACACACATTGGATTAGGAATCGAGCATCATTTCCGGAATATATGCTTTCTAGGGTAACCCTTTCTCCCTTCTGTCTATACTGCTATGAAAATTGTTATTGTAGGCAAACTATATGAGTGGCAGGTACCTATTCAGGCTTCCCTATGGGGCCAAGGGGAGAAAGGGTTACCCTAGAAAGCAAACACTCCGAAAAATTATGCTCGATTCTTAGTTCAATGTGTGTTTACATATTACCGGCATCGCTATAGAGATCGGTGTCGTGGACAAGGTGCTTCGCTACACAAAATGGTTGCACGGATGAGGGGCTTCGATGCACTGATCGACAACTTGCGCAGGGTTTATGACAGTACAGATCAAGTCGTAGATGAGGGCTCAGCTTCATAGATCAACGATGTGGACGAGGGTTCTAGGGTTCCTAAAAAGGGAAAGATGAGGCCTTTTTAGTGTAACTAAATTTTTCTCTTTTCACTTGACTGTTTCCCAAATATTGAAAGGCTAACCATTTAAAAAATTGTCTTCCAAAAGTACTCCCTGAGAGACGAATTTGGTTAATTCTTCATTAACTACATTTTCTGAATATTAATATTTGATTGAGTACGACCTTGATCATAAATCATCAAGAAGGAAAAAATACATAATTTTTTTATTTTTTTAACAATTCCCTCTCCTTAATTATATAATACATTATATAACTTCTGTAACGTCTGGATGAAATAAAATTAATAGACAATAATAATATATGATGATCAGCTAAAAGAAATAGTTTTTATTTGGTAAATAACTTAAATCCATTAACTTTTACAATTTTTTAATTCTTAAAATCTTTAGGCACCTCTCACAATCACAATCCATTCAAGCCCAACCGGCCCAACCCAGTTCAATTACTTATCCACTTCTATAAAATGTAATGTTACACTAAAAAGGCCTCATAGTCCCCTTTGTAAGAACGCTAGAACCCTTGTCCATGTCGTCGATCTATGCATCTAAGCCCTCATCTACAACGTCGATCTGTCTTCTGAAAAACCCTGCCCAAGTTTTTTATCAGTGCATCGAAGTCCTTCACCCGTGTAGCCTTTTTCTGCGGCGAAGCACCTTGCCCGCGACGTCGATCTCTATAGTGAGGCCGATAATATGTAAATTGTAACGTCCTAATTTTTTAATTCGAAAATAATGCATGTTGGAAGCACTATTTTCAAATTTGTGAAATTATTTCTCGCATTAATGATATCTATATATTATACAATCCTCTATCTTTTAAAATTATTTTTTCACTATTCATCAAATCTTTAATATATTTTATTAGTTATTTTATTATTATTATTATTACTTTTTGTTATCAAAAGTCGTGTAAACTTTTTTATCAAATGTCGTGTAATCTCTTTTCTTCAAAGTAAAATTGATTAATTTGTAGATATTGATACACATGAGTACAAATATATTTGTTGAGAATAATACTAAAGTTTGGATGTGGTAATATAATAAAATGTGTTGATCACTATTCATCCAATTTTTTATTATACTTTGTTAGTTATTTTATTATTATTACTACTACTACTACTTTTTGTTATCAAAAGTCGTGTAATCTCTTTTATCAAAAGTCGTGTAATATCTTTTATTCAAAGTAAAATTGATTAATTTGTAGATATTGATACACATGAGTACAAATATATTTGTTGAGAATGATACTAAAGTTTGGATATGGTAATATAATAAAATGTGTTGATCACTATTCATCCAATTCTTTATTATATTTTATTAGTTATTTATTATTATTATTACTTTTTGTTATCAAAAGTCGTGTACTCTCTTTTATTCAAAGTAAAATTAATTAATTTGTAGATATTGATATACATGAGTACATATAGATTTGTTGGGAATTAGACTAAAGTTTGGATGTGGTAATATGATAAAATGTGTTGATTTATATCAAATTAATTGTGTATTTTCTTAATATATTATTTTCAATAAAATTGTTTAATTTGTATATATTGATACATATGAGTACAGTTATATTTCTTAAGTCTATAATTATACAATCATATAGGTTTTTTTATATTTTTTCACTGTTCATTCTTTTTATTATATTATTTTATTAGTTACTTTAATACTATTAATCTATTCGAGACGTAGAGATCAGTGAAGTGTGGTCCTGTGTTAGCTGAGTTGGCACTGACTTTCTCACGTCATTTTCTAACTTTGTTATCCAAGTAAGCAAAGTTAACAAAACACTTAACGACAGAGACCTATTTCATTCATAAACAGAAAATTAAGTAGAGACTGAAAGCATAAAAAAAGTATACATGGAATAGAATAAAAAACTCGCTAAAATGTTGGGACCTGAAACATATTTAAGCCATAAATTCAAGGTATAAAAAATCTATCTATACATTATACAATTCTCTATCTTTTAAAATTATTTTTTCACTATTCATCAAATTTTTAATATATTTTATTAGTTATTTTATTGTTATTATTAGTTTTTGTTATCAAAAGTCGTGTAAATTTTTTTATCAAAAGTCGTGTTATCTCTTTTCTTCAAAGTAAAATTGATTACTTTGTAGATATTGATACACATGAGTACAAACATATTTGTTGAGAATAATACTAAAGTTTGGATGTGGTAATATAATAAAATGTGTTGATCACTATTCATCCAATTTTTTATTATACTTTATTAGTTATTTTATTATTATTATTATTATTATTATTACTTTTTGTTATCAAAAGTCGTGTAATCTCTTTTATCAAAAGTCGTGTAATCTCTTTTATTCAAAGTGAAATTAATTAATTTGTAGATATTGATAAACATGAGTATAAATATATTTGTTGAGAATGATACTAAAGTTTGGATGTGGTAATATAATAAAATGTGTTGATCACTATTCATCCAATTTTTTATTATATTTTATTATTATTATTATTATTATTATTATTACTTTTTGTTATCAAAAGTCGTTTACTCTCTTTTATTCAAAGTAAAATTGATTAATTTGTAGATATTGATACGCATGAGTACAAATATATTTGTTGGGAATTATACTAAAGTTTGGATGTGGTAATATAATAAAATGTGTTGATTATATTAATTTCATTAAAATTGTTTAATTTGTATATATTGATACATATGAGTACATATATATATTTGTTAAGTCTATAATTATACAATCCTATATTTTTTTTTTATATTTTTTCACTATATATTCATTCTTTTTATTATAATATTTTATTAATTACTTTATTACTATAATCTATTCGAGACGTAGAGATCACTGAAGTGTGGTACTGTGTTAGCTGGGTTGGCACCGACTTTCTCAGGTCATTTTCTAACTTTGTTGTCCAAGCAAGCAAAGTTAACAAAACACTTAACAGCAGGGACATATTTCATTCATAAATAGAAAATTAAGTAGAGACTGAAAGCATAAAAAAAAGTAGACATAGAATAAAATAAAAAAACTCGCTAAAATGTTGGGACCTGAAACATATTTAAGCCATAAATTCAATGTATAAAAAATTCATGATTAAAATAATTTAAAACAGTATTATGTTTGTAATCTTATAGTATTTATGAAAAAAAAAATTACAGTGCATTTGATTTATCCTAAAATCACGTTTTAAACATGGATCGGAGCAAACATCTATAATAAACCAAACACGAGGATAATGTATCTTGCAAATTTGCATTCAACTTATTTCTCTAATCTCTATTTGTTTTTCTGGGGATATTAATATGTTAACTCAGTGATTAACATATCATGAATTATTTTCATTCTTGCAGATGTTGTCTCCCCGTCCCGGCAAAATACAAAAAAACATCTAGGGACATCTTCTTTATTTTCAGTAATGTTCTTAGCATTAATAGTTACTTCATGTCCATAACAATAAAAATAAAAAAACTCATATTTGATTCTATGTGTCCCGTGCTAAGCACGGGTGACACACTAGTTAACATACAATACAATGCAAAGCTTAGGTAACCCATCAATTACTTAAGCGAAAAATCCAATAAGTCAATAACAATACATAGGGATGACAATTGGTACCTTCTGGGCAGGGTATCATAGTGCCCGTCCCCATACCCGCGTTTTTAAAAAAGCCCGTACCCATGTGGATAATAATTTTAATGCCCGTCCCCGTACCCGCTGAGCACCTATATGCCCATACCCGCGCCCGTTACCTGCAATTTAGTTAAATGAAAAATTAATAACTCATTAAAAAATATCAATTAAAAAATTATAACTCAATTGAAAAATTACTCCAAAATTATCCAAACATAATTATTAAATATGACTGATATACCAATTTCATTAAACCAAAACACAATACGTTAATGTTCTAAAACACAACATATGATCTAATGTTCAAAAGTTTTATTAAATATTACAATATACTTTCACATCACAATATTTTATAAACTTGGATAACATGTGTTAGCATTCTCCAAATTTCGTAACAAATATTATTAACATTAATTAGTCATATATTATAAAGTAAAAAAACACAAATAGATAGTTTTAAAAATATATATCTGTATATAATTACATATGGTATTATTTATTAAATAATATATATAAGTGCGGGCATGGGGCGGGCTGGGCATCAAAGTGCCCGTACCCGTGAAAAAATGCGGGCTATTGCTTGTACCCGCGCCCATACCCATTTTGTAGGTTTTTACCCTACCCATTGTGGGTAATTTTTGCGTACCCATAGGTCTTGGGCTTAATTTCCATTCCTAGCAATACATAGTGTTGCCTATGAAGGCTTCATAGTACAATATCAAAAAAAGGCATAATGGGATCTAACCATACATATGTTCTAAAACATGAATAATATCTCTAAGGCCCCATATGTACCGTTCTATCCCATCAAAATAATAATGTTTATGCCTATACAAAAAATATCCACAGAAAAAGTTGAGCCACCAAAGGACCCAACCAAAAGCTCTAATCCGCCGATCAAACATCCGAACGGGGACCTTGCACATCTGAATATGGTTCCCACTTCGTGGGGTGAGACTAACGTCCTAGTGAGCGTGATAAAACATACAATGTAGGTAGATAGGAAAATGGAATGCAACAGACATACGTCATACATATTTCCATCGAAAGTTACAATCACATGAAAGCATGATTGTGGCGTGTTTTTACCCGACACCCTGGGTCTTTTCTCTAGTTGTGATTGTGATTGAGCGCTCGACCATGTGACCAAGGACCGTCATCCAGGGCCACCTAAGATTAAGTTTTATTATCAATCAAAGAATAATGTTTGCTTTTCATTTTAGCTTAAGGACCCCCATCTTCCTCTTAGCCGAGAGGTCGATATGGTTACCTCGTTCTTTCTTATATATGATTTCCCGAAGGCCTATAATGGTCCAAAGACCCTGTGATGGTCTGGAGACCCTGTGATATATGTATTTTCTTGGCCAATGGCCCTTGAATGCTTAGAGTACATACTTGTTTATGGACATGAATGGAATGGTAAACACCAATAACAATTTCATTGAGATAGCTACCTCAATACCTAGACATACTCTAGGGTTTGGAAACAATAACACATACTCTAGATTAGGCCCAATACCTTCAAAAAAAATTCATAAGACTCAATTTTAAGTTTAGTAAGTCCACTAGTCCAACTCTCTTAAGTTAATAGATCAAGGCCTAAGAAAATTAAGTCCTAATCACCCAAGATCATAAATTAATCTTAATTATTAATCATTAATGAGGTGTTAATAACATGATTAAGACTTAATGATGATTAAGGACTAATTAAATATGATTAACCTTAATTAAGTGTAATTAAAAGCTTAATCCAAGACTAAGGAAGAGATTAAGAGTTAATTAGGATCTTAAGTAAAGATTAAGACTTAATTAAGAAGGATTAGCCTTAATTATAGTCTAATTAAGGAAGATTAACCATGATTAAGGATTAAACTTAACCCTAATCATACACACAAGATGAATTAAGATGTGTAGTGCTATTCATAAAACACACCCATAAGCCTTAGTAAGCTATAGGACTTAAGTGGAAGTGATCACTAGTCTTAAAGACGAGTAAGTACAACTTACCATAAAAGCTTATAACCAACACACTCTTCTTGCATAAGACTTGAGAAGCCTAGTGAGAGAGTGTGGATTAACCCGAGATGGGGTTTGCTTTTCCTTGCGAAGGAAAGACATTGAATCGGTGTCGTGTCGTGGGGAGTGGTCACGTGGAAGGATTCAATGGGCTTTGCCTGTGAGGATGTGTATGCTGAGAAGCATTGGATGTGTGACATGTATCATAAAGCATTGATGATATTCAAGGTTGAAAAACCTTACGATCTAATATGGCAGTCACACGTTTTTACGGTGTGAAACTGGTGGTAAGGATGCACTGGGTTTTGCAAAGAACTCCAGCGAGTCCTGAAATGGGATGCCAGCCCTGAGGATAGTTTAGTTCCAAACAGAATATCAGGAGACGTAGGCTAGCTCCCTACTGCCGAGTTCATGGAGATCAAACTTAACTATTCCTGTCACTCTCAAGGTTTCGGGGTCAGTTGAAATTGTTTGGAAGGTTCACAAAAGAAAATTTGGCCAAAAGAAAATATGAGCAAGGCTTTTTGTACCGATGCTAGTACAGACTCTAACTCCTGATACGTTGTACATTTAGGTCGTGCAATTGTTGTGTGCACTGTGGTGGTGATTTCCCCGGGCCCTCATGCATCATATATATTGTCCTGATTGCAAAGTATGCAATAGGTTGTGTGCATCATGATAACGACGTGTGTATGTACTTGTTTGGTTGAATTGTGTGAATTTTTTTTGTGTGTGTGCTCTATACACTATATCCTATATCACGTGAATTCATGTGATGTGTTCTCACCCTCCTTTGCTTGTTATCTAGCTGTGCCTTTTCTTTTACGACGTCAGCTGGCATCGGAGATACACAACATGACATCTATGCAAGTGGAGCTTCAAAGGATGTCGAGAGGTTCATGGAGGGTGATGGACATACCTAGGAGGTGTGTCTTTACTGGGGAGGTTCGCGTTATCATTACTCACCCCGACCTCCCTTTGCTGCCAGAGATAGATTTTGTTGTTCCGTTGACGTTGGAGTTTCAGACACCACCAAACTTGGTGCGCTATACTACTTTTCGTCAGTCCCGTCGTCACCAGGCCTCTTCTGTAGCATCCCGTTCGTCACGTGTAGCAGATCTCGTCGGTTCGGATTCCCCGTGATACTCACCTGCTTCGGAGGCATCCGACTCCCGTTCCATGCGTTCTGATGCGCGAGATCGCCCTCTTCCAGATGCGATGGGGATGATCATCATTGACGACTCGTCAGATGAGGAGGACCCGGAGGAGGACCCAGAGGAGGATCCCTCTCTGCCGAGCGACGAGGAGTAGAGTAGTTGTACTTTGAGTCTAGTTGTGATCAGCTCTGAGTTTTGTGATCTCCCTTTTGTATTTTGTGTTGAGGTCACTTTGATTATTTACTTCACTTCTAGAACTCATGTTTCTATTTTATGGTCTGTAAGCTTCATGCGTACACTGATTTCTGTTTGTAATTAATGCACTGTTTATTTCCTACACATGATGTTATGTTAAATGAATGTATGTGTATACAACGTAGCTACGCTTCGACGCTTTTCAAAAATAAATTTTACAAGTAAGGAAAGAATATTTCATAGCATTTAAAATGGAACTAGAAATATGGTAGGTTGATGGCTACTAATCTATTTCAAAAAAAAAATTATTCCGCATTTTTACCGATTCGTATAATATCTCTGTTTGTCACGTGCAACACATGTGACGTTCTTAGTAGTAACTAGGGGTGTCACATTTAGGTGGTATCAGAGCTGTTCTTTTCTTTTGGCCTCGGGTATGATCTACGATACCCTTCTCTCTGTGTCTACTTTGTGATTGATTGCTTGTTTGTGTAAGTTGGATTGCCTTGAGTGAAATGTTTGCTCTTGTATTACTAGTTGTATGAAGGTAGTAGTATGAGAATCTGTGTAGCGTTACTTATTCTTGCTTGAATGGTTCTGCATGAAGCAGAAGAAGCTGACTTGTTCTGTGAATGCAGGATTTCATGGCAGGAAGAGATAACCCTGTGATGAACGATCTTCTGGGGAGGATTGTTAGCGTGTTAGAAAACCAGCAGCAGACGTTGGATGAGATTAACCAGGATCGTAATCAGGACCAGAATAATGTCCCTGATGCTTACCATGGGCTATCCACCTTTAAGAAGAACAATCCACCACAATTCAAAGGGGGTCATGATCCTGATGGATCTCAGTTATGGCTTGCAGAGCTAGCGAAGATTTTCTTGGCAATGAGCTGTCCTGAAGAGCAGAGGGTGACGTTGGTTGTTTTATGTTGGTTGGATAGGCTCAGCATTGGTGGGAGTATGCTAGGCGTCAGTTGGAGGCTGCTGGGAGACTAATCACTCAGAATTTGTTCAAGGAGACTTTTCTCCAGAAATATCTTCCTACTGATCTGAGGAGGCGCAAGGAGGTGGAATTTCTAAAGTTGGAGCAAGGAAGTATGACTGTTGGGGAGTATGCTGCAAAATTTGAAGAGTTGTCTAAGTTCTGCCCGTACTTCCAAAATACTGTGGATGAAGGATCTAAGTGTTCAAAGTTTGAAATTTGACTGAGGCTAGAGGTTAAGCAAGCTATTGGCTAGAGGTAGAGTGTTCACCATGAGTGGATCTGAAGCTGCTAAATCTGAGGATCTGATCCAAGGTAAGTGTGTCATAAGTGGAACTCCTTTAATTGTATTATATGATTCGGGTGCGACACATTCTTTCATCTCTCTGGATTGTGTGAAACGATTGAAATTGCCTATTGTTAAATTACCTTATGATCTCATTGTTTCCACTCCTACTGTTAAACCTGTGACTACTTCTTTAGCTTGTTTGAATTGTCCAATCACCATCGGTGATAAAACTTTTTCTGCTAATTTTATTTGTTTGCCTCTTTCTCAAGTTGATATCGTATTGGGAATGGACTGGTTATCTTCCAATTGAGTCCAACTACACTGTTATAATAAATCTGTTGTGTTTGATTCTTCTTCTCCCTCTACTCTTAATTCCGTGAGTCCGAGATTCTTGTCCGCCAACCAAGTGACTGCTTCCTTGAGAGAAGGAGCTCAAATTTACTTGATACTGTCTTCTGTGGAAGTAGAGCGGGAATTTGATATCAGTAAGTTTCCTGTGGTGAGAGAATTTCCTGAGGTGTTTCCGAAAGACATTCCTGGTTTACCACCTGAGCGAAGATAGAGTTCAACATAGAGTTGGTACCTGGAACCAGACCTATTTCTATAGCTCCGTATAGGATGTCCCCATTAGAATTAGCTGAGTTGAAGAAGCAGCTAGAGGAGTTGTTAGAAAAGCAGTTCGTGAGGTCGAGTGTGTCTCCTTGGGGAGCGCCCGTTCTGTTGGTTAAGAAGAAGGATGGAAGTATGAGCCTGTGTGTGGATTATCGTCAGCTAAACAAGGTGACGGTAAAGAATAGGTACCCCTTGCCTAGGATAGATGACTTGATGGATCAATTAAGAGGAGCGACCGTGTTCTCAAAAATTGACCTTAAGTCAGGTTACCACCAGATACGTGTTAAGTCTGAGGATATTCCGAAGACGGCTTTCAGAACGCGCTATGGGCATTATGAGTATTTAGTAATGCCATTTGGTGTAACCAATGCTCCCGCAGTTTTCATGGATTATATGAACCGAGTTTTCCATCCCTATTTGGACAAATTTGTTGTGGTCTTTATAGAGGACATCCTCATATATTCCAAGAGTGAGGAAGAGCATGCAGAACATCTTAGAATAGCCTTGCAAACCCTGAAGGATAGAAAGTTGTACACTAAGCTGTCTAAGTGTGAATTCTGGTTGAGGGAAGTGAGCTTCCTAGGTCATGTGATATCGAGCGTAGGGGTTAGTGTAGACCCAACTAAAGTAGATACTGTGTTACAATGGGAAGCACCTAAGACTGTGACGAAAGTAAGGAGCTTTTTAGGGTTAGCTGGTTACTATCGTAAGTTTATTGAAAATTTTTCTAGGATAGCAACACCGTTGACCCATCTGATTAGGAAAGATCAACCTTTTGTGTGGAGCCAGAAGTGTAAGGATAGTTTTCAAGAATTGAAAAGGAGGTTAACTTCTGCGCCCGTCTTAGTTTTGCCTGACCCGCAAGAGAGTTTTGAAGTGTATTTTGACGCTTCAAAGCAAGGACTAGGTTGTGTGTTGATGCAAAAGAGGAAAGTAGTGGCTTATACCTCTAGGCAACTGAGAACGCACGAGGTGAATTACCTTACTCATGATCTAGAGTTGGCTGCTATAGTTTTCGCTTTGAAGATTTGGAGGCACCATCTGTATGGTGCTAGGTTTGAAGTCTTTAGCGACCATAAGAGTTTGAAGTATTTGTTTGATCAGAAGGAGTTGAACATGAGGCAGAGACGATGAATGGAATTCTTGAAGAACTATGATTTTAGTTTGCAGTACCACCCAGGAAAGGCCAATGTAGTGGCTGATACGCTAAGTAGAAAGTCTTTGCATGTGTCGGCAATGATGGTTAAGGAACTTGAGTTGATATAGAAGTTTAGAGACCTAAACCTAGTTGCTGAATTTACTCCTAAGAGTGTGAGAGTAGGAACATTGAAGATTTCAAATGATTTCTTGGAACAGATTCATTTAGCCCAAGAGGTAGATCAACCTTTGCAAGATATGAAGGATCTAGTACCTAAGAAAGGAGAATCTGAGTTTAGTAAGGTCACTGATGGGATTGTTAGATTCAAGGGTAGAATATGTGTACCCAGTGATAAGGAAGTAAGAATATTGATTCTTTAGGAGGCCCATAAGAGTGGATTAAGTATTCACCCTGGAGCGACTAAGATGTATTAGGATTTAAAGAAGATGTTTTGGTGGTCTGGAATGAAAAAGGAAATAGCTGAGTATGTAGCCTCTTCTTTGATTTGTCAGAAAGCTAAGATTGAACACCAGAGACCGTCGGGAGAGTTACAACCTTTAGATGTCCCTGAGTGGAAGTGGGATAGTATATCGATGGATTTCGTGGTAGGTTTACCTAGAACTCCTGCACGTTTTGATGCTATATGGGTAATTGTTGATAGATTGACAAAATCTGCTCATTTTCTACCCATTAACATTAAGTTCTCCTTAGAAAAGCTAACTCAGTTGTATATCAAGGAAGTGATAAGGTTACACAGGGTTCTATCTAGCATAGTATCAGATAGGGACCTTAGATTTACATCAAGATTTTGGGGTAGTTTGCAGCAAGCATTAGGAACCAAGCTAAGGCTTAGTTCAGCTTACCACCCTCAGATGGATGGTCAGTCTAAGCGGACTATTCAGTCTTTAGAAGACTTGCTGACGGCATATGTTTTAGAACATAAGGGAAGTTGGGATCAGTTGTTGCCACTGATCGAGTTCACCTATAACAATAGTTTCCATTCTAGTATTGGAATGGCACCATACGAAGCCTTGTATGGTAGGAAGTGTAGGATACCCTTGTGTTGGTTTGAATCTGGTGATGGCCTAGTGTTAGGACCTGAGATGATTCATCAAACCACAGAGAAGATTAAGATGATTCAGGAAAGGATGAGGATATCCCAGAGCCGACAGAAGAGTTACTATGATCAGAGGAGGAAACCCCTCAAATTCCAAGAAGGAGATCATGTATTTTTTAGAGTTACACCAACGAATGGGGTTGGTAGGGCAATGAGATCTTGAAAGCTCACACCTAGATTTATTAGTCCCTACCAAATCTTGAAAAAGATTGGTACCAAATTGCTTTACCACCTTTTCTCTCCAATCTTCACAATGTATTCCATGTTTCACAACTTCGAAAGTATGTTCCTGATCCTTCGCATGTCATAGAGCCCAACGTAATAAAATTAAAAGAAAATTTAACTTATGAAGTATTACCTGTGCGCATCGGAGACCGAAGGATTAAGCAGTTGCGAGGAAAAGAAATACCGTTGGTGATAGCCGGATAGTTGTAGGATCTAGAATTGAGCAAAACCAACCGATTAGAATCAATTAAAGGCACTAAAATTGCGAATTATAGGTGCAGGGCAGCAGCTATAATTGCGCAAGAAAATGCAAGAAAATGAGAGAAAATGAAAGAAAAAGTGGAGAGGAAGAAATGGGAAGGACGCCACTGAAGCAAGAGTCCACTTGCAGCAGATAAGTCCAATGCCAGACGCCACTAATTCAGGAGAATTAGATAAGTCTCAGTATGGTTTGAGCAACAACCACCAAGCCTCTCTCAACTCACAAAGGGAGGAGAAAATTGGGCATAATGCCTTTACTTCCAAATTCAATGTGTCAAATACAAGAGAGGAGCCTCCTATATATAGGAGTGGGAGGGGGCGGCCAAGTAGGAGGAAAAAGGGGAAAAATAAAGATGAGTGAAAAAGCTATCCTAGTGGGTCTTGAACCCATGTCCCCAAGGCTATTTAGCTAAGCTAAAGCTTAAGCCAATAAAGCCACAAATTAGCGCCCCAAACTAGGAAGAAATAGGAAAATTACAAGCAAGTCCTAATTACATCATAAATCCTAATTAATCTTCTAATTAATTGGAAATCTTCATGTTGACTTGGGTCAAGTGGTCAAAGGTCAAAGGTTGACCTTGGGAGGGTTGACCAAAAATAAGGTTGACCCGTGCCTTGACTCAGCTCTAAGCATTCCAACAGGTCCAAGCTTCTAGCAGTGTGCCATCATTCCCTCCCTCTTGAAAAGGATTTGACCTCAAATCTGAAAATTCAAAAAGACGCCATAAGAATAATGAACTGGGTAGAAGAAGGAGATGGATGACAAAATTTAGGAAGTAAGAAGATACTTCCCTTAGCCTTTGGAGAGTAAAGTTAGAGGTCCACAAGCTGAACATCTTTCTTGAGCCTAGACAACAAGAAGAAGACCCATAAGTATTATTCCAAAGTAAGAAAAGTGAAAGCTCATAACAAAAATACTTGGGGATCATAAAGATTAGCAAAAGAAAAACATAGGAGATGAACAAGAGGTATTTGAGATAAGGGTTAGAAAACTCCCTTAATGAAGATTGAACCATCTTGTCCATGTACCCTGTGGATTTAGATCCTGGATCAAAGACTAATCTTTTGAAGCCCTCCCTTGCAAGTAAGAGAAGTAAGTGGTTATGGAGAAGGCTTAAGACATAAATTCCACATAAGTACAAAATGTGTTTCAATGTGCAACACTCATCAAAATATTCTACACTATGTTCCCAAATAAATGCACAAGTGAAACTATGTGGCATGAATGTTTTAATATTTTTCAATAACATCCCAACATGCCCTACAACTCTACCACATGCATCTTGCTTAGGAGCATATTGCACATGATTATGCCATGGATCATTTTTACAACTTATTTCAAGAGGCATATCATTATGAATGTATTTACTCAAATAGAAAGATGATATCACCTTAAAAGTGTCATGATGTTGCATGCAAGGTGAAACAATTAAGGATTCATAATGAGTAAGCATGTAAGGCATATCAACTTGTGATGCGTTTGTCATACAAGTGTTTTTACACGTGATATTCCTAATCAAAATTTCATCCTTTTCCATAACTAGTTTAAGAGTATTATACACATCTTCATGAGATAAAAAGATTAATATAGAATGTGTATGCAGGTCATGTATACAAACCAATTGTTTTTGCATATCCAATCTATCATGCAAGGCATGCAAGTCCGCATGTCTAAATGGATTGGGTAAACATGCATTTTCAAAAGGTTTCATGGTACTCTCAAACTGAGTTGGCCTTTCTAAGCATGCAATAGGTTTCAAAGCATCATCAAAATTGTTAAATTCTTTTGGACAAGTATTGCTTTGTGGCATATAATTGTGCATAGAAAGAGGCATGTCATGCATAAAGTAAGTTAGTCTAGGAAACTCCCTTTCAACCACTTGAGTTGTCCTCTTTGCAACACTTGAAGTACTTGCCATCAACCTATTCATGTCTTCACACAAAGGGTTAGCATTTACTTGTTGATTCAATGGAATTGGTTGCTTCCCTAAGTTTTCATTGTCTTTCTTTTCTTCTATTTGCACTCCTTCTACCTCATTTTCTTTTCCTCTCTTAAGCCATTCTTCTTCTTCCCTTTCTAATTGTTCCTTCTTTTCTAATTTCCTTTTCTCTTCTATCTCAATTAAGGACTTTGAAAAGCATTTTGAAAATTTATCTTCGATTTCATTAGCAAATTTTTCTAACTTTCTTCCAATTCTATCTTCAAAAGAATCTTTTGTGCTTTTCCTATTCTCTCTTTTATTACACCTTTGTCTTTCTTCTTCATATTTTCTTTCTTCATCATATTTTCTAAACTTTCTTTCTTCCTCATACCTCCTCCTATCATGGTTAGGGTTAACATAACTCCTTTCCTTCTTATTACTATCTTCAAAATGATATCTACTTATTTCTTTTTCCTTCCTTTCTTTTTTATACCTTTCATCATGAGAAGAGTGTCTTCTCACTTCCTTTTCTCTTCTAAATTCTCTCCTATCTTCATCTAGCTCCTTTCTCCACATTCTATATGACATCTTAAATTGATTTTATTTGAAAGCTTTTTAAAGGACCTCACCACTCACTAAGTGTTTACACTCAAAGGAATGTTAACACTCGTGTATGTCACTCTTTTTGGGCTTTTTCTATAATGAAAACTCTCTTGCCTCTTCTACTCGGTTGGAGGTTGATTAGAAGTTGCAAAGACCAACGTGAGTCTAAGTCTTAACCCTTACCCAAATAGAAGCGTACTAACAAAGAAAATACCTACTGGAAGAAGATTGGAAAAATCCTAAGACAAAACAAAAGAATTGATATGACAAACAAGAAAAGCTGGCACTCAAACAAGCTTATACACAAGAGCAGACAGCAAACAAGAGTAGACGAAAGAAATTGCAAAGAGAATTGTTTTTGGTGATTTTTGAAAAAGAGTTGCCAAAATTGTCGTTTTTAAGAAAAAAACAGCAAATACAACTCAATTACGGTATACAGAGAAATGAAAACAGAAAATTACAGTAAAACTGTTACTGTATTGTTGGGATAACTCTTTGTTTTTGTTTTTCTATTTTTTTGAATTTTTTGAATTTTTTTTTTTGACTTTTTGGGTGTCTTTTGACTTTTTCTTCCTTGTTGTTGACTTTTGCACCCTTTTTTTGCTTTTTACACCTCTTTTTCTATTTTTGGCACGTACGTACCTTTTGTATTTTTCTTGCCTTTTCTTTCTTTTTTTGTCTTTTTTTCCCAACAGAAAATTACAGAAATTTGTACACAATGAAAAGAAAATTAACTGTACCTACTGTAATATTTTTGGAATTTTTTGACAGTAAACTGGTCCAAGTGGCCCAGAAAAGCAAAAATAATGAATAAATTGATTTCTAAAAACTGTAAAAACGTAATGACAACTTTATTTCAAAAATGGCCAAAAAAATTGCTTAGCACTTCCTTGTTGATTATACAAAACCGGTATGGTCACAGAAACGCGCTTGGTTCAATTTTAAGATTGGAATTAAAATTTGAAGGAAAATCAACAATTAGAATTTGTTGATCTTCTTCCAATACTATGAACCAAAAAAGATCCTATAGGTGAGCGTTTTGCACAATCAAACAGGGAAAGTCCAAGGTAGAGATAGCAGTCAATCCAAATTTGCAATCAGAATGCCAATCAAACAGACATAACAAGAGTAGGAAATTGAACAAAACAGGAGCCCAAAAATGCGCATAAAATGGCAAACATAAGAAGGAAAAATTGCGCAAAAATAAATGGCAAGAAATTAAAGGGGGAAACTGAAATTAAAAGGATGGGGAGGACAGAAATGTAAATGACAGAAAGTAGAAGGGGATGGCAGAAAGTAAAAGGATGGGGAGAGCATAAATGTAAAGGGGGAAGCGGAAATTAAAAGGATGGGGAGGACTGAAAGTAAATGACTGAAAGTAAAGGGGGGGAGCGGAAATTAAAAGGATGGGGAGAGCAGAAATGTAAATGGCAGAATGTAAAGGGGAGAGCAGAAATTAAAAGGATGGGGAGAAGCGGAAATTAAATGGCGGAAAATTAAAAGCGGAAAGTAAAGAGATGAATATGGGGGATGAACAATTAATGGTGAAGGGGAGAAATGTAGGTGAACGATCTTTGGAAAAATGAAGACAACAATGCCTCCTCTTACCACACTTCACCACAAACAAGCAGTTATATCAAGCAATTTGCAAGAATTACTCAAGAACAAGTATGAGCAATTAAATAGGCATTTAAACAAACACCTAGGGGGTGGGAATTAGCGGCCCAAAACAGCCCCCAACTAGCAAGAATTCAAGCAAATCAATCAAGGCAGACAAGTGCTGATAGCAGCAGAAAGGCACCTCGGGCCCGAGAAACAGTCCAAGTCCAAATTACAATTGAAAAGGGGGATGGAATTACACTAAATTGAATGAAAATTCTGCACATATAGGTGCAGCAAAACAGCGCCCAAACAGCCCCAATGTGCTCCAAAAATTGCTCAATCCAACAAGCTCTGATGACCAATTGATAGTCGGATGGTTGTAGGATCTAGAATTGAGCAAAACCAACCGATTAGAATCAATTAAAGGCACTAAAATTGCGAATTATAGGTGCAGGGCAGCAGCTATAATTGCGCAAGAAAATGCAAGAAAATGAGAGAAAATGAAAGAAAAAGTGGAGAGGAAGAAATGGGAAGGACGCCACTGAAGCAAGAGTCCACTTGCAGCAGATAAGTCCAATGCCAGACGCCACTAATTCAGGAGAATTAGATAAGTCTCAGTATGGTTTGAGCAACAACCACCAAGCCTCTCTCAACTCACAAAGGGAGGAGAAAATTGGGCATAATGCCTTTACTTCCAAATTCAATGTGTTAAATACAAGAGAGGAGCCTCCTATATATAGGAGTGGGAGGGGGCGGCCAAGTAGGAGGAAAAAGGGGAAAAATAAAGATGAGTGAAAAAGCTATCCTAGTGGGTCTTGAACCCATGTCCCCAAGGCTATTTAGCTAAGCTAAAGCTTAAGCCAATAAAGCCACAAATTAGCGCCCCAAACTAGGAAGAAATAGGAAAATTACAAGCAAGTCCTAATTATATCATAAATCCTAATTAATCTTCTAATTAATTGGAAATCTTCATGTTGACTTGGGTCAAGTGGTCAAAGGTCAAAGGTTGACCTTGGGATGGTTGACCAAAAATAAGGTTGACCCGTGCCTTGACTCAGCTCTAAGCATTCCAACAGGTCCAAGCTTCTAGCAGTGTGCCATCAGTTGGTCAAAGTTATATGGAGTGCAACTGATGAGGGAAATGAAACCTGGGAATTGGAAGAGCAGATGAAGATGTCTCATCCTCATTTATTCCAAGAAAGTACGCGCAAATTTCGAGGACGAAATTTCTTTTTAGGTGGGGAGAGATGTAACACCCACATTTTTGCTTGTATGATTTCTTATTGTGTGATATGGTGAATTTTGGGTGATTAAATATTTTTAATCATCAAAGTTGGTTTAAATAAGGTTAGGAATGAATTTCCTATTTTTCTAGAATTTTTTAGAATTTTTGGGAATTTTGGTGCGAAATGACCTTTTTACCCCTACTATTTTTGGAAAAGGACCAAAATGCCCTTGCTTCAAATCCGAAAATTCTGCAACATTTTAGCAAGTTCCCTCACTTAAACTCTCTCAAAACCGTGAGCATATGAGGAGAATGACTTAACTTGTTTTACACACTTTCTAAAGTCAAAAGTAAGTAAAAGCCTTACTTTGTCATGAAACACCTTACACTTGTCCATTTTCTTCTTACATGCAAAACCATTATTTCTCTCTTCATTCTTCTCCAAACAGCCGAGTTTCGCTCTTCCTCACACTCTCCATTTTCTCCATTTTTCTCCATTTCACTTCTTGATTAAAGGTTCCATCTTTGAACCTTTAACTCAAAATTTCAACCTACATCTTTTAGAAAAATTGTTTGGGAGATCAAGAGGAACCTAAAGAGGGGAAAATCTTTGAAGTTGGTGGAGTTTCTCAAAGTTCATCCTCCATTGACAAAGCTTGGATTTCATTAGGTAAAGGGGGGATAACCTTGAACTCTAGTAGGATTGGTGGCTAGAGTAAAAGATTACCCTTGATCCTTCTTCCCTTTCCCTTTTTCTTTCTTTGAAAATGAATGTTGTAACCTATTTCCTCAAGGAAGTGGTTCGGCCAAGCTTGCTAAAGTATGGTTGCATGTTGCTAAAAATGGTTTGATGGCTGAAATGTGTTGATGTGTTTGGTTTTAAATGCATGCAAGCTATTATTTTGATGTTGGAATTTTACCTTTTCTTAGCTATATGGTTCGACCAAGCTCATCTAAGGGTGTTGGCATGTTTCTAAAATTTATTTGATGATTGGAACATGTTAATATGATAATTATAGATACATGCAAAGTGTTACTTGAGTTTCGAAATTTTTGATAATTTATTGGATTGTGATGTTCTTCATTGTGTTCTTAAAAAAGATTATGTTTGATCTTGAAAAGTGGATGAATTGGGAGTTGATGTGTTTATGGGCCTTAGTAGCCCAATAAGTTAAAAAAATTTAAAAAATTAAAGTAACAAGTAAAGGTAAAAATGACAACTTCCATGGTGAATTGATAATTCAAATTCGGGTAAAAAAATAAACCCATGATAAAGTCACCACAAAATTCATGTTACTTGGTAGAAACTTGATAAAATGGACCCTTATGAGTTACCTAACCATTGGGCCTCTAGTTTAGGCCCAATACCTTCAAAAAAAATTCATAAGACTCAATTTTAAGTTTAGTAAGTCCACTAGTCCAACTCTCTTAAGTTAATAGATCAACTCTCTTAAGTTAATAGTCTAACTCTCTTAAGTTAATATATCAACTCTCTTAAGTTAATAGATCAAGGCCTAAGCAAATTAAGTCCTAATCACCCAAGATCATAAATTAATCTTAATTATTAATCATTAATGAGGTGTTAATAACATGATTAAGACTTAATGATGATTAAGGAATAATTAAATATGATTAACCTTAATTAAGTGTAATTAAAAGCTTAATCTAAGACTAAGGAAGAGATTAAGAGTTAATTAGTATCTTAAGTAAAGATTAAGACTTAATTAAGAAGGATTAGCGTTAATTATAGTCTAATTAAGGAAGATTAACCATGATTAAGTATTAAACTTAACCCTAATCATACACACAAGATGAATTAAGATGTGTAGTTCTATTCATAAAACACACCCATAAGCCTTAGTAAGTTATAGGACTTAAGTGGAAGTGATCACTAGTCTTAAAGACAAGTAAGTACAACTTACCATAAAAGCTTATAACCAACACACTCTTCTTGCATAAGACTTGAGAAGCCTAGTGAGAGAGTGCGGATTAACCTGAGATGGGGTTAGCTTTTCCTTGCAAAGGAAAGACATTGAATCGCTGTCGTGTCGCGGGGAGTGGTCACGTGGAAGGATTCAATGGGCTTTGCCTGTGAGGATGTGTATGCTGAGAAGCATTGGATGTGTGACATGCATCATAAAGCATTGATGATATTCAAGGTTGAAAAACCTTACGACCTAATATGCCAATGACACGTTGGTACGGTGTGAAACTGGTGGGAATGGTGCACTAGGTTTTGCGAAGAACTCCAGCGGGTCCTGAAATGGGATGTCAGCCTTGAGGATAGTTGAGTTCCAAATGGAATATTAGGAGACATAGGCTAGCTCCCTACTGTCGAGTTCATGGAGATCAAACTTAACTATTCCTGTCACTCTGAAGGTTTTGGGGTCAGTTGAGATTGTCTGGAAGGTTCACAAAAGAAAATTTGGCCAAAAGAAAATATGAGCAAGGCTCTTTGTACCGATGCTAGTACAGACTCTAACTCCTGATGCGTTGTACATATAGGTCGTGCAGTTGCTGTGTGCACTGCGGTGGTGATTTCCCTGGGCCTTCATGCATCATATATATTGTCCCGATTGCAAAGTATGCAATAGGCTGTGTGCATCATGATAACGACGTGTGTATGTACTTGTTTGGTTGAATTGTGTGAATTTTCTTTGTATGTGTGCTCTATACACTATATCCTATATCACGTGAGTTCATGCGATGTGTTCTTACCCTCCTTTGCTTGTTGTCTGGCTATGCCTTTTCTTTTACGACGTCAGCTGGCATCGGAGATACACAACATGACATCTATACGAGTGGAGCTTCAATGGATGCCGAGAGGTTCATGGAGGGTGACGGACATACCTAGGAGGTGTGTCTTTACTGGGGAGGTTCGCGTTATCATTACTCACCCCGGCCTCCCTTTGCTGCCAGAGATAGATTTTGTTGTTCCGTTGACGTTGGAGTTTCAGACACCACCAAACTTGGTGCGCTATACTACTTTTCGTCGGTCCCGTCGTCGCCAGGCCTCTTCTGTAGCATCCCGTTCGTCACGTGTAGCAGATCTCGTAGGTTCGGATTCCCCTTGATACTCACCTGCTTCGGAGGCATCCGACTCCCGTTCCAAGCGTTCTGATGCGTGAGATCGCCCTCTTCCAGATGCGATGGGGATGATCATCATTGAAGACTCGTCAGATGAGGAGGACTCGGAGGAGGACCCAGAGGAGGATCCCTCTCTGCCAAGCAACGAGGAGTATAGTAGTTGTACTTTAAGTCTAGTTGTGTTCAGCTCTGAGTTTTGTGATCTCCCTTTTGTATTTTGTGTTGAGGTCACTTTGATTATTTACTTCACTTCTAGAACTCATGTTTCTATTTTATGGTCTGTAAGCTTCATGCGTACACTGATTTCTGTTTGTAATTAATGCACTGTTTATTTCCTACATATGATGTTATGTTAAATGAATGTATGTGTATACAACGTAGCAATGCTTCGACGCTTTTCAAAAATAAATTTTACAAGTAAGGAAAGAATATTTCATAACATTTAAAATGGAACTAGAAATATGGTAGGTTGATGGCTAGTAATCTATTTAAAAAAAAAATTATTCTGCATTTTTACCGATTCGTATAATATCTCTGTTTGTCACGTGCAACACATGTGACGTTCTTAGTAGTAAATAGGGGTGTCACATCACCATGTACTCATAGTGCCCGTATCTAGTTCTAAAGGCAGTTTTTGGAATATCCTTACTCTTTATTTTGATCTGGTGATAGCCTGACCTCAAGTCTATCTTAGAGAAAATTGACGCTCCCATAAGCTGGTCTAATAGGTCGTCTATCCTAGGTAAAGGATACTTGTTCTTAATGGTTACCTTATTTAACTGCCTAAAGTCTACACACAACCTCATACTCCCATTTTTCTTTTTAACTAAGAGCATCGGTGCTCCTCATGTGACACACTAGGTCTGATGAACTTCTTTTCAATTAGCTCCTCTAACTATTTCTTAAGCTCACTCATCTCTAAGGGTGACATCCAATAGGGGGCTTTGGAGATAGGCCTTGTGCCCAGAACAAGGTCTATTGAAAACTCAACCTCTCGGTCCAGAAGTAAGATGGATATCTCACTAGGGAAAACATCCTGGAACTCAATAACTGTAGCTACACTACTCAAGTCGGACTTAGACTCTACAGTTGAGGAAAGTAGAAAAATAAAACACTGACTCCTATTAGATAGGCATTCAGAAATCTGAGTTAAATTGGAAAATAAACATGACTGCTTCTCCCTCGAAGGAAGAGGAAGAGTAGGAAAAACAACTTCTTCATTAAAAGAATCCAACATGATCTGATTGTGGGACAACTAGTTCATGCCCAAAATAATATTTATGCCACTCAAGGGTAAACAAATCAAATCGACCTCAAAGGCCCTCCTCTGTATAGAAATAACACATTTCAAATAGATAAGGGAGGTGGGGATTTCCTCTTTGGCCTGGGTAAGGACATTCAAGTGAAAAGGTAAAGGGGTGGCATGCAAACACAACCTTTCCACACAAACATAAGCAATGAAAGAGTAGGTTGCCCCATAATCATACAAAACAACTAAGAGAATATCATTCAAAGTACACTTACCCTTCATCAAGTTATCGACCTTAGCTGTCGTCTCGCCACTAAGGGTGAAGACCCTCCCGATAGTTTGGGGTTTGAGTTGGTCCCTCTTCTTTTTCTGGCAATCTCCAATCATGTGGCATGGCTCCTAGTAGTAGAAACAAACTCTCTGGTCCGCCAAGAACTCACCCTGGTGGTTCTTTCTCCACGTAGGGCAAGTGGGAATGCTACGAATGGAGGGGAGAGCAATTTGCTTGCCCTTGCCTCCCTGATAGTGTGCACGAGTGTTCTTCCAGGTAGGTGCTTCTTCTCGCTTCCTCTGGCCATCCACACAAGTCTTGACAGCTGGCTTGGGTGCTTCCTCCACCAAGCTTTGCTCCACCACTAGGAATTTGGTGAGCAAAGCGGGGAACTCCCTCAGTTGGAAGGTCGCCACCACCCGTTTGAAGGAGGATGTGGTATTTGGCGAGCTCCTCAAACTTGGCCACATATTGGCCCACGGATAAGTTGCCTTGCTTGATTTGTAGAAACTCCAGCTCTCTCTTTTTCCTCACAGGCTATGGAATATACTTCTCCAAGAATACCGCCTGGAACCCCTCCCATGAGAACGATATCCCTGAAGTAGCCATCCCCAGCTTGGCATTCTTCCACTAGTTTTTTGCCTCACCTTGAAGCATGTAGGTGGCAAAGCGGACCTTGAAGTCATCTGAGCACACCATGACTTCGAATATCTTGTTCATGGCATTGAGCCATGAGTTTGCCGCCTCAGGATCATAAACTCCGGAGAATGTTGGAGGATGATGCTTCCTGAACTCTGCCAAGCCCTGAACAAACGGGTCCATTACTACCACAAGAGGTGGAGGTGGAGTCTGTTGAGTCTCAATTTATCATTGAGAATTTAATATTGATTGAGCCACATATTTCTATGTTTTAATGAACAACAAATTTGACTAAGTTACAAGAATAACTGTCTATGCTATTAACGTATACTTTGAATTCAGCAAGTTGATCTCTTTACGTCATGAAGACTTTCTGACGTGGCAACTGTCTGAAGAAGTTGGACCATCTGAAATGGTCATCTGTCTGAAGAAGTGAAGTTTTCTGAAGATTAAAGTCTTCAGAAGGTTGAAGTGTCCTACTGTCTGAAGAAGTAGGATCATCTAAAGTGGTTGTTCATCTGAAGCATGCTATCATCTGAAGCGTAACATCCATCTGAGGAAGATGTTTTGTCTGAAGTGAAATATCATCTGAAGTCAAGAGACCATATGAAGACATTGTCTGCATCTGTTTATCTGAGATCAAGTTTCGTCTGAAGAGGAGAAGCCTCTGAAGAAATTTGATGAAGATATTTCTCTATCAACACCTTCTGAAACAAGACTGTGGTCTAACCTATTTAAGGAAAAAAACAGGAACTTTTCTGGATATTCAAATTTCTATCACTTAAGAGGAAAGTTCTAAGCGTCGCAACATTTGCAGAAGTCAGAACAGGCCTGCGCTGTTCTGCATCCTTGTACTGTGTCAGAAGCTATCAGAGATCATTTCACAACGGGATAATTTGCATCTCTAACGATTGCATTGAGTGTGTCTCATTCATGTGCTTATAAATAGCTTCGTTCAAGACCAGTACGAGAGCGAGCTGGCTGGTAGAAAAACTAAGAAAAAAAGCTCACAAGAAAATCATTTAAAGAGCCAAATCGCTGCATCAGTTTTCTCTGAAAAACTTACTTTATTTTCATTGTAATTATACTCATATCTTCATATCCTGAGTTCTACTCTGTTACCTTGTACAATTATGAGTTTAAGCTCTGAACTCGTTCATAGTTGCTTAGCTTAAACTTATTCCTTGTAAACATTTGGGATTGAGCCTGGAGAGGCTTGCTTGTTAAAGAATACTTGGGTTACACTTGGATATGTGTCTGAGAGCCTGAAGAGGCTTGGTGGAAGAAAGAATACTTGGTGTAGAGCCTGAAGAGGCTTGACAGAAAAGAATACTTGGTGTAGAGCCTGAAGAGGCTTGACAGAAAATAATACTTGGTGTAGAGCCTGAAGAGGCTTGACAGAAAAGAATACTTGGTGTAGAGTCTGAAGAGGCTTGAAAGAAAAGAATACTTGGTGTAGAGTCTGGAGAGGCTTGACAGAAAAGAATACTTGGTGTAGAGCCTGGAGAGGCTTGACAGAAAAGAATACTTGTAATCTTGCGAGATTAGTGAAAATCCAGTAGCGTGTTTGCACTGGGACTGGACGTAGCTCACGGTTGAGTGGGTGAACCAGGATAAATTCCTTGTCTAAGTATCTCTATCCCTTATCTATTTCAATACAAGGCCTCCAGCATTCAATGGAGTGGATTATCACTACTGGAGAGATCGAATGAAGTGGTTCATTGAGAGCAACAACATTGATCTTTGGGATGTAGTCACTGATGGTGATTATATTCCCATGCAAGGTTGTGTGCACATTCCTAAGTCTGAATGGACCTACGAGCAAAACGTAAGGGTGTAGCTTAATGCCAAAGCCAAACTCTACTTAGTCTGTTCTTTGAACAAGGCAGAGTATGAAAAGGTTCATGGCTGCAATTTTGCCAAGGAGATCTGGGATACTTTGGCGTCAGCTCATGAGGGGACTGAGAATGTTAAACAATCTAAGATTAGAATGCTTGTTCATCAATATGAGATGTTCAAGATGCAAGAGTCTGAGACCATAGACCAGATGTATGGTAGGTTTCAGACCATAACAAATGGACTGAAGTCATTAGGAAAGACCTATGAGTCTGGAGATAATAATCGAAAGATTCTAAGGAGTCTCCCTAAGGATTGGAGAGCAAAAGTAACTGCCATTCAAGAGGCTAAGGACCTTAACTCTCTTAGAATGGAAGAAATGTTGGGTTCTCTGAAAGTCCATGAGTTAGAACTTGGAGAAGATGCACCTAAGAAAAAATCCCTAGCCTTGAGCTCCAGGTCTAAGAATCTTAGGGATAGCAGCATGAGATCCAAGCAAGAAGAAGTCTCAGAAGGTGAAGAGGATTCAGATGATGATTCTGAAGATGACGAGGATCTTGCCTCATTGTACAGAAGGATCAAGAGAATGCTTCAGAACAGAAGAAGATTCTCCAAGTCCAAATCTGGTAAGACAGGTAAAGACCCTATCTCATCTGATAAAATAACCTGTTATGAATGTAAACAGGAAGGGCACATGAGAGTTAATTGCCCCAAGCTAAAGAAGTCATTAAAGAAGAAGAAAAAGAAAAGTCTCATGGCAACATGGGAAGATTTGGATAACTCTACATCAGAAGAGGAAGAAAAATCTTCAGATGAAGCAAACCTCTGCTTGATGGCAAACCATTTAGCGTCAGAAAGTCCAGAATCTGAGGTATTCCCTCAAACTCTTCAAGAGCAATTTGATGATCTGTTTGAAAGTTCCAAGGAACTTTTCAAAGAGTATAAGGAACTCTCTAAAGCATACACTGAAGTATGTAACAAAAATGAAACTTTTCAAACAGAGAACCTTATGCTTAAAGAAAAGATTCTGGAACGAGAAGTTAGTAGCTCCAAAGACCTATCTAAAGAAAATAAAAAAACTTCAGAGAAAAGTTGAGGAACTTACTACAGATCTAGCCAATTTTGTAGAAGGAACTAATAATCTTAACAAATTACTGGGAACTCAGAAAAAGTTTAAAGACAAAAGTGGCTTAGGTCTCTCTGATAGCAAATCATCATACTCTTCAAATTTTGCTAAGGCTAAAAAGGCAAGAAAGAAAGGTAATGGGTATTTCCATCATGACAAACCTGGACATCATATGTCTGAGTGTAAGCACAAAAGGAAGGAGAATCCCAAAACTAACAAAGGGACCCAAGAAAATATGGGTACCAAAGAACTTTATTGTTTCTCTTGCAGATGTCTTAGATAAATCAAAGAAGACACCAAGAATCACCACAGAGGGATGGATGCGTGCAACCCTTGATGGAAGGAAGGTGTATCTGGCAAGACCTTAGATTCAAGGTTATTGGAATAGCCACCCTTGGCAAGGATTAGCAAAGGGAAGATCACTGGTGAAGGAAATGTTGAGTCTCAGCAAGAGCAATATTCAGCGCAACAACAAGTTATTCATAGCCCCTATGGGTAACATATAAATTAGCTATTGAATATTATTGGCTGAACTAGTTTTCTGACTGAACTCATTTTCATTTTCCATCTGAACCATGCATTATCTGAATTAAGTATGCTTTTATGTAAAAACATGCATTGTCTAAGCATGACTTCAGTTTGAAGCACATTGGTGCAGTGGCAATCTAAGACATTTGTCAATCCATCATTTCAAACATAAGCTTTCCATTGAAAAGTGATTCTCTGCAAGGAAGCCAAGTTCAGAAGCTGAACAAGCTTTAAAGGAGATTCCTACTGAAGATGCTGCTCTAAGTCAGTCTGAAGCCATCCTGATCTTGAACTTCTGCCTGAGCAAATGCCTTGAAAGAAGCTAAGAAAGTCAAGGAGTAAGAAGCTTGAGACCATTCACTTGTTGTTGCATACTAGTACAGCAAGCAATCTTAGAAAATGAGAGGTTGGAGCAAGCTACCTCTAGTCTGAAGAAAATAAAAGCTAGAAGAATTTTTTTTCAGAAGAACACTGGGCAAGAAGAGTTTAATACATCTGTCAAATCCCAGATTCTCAAGGCCAAGGAAGATCTATTTGCACTGATCAAGAAAAAGCCTTGTTGGAAAAGGATTGATAGTCCATGATGTGTTGCCACACACATTGTGTCTAAAACCGTGTTTGCTCAGATAATAACATGAGTTGTCTCAATGTTTGCATTATCTGATTGATTTCCATGCACAAAGGTGGTATATTAATATATGTTCTTGATTATCTTATATGCATGAATTTTATGTGCTCTAATACTTGCGCTCTGATATGCTTTCTATCACTACTCTGATACATTCAGTAATCATTTGATGCGCTAAGTTTATAATCTTTTGCTCTGATGCACTTCACCTTAAAAGCACTGATTTCGTTTGGTTATGTTCTGATCACCCTTTTGATTGATGACAAAAGAGGGAGTATTAAACTAACCAAAATCTGAAGTGTTAGTGTTTTTCAGAAAGCAAAAGGAAGTGCCTGACTCAAGGGAAGCCAGGGGGAGCAACGAAAAACTTAAGTTGTCTTAAGTATAACTCACGATATGAGTCATCTGATTGAGGGGGAGGAATTTCTAAACTCTTATCTTATTAAAAACCTCTTTCAGATTTGTTAAGTTTAAAGCAAATTTGTCATCATTAAAAAGGGGGAGAAAGTTGAGTCTCAATTTATCATTAAAAATTTAATAATGATTGAGCCACATATTTCTAAGTTTTAATGAACAACAAATTAGACTATGTTACAAGAATAACTGTCTACGCTATTAACGTATACTTTGAATTCAGCAAGCTGATCTCTTTACGTCATGAAGACTTTCTGACGTGGCAACTGTTTGAAGAAGTTGGACCATCTGAAATGGTCATCTTTCTGAAGAAGTAAAGTTGTCTGAAGATTAAAGTCTTCAGAAGGTTGAAGTGTCCTACTGTCTGAAGAAGTAGGATCATCTGAAGTGGTTGTTCATTTGAAGCATGCTATCATCTGAAGCGTAACATCCATCTGAGGAAGATGTTTTGTCTGAAGTGAAATATCATATGAAGTCAAGAGACCATCTGAAGACATTGTCTGCTTCTGTTTATCTGAGATCAAGTTTCGTCTGAAGAGGAGAAGCCTCTGAAGAAATTTGATGAAGATATTTCTCTGTCAACGCCTTCTAAAACAAGACTATGGTCTAACCTATTTAAGGCAAACAAAACGGGAACTTTTCTGGATATTCAAATTTCTATCACTTAAGAGGAAAGTTCTGAGCGTCGCAACATTTGCAGAAGTCAGAACAGGCCTGCGCTGTTCTGCATCCTTGTACTGTGTTAGAAGCTATCAAAGATCATTTCACAACGGGATTATTTGCATCTCTAACGGTTGCATTGAGTGTGTCTCATTCCTGTGCTTATAAATAGTTTCGTTCAAGACCAATACGAGAGCGAGCTGGCTGGTAGAAAAACTAAGAAAAAAAGCTCACAAGAAAATCACTTAAAGAGCCGAATTGCTGCATCAACTTTCTCTGAAAAACTTACTCTGTTTTCATTGTAATTGTACTCATATCTTCATATCCTGAGTTCTACTCAGTTATCTTGTACAATTCTGAGTTTAAGCTCTGAACTCGTTCATAGTTGCTTAGCTTAAACTTATTCCTTGTAAACATTTGGGATTGAGCCTGGAGAGGCTTGCTTGTTAAAGAATACTTGGGTTACACTTGGATAACTGTCTGAGAGCCTGAAGAGGCTTGGTGGAAGAAAGAATACTTGGTGTAGAGCCTGAAGAGGCTTGACAGAAAAGATCACTTGGTGTAGAGCCTGAAGAGGCTTGACAGAAAAGAATACTTGGTGTAGAGCTTGAAGAGGCTTGACAGAAAAGAATACTTGGTGTAGAGCCTGAAGAGGCTTGACAGAAAAGAATACTTTGTGTAGAGCCTGGAGAGGCTTGATAGAAAAGAATACTTGTAATCTTGCGAGATTGGTGAAAATCTAGTAGCGTGTTTGCACTGGGACTGGACGTAGCTCACAGTTGAGTGGGTGAACCAAGATAAATTCCTTGTCTAAGTATCTCTATCCCTTATCTCTTTCAATTCAGTTTATATACTAACTTTAAGGGGATTGAACTTGTATTTATATAAATTGAACGTTTAAACATCTTCAAGAAAATAAGTTTTCATATTGTCTGAAACCTTTCAGGAAGAAGACGAACTTCAGACAAAGCATTGTCTGAACTGAAAGTGAATCTTCAGATAGTACTTCATCTGAAAACTTTTCAGACAAAAGACAAAAAATTTCAGATAAACACTCCAGTATCTGAAACTTTATCTAAAAAGCTCTCTTTGTGAAAAGGTTTCCATAATACGTCAAGTTATATATAGAAACACTATTCAACCCCCCTTCTAGTGTTTTCCTGTTTTCCTACAGAGTCCTCGCCGGTCGTCGGGCCAGCTCCTGCAGCAATGTGGCATTTGCAGTAGCCTGGTCTCGTATCACCACCGCTTGCTCTCTTGCTGTCGTTTCCTGCTCCCACATCATTTAAGAAAGCATTTGAAGTGCCACAACCACAGGGTCAGGGGTAGAACCCGGTGTTGGGGCTGAATGCTTAGAATTCATACTTGTTTATGGACATGAATGGAATGGAAAACATCAATAACAATTTCATTGAGATAGCTACATCAAGACCTAGGCATACTCTAGGGTTTGGAAACTATAACACATACCATTCAAGTAGAAATTGCCAACCATAAAATCAACCAGAAACACTGATAACAAGGTAAATAAGCGTGGGAAGGAAGAAATAGGGAACATATAAGAGACCAAGTAAAATGATTGTAAGTGGGTTACCACACTCATCTCAAAGGTAGGAAGAATGGAGATGATGAAGGGGTTGGGAGTGATGATTCCAAGCTCAAGTAGAGTGGCGAGACTTTAATTCAAGTTCCTTGTGCTATTCTCTTCCTTAATCTCTCTCTAGGTTCTCTCTCTCTAAGAAGGAGGGAGAGAAATAAATGAGAAGCGCTGATCTTGAATCAACATTAAAAGCTGATTCAGGGATTCTCGCTTGAGCGAGAGAAAAGGTTCTTGAGAATATTCATATCCTCGCTCAAGCGAGAACTTCCTCACTTGAGTGAAATTCACTCTGCAAAATGCCCCAACCTCTCTGACTTTTCCTCGCTCAAGCGAGGAGGTTCTCGCTTGAGCGAAAGCAAGTCAGAGAGCAACTCAATTTCTGAATTGAATTGTGCTTGAGCGAGAGTCTCTCGCTTAAGCGACCATACCAGTAACAAAATTCCTTGTTTTTACTGGTATGCTCGCTCAAGGGAGGCCTTTTCGCTTGAGCGAGAACACCATAATTCAGGATTCTGGTTTTCCACTCTTAATCCAATTTTTCATAATTCCTTTTATAAAAACCTATTTCTATTATTACTTTTACTCATTAAAATAGTTAAATTTGGGATGTTATATAAACACACATTGGATTAGGAATCGAGCATCATTTTTCAAAATGTTTGCTTTCTAGGGTAACCCTTTCTCCCCTTTTGTTATTGCTTATTCTTTTCATTAGTCAAATTCATCTAAATGAATCTTGATTTCCTCCATGAACATCTTTTCTGTCTAAAGCATAAATTGAATATTTTAATTCCAATTCGAAAGAAGTAAATGATAAGTTCTTCTTAGGGGTGTTCATCGAAATCAAACTGTACCGAACTGTACTAAATTACTATGAACTGAAAACCAATTCTATAAAACCAAATTTAACTGGTTTTTTTATCATGAACCGTACCGAACTAGTTCTTGAGTTCTGAACTAGTTTTTGTGAACTGATTTTTTAAACTAATTTTGTGAACCAGTTGGAATTCCCCTGCCCTTGTCCCTGTTGGTTCCATTTCGCTCGGTCCCTACTCAACTAATTTTTTAAACTCTTGGTTTTTAAAAACAAAACTTGGTTCCATTTTGGTATAGAGTTTTCTCAAAGGACCCGGTTGCTCCCACGAAGCCTCCAAGCATCACTTCCACGTAAGGGTTACAAGTGTCAGAGCCCTCAACTGTTGTGGGAACCCTATCACCACTTATCACTCTTCCAGCATTGATATTTAAAGTGCATCGAACTGCATTGGGCAGCAGTTCAGTTAGTGAACTGTTTTTTTAAAAGAAGTTCGACTCAGTAAAATATGACCACGGTTTAGTTATTCATTGTTAGGTACAGTACAATTTTGTGGTTCAGTTCAGTTTTTAAGTTTGTTCGAACAGCCCTAGTTCTTCTTCATCCAAAAAAGTTGTCAAGGTATATCTGTCTTTATATTCCTTATATGTTAATTTTAGAATTATTTAGCGAATCCTTCTTCATCTTAATTTTATATTTTGTTGATTCTTTTAATACTTTGCACCTTCAATAAAATATATTCTGTCAATGGAGTACTTTTGGAAGATAATTTTTTAAATGGTTAGTCTTTCTAGATTTGGGAAACCATCAAGAGAAAAGAGAAATACCGAATATTTTTTTATTCTTTCATCAATCTCTCTCTTCACAATGAATTTTCTTTTAATTGAGTGTTGTTAGAAGACAAATGTTTGTTTTCATTTCTAGTGTTTTTTATGCTAGGTAAACCGATGAGCATATTTTATTCACACTTAGCACCTTTAATCTTAGCTTTATTGGATTGTATTCATGATTAAATCCACGATTTTAATTGGAATTTACCTAATTGAGCTTAATTGGGCTTTAATTGTAATTGTTGTTTAATTTCGGATTTTAAGCCTATTTACCTACTTGTCTTGTTTTAATGATATCTGGAGCTGTGCGTGGACAATTTGGGTGATTCCTATTACATCCCAAATTTAACTATTTTCATGAATAAAAGTAATAAAGGAAATAGGTTTTTATAAAAGGGATTAGGGAAAATGGGATTAAGAGCGAAAAACTAATGTTATGATTTATGTAACATCCCAAATTATGAAGTATTTTATGAATTAAATTAGTAATGGAATAAGTTTTATAAAAAAGGAAGTAGGAATGGATGAGAGGATATCAGTATTCAAGAGAAAATTCTAATCTGGTTTCCTAGCTCAGGCTAAGCTCGTGTGCAGCCTGAGCGCAGAAAACAGAGAAGAATTGAATGAACTTCAAAAGTTTTCTATATTCTGTCAAAGCCCATCAGGAGTGAATGAACTCCCAAACCCCTCAAGAGTTTTCTATCTCCAAAGCCCTCTATAGGATGTCACCACTGGAGATGAGTGAACTTAAGAAACAATTAGAGGAGTTAATTGAGAAGAAGTTTATCAGACCTAGTGTGTCACTTTGGGGAGCACCAATGCTATTGGTTAAAAAGAAGAATAGGAGTATGAGGTTGTGTGTAGACTTTAGGCAGTTGAATAAGGTAACCATTAAGAATAAATATCCTTTACCTAGGATAGATGATCTTTTAGACCAACTTAGGGGAGCATAAGTTTTCTCTAAGATAGACTTGAGATCAGGTTATCATCAGATTAAAATAAAGAGTTAGGATGTTCTAAAAACCGCCTTTAGAACTAGATACGGGCACTATGAGTACTTGGTGATGCCTTTTGGCTTAACCAATGCTCCTGTGGTGTTCATGGATTACATGAACCGGATTTTCTGGCCCTACCTGGATAAGTTTGTTGTCGTGTTCATCGATGACATCCTTATCTACTCCCAAACCTTAGAGGAGCATGAGCAACATCTTAGGATTTTGTTAGGGGTACTGAGAGAGAAAAATTTGTTTGCCAACCCTGAGAAAAGTGAATTTTGGATGGATAAAGTTACTTTCCTAGGACATGTTATCTCTAAGGAAGGGATGTCTGTAGACCCTAGTAAGATAGAAGTTGTGGTTGAGTGGGAGAGACCTAAATCCATCACTGAGGTTATGAGTTTTCTAGGCCTAGCCGGTTACTACTGGAGATTTATTAAGGGATTCTCCTAGTTAGCCTTGCCTCTCACCATGTTGACCCGTAAGGGTCATGCTTTTGTATGGGATGAGAAATGTGAGAAGAGTTTCTTAGAACTTAAGGAGAGATTGACTACAACCAGAGTCTTAGTGTTACCAGACCTATCTAAACCCTTTGAGGTTTATAGTGATGCATCAGGAAAGGGTTTAGGTTGTGTATTGATGCAGGAGAGGAGTGTGGTGGCCTATGCCTCCAAGCAGCTTAGGCCCCCATGAGGAGAGTTATCCTACCCATGGCTTAGAACTAGCAGTTGTGGTTTTTTCCCTCAAGATCTAGAGGCATTACCCCTATGAAGTTAAGTTTGAGGTCTTTAGTGATCATAAGAGCCTTAAGTATCTCTTTGACCAAAAGGAGCTTAATATGAGGCAGAGGAGATGGATTGAGTTCTTGAAAGATTATGATTTTGAGCTGAAGTACAACCCGGGCAAGGCCAATGTAGTGGTCTATGCCCTGAGTAGGAAGTCTCTCCATGCATCATCCATGATGGTGCAGGAATTGGAATTGTTGGAGGAATATAGGAACCTCAGGTTAGATGTGAGCATTGAGAGGAATCGTTGTATCCTCTTTAGGCTAGAAGTTACCAATGAGTGGAGAACTATAGTCAAGGAAGCCCGAGAATTAGATTCAGACCTTCAGGCCCGTAAGGGATTGTCGGGTTTCACCGAATCAGGTGATGGGATAATTCTCTTCCAATGGAGATTCTGTGTCCTAAGGGGGATAGTCTCAAACAAGAAACTTTGGAGGAGGCCCATAGGAGCAAGTTCACGGTACATCCTAGGATTATCAAGATGTACTAAGACTTGAAAAGCATGTTTTGGTGGGATGGTATGAAGAAGGAGGTGGCAGAGTATGTTTCAAGGTTTTTAGTATGCCAACAAGTCAAGATAGAACATCAGAAACCCTCAAGAACACTCTTACTTCTAGAGATTCCAGAATGGAAATGGGAAGCCATAGCCATGGAATTTGTGATGGGGCTACCTAGAGTCCTTACAGGCTTTGTTTCCATCTGGGTCATAGTGGATCGGCTGATCAAGTCGGGCCACTTTTTACCTATTAGAACAACCTACCCTTTGAGTAAATTAGCAGACATGTACATCAGGGAGATAATGAAGCGCCATGGTGGACCCTCTAGCATTGTGTTAGATAGGGATCCTAGGTTCACTTCTAGGTTCTGGAATGCTTTACACTAGGCTTTTGGTTATAAACTGAGGTTTAGTACTACTTACCATCCTCAAACTGACAGTCAGTCTGAGAGGACCATCCAAACCTTAGAAGACATGCTTAGGGTTTGTGTGTTAGAGGAAAAGGGAAGCTAGGATAGGTACCCGCCCCTTATAGAGTTTGCCTACAACAACAATTTTCATAGCAATATGGGTATGGAACCCTATGAGGCTTTGTATGGCAGGAGGTGTAGGTCCCCACTTTGTTGGTGTGAAGTGGGAGAGAAGAGTCTGTTAGGTCTGGAGTTAGTTCAGGAAACCACTAAGAAAATCAAGAGGATTAGGGAGAAACTGGTAACTGCCCAAAGCCAACAGAAGAGTTATGTTGATAAGAGAAGGAGAGACCTAGAGTTCTAGGAAAGTGATCATGTATTTCTAAAAGTTACTCTGGTCACAGGCATAGGAAGAGCCATCAAGGCTAAAAGTTACTCTGGTCACTATGTTATCACTAACCATTTTATAGTCACAAGGTTCATCTTCACTTTTAATGAAATCAAACTGCTTTAACAACTTCATCAAAACGAAGATTCCAGCTTCTAGAAGCTTGCTTTAATCCATAAATGGATCGTTGCAACTTACATACCTTTAGGTATAACAAAACCTTCAGGTTGTATCACATACACATCTTCAAGAAGGCTTCCATTTAGGATGGTTGTCTTGACATCCACTTTCCAGATTTCATAATCATGGTAAGTTGCAAATGGCAAGCAAGATCCGAACAGATTTGAACATGGAAACTAGGGAAAAGGTTTCATCATAGTCTATACCATGAATTTGCTTGAAATCCTTAGCCACCAACTGTGCTTTAAAGGTACTTACATTACCATCCATGTCAGTTTCCTTTCGAAAACCCACTTGCACCCTATGGGTTTTATCCCTTCGGATGGCTCAATCAAGGTCCATACCTTGTTAGTGTACATGGAATCCTTTTCAGATCTCATGGCATCAAGCCATTTCTCAGATTCTAGACTCAAAAGAGTTTCTTGGTAAGTTACTGGGTCATCTTGATCCATTAGCAATACATCGACTTCCTGAGACACATGGAACTCATATCTCTCAGGTTGGTGACGTACCCTGTCTGACTTACGCAAGTCTTGCGCTACTTGAGCAGGTGGCTCCACAACACTTTGTGGTATCTGCTCTTGTTCCATTATTGGCTCATTGCCACTCTGTGGTACTTGAATTTCTTCAATTTCTACTTACCTCCCACTTATTTTCGTAGAGACATATTCCTTCCCTAAGAATACAGTAGTCCTAGCGACAAACACTTTTCCTTCGCTAGGATTATAGAAGTAGTGATATGAATCCAAGGGGGTTGGTTTATGATTCTATTTAGGACCTCTAGGAATGATGTTGCTGCCTTGGAAAATTAGACAAAGAAACAAATTATAACCAATTAAAGATAGACCAGAATATAGGCGAGAATTATAAGAAGAGAAATGATGAAATTAGATCAACTCAGCGTGAATTATTAGCCCAGAAATAGGTGCAGTTCTGAGTTCAAATTCAAAGCATATAAAGATTAAAATTGGGTGCAGAATTGTGTCTAATTAGCATGTAGAAAATGGTACAGAAAATTGAACAAATTCAGCGCACATAGATTCTAGAATGGCTGCAGCAAATTAATTTAAACCCAACGTGCAATAAGAATAAGACAGAGGTGCAGGTTTTAATTCAAATGCAGCACATGTGGATCCAGAAATGATGGGCAGAATTTAAGCGTGAATTGTAAAGAAAAAAAAAGGGTAGAATTTCAAACCAAGCAAATGTAGCCAACTTGCAATCGAATGCAAGAAATTAACGTGCAGATTTGGCACAAATACTTCCCGTAAGAAATGCAGAATTTGTGAATATGGAAAGACAGAAAAAACGGAATGGAATCGTGAAAGGCGTCACACTCCCAAGGATGGAAGATAAGCCCGGAGATTAAACACACAAAGGGGTGAAAACCTTTGATAAATCTCAATTGTTGGATTACAAGAACCCAAAGAGAAATCACTTCTCACAATTGTGTTTTTCTTACAAAATCCTCATATTCTGATTTCCTATGCAACCTATTTGCACAATATATAGCCTGATACATTCAGCCACATGTGCTATTCCCATGTCCCTTGGCATTCATAAATGGTTACAAAAATTAAAACTTTAATTAAACAAATAATTGGTAGCCTTAAAAATCTAAATGTAACTGCCCAAAATTATAATATGCAGCCCACCAAATTAAATAATTCTGGCTGCCTATTATTAGGAAAAAAAATAAACAACTACTTAATTTTTATTTGGAATAAAAATTCATCCATGTGTCTTCAAGCCTTTATTTTCTTGAAATTGAAAGGAAATAAAATCCTTTTATTCATCATTCCCTCCTTCTTCAAGAAGATTCGCCCTCGAATCTAAGGCTTTATTCACTTGAAATTGAGATGAGCAAACCCAACCTCCAGGATCAAACACAACTTGTAAAAATTTAGATTTGGTCGTGCCTTCCTTATGCATCAAGGAAGTCTTCCTTTTTGATTTCCAAATCCAAACACCATGATCAACGACAATTCTTCTTGTCAAACAAACCTGCAGAATTACTTTGTCAAACAAATGAAATTCAACCTCAAAATCAAAAGACTCCATGCATTTGTCTTCAATATCCTCATGAGTTTGGCTTTCAATAGTGGGTTGGATGTACAATGGGGCACTAGGAATGATATCAACACAATTCTTTCTCAAACTTGGAAACTTGTGGTGTGTTTCATTCACAATTACATCCTCTTGACCCTGTAAAATAGTATCACAAATAAAAGAAGAAATAACATTAGAATTTGAAATTTCCTTGCTCATTTTCTCTCTTTCTTTTTCTATTTCTTCTCTTATCTTTTCTTCTCTTTCTTTTACTTCTTCTTCTCTCCTCTTTTCTTCATTTTCTCTTCTTTCTTTTTCTATTTTCTCCTTCAATTTTAGATGATCATCACGTACAACGTCGGATGATAAACCTATCAACTTAATCCTCCGTCCACCATGCACAAAAGAAATAGAGGGCCTCTCGGGATTTATAATTTTATTATACAACCATGGCCTCCCTAATAGCATATGGCATGTCTCCATGGGTGCAATATCACAAAGAACTTCGTCTTCATATTTCCCAATAGAGAATTTAATCGTTGCTTGTCCATTTGCAGTAGACAGGTGTAACTTCTCAACCACCCTGCTGCTCACAACATTTCTAAAGTTGAATTCATCTACTGCAACATGGAACACCCAATATGGAACACCTGGTATGGAACACCTGGTATGGAAGAACTTCTTTTCAGAATCTGCCATTGTAAATCAAACAAATTAAAAGTAACAAGATAACATGTAGTTGCTGTTTGAGAAACCTTACCCACTCAAGTGTTTGCACACAATTTTAGGCTTTTACAAAAATGAAACACTCTTGCCTTTTTTTCTCTCTATTCCTCCTCGAGTTCTTATCAAACCAAGAAGAGAAAACACAAATAAATTCACCAATATGTGTGCAGCCAATTAAACACAAGAAAAGCTAACAAAAAGACTCAAATGAAGCACAAAAGAAGGCAACAAACACTAGGACAACAACCGGAAATTTTTTTTGACACAAACAAAGAAAGGAATTTGACTCAAAGTGATCACAATAGGTATAGCAAAAACAAACCAGGACTGGTGCAAAATTAAACACAATTTTATGCCACAAAGACACTCAGAAATTGTGCAAAATTGACCCAACAAAGGTGCAGCCACAAGCAAAATTTTTGAGCAAATAAGGTGCAGCCAAACAGTATGGAATTATGCTCAAATTGTAGCCAACAAAAACAGCCAAGAATTCAGAAATTCTAAACTAACAAGCTGCAATATTTCTTCCTCAAATCAACCACAATATTACCTTAAAGAATGAGCTTAAAAATTTCTAATAGCATGAACCATTCAGCCCATTTTTTTTTTAACTCATTTGCATGCTTTCTTTGTTTTTTTTTAGAACTCACAATTTTAAAGGCCTAACTTTTGCAATGGTTCAGCCTAAGAAAATTGCAATAAGGTAATATCAAGGTATGATAAAAATTCAAGGAAAGAAATTACCCGGAGTGCAGCCTTGCAATTCCTAGAACCGGAGCTCTGATTACCAAATGATATGAATCCAAGGGGGTTGGTTTATGATTCTATTTAGGATCTCTAGGAATGATGTTGCTGACTTGGAAAATTAGACAAAGAAACAAATTATAACCAATTAAAGATAGACCAGAATATAGGCGAGAATTATAAGAAGAGAAATGATGAAATTAGATCAACTCAGCGTGAATTATTAGCCCAGAAATAGGTGCAGTTCTGAGTTCAAATTCAACGCATATAAAGATTAAAATTGGGTGCAGAATTGTGTCTAATTAGCATGAAGAAAATGGTACAAAAAATTGAACAAATTCAGCGCACATAGATTCTAGAATGGCTGCAGCAAATTAATTTAAACCCAACGTGCAATAAGAATAAGACAGAGGTGCAGGTTTTAATTCAAATGCAGCGCATGTGGATCCAGAAATGATGGGCAGAATTTAAGCGTGAATTGTAAAGATAAAAAAAGGTAGAATTTCAAACCAAGCAAATGCAGCCAACTTGCAATCGAATGCAAGAAATTAACGTGCAGATTTGGCACAAATACTTCCCGTAAGAAATGCAGAATTTATGAATATGGAAAGACAGATAAAACGGAATGGAATCGTGAAAGGCATCACACTCCTAAGGATGGAAGATAAGCCCGGAGATTAAACACACAAAGGGGTGAAAACCTTTGATAAATCTCAATTGTTGGATTACAAGAACCCAAAGAGAAATCACTTCTCACAATTGTGTTTTTCTTACAAAATCCTCATATTCTGATTTCCTATGCAACCTATTTGCACAATATATAGCCTGATACATCCAGCCACATGTGCTATTCCCATGTCCCTTGGCATTCATAAATGGTTACAAAAATTAAAACTCTAATTAAACAAATAATTGGCAGCCTTAAAAATCTAAATGTAACTGCCCAAAATTATAATATGCAGCCCACCAAATTAAATAATTCAGGCTGCCTATTATTAGGAAAAAAAATAAACAACTACTTAAGTTTTATTTGGAATAAAAATTCAGCCATGTGTCTTCAAGCCTTTATTTTCTTGAAATTGAAAGGAAATAAAATCCTTTTATTCATCAAGTAGTAACCCTTAGTTTCTTTTGGGTATCCCACAAATAAGCATTTATCTGATTTGGGTCCTAGCTTATCTGAAACTTGGCGTTTCACATAAGCTTCACAACCCCAAATCTTCATAAAAGACATACTAGGTCATCTCCCAGTCTATATCTCATATGGTATCTTTATGGCAGCCTTAGATGGAACACGGTTTAGTGTGAAGGTTGCTGTTAACAAAGCATGACCCCAAAAGGAGTCGGGGAGATCGGAATGACTCATCATGGATCGAACCATATCCAATAGGATTCGATTTCTCTTTTCTGAAACTCCATTTCATTGAGGTGTTCCAGGAGGAGTGAGTTGGGATACTGTCCCATACTCTTTTAGATAGTCATCAAATTGTTGGCTCAAGTATTCTCCACCTTGATCTGATCGAAGTGTTTTAATAGTCTTGCCAAGTTGGTTTTGTACTTCATTCTTAAATTCCTTGAACTTTTCAAAGGATTCAAATTTGTGTTTCATTATATACACAAATCCATATCTACTGAAATCATCAGTAAAAGTGATGAAGTATTGAAAACCTTCTCTAGCCATTGTGCCCATGGGCCCACATACATCACTATGTATGAGACCAAGAAGATCACCGGCCCTTTCACCTTTTCCAGTAAATGGGGTTTTGGTCATCTTCCCTAATAGAGAAGATTCACATGTCTCAATTGATTCAAAATCAAAAGAGTCTAAATTACCATCTTGATGAAGTTTAGATATGCATTTCTCGTTTATATGGCCTAAGCGACAATGCCAAAGATAAGTTGGGTTCAAATCATTTGTTTTGAACCTCTTAGCATTTACGTTATAGATAGGTACTTCGAAGTCAAGAAGATATAGTCCATTGTTTAATTTTGTACAACCATAAAACAAATCATTTAAATAAATTGAACAACTTTTGTTCTTTATTATAAATGAAAAACCATTCTTGTCTAAACAAGAAACAGAAATAATGTTCCTACTAATGGCTGGCACAAAATAACAATTATCTAACTCAATAACTAGCCCAGTTGGCAAAGTTAAATAATAAGTTCCTATGGCTAAAGCAGCAACTTTTGCTCCATTTCTGACTCGTAGGTCAATTTCACCTTTAGCCAGTCGTCTACTCATTTTTAGATCCTGCACATTCATGCAAATGTGAGATCCACATCCAGTATCTAATACCCATGATGCAGAAGCAGATAAATTGACTTCTATAACATAAATACCTGAGGTGGAAGTCTCACTTCCCTTCTTCTTGATCTCCTCCAGGTACTTTGCACAGTTTCTCTTCCAATGTCCTGATTGGCCACAATGGAAACATTTTCCTTCCTTAGATATCCCGCCAGGTGGATTCAAAGCAGAGGTACTAGGCTTGTCTTTGCCCTTGTCCTTTGATTTGAAATAGGGCTTCTTGAACTTCTTCTTGCCCTTGCCTTTTTCAGGTTGGACCATCAATATGGCCTTCCCTTTACCTTTATTAATGTTCTGCTTAGTCGTTCTCAACATGCTCAACAATTCTGGCAGTGGTTTGTCAAATACATTCATGTTGTAGTTCATGACGAATTGACTATAGCTGTCCGGCAACGATTGCAAGACAAGATCAGTGGCCAACTCTTGGCCTAATGGGAATCCAAGCCTTTCTAGGTTTTCAATGTACCCAATCATTTTGAGTACATGAGCACCAACAGGACTTCCCTCTGCCAGTCTACACTGATAAAGTTCCTTTGAGACTTCAAATCATTCATGCCTAGCTTGGCCTTGATAAAGTCTCTTTAAATGTACGATCATATCATACGCATCCATGTTCTCATGATGTTTTTGGAGTTCAGCATTCATGGTAGCAAGCATAAGGCAACCTACATCGAGAGCATCATCCAGATGCTTCTTAAAAGCATCCTTGTCAGCTTTCAAAGCAGTTGCAGCGGGTGTTTCAGGAATGGGCTCTTCCAGGACATACAGCTTCTTTTCATGCCTAAGGACAATCCTTAGGTTTCTGTACCAGTCTAGAAAGTTAGTTACAGACAATTTATCCTTCTCAAGGACGGATCTCAGTGAAAGGTTACTTGTTGTGTTCATTGCCATGGTTATCTATTAACAGAAAATTATGCAAGTAAGTATCATATAACAAACATATTTAACAAGGGCTTTAATTAAATATGCCTCCCACTATTTTGATTCAAACTAAGTACCCTCAATAATCAGAAAATCCCATCACTAGATTTTCTAGTGGACCAAGATCCATATTTCACCTTATTTTAAGTCAGCTTTGGCTAATCGCTTAAGAAAAGGTTATTTAGGTAGGAACACGCTTTCCAATTGCATCTCATACAACTCTTGGATAGTTGGGTGAATAACTCTTATTCTAATTCATCTTATGAATTAATGCCTCTAGGTTTTTCAATCCTATTGAATATACCTAGTTAAGTCAAAACCCAATGATTAACAGTCAGATATTACTTTTTATCCTATCGCGTTTTACTAGTATAGATAAAGGTACCCTGCTTTGGCAGACCCACACTTCATCAACTCTAGTCTTAACGAGTGTTATTCATTGGAAGGCAAAAAGACTTAATATTTTCTTTGAGGGATTTGATCGTTTTAATTTTACTCCTTTGTTAAACCATTTAACAAAAACACACAAGCATGCATCTCATACAAATACATGATATGGTAATGGCCTCCTAAAAACAAATACAAAATTACATCAACTATATAATCTTGTACATAATCTTGAGCTCTCCAAATCTCCCATTGAATCCATGCTCCATGACCTCCCGGTTATATTACATAACAAGAAGAAACCTCGTTTAACATACAAGGGGATAGAGATGAGAAGAGAATTACAAGAGGAATGTTAAGAGGTAAGGCACGACACGCAGGTCGTATTTAAGTTAAAACAACTAAGGCCATAACCAATCATCATGCAAACTTAACATTTCTTGATTGTAAAACGAGTGATATAATAAGATGTATATATTAAGAGAGGTTTGATTACACGCATACGAAATAACACACTACGCAGTGTACCACGGGGTTCCGGATGCCCAGTCAGCGGGCGGGGGTCAAGGGGAGGCCGCCCCTTGCAGGGATCGGGGCAGCGCCCCGAAACAAAAAATTGGATTTGATAAACACTTAACCAGTCATCAATAAGTGTCTCGCATCAAACAAATACTTCACGAAGGTAAGTCCCTTGTATCATTCGAATACGCCCTTGTCAGCAAATTGATAAGTGGCATGTTTATCACAGCCAACATTTGAGTCGAGACAAGGTTTCAACAATTGAACCCTTTGATGCCCAAGACATGAACTCTTCATGTTCCATGGGACCTTCCAACATAAGAACATATATATACATCGCACATAAAACAATCAATAAAGGAATCAAAATAATTGAAACGTGAACGTGCGCTTCACCTGAGCCCAGTGTGGGTGAAGTGCAGGTTCCCATTTTAGATTCTGTAGTTTCCGCTTCACCTGCACTTCAATTCCGCTTCACATGCACTTTACTTGAACTCCGCGTGAGTGAAGCGCAGGTTCGAGATTCAAAATCCTGTATGATGCGCTTCACCTGCGCCCAGCGCAGATGAAGCGCAGGTAACGACGTTCGACGCGCAGACTGCATTTTTCAGCAGAAAAATAGAATATCAACATATTCAAAATGATTAAAAGCCTAAAACGTGCTTATCGCAAACCAACAGTCGAACTAGGAAACCCTCCTCAACTCTGCTAGTAGTGTTTAGAGAGTAAGAGCGACTACTCTTATTTTCACATGTCTAGGGTAGTGCATCTTATGCTCTATTTATAGAGTGGTGGATAGGGTTTTATCCCTCACTCTATTAACCCTAACATATATGGGCCCGACCCATTATGTTATAATTCTAATCAAATTAGAATTATTATCTTTCCTAGTGGCTTGTTGTATGCGTGTGACCCAATAGGCTTTTAATATTTGGTTATGATATTAAAATAAAACTCTTTTATATTTAATATCATAAATAGTGAGCGGTATCTAGCAATACATCACTATCCAAATATTGACATTATCAACAACCTTGACGAATCCTATTTTATGATAATTTATATGATATGTCCCTTTGTCCAAATATCTAATTGAACACAAGGGCATGGATTGTGTCAACCTTGTATAGTTCAATTTTTGTTTTTCTTGATCCCCAAATAGACTGTTCAGAAAATAAACATCTCATGTTTATCCTCCTGAGCATGGCTAGGCATTTTGCAGTGTCACTTTATCAAGAGGCCTACAGATATAACTCCTGTTACATAGGAGGGACAAATCCCATCTAGGGCACTCACATTCCACCACATAATTTATTATATGTCCAAAAACCAACTTTATGATTACCCTGTTACAGGTAACGTTTGATGATAATTAAAACGTATAATTTCTTATGCAGGAATCGTAGTGATTTCAGGTCGAAGGACTTCATATAACACTTATCAATTTAAGAAACGTTCATGAAACCTATGTAACAATCCATGCAACGTTCTTAAGGTAGGTCAGTCCAGTACACCGTTACTCTTAATGTGTACCTATGTGAGCACATGATATCCCATATCCATGATCCGTGAGATGTGATCATCAATGAACTCACATACTAGTCTAAATGCATCTTTGTCCTAAGATAATACTTGACTAGGGACTATTTAAGAATAGTTCTTCATAAGATCTCACGATCAAGTCATCTACTTGATTTCTTATGAAATTTGAGCTTATTATTTAAGGACATTAATTATATTCTAAAAGAATAAGTTGCCTTTATAAAATAACATGATACAAGTGATGAATGTTCATAAACATATAAGTCTTTAGTGCATATTCCTAACAAGATATAGAGAAAGAGAGGGAGATATAGAGAGAAAAGAAAATAGAAGAGTGAGCTAAATTTTGTAGAAAAACAAATACTCTTCTAGAAAAAGATTCTTAAAGAAGCCATTATGTCCAGAAGTTTTGCAAGTTTTGGAAGAACTCTTAACTCAAGAAACTCCAGCAAGACCTCTCAACTACAACCATCCATGGTTTTCTACAGAGGGTTTTGTTGAGTCTCAAAATGTTATTAAAAGATTAATAATGTTTTAAGTCTCTTAACCCAAAGTTTTAATGGATAACAAATCTGGTTATCGTTCTTACAAAAAGGAACAGTTTCTGCTGAAGGTATCTTTTTAATATTTCAGAAGGTATCAACTGAAGAAATCCTATCCTCTGAAATAATGAAACCTTCCGAAGTGAAGAAACCTGCTGAGAGATCACGACCTGCTGAAGGTGGAGAACATCCTGAAGTTGTGAGACGACATACTAAAGCATGTTCATCTTCAATACAATATTCTCTGATATTCTTTTTGAAGACTCAAGTCAACCATAGCTGCCTTAGTTACTTGTGCCTCTCATTCTTCTGGAAAGTCAGAGAAAGTTCTTTTTGGCATATTTCAAATTTCTCTCACCAAAAAGGCAAAGTCTGCAGTAAAGTACACGCTGCTTAGAAAAAGTGAAGCCTGTAGTTCTAACTCTACCACCTACTATAGCTAAGGGTTCAGGCTATGTGTCACAATGAGAGCATTTGCATTAAATGCTATCTCTCAATGGGAAATCGATTGGAGATCAACGGACGGAAGCTTTCCTCACTAGAAATACCAAACTCCATGAAGAAACATAGAGACAACGGAATACAAAAAATTAACTTGATGAAACGCTGCTGAAATTCATATTCATCTGTTTCATTGTTTGTACAACATCTCTATATCCCGAGTCATATTCAGTTATTTGTACAAGTTTCCTAGTTCGAGCTCTAAACTTGTGTAGTTTCAGAGTTTGAGCATTTTCTTTCAAACAGTTTTTACTGGGTTAGCCTGAAGAGGCTGTGTTCAAAAAATACTTGGGTTTTTAGCTTGGAGAGGTTGTGTGTTCAAAGAATACTTGGATTTTTTAGCCTGGAGAGGCTGTGTCAAAAAAATACTTGGTGTTTAGCCTAAAGAGGTTGGGTTCAAAGAATACTTGTATCTGATCAGATAGTGGAAAATCCAGTGGAGTGTTTGCCCTAGGACTAGATGTAGCTCACTGAGTTAGTGGATGAACCAGGATAAATTTCTGTGGCTAAGTTCTCTCAACCCTTAACTCTTTATATTCTGTTTTATCTAACCAACGAGGGTTTAAGAAAAGTTGTTTTATAAATCCACGCAGAAAATAATCTTTTCTTCATGTGAAAATACTTCAAAATTGTTTTTATCCAACCTTCTGAGTTGCATCAGCAAGTTGCTGAACTTCCAGTTTCGGAAGGTTGCTCAAATATTTTCAAACTCAGTTTGCTTGTTAAAAGGTTTTCAAAAAAATCTGTTAAAGATTATAAAACACTATTCAACCCCCCTTTCTAGTGTTTCCTGTGGTTCTAATAGTTGGTATTAGAGCTCAACTTTGGGTTGAGCATCTCACAGTGCTGAAGGAGTAGATCCTGATGGAAACCTCTACAAGCAACTCTCACTACATAGTTGAAGGTGCCTCAGTCTCTAGGCCCCCTACTTTCAATGGCTCTAACTACAATTATTGTAGGGATAATATGAAGCTTTTTATTGAAAGAAGCAACATAGATCTTTGGGATGTGGTCACTGATGGTGATTATATTCCTGCCAACAATGGTGTGCCTATTCCCAAATCAGAATGGATTGGCAATCAAAAGGCACGTGTACAACTCAATGCCAGGGCGAAACTCTACCTGATTTGTTCTTTGAGTAAATCAGAATATGAGAAGGTGCATGGCGGCTCTTCTGCCAAGGATATCTGGGACACCCTAGCCGCATCTCATGAGGGAACTGATAATGTGAAACAATCTAAAATCAGCATGTTGGTGCATCAATATGAAATGTTCAAGATGCATGAATCTGAATCCATTGATCAGATGTTCGGAAGGTTCTAAACCATCACAAATTGACTCAAATCTCTGGGAAAGACCTATGTTTCAGGCGATAATAATCGCAAAATCATTACAGGTCTACCAAAGATTTGGAGGCCCAAAGTAATTGCCATTCAAGAGGCAAAAGACCTCAACTCTCTGAGAATGGAGGAACTTTTGGGATCCTTCAAGGTCCATGAGTTGGAACTTTGAGAAGATGCCCCCAAGAAGAAGTCACTTTCCCTGAACGCCAAATCCAAATTGGCTAGTTCTGGTGCACAAAAGGCCTTGAAGGTAGAAGAGTCCTCAGAAGGGTCTGAAGAATCAGAAAGTGACTCTGATGATGATGATGATGACCTCGCTCTGCTGAGTAGGAGGATCAAGAGGATGCTTCAGAAGAAAGCCAAATTCAGAAAGTCATCCTCATCTGACAATAAAATAAGTAAGTTAGGTAAAGAAACTCTTTCTTCTGACAAAATAATCTGCTATGAGTGCAGACAACCCGGTCACATGAAAGCTGATTGCTCTAAGCTAAAGAAGTTTTCTTCAAAGAAGAAGAAATTTCCAAAGAAGAAGAAAGGCTTCATGGCCACATGGGAAGATGTTGATGATTCCACCTCTGAAGAGCATGATGAAGATGCTGAAGAAGCTAACCTGTGTCTGATGGCTAGTCTTCCTTCATCAGTCAATTCTGAATTAGAGGTAATTCCACAAACTCTGCAAGATATGTATGATGATATGGTGGAAAGTTCTAAGGAACTTTTTCATGAGTACAAAGAGCTATCAAGAGCCTTCACTGAAGTTGCTACAAAAAATGAAGCTCTTGAAGCTGAAAATTTGTCACTCAAGGAAAAGCTTCTTAGCTCTGAGATCTGTGATTCAGCAAGTTTGAAAAAGGAAAATGAGAATCTTAAAAAACAAGTTGCTGAACGCACAAAGGACCTAGCTGCTTTTGTCAACGGAAGCAAAAACCTAAACATGCTTCTAGGAGTTCAAATGAATCCCAAAGACAAAAGTGGTCTTGGTTACTCATAGACTTCGTCCTTGCATGATGTTGAAATTGAAAATGCTAATAAGGCTAAGAAACGTAAGGGATGTCTTCATTGTGGCATGCCTGGACACAATATGTCTCAGTGCCGACAAAAAAAGAAAGGCAGATCTTCTGCTAACAAGAAAGGACCCAAAAAGATGTGGGTACCTAAAGCTTTAATTGTTCCTGTTGCAGATGTGTTTAACAGGACAAAGGAGACGCCAAAAATGGTACCTGGACAGTGGCTGCTCGCGACACATGACAGGAGAAAGGTCTTTGTTCCAAAACCTTAAACCTAAGGATGGTGGAGTGGTGACATTTGGAGGAGATCAGAAAGGCAAAATCACTGGCGTTGGTTCAGTAGGTATATCTCCTTTATCTGTTATCCACAATGTCCTCTTGGTTGAAGGTATTCAACATAACCTGCTGAGCATAAGTCAATTGTGTGACAGTGGTTTTGTTGCATCCTTCATAAGGGATGGCTGTATAGTCAAAGACTTCTCTGACCAAATCATTTTTACTGTCAAGAGACACAATAATGTGTACAAAATTGATCTTGAGGACCTTGCTTATCAAAATGTGACTTGTCTTATTTCAATGAAAGATGAAAAACAGATTTGGCATCAGAAACTTGGGCATGCCATCTTAAGATTAATCTCAAAGCTTACAAAACACAATCTTGTAAAAGGCTTACCCAAGCTTTCCTTCAAATCTGATATTTTGTGTGAAAATAATTTAAAGGGGAAGCAAACAAGAAGTTATTTTAAAAGCATAAATGTTGTTTCAACTGCTAGACCCTTAGAACTACTTCACATTTATTTGTTTCGTCCTACAAGAACAGAAAGTCTTGCTGGTAAAAAGTATGGTTTGGTTATCGTTGATGACTATTTTAGATTCACATGGGTGATAATCCTCAAAAGCAAGGATGAGACTTTTGAGAACTTTGCCAAATTTTGTAAAAGGGTGCAAAATGAAAAGGGATTTTGCATATCTGCCATTAGAAGTGATCATGGAGGTGAGTTTGAAAACTCAAGCTTCAGCATGTTCTGTGATGAGAATGGGATCTCTCACAATTTCTCAGTGGATAGAACACCTCAGCAAAATGGGGTTGTTGAGAGAAAGAACAGAAGCTTTCAAGAGATGGGTAGAACCATGCTCATTTCAAGCAATCTACCAAGATCATTCTGGGCAGAGGCTGTTCACACAACATGCTACATTCAAAATAGAATTTTGGTAAGACCAATTCTCAAAAGAACTCCTTATGAATTGTTGAGAGGAAGAAAACCCAACATTTCTTATTTTCACATCTTTGGCTGTGAGTGTTTCATACTTAACACCAAATATGATCTGGGTAAATTTGATTCTAAATCTGATAAAGGATTCTTCATTGGTTATTCAGAAACATCCAAGGCTTATAGAGTTTATAACTCTAGAACCTTGACAGTAGAAGAATCTATTCATGTTAGATTTAGTGATGCTAAAGAGACTGATAGGGAACTATCAGATCTAAAAGATGATTTTGCAGGAATGAAGCTGAATCCTACTTCAGAGACTACATAGGTAAAAATTGAAGTACCTGCTGAAGGACCCTCTGAAGTACCTGCTGAACAAGAATTGGCTAGGTAGATGCTGACTTTAAGCTCCAGCCTTGTTCTCCAGCCATTGGTTTCCATGGGTTACATTCTCACCCGTATCATTGAAAAACCAAGGCATACTTGCAGCTTCAAACCATTCTTGGTTCATATGAAATTAAGCACAGCCTGGTAGGTTGTTCAACTGAACAACTACAATTTTGACTAGCATAGTTGATTCAAGTAAGTGTGGTCAACACTGATAGAATTTTCTGATGCGTCTTGATCAACTGATTGAACCATGTGAATGAGTTCAACAGATTAACTGATTGAACCATGTAAAAATGGGTTCAACAGATTAACTGTTTGAACCATGTAAATCAGTTCAACAGATTAACTGATTGAACCATGTGAATCAGTTCAACATCTTCAAATTCTTCCTTGAGGCTATTTATATGTTCTGTTGGAATATAGCCGTTTGAAGATGATTCATAATACCGTTGAGATGTTGCTGATGTGGCTCATATAGCCGTTATGTAATAGGGTCTCAAACGGTTGCTTCTTCTTTAGCAGATATGTGTTCAGACAGTCTTGTTCTGACACTTCTGTAGATTAGCTCTTTTAGAGAGATTTTCTTGATATTGTTTTGCATGTTCTCTCTCTTGATATCCTCTTACTTTTCTTCAGCTGACTTCTGATTTTCTCTGCTTTTCTTAGGAGTGTATATGAGGAGGTATCCGTTGGATTTGTCCTCTTGCTTATTTTGTATAAGCTCCTTTTCTGTTTGCTTCCTGACATCATTTCTCCTTTCTTCTTTGAGTGAGGTGTCTTTTTCAATAGCTGTTTCTTGCAGATGATAAAGTATGTTTGAATTAAGATATGTTATTCAAACATTTCTCTTTGTTGCTTCTGCTTAGTCTCCTGAGCTTTTCTTGTGCTTTCTTTGAATTGGTGATGATGATATTTCCGTTGTGATACCACCCTTTAGAGAAAGCATTGAATGCTATTCAATCCATCGTGAGACACGCTTCTGGGTGTCTTCACAATTCTGACAGAGTACAACGTTGGTGCTGCTATAAAGCTGCCATCGTTGTTGCTGCAATTTCTGCGTTGCAGAGATTTCCTTAGTGGTGTATGAAATTCAAAATCACCAGGAAAGGTCTCTGTATTTCTTTCCATAATCGTGTTTGAAAAGGTACGTGCAGCAGAGGTTCAGAAAAAGTCTTCACAAGCTTCAGCAGAGAGTGCCACGTCATAAGTGAGACTTCAGACAACACTGATACTTTAGACGAGTCCTGCTTCTTCAGACAGCTTCGTTTCTTCAGAAGGCTTCTTTGCTTCAGACAACTTCTTTTCTTCAGAAGGCTTCCTTGCTTCAGACAGCTTCTTTTCTTCAGAAGGCTTCCTTGCTTCAGACAGCTTCTTTTCTTCAGAATGCTTTATGTTGTCTTCATATGATCTTCACGTCTTCAGACAGCTTCTTTATCTTCAGAATGCTTTGTGTTGTCTTCATATGATCTTCACGTCTTCAGACAGCTTCTTTATCTTCAGAATGCTTTATGTTGTCTTCATATGATCTTCACGTCTTCAGACAACTTCTTTATCCTTGATCCTGCATTTGTTCTTCTGATCCTAATCTTCTGATTATTATTTCATCCTGAAACACAATCAACAAACCAATACCTTTCTCAGTAGAATCTGTTTATATAATCTTATTTGTTAATCATTAAAACTACAGGATGTTAAGTCTTTGAGTCAAGTTTGAATGCTCAAACTGATTAATAGACTTCACAGTCTCCCCCTTTTTAATGATGACAAATAAGATATGTTTAATTTACAAAATGTTTTAAGGAAAGATGGGTAAATATAAAAGACTCCCCCTATCTATAATACTCCCCCTGAGAAGAACATTTATTCTTTTAGTTTGTTAAATGTTGCAAATTGTTATTATTATTCTTGCAGGATTAGATATGGTTAACTTATCAGTTTGAAAACTAGATGTTAATCTTTCAGATACCAATTATGTTAGTCTTTTTAGACACCAATTATTATTGTTTGTTATTGAAAACTAATATTACCATATTTTATTTACTTATTAAATCATTCTGATTGTTTAGTCTCTTTTAAATCATTTTGTGAGTTAAATATTTCTCCCCCTTTTGAATCTCATTTTGTGAGTTAAATATTTCTCCCCCTTTTGTCATTAATTAAAAAGGTTCATTTATTTTATTTACTTAAACAATCATTTTGATTCTTTACGGATCAAGCGCTTACCATCAGTTATATTTTTGTTATTTTTATCAGTTATATTTTTGTCCCTATTAACTTTACTGTGTATATTGTAAAAGACCGGGTACTGTCCTAAAAAAAAGGTAAACATAATATATAACGACTGAAGAAGAAATCAACCATGGTTACAGCATCTAAAGAAAAATGATATCTTAAGATTAGCAACAGATTGGCAAAGACAGACAAAAAAAAAAATGACAGAGATTGATAAGCAAAGATAGACAGACAAGAGGAAAAAAAATGACAGAGATTGATAAGCAGAGATATCAAAGGGTCTTGTCTCCTTTTGACTTCTTTAAGCTCCCAGACCGCCTGTGAGTTTGAACACAGTCCTTCTTATCTCCTTTAACTTGCGCCGAAGTTGAGCGTTCTCCTTTCTTAGTCTTAGAACCTCAGAGATGTCATTAGTTTCCTCTGTGTTCCGATGATTGACCTTAAGAAGACCTGGGTTTCTGTGATTATACAGATGATCAATGACCATATTGTTTATCATAAGAATCTTCATGATCACAGTATTGTGAGGTAGAATAGTAGAGTCTCCCAGTTTTCTTCCTGCCATATCGAATAGAATGATCCATGGAAGATTAATCTTCTTCTTTTGCAGAAGATTGATAACACAGAACCTTTCCAAATGAATGGGAAGATGAACAATCTGTTAAAAGATCAGAAAAGAAAAAGTTTGTTTTCAACATAGGGGGAATGAAAGTAAATGAAAGATTGTTACATTACACCTTGGCATGGATTATAATAGCTAGGGGGAGCAACCATGCTCAGTTGAATGAAGAGGATATGATGATGATTTGTGCTATAAAGAACGATATTAAAGCCAATTGGATAGATACAATTAGCAATAATATGATGATGACCAGAAGATTGATTGATTATAATTGTCCTTATGTTATTTTCATATCTAAAGTTCTTGACAACTATGGTGTTGATACAAGTGGTGAATCAAGAGAAATTACTAGAGAAACACATGATGTTAAGGAGAAAGCATTTAAAATGATGAAATTGATCAAAACAGAAAATGGTTGGTTTAATAAAGATGAAATCAATAATGAAGAAAATCCTAATGAAGATGAAGATTCTGAAGAAGTTGAACCTAAACCACTCACAACCTTTGAGCAAATGGTTCTTAACAAGTTAAATGAAATCTCTGAAACTCAAAAGAGGAATTATGAAGACTTGAAGGACAGAATTGTGGCAGTCTCTGAAAGGCTTGATGAACTTCAAGTTCCATTCGCGGACGCTTAGGATGAGCTTCAGTTTTTAGGATCTTATTTTGTTTGATTTTCATATTAGGATGCATATTTCTTTTTGGATAACTGTAATATGTACATTGGTATTTTCATATTTCTGTTCATGACTATTATGTTTGTGTTTGATGGATATTAATATGCTAATCACTTTGCTTATGTACTGATCTTAGAATTTTAGATGATAAATTTGCATGAAATTTTTGGTTTTAATTTTCCAAAAGGGGGAGAAAGGATGAGAATTAATGAGTAATGTGAAAAATATATATGACTTGATAAGAATATATGACTTGATGTTAGATATTGGATATGTGAGATATGATTTGATGATACATTATGAAACATGATTACTATGATTACTGTGATTTGTTTAATAAACACATCTGCCATGCAAGCATTTTCTAAGTTCTTTAGGATTGAAGAAATGGAAATTATCCTTGTGCCCACTGCAATTGTTGTTGAAATTGTTTGGCGCATCAAAACCAAAAAGGGGGAGATTGTTGGACATAAGCTTCATTGAAAGATACAAGTGGTAGCCATGTCTCTCAGATATTAAAGTGTTTTGGTTTTGTTGTAGGAAGTAGAAATTTAATATTCATTTTGCAGTGCCAAACAAGTTTCAATGGATGTGGCACTTGTATTGTTTGTTTTTAGTATTAGGCAAGTCATGTGTGTTTGTTAATTGTTTTTATTTGGATTGTAATCATGTAGGATGAACTCATGTTTTGGTTTTCAAGTTTGAATGGCTTGGAAGCTAATTTACTCAACTACTAAGTATTGATTTTCTTTTGGTATAATCGATTACTTTAGTTGGTAATTGACCCCAAGTTGATTCGAAACTGAAAATGTCATGATTTCTGGTACAGGAACGAAAATAATCGATTACCTGATAAGGTTAATCTATTACCACTGCACCTGATGAGAAATTCAAATAATGGTGCCCACTAGTTTAATCGATTACCACATATAGTAATCGATTACTCCTGTTTCCTGTGAATGAATTCTGGAACTAAAACGTTCTGGAGTAATCGATTACCTGCTAAGCTAATCGATTACCCCTGATTCTGCAGAAACTCTGGACATTTCTCAACCGTTTTAAAACTGATTTCTAACTAACTTTTGAAACTCAAAAACTATATAAATATGAGAATTTCGAAGAAGAGATAAAAGATAAAGAGAAAGAGAGAAATATAGAGAGAAAAGAAAAGAGATGAGTGAGCTAAATTTTGTAGAAAAACAAATACTCTTCTAGGAAAAGATTCTTAAATAAGCCATCATGTCCAAAAGTTTTTCAAGTTTTGGAAGAACACTTAACTCAAGAAGATCAGATGATTTGAGATGAAGATTGACATACGTTCATGAAGTCTACCTACACATTCAAGGTGTTATCGTTCTAAACTTAGTTTTCACATGAATTGTTTTGATTTGTATTGTCTCTTGAATAGGGATTCATAGAGAAGTACAGTGTGTGATATCTCAAGAACGGGGTGTTCTTAGAGATTGTTTGTAAAATCTTGTGACGGGGTGTCATAAGTAAGGTTGTTGTTCGAGTGGCGGGGTGTCACGAATGAACATGCTCTTGTGGGGTGCAAGAGAGAAACCTTTTGTTTGCTAGAAAGTCTTTCTTAAGGATTGTATGTGCATGGTGTTTGTAATCAATTCTATAGTGAAAGCTGATTTTGTGGTGTGGTAGATCAAAACTGGATGTAGGCCCCTTTTTAGTAGTTGAACCAGTATAAATCACTGTGTCATTTTCTCTATCCCTATACTATCTTGAATTGTAATTCTTGGTAATATAAAATAGGTTCTTGGTTGATAAAATAACAAAAACTAAATAAAAACATTGCTTGAATTCTGAAAGTTTGAATTGAATACTGTTTAAAGAATCAGTAATCTTGAGGAATCAATCTTGATAATCAATTACATTCTGTTTCACAAATTGGTAATCAATTAGCCTCTGCAATATATTTAATCCGCTGCATACTGATATCTTTTGATTTCAAACTGATAAATTTGATAAAATTAATCTTTGAAAACATATTTAAAAGAATTCTAAAGGCAAGATTTTTGAAGGGAAAAACGAATTTTGAAAGCTAACTAAAAATTTTTTTATCGTGAATCTATTCAACCCCCCTTCTAGATTCCATCTGGGACCAACATTCTGAGTTTAAGGTTGATTTGAAATTTTGGGTAATGCCCTGTTATAGGGGAGACTCTGCCAGATTTTCGGTAGGAATATTATGAGCTGGAATGTCCGTAGTGATGGTTAAGTCCATGAGTTGTTAGGGGAAAAGTAAGAGATAAGTAGAGGAATGGGGAAAATAGGATTGGGGGCGGGAGAAATTGAATTAGAATGAAAAAGGAAGAAAAATAAGGAATTTGAGTACTGATAGGCTCGCTCAGCCTGCACTCCGACCGCAGCCTGAGCGAGCAGATTAGAGAGTGGCAAAGCAACTCTCTGGTTTTCTCGCTCAGGCCACGCTCAGAGCGCAGCATAAGCGCAGAAAACAGAGAGTTTTAGGAAGAAGCCAGGATCTTATGTTAGGGGGCCAAATAAAGTTGAAGTGTGAGTCAGACTATAAATATTATTGCTAAATAAATAAAGTTGTTAAAAAGATAAAATGACTATATAAAATAAAACCAAAGAAAAAACAAATAAATTCAAAGTAACTAAAAGGTTAGACTATAAAAGAGCTCTGCGTTCCTTCATGTCACGAAATCCATCCATAATTGAATCCACACTAAACTTCTTCGCAATTTCTCTCTCAATAGAGGTGATGAGACAATGCTCTAGAAAGTCATCGTCCATTTTGTTTTGAAACTTAGTTTTGATGAAACAATGCTCTAGAAAGTCATCGTCCATTTTGTTTTGAAGCTTAGTTTTGATGAGACAATGCTCTAGAAAGTCATCGTCCATTAACACAAATTTTATCAACCTATAGAAAAGTGAATAAATGTCTACTTTCCTTGTTTCCACTAACCATTGACACAATTCTGAAGTGCTAGATAATTTGTGAAATTCTTTGTTATTGGCTATCTCAATCTCAAAGTGACGCAATTGCATTCTCAATTCTTCTTTCTCAACTTCTATAAAATCTTCAGGATATAATATATGGGCAAGTTTGCAAATGTCATCAATTTGAAAACATCTGCAGGCTTCTCTTGGATCAAGAGTGCAACTAAGATTCAACAACTCAATTACCTTCTCATTAACTCAATTTCAATACCCTAATTAACTATATTTTATTGATTTTTTACAATTCAAATTTTAATCCTTATTTCTTAATTTAAATTTAATATATTATCCTTATCATTTAAGTCGTGAATTTTTAAAGTAATTTTGAAAAGTATAGATTAATAATTCAAATTCAAATCATTCTATAAATTTGGATGATATACTGAATTTTGTATTTTTAATGATAGCTTTTTTAACACTAATCCTTATTATTACAATTCAAATTCAAATCCTGATTGATTCTATTTTTTAATATTCTAATCTTAATCCTTATTTCTTAATTGAAATTTAAAATATATTTCTTAATTTAAATTTAAAATATTATCCTTATCATTTAAGTCGTGAATTTTGAAAGTAATTTTGAAATAAATTAGGAATATAATTGGAAACAAAATGTGGACACCAATTAACTATATTTTATTGGACTCAATCAACAAGGTTTAAACTAGGCTTTTTTTATTATACAACTCTTATATAATTATTCAAATATATATGTAAAAAACAAAAGTTGAGGGGGGCATGGCCCACCTTAGTCCCTATAACCCTCCGCCCCCGGTTCCCTTCCTCATTCTTCCTCTGTTCCCTTTCCATTCTAGAGAGAGATTGAGAGATTCTAGAGGGAGAAAGCAACCATTGGAGCATGGAGGAGGAGACCCAAGGCAAGAGCATCATCCCCAACCTTCTACCCAATCTTGTCCAGCACATAAATAGACTAGTTAATACATATACCATTTTCAAATTTGTTTTATTAATTTAAATTTAAATTCTTATCATTACTATTTATTAATATAGAATCATCAATTATAAATCAATAATAATAATAATAAATGACTGATTTTATAAAATTTAATTATTATGGTTATTGATTGTTATTTTAAAATTAAAGCAACGTAGTTTTAAAAATGATTGTTGGTTGATTGATTGAGTTTATTTTTTAAAATATTATTATGGGATGAAATTTGATTTGAGTTTTTTTTTTAAAGAGTTTATTTTCAAAAGAGTTCACTCTTGAATGGTTTCTTTTAGCAAATGGCTATAAATTGAACTCTCCTGACAAGTAATATTAATTGATAAAATTACTATTCAATTAATATCATTTGATCATTGAGTGATTTTATTATTCTTGATTTCTTAATTTTAAAACAAAATTTTATATTGTTAAAGGAGCTAAAAAATACTTTCTTTTTCTTATTTATGAGAGACACGTTATTGCTAAAAATGCTAGTCATGCTGTTGATTTTGAAAAAAAAATTATTTTTTAATCATTTATAAGTATGGGGACTATTTTGTTAATAAATGGTTATACTTTATAGTCCCGTTAACGGAAGAAATGTTACTTGTTAAGGTTTTTAATTTTTAGAAAATAAATTGTTTTTCTCAAATTTGAGAATAATTTTCAATTTACCAGGACTATCTTGTTAGCAAATGACTATACTCCATAGACCTATATAATTTAGATAATATTAACGACAAAAATGTCATTCGTTAATATCACCAAATCATTGTATTAATATTTTTTAAACATTTTATAATTTTTATTTAGTATCTGAACACTTTACAATTAACATATTTACTAAAAGGATGTGAGATTTATAGAATCAAATTATTTAATTTTAAGAAATAAAATCCCCTCTCTTTCTCTCACATATTTTATATTTACATGCAAATATAAATTTGATTTTAAAATAATTTTCTTAATTTGTTGATTTATTTATACATGATTGTGTAATTGTTAATTGATTTTGTTAATTTTATTAACATGATTCCATAATTATAGTTTGATTTTATTATTCTTTGTTAAATTTAATAAATTAATTTCTTCGCATGTGTAACATCCCTCAAAATTGAGAATTTTAATAACTTAGTAGGCTGAGAATAAGTTGAGGGATTAAGGTTAATTGAGGAGCTACAAGTTAAAACTCAGGTATAAAATCAAGTTTTTAGCTTTAACTTAAGTGAACTTAGGGAATTTGGGTTCTGGTAATCGATTACATTGAGTCCGTAATCGATTACCCGAGAGCTGGTTTTTAGGTAATCGATTATTAACAGGTTGTAATCGATTACCCAAGAGCTGAGTTTTTGGTAATCGATTACCTGAGGGCTGAGTTTTTGGTAATCGATTACCAAGGGTTGTAATCGATTACCAGATTTCCATAAACGTTTTCTAGTGTAATTTTTACCTCTGGTAATCGATTACAGCATTACTGTAATCGATTATCAGCTGTCCAGTATTTATACTGAGGCATGCAAAAGTCAGAACATTCATTTGCTCTCTTCTCCAATTCGAACCCTAGAGAGAGAGTAAGTCTAGAGAGAGAAACACTCAATTGGAGGCCTAGGAAGGAGATTGAAGCTAGATTAATCAAGGGGATCACTTCAATCCTTCATTTCACTCTTGATTTCATAGAATTGGTGAGTATAACTCACACACCCACTTTCCCCTTTGATTTTGATTTCTCCCTAATGTATGAATCTCATTCCTTAATTCCTCTTCTATATGATTATTGTAGTTATATTAGTAATGTATGCTTGAGATTGAGTAGTTTGATTAGTATTTTCATTGAAAACCTTAGGGTAGCGAGATTTACGAAAGTAGCGAGATTACGAAATTAACGAAATGCTCAATGTATGAACCCTACCCCTTCGATTCCCTTTCTATTTGATTAAATTGATTGGATTTATGATGTTTGTGCTTGAGTTGAGTAAATGATGTTAGGGTTGCTTGGAAAATCTTTGAATGTCAAAGTTACGAAGTTACGATAATTACGAAGCTTTCGAAATGTTTGAAATCTTAGTTCTTGTTATCGATTCATGTGTGCTAGTCCAATTATGAGTTAAGAATTAAGATTAGTTGAGGGCGTGTGCGCCAAGTTCAGTTGAGGGCGTGTGCGCTAAGATCAGTTGAGGGCGTATGCGCCACAGCCCGTCGGCTGGGTTATGTCGATTATGTGCCTTTATGTTTAAGATGTTTGTTAGTATGTATATCTTACTTGGTGATGATTGATGCATTTCATTTTCTATTTTTCCTACACGACATGTTTGCATGGTTATACTTCACTGAGACATTAGTCTCACCACGCGTTTTGTGTACACAATCTAGGCGTGCAGGTATCTCCTGGCAGGGATCAGTGATTTGAAGGCAGGAGTCTGATATATGTTGGATTTAGTATCTCTTAGATTGTGTAGGAGTACTTCTGTATATTTTGGTTTTATGTTAGAGATGCTTAGTTTGTAGTCTTCAGGCCTTTTGTGCACTTTCACAGAAGTGTGTATATGTATATAAGTTTGAGTTCTTCACAAATTGTATAAGTTATCGTTGGTTTCTTATCGAATTGTGATGTATGATATTCGAAATGGCGCGATTTAAATTTCGAAAATTTAGGGTTTAGTCTCCAACGAACTAAGTCTTGAATTTAGAAATTAGGGCGTTACAGCATATGATCTTAAAAAAACTAATCAACTCTTTATATATTAACTAGTATATTAACAAATTTAGTATGCAGAAAAAATATTTTAATATAATAAATTAAGATTTTTACATTAAAAAATAATAAGAATTAGCTTAAATCTCTCTCAATCTCTATGTTAAAAAAGATTTTGAATTTCCTCAAATCCCTCTCAATCTCTTAAAAATATAATATTGTGAAATATAAATATTGTTGATAGTTAAAAAATAACCTTTTTTTTTTCAAGTAGTCAATTTTTAAAATTTAAATAATATTGTAATTGATTAGTATTTTATCATTGGATGGTGAATGAGTGAAATTTCCCTTTCAATCATTAATAATGATTTTCTCTCTCTTTCTACTTATATTCATATGCAAATATAAATTTATTTTCAAATTAAAGTTGGTAATTGTTCATAAAAAAAGTTTGTAATTTACAAATTTGTTAATTTATTTATACATATGAATGTTGATTGATTTTATGAATCCTATTAACATGATTATTGTAATATCCATAAGTTTCAATCATGATAGTAAATTAAATTATTAGGGAAGCAAGATTTTATGGGAAGAATTGGGGTATACTAGTCTACAACTTAGAAAAATTAGGGAAAACGTAATTCTGGCACTCTCATTTAAGCGAGGGATACTCGCCCAAGCGAGAGTTGTAGGAAAAATTAGAAATTTCACTTTTGTCCAACTCGCCTAGGCGAAATGGTCTCACCTAAGTGAGATGTAGGGCAAATTTTATGAGCTCTCTAGAATATTCTCGCTTAGGCTAGAATGTCTCGCTTAAGCGAGAATGAGGAGTTTTTAGAAATTTGGCCCGTCTCGCTTAAGCGAGCAAATCTCGCTTAAGCGAGAATTCACTAATTTGGTTTTTCAGCACCGTGTGCCCTAATCTATTTCATTCATGAAATGTTTCTAAAATCTTAGAGATAGGGGGAGAGGAATCTTAGAGAGAGGGACACCTTTTAAGTCTTCAAGAAGGGCTTAAGGGCAAGGATTCACCTCACGTTTCCATCTCCAATCTCCAATTTCGTCTTGATTCTTCTCTTAGGTGAGTAAAACTCACCACCCACACACTATTCCTTTGCATGTGATCATTGTATGAACCCTACTCCTTTTCTTTCCATTTCTAATGTATGTGTTTGATAAATTATGTATGCTATTCCTTATGATTAGAGTGAAAATCATGAAGTCAAGGTCAATTGTGATAGAATACATAGGATAGACAACTTTTGTATGTTTCAGTATGATCGAAAAGTTTCGAATTAGTCGTTTATGATAAAAATGCTCATGTAATCAAGAAAATTCATGTATTTATGATAAGGCTTCGGCTGTTACGGGTCATGGACCATTTATGTTAAAATTTGGCTTCGGCCGTCAGGTAATGGTGGTGACATAATGTCCCCAAGGGGAATACCCCTTGTAGTCTGAGCTCAGTCTAACTGCATGTCAAGTGAAAAGAATCCTTCTGCGAGGAAAGGCAGTTCATGATTATGTTAGGATTATTGATTTCAAGGTTGAAATTATGATTATATCATGATTAGTTGAGTATTGTTTCCTTATATCTATATATGTTATGAATTATTTTACACTGTTTTTCTCACTGAGGCATAAGTCCCATCCCTGTTTGTGGGTTGTTGTTTAGATCCTTAGCAGGTCGGCGGGATTCCATGCTTGGTCGAGAACTAATAGATAGATCCAGGCAGAAGACCTCTTTTATTTATTTTGTTTTGGATGTTGGATGTATAGTTTCTAGGATGTGCCCTTATCTTTGTTTTTGGTTAGATGGATATTCACCACATGTGTATTTGTGTAATGGTGTCGTTCCAACTTCTAGCATGTGTTACAATATCCATTTGACACTTTAGTATATATATGTGTATATATGAAATCCTAGGACAAGTTTCTTCTGAAACCATGTGTTATTGTATACCTGTTGGGTTTACTGTTTCCGATATTAATAATGTTTCAGATTAATTTCCTAACTTTTGGGAATTTGATTCCAATGGGCAAAAATCCTAAAGTCTTGAAATTAAGGATGTTACATTTTGGTATCAGAGCAGTTCAATCCAATTGGATTATGGATTAGTGTTCTCTTGCTTATGGTCATTTTATTATATGCATAATTGTGAAATATAGAGGCAGGAGGGGTAGACCCTGTACTAGGCCAAGATCTCCAACACCCCCTGATGCTACTCCAGATGTTAATCTGGATCCGGTGGCCGCAGCCCTCCAAATGCTCACCCGCATTATGGGGGACCAGGTTAATTCTAACCGGGATCAAGCTGCTGCCACCGCTGCCATTCTTCAGGATCTTCGTCGTGTACCAACGGGGATACCACAACCACCCCGACCTCCAGTGGTTGATCCGTTCGTACAAGGACTCACGGGGTTTCGGAAGCATTGTCCTACTTCATTCACTGGTGCTTTTGATCCGGATGTTGCTTCCAAATGGCTCAAGGATCTCAAAAGGATTTTTGGGGTTATGAGGTGTTCTGAAGAACTGAAGGTGTCTTTTGCTTCGTACATGATTCGGGGTGAGGCTGAAGATTGCTGGCATGGAGCCAGTGCTCTTGTTAATACACCGAGGGTTCCCAACCCTTGGGAACAGTTTGAGACTGCTTTTCTTGACAAATATTTCCCAGCCAATGTGAGGAGACAAAAAGAAACAGAATTTCTAGAGTTCAAGCAGGGGAGCCTATCGGTGGGTCAATACGTGGCAAGGTTTGAAGAATTAGCGAAGTATTCTCGTTTCCTTCAGGTCCACCCTGATGAGGAGTGAAAATGTAGACAATTGGAGCAGGGTCTCAGGTCAGAAGTCAGAAGAGTTATGGGGACCTTAGAGATCAGGGATTTCCCTACCCTGGTCAATAAGTGTCTCCTTGCTGAGGAACATCTAAGGGAGGTCGAGGCACCCAAGCCCTTGGATCCTAAGGGCAAGCGGAAGGTGGAGAATCACATTCAAGGTAAAGGCTCTAAGCCTAAGTTTCAGGGTAACCCCACTCTTTCTTTCCGTCCTACTCAGAAACCGGGAGAGATACCCACATGTCCTAAATGTGGAAAGTCTCATAAGGGAGATTGTCTTTTCGGGTAGCAAAGGTGTTTTTACTGCAAGGAACCGGGTCACATGAAAAAAGAATGTCCGAAGATGAGAAACCAACCCAAATCCCAAACCACTGGAAGAGTCTTCACCCTCAGTGGGGAGACGGCAGCAGAGGCCGACAATCTGATGCGAGGTACGTGTTTCTTAAATGGTAAACCCTTAGTTGTACTGTTTGACTCTGGGGCAACCCACTCGTTTATTTCTAAGGATTGTGTGAAGGAATTAGATTGGCATGTCACTTCTTTGCCTTATCTCTTAAATGTCACCACTCCGGCCAATGAGAAAATTTCCACCTCTCTTGTTTGTTTAGGTTGTTTTATGATTGTGCAAGAGAAAGTCTTCGAGGTCGATCTCATATGTTTACCACTTGTAGGAATCGAGGTAATTTTCGGTATGGATTGGTTATCCAACCACCAAGTCATGTTAGATTGTTTCAACAAGGTTGTTGTTTTTTTCGCCTCTTCCTCTTCCTCCGAGGGAGCGACCACAATTTCTGTTTTCTAGTATTACCCAAGTTGTTAAAAGTCTAAGTGACGGGAGTGACTGTTTCCTTTTAATGTTATCCTCAACTGTAGATAAGATCTTCAACCTAGATATCATAGTAGTAGTCAAGAAGTATCAAGATGTCTTTTCCAGTGAGATCACCACCCTACCACCTGATAGGGAGATTGAGTTCTCCAAAGATTTGGTTCCGAGCACCACATCCATATCCAAAGCCCCTTATAGGATGTCATCCCTAAAACTCAATGAACTTAAGACACAGTTAGAGGGATTAATAGAGAAGAGATTCATTAGACCTAGTGTGTCAACTTGGGGAACGCCTGTGCTTTTGGTCAAAAAGAAAAATAGGCGTATGAGATTGTGTGTGGACTATAGGCAGTTAAATAGGGTAACCATTACGAATAAATATCCTTTGCCTAGAATAGATAACTTGTTAGATCAACTTATAGGGGCATCTGTGTTCTCTAAGATAGACTTGCGGTCAGGGTACCATCAGATCAAAATTAGGAGTGAGGATATACCAAAAACTGCTTTTGGAACAAGGTTTGGACACTGAGTATTTGGTGATGTTGTTTGGCTTAACCAATGCTCCTGCAGTGTTTATGGATTACATGAACCGGATTTTCCGGCCCTTTTTGGATAAGTTTGTCGTTGTATTCATAGACGACGTTCTTATCTACTCCCAAACCTTAACTGACCATGAGCAACACCTTAGGATAATTCTTGGAATTCTGAGGGAAAAGAATCTTTTTGCAAATCCTGAGAAGTTCGAGTTTTGGTTAGACAAAATACATTTCCTAGGTCATGTTGTCTCCCAAGAAGGAGTGTCAGTAGATCCTGCTAAGATAGAAACGGTTTTAGAGTGGGAGCGACCCAAAACCATCACTGAGATATTGGCAGGGTATTATCGGAGATTTATTAAGGGGTTTTCTCAGCTTGTTTTGCCCCTCACCAGGTTGACCCGTAAAGGGCAAGCTTTCGTTTGGGACGAAAGTTGTGAAAAGAGTTTCCTAGAGCTTAAGAGTCGGTCAACTTCTGTTCCTGTGCTAGTGTTACCTGATCCTTTGAAAACCTTTGAGGTTTACAGTGATGCTTACGGGAAAGGACTTGGTTGTGTGTTGATGCAGGAGGGGAGGGTAGTAGCTTATGCATCTAGGCAACTTAGACCACATGGGAAAAATTACCCCACCCATGACTTAGAACTAGCAGTCGTGGTGTTTGCCCTCAAAATCTGGAGAAATCATCTGTATGGAGTGAAATTTGATGTGTTTAGTGATCATAAGAGCCTTAGATATCTTTCTGATCAAAAGGAGCTGAACATGAGGCAGAGGCGGTGGATGGAATTCCTGAAGGATTATGATTTTGAGTTAAAGTATCACCCGGGTAAGGCCAATGCCCTCAGTAGGAAATCCCTTCATGCATCTTTGATGATGGTTCATGAGTTAGAATTAATAGAGAAGTTTAGGGACCTGAGACTGAATGTAGTGATTGGTAAGGACCATTTAAGTTTGCACCGATTAGAAGTGACCAGTGAGATGATGTCTTAGATTAGAGAGGCTTAGAGTTCAGACCCAGAGCTCCAGTCCAGGCTTGGCCAGCCAGGATTCTCCATATCGGAGGATGAGATGCTACTCTTACAAGGAAGGGTGTGTGTTCCTAAGGGAGGTAGCTTCAGACAGGATATCCTGGAAGAAGCTCATAAAAGCAAATTCTCGGTACATCCTGGTTCCACCAAGATGTATCATTACCTTAGGAAGTTATTCTGGTGGGAAGGGATGAAGAAGGAAATAGCCCAATTTGTTTCTAGATGTTTAGTATGCCAGCGGGTCAAAATAGAACACCAAAAACCATTGGGATCACTTCAATCCCTAGAATTACCTGAGTGGAAATGGGAGGGGATATCTATGGACTTTGTAATGGGACTACCTAGGGTCCCGACAGGTTATGATGCCATTTGAGTTATTGTTGATAGGTTAACCAAGTCAGCCCACTTTCCACATATTAGGTCTAACTATTCTTTGAATAAGTTAGCTGATCTTTATCTCAAGGAAATTGTGAGACTTCACGGTATTCCCTCTAGTATAGTCTCGGATAGGTTTTTGAAAGCCCTTCACCAGGCATTTGGGACTAGACTGAGTTTTAGCACAGCTTACCACCCTCAGTCTGATGGTCATTCTGAGAGGACCATTCAGACTCTGGAAGACATGCTTTGGGCGCGTGTTTTGGAGTATAGGGGTAATTGGGATAGATACTTGCCTTTGCTAGAGTTCTCTTACAATAATAGTTTTCACAGTAGCATTGGCATGGCTTCTTTTGAGGCACTCTATGGTAGGAGGTGTAAATCACCCTTGTGTTGGTATGAGGTGGGTGAGAGGAACCTTCTGGGACCAGAATTGGTTCAGGAGACCTCTGACAAGGTCAGGGACATTAGGGAGAAACTCCGGACTACTCAGAGTAGGCAGAAAAGTTATGCTGATAGGAGAAGAAAAGATCTAGAGTTCGATGTAGGAGATCACGTATTCCTTAAAGTCACCACGGTCACAAGTATAGGAAGGGCCATCAGGGCCAAAAATCTAAGTCCTCGTTTCATCAGTTCTTTCCAAATACTTTAGAGAGTCGGTCCTGTAGCTTACAGAGTAGCCCTACCTCCTCAATTGTCCAATTTCCACGATGTATTTCATATTTCTTAACTCAGAAAGTACATTCATGACCCTTCACAAGTCATTAGTTCTGAGTTAGTACAATTAAGGGAGGATTTGACAATTTTAGCCAAACCTACACGGATTGTTGGTCGGAATGTCAAAACATTGAGGAACAAGTCAATTCCACTGGTTAAGGTGATTTGGGAAGGTCAAACTGCAGAAGAAGCCACTTAGGAGAAAGAGGAAGATGTTTTTAAGCTCTATCCGAAACTTAACATATAAGGTAACCCTTAAGGATGAAACTTAGGTAACTTTAGAGTTAATTTTGGGCAATTTTGGGGGCAAAATTCCTTAAGTGAGGTAGAAATGTAATATCCACAAGTTTCAATCATGATAGTAAATTAAATTATTAGGGAAGCAATATTTTATGGGAAGAATTGGGGTATACTAGTCCACAACTTAGAAAAATTAGGGAAAATGTAATTCTGGCACTCTCGCTTAAGCGAGGGATACTCGCCTAAGCGAGAGTTGCAAGAAAATTAGAAATTTCACTTCTGTCCAACTCGCCTAGGAGAAATGCTCTCACCTAAGCGAGATGTAGGGCAAATTTTGTAAGCTCTCTGGAATATTTTCGCTTAGGCTAAAATGTCTCGCTTAAGCGAGAATGAGGAGTTTTGTAGAAATTTGGCCCGTCTCGCTTAAGCGAGAATTCACTAATTTGGTTTTTCAGCACCGTGTGCCCTAATCTGTTTCATTCATGAAATGTTTCGAAAATCTTAGAGAGAGGGAGGAAAGGAATCTTAGAGAGAGGGACACCTTTTAAGGCTTGAAGAAGGGCTAAGGGCAAGGATTCACCTCACGTTTCCATCTCCAATCTCCAATTTCGTCTTGATTCTTCTCTTAGGTGAGTAAAACTCACCACCCACACACTATTCCTTTGCATGTGATCATTGTATAAGCCCTACTCCTTTTCTTTCCATTTCTAATGTATGTGTTTGATAAATTATGTATGTTATTCCTTATGATTAGAGTGAAAATAATGAAGTCAAGGTCAATTGTGATAGAATACATAGGATAGACAACTTTTGTATGTTTCGGTATGTTCGAAAAGTTTCGAATTAGTCATTTTATGATAAAAATGCTCATGTAATCAAGAAAATTCATATATTTATGATAAGGCTTCGGCTGTTACGAGTCATGGACCGTTTATGTTAAAACTTGGCTTCGACCGTCAGGTAATGGTGGTGACGTAATGTCCCCAAGGGGGATACCCCTTGTAGTCTGAACTTAGTCTAACTGCATGTCAAGTGAAAAGAATTCTTCTGCGAGGAAAGGCAGTTCATGATTATGTTAGGATTATTGATTTCAAGGTTGAAATTATGATTATATCATGATTAGTTGAGTATTGTTTCCTTATATCTATATATGTTATGAATTGTTTTACATTGTTTTGCTCATTGAGGCATAAGTCTCATCCCTTTTTGTGGGTTTATATTTAGATCCTTAGAAGGTTGGCGGGATTCCATGCTTGGTTGAGAGCTAATAGATAGATTCGGGCAGAAGATCTCTTTTATTTATTTTGTTTTGGATGTTGGATGTATAGTTTCTAGGATGTGCCCTGATCTTTGTTCTGGGTTAGATGGATATTCACCACATGTGTATTTTGTGTAATGGTGTCGTTCCAACTTGTAGCATGTGTTACAATATCCATTTGACACTTTAGTATATATATGTGCATATATGAAATCCCAGGACAAGTTTCTTCTGAAACCATGTGTTATTGTATACCTGTTGGGTTTACTGTTTCCGATATTAATAATGTTTCAGATTAATTTCCTAACTTTTCGGAATTTGATTCCAATGGGAAAAAATCCTAAAGTCTTGACATTAAGGATGTTACAATTATATAATTATTATTTAATCTTTTTATGTTTATTATTTTTCTTTTAATATTTTTCATTTATTATTTTGGTCTATTTGCGTTCAAATGGGCCACAGGCGTAGTCTGGTCCAAACCCACCTGACTCTCAGCCCACCCACTCATTAACCCTAACCTTTCTCATACATATAAGTATTTTTTAGACACCCTTGCTTTAGCCCAGCGGCTAGCTTTCTTTCCCTAGTCCCCATTCTCCAGTTCTTCCTCTCCCCTTACCTTCTCCCTCTCACTATTTTCCTGATTCTCTCTGTGTCCCACTCACGCTTTTAGTCTTATGATTTCTTCTTCATTAATGTAGCTTTTTTTTCTCTTCTCTCATGCGATCTCTAAATCTAATCTTTTGGTTGCGTTTTATTTAAGGCTTGCGACGGTGGAGACAACGGGATGCGCGGTGGTTGATGTACGACGACGATGACATACGACTGTGGTTATGGTTGTGGGCGTGCAACGTCCTTTCTTCTCTTTCTTCTTTCTGTTTTGGTTTTGCCTATTTTCTTCTCTGTGCATGCTCTTTTCTTCTTATTTTCATGTGGTTATGAGATGGAGGACATCGCTGCCAAGATGTAGGAATCCTGTGCGGTGTTGGGTTTATGGTGTGAAGTTGACACAATGGTCACTATCTCTGTTTATTTATTTAGGTCTTTAGTCTTTCTTTTAATGGATCTGATGGTTTTGTATTTGGGTATTTGGTCAGTTTTATTTATTTAGATTTTTGTTTTCTTTGCCATTCTGGTTCTTTGTATTTTTTTTTATCTATTCTTACATGTACCTCTCACATTCAAAATTTATTCAAGCCCAGTGGGCCCAACCCAGTTTGCTTCTTTATTTAGTTCTATAAAATGTAATGTTAGACTCAAAAGGATTCATATTCCCCCTTGCAGGAACCCTAGAACCCTCGTCCACATCGTCGATCTATGCAGCTGAGCCCTATCCTGCAGCGCCGATCTGTTTTATGGAAAACCCTGCCCAAGTGTTCGATCAGTGTATCAAAGCCCCTCATACGCACAACCATTGTGTGCAGCGAAGAACCTTGTCCGTGACGCTGATCTCTATAGTGAGGCGGGTAGAATGTAAACACACATTGGTGTACGAATCAAGCATCTTTTTTGAAATGTTCGCTTTGTAGGGTAACCCTTTATCCCCTTTGTCATTGCTTATTCTTTTCATTAATCAAATTCATCTAATTAAATCTTGATTTCCTCCATGAACATCTTTTCAGTCTAAATCATAAATCACATATTTCAATTCCAATTTGAAAGAAGGAAATGTTGAGATCTTCTTCATCCAAAAAAGTTGACAAGGTATATCTATCTTTATATTCCTTTTATGTTAATTTTAGCAATATTTAGCGAATCCTTCTTCATCTTTGATATTTTGTTGATTTTTTTAATACTCTGCACCTTTATTAAAATATATTTTGTGAATGGATTACTTTTGGAAGACAATTTTTCAAATGACTAGTCTTTCTAGATTTGGGAAACCATTAAGAGAAAAGAGAAATACCGAATATTTTTTATTCTTATATCATATCTATCTTCATTATGATTTTTTTTGTTAGTTGAGTGTTATTAGAAGACAACTGTTTTTTTTTTCATTTTTCGTGTTTTTGATGTTAGGCAAACCATCAAGAAAGAAAAAATACACAATTGTTTTTTTTTAAATTTTAACAATATCTCTTTCATTAATTATATAATACATTATATAACTTGTGTAATGTCTGGATGAAATAAAATTAACAGGCAATAATAATATATGATGATCATATTAAATAAATAGTTTTTCTTTGGTAAATAACTTAAATCCATTAACTTTTACTATTTTTTAATTCTTCAGTTCTTTAGGCACCTCTCACATTCACAATCCATTCAAGCATAGTGGGCCCAACCAAGTTTGCTTCTTTATCCAGTTCTATAAAATGTAATGTTAGACTCAAAAGGATTAATCTTCCCCATTGCAGGAACCCTAGAACCCTAGTCCACATCGTCGATCTATGCAATTGAGCCCTGTTTTGCGGTGTCGATCTGTCTTGTGAAAAACTCTGTCCAAGTTGTCGATTAGTGTATCAAAGCCTCTCATACACGCAACCATTGTGTGCAGCGAAGAACCTTGTCCGCGACGTCAATCTCTATAACGAGGCGGGTAAAAGTAAACACACATTGGTGTAGGAATCCAACATCATTTTTGAAATGTTCGCTTTGTAGGGTAACCCTTTCTCCCCGTTGTCATTGATTATTTTTTCGTTAATCAAATTCATCTCATTAGCGAATCCTTCTTCATCTTTGATACTTTGTTGATTTTTTAAATACTATGCACCTTCATTCAAGTATATTTTGTTAATGGAGTACTTTTGGATGACAACTTTTTAAATGGTTAGTATTTCTAAATTTGGGAAACCATAAAGAGAAAAAGGAAATACCGGATATTTTTTATTCTTATATCATCTCTCTCTTCATTATGAAATTTTTGTTAGTTGAGTGTTGTTAGAAGACAAATGTTTTTTTTCCATTTTTAGTGTTTTTGATTCTAGACAAACGATCAAGAAAGAAAAAATAATTTTTTTATTTTTTTATGAATATGCCTTTCATTAATTATATAATACATTATATAACTCGTGTAATATTTGGATGAAATAAAATTAATAGACAATAATAAGATATGATGATCAGATTAAAGAAATAGTTTTTATTTAGTAAATAACTTATTAAATCCATTATCTTTTACTATTTTTAATTCTTAAGTTCTTTAAGCACCTCTCACAATCACAATTCATTCAAGCCCATCGGGACCAACCAAGCCCGTTTCTTTATTCAATTCGGTAAAATGTAAGGTTGCACTGAAAAGGCCTCATCTTCCCCTTTGCAAGAACCCAGAAAACCTAGTCCACGTCGCCGATCTATGCAGATGAGCCCTCATATACGGCGCCGATCTGTCCTGTGAAAAACCGTGCCCAAGTTGTCGATCAGTGCACCGAAGCCCCTCATTCACGCAACCATTTTGTGCAGCGATGCACCTTGTCCGCGACACCAATCTCTATAGCGAGGCCGGTAATATGTAAACACACATTGGATTAGGAATCGAGCATCATTTTCGGAATATATGCTTTCTAGGGTAACCCTTTCTCCCTTCTGTCTATACTGCTATGAAAATTGTTATTGTAGGCAAACTCTATGAGTGGCAGGTACCTATTCAGGCTTCCCTATGGGGCCAAGGGGAGAGAGGGTTACCCTAGAAAGCAAACATTTCGAAAAATTATGCTTGATTCCTAGTTCAATGTGTGTTTACATATTATCGGCCTCACTATAGAGATCGGTGTCGTGGACAAGGTGCTTCGCTGCACAAAATGGCTGCACGGATGAGGGGCTTCGATGCACTGATCGACAACTTGGGCAGGGTTTATCACAGTACAAATCAAGTCGTAGATGAGGGCTCAGCTTCATAGATCAACAATGTGGACGAGGGTTCTAGGGTTCCTACAAAGGGAAAGATGAGGCCTTTTTAGTGTAACTAAATTTTTCTGAACTGAATAAAGAAGCGAGATTGGTTGGGCCGATTGGGCTTGAGTGAATTGTGATTGTGAGAGGTGCCTAAGGAACTTAAGAATTTAAAAATAGTAAAAGTTAATGGATTTAAGTTATTTACTAAATAAAAACTATTTCTTTAATATGATCATCATATATTATTATTGTTTTTCATCCAGACATTACACAAGTTAAATAATGTATTATAAAATTAATGAAGGGGATACTGTTAAAAAATAAAAAAAATTGTGTATTTTTTCTTTCTTGATGGTTTGCCTAGCATCAAAAACACTAAAAATGAAAAAAAAATATTTGTCTTCTAACAACACTCAATTAATGAAAAATTCATAATGAAGAGAGATGATATAAGAATAAAAAGTACTCGGTATTTCTCTTTTCACTTGACTGTTTCCCAAATCTTGAAAGGCTAACCATTTAAAAAATTGTCTTCCAAAAGTACTCCCTGAGAGACGACTTTGGTTAATTCTTCATTAACTACATTTTCTGAATATTAATATTTGATTGAGTACGACCTTGATCATAAACCATCAAGAAGGAAAAAATACATAATTTTTTATTTTTTTAACAATTTCCCTCTCCTTAATTATATAATACATTATATAACTTGTGTAATGTCTGGTTGAAATAAAATTAATAGACAGTAATAATATATGATGATCAGCTAAAAGAAATAGTTTTTATTTGGTAAATAACTTAAATCCATTAACTTTTACAATTTTTTAATTCTTAAAATCTTTAGGCACCTCTCACAATCACAATCCATTCAAGCCCAACCGGCCCAACCCAGTTCAATTACTTATCCACTTCTATAAAATGTAATGTTACACTAAAAAAGCCTCATAGTCCCCTTTGTAGGAACGCTAGAACCCTTGTCCATGTCGTCGATCTATGCATCTAAGCCCTCATCTGCAGCGTCGATCTGTCTTGTGAAAAACCCTGCCCGAGTTTTTGATCAGTGCATCGAAGCCCCTCATCCGTGTAGCCTTTTTGTGCGGCGAAGCACCTTGCCCACGACGTCGATCTCTATAGTGAGGCCGATAATATGTAAATTGTAACGTCCTAATTTCTTAATTCGAAAATAATGCATGTTGGAAGCATTATTTCCAAATTTGTGAAATTATTTCTCGCATTAATGATATTAACATACAATACAATGCAAAGCTTAGGTAATCCATCAATTACTTAAGCGAAAAATCCAATAAGTCAATAGAAATACATAGGGATGACAATTGGTACCTTCTGGGCAGGGTATCATAGTGCCCGTCCCCATACCCGTGTTTTTAAAAAAGCCCGTACCCACATGGACAATAATTTTAATGCTCGTCCCCATACCCGCTGAGCACCTATATGCCCATACTCGCGCCCGTTACCTGCAATTTAGTTAAATGAAAAATTAATAACTCATTAAAAAATATCAATTAAAAAATTATAACTCAATTGAAAAATTACTCCAAAATTATCCAAACATAATTATTAAATATGACTGATATACCAATTTCATTAAACCAAAACACAATACGTTAATGTTCTAAAACACAACATATGATCTAATGTTCAAAAGTTTTATTAAATATTACAATATACTTTCACATCACAATATTTTATAATCTTGGATAACATGTGTTAGCATTCTCCAAGATCCGTAACAAATATTATTAACATTAATTAGTCATATATTATAAAGTAAAAAAACACAAATAGATAGTTTTAAAAATATATATTTGTATATAATTACATATGGTATTATTTATTAAATAATATATATAAGTGCGGGCATGGGGCGGGTTGGGCATCAAAGTGCCCGTACCCGTGAAAAAATGCGGGCTATTGCTCGTACCCGCACCCATACCCATTTCGTGGGTTTTTACCCTGCCCATTGCGGGTAATTTTTGTGTACCCATAGGTCTTGGGCTTAATTGCCATCCCTAGCAATACATAGTGTTGCCTATGAAGGCTTCATAATACAATATCAAAAAAAGGCATAATGGGATATAATCGTACATATGTTCTAAAACATGAATAATATCTCTAAGGCCCCATATGTACCGTTCTATCCCATCAAAATAATAATGTTTATGCCTATACAAAAAATATCCACAGAAAAAGTTGAGCCACCAAAGGACCCAACCAAAAGCTCTAATCCGCCGATCAAACATCCGAACGGGGACCCTGCACATCTGAATATGGTTCCCACTTCGTGGGGTGAGACTAACGTCCCAGTGAGTGTGATAAAACATACAGTGTAGGTAGATAGGAAAATGGAATGCAACAGACATATGTCATACATATTTCCATCGAAAGTACAATCACATGAAAGCATGATTGTGGCGTGTTTTTACTCGACACCCTGGGTCTTTTCTCTAGTTGCGATTGTGATTGAGCGCTCGACCATGTGACCAAGGACCGTCGTCCAGGGCCACCTAAGATTAAGTTTTATTATCAATCAAAGAATAATGTTTTCTTTTCATTTTAGCTTAAGGACCCCCATCTTCCTCTTGGCCGAGAGGTCGATATGGTTACCTCGTTCTTTCTTATATATGATTTCCCGAAGGCCTATGATGGTCCAAAGACCCTGTGATGGTCTGGAGACCCTGTGATATATGTATTTTCTTGGCCAATGGCCCTTGAATGCTTAGAGCACATACTTGTTTATGGACATGAATGGCACGGTAAACACCAATAACAATTTCATTGAGATAGCTACCTCAATACCTAGACATACTCTAGGGTTTGGAAACAATAACACATACCATTCAAGTAGAAATTGCAAACCATAAAATCAACTAGCCACACTCATAACAAGGTAAATAAGCATGGGATGGAAGAAATAGGGAACATATAAGAGACCAAGTAAAATGATAGTGAGTGTTTGACCACACTCACCTCAAAGGTAGGAAGAATGGAGATGATGAAGGGGTTGGGAGTGATGATTCCAAGCTCTAGTAAAGTGGGGAGACTCCAATCCAAGTTCCTTGTGCTATTCTCTTCCCAAATCTCTCTCTAGGTTCTCTCTCTATAAGATGGGGGGAAAGAAATAAATGAGAAGCCCTAATCTTGAATCAGCATTAAAAGCTGATTCACGGATTCTCACTCAAGCGAGAGCCTTCTCGCTTGAGCAAGAGAAAAGGTTCATGAGAATATTCGCATCCTCGCTCAAGCGAGAACTTCCTCACTTATTGAATTGAACTCCGCTTGAGCGAGAGCAAGTCAAAGAGCAAACTCAATTTCTGAATTGAATTCTGCTTTACCAGTAACCAAAATTCCTGGTTTTTACTGGTATGCTCACTCAAGCAAGGCCTTCTCGCTTGAGCGAGAACACTGGAATTCAGGATTCTGGTTTTCCACTCTTAATCCAATTTTTCCTAATTCCTTTTATAAAAACCTATTTCCATTATTAATTTTACTCACTAAAATAGTTAAATTTGGGATGTTAGAACTCTACCCCCCTTAAAACAATTTTGTCCTCAAAATTGGTTAAAAGAAAGTTAGAAGTTACCTCAAATTCTGACGAACACTTCCGGAAATTGAGAACGGATGTCATCCTCCTTCTCCCAGGTGGCCTCCTCAGGTGACTAACCTGCCCAAATCACCTTCACTAATAGAATGGTCTTATTCCTCAAGGCCTTGACACTTCGGTCAATAACCCGTACGTGCAGGCCTAGTTGGAGCTATCAAATCTTCCTTTAGCTGGATTGAGTATGTGCTTATGATGTGGGAAGGATCATGGATATATCTTCTAAGTTAGGATACATGGAAGGCATCATGAACAATGGATAGGTGGAGTGGTAAGGCTATACGGTATGCAAGAGGATCAATCCTCTACAAGACTTTAAAAGGACCTATGAATCGAGGATTCATTTTCTTAGCTTTAATTGCTCTTCCTATGCCTGTGACAGGAGTGACATTCAAAAACACATGCTCACCTTCCTCAAATAGTAGGTCTTTCCTCCTTCTATCTACAAAACTTTTCTGTCGACATTGGGAAGTTACCAATTTTTCTCTAATCCTCTTAGTTTTCTTAGTGGTTTCTTGAACCAACTCCGGACCCAACAAATTCTTCTCCCCCACCTCACACTAACAAAGTGGGGACCTACACCTCCTGCCATACAGAGCCTCATAGGGTGCCAAACCTATACTGCTATGAAAACTGTTATTGTTGGCAAACTCTATGAGTTGCAGGTACCTATCTCAGCTTCCCTTTTCCTCTAACACATAAACCCTAAACACATCCTCTAAGGTCTGGATGGTTCTCTCATACTAACTGTCAGTCTGAGGGTGGTAAGCAGTACTATACCTAAGTTTAGTACCAAAAGCCTGGTGTAAAGCATTCCAGAACCTAGAGGTGAACTTAAGATCCCTATGTGACACAATGCTAGAGGGTACACCATGGAGTTTCATAATCTCCCTGATGTACAGGTCCACTAATCTGCTCAAAAGGTAGGTAGCTCTAACAGGTAGGAAGTGGGCCGACTTGGTCAGCCGGTCCACTATGACCAAATGCCATCAATGCCTATAGGGACTCTAGGCAATCCCATTACAAAATCCATACCTATGACCTCTCATTTCCACTCAGGTAGGTCAGTAGGCTTAAAAATCCGAATTTAAACAAGATTTATAGTTAAAGCCCAAATGAGCCCAATTAAGTAATTTCCAATTAAGACTGTTGATTTAATCACAATTAGAGTCCAAGGAAGCTAAGATTAATTATGCAAAGTGTGAATAAAAATGTGTTCATCATATGGCCTCCCACTTCCACTCAGGTATTTCTAGGGGTAGGAGTGCTCCTGAGGGTTTATGACGTTCTATCTTAACCTGTTGACACACTAGACACCTAGAAACATACTCCGATACCTCCTTCTTCATGCCATCCCACCAAAACATACTCTTCAAGTCCTAGCACATCTTGGTAATCCAAGGATGCACCATAAACCTGCTCCTATGAGCCTCCTCCAAAATCTCCTATCTAAGACTACCCCCTCAGGGACACAGACTCTTCCTTCGAAGAGAATCATCCCATCACCTGACTCGGTAAAACCCGATTGTCCCTTTCAGGTCTGGAGGTCAAAATCTAATACATGGGCTTCCTTAACTCGAATCCTATACTCGTTGGTGACTTCTAGCCAGCAAAGCCTAAAACGGTCCCCCTCTATACTCATATCCAACCTAAGGTTCCTAAACTCCTCCAAAAGATCCAACTCATGCACCATCGTAGATTATACGTTCAAGGATTTCCTACTCAGGGTGTCGGCCACTACATTGGCCTTGCTCGGGTGGTACTTCAACTCAAAATCATAATCTTTCAAGAACTCCATCCACATTTTTTGCCTCATGTTTAGCTCTTTCCGATCAAAAAGGTACTTTAGGCTCTTATGATCACTAAAGACCTCAAACTTCAGTCCGTAGAGGTAATGCCTCCAAATCTTGAGGGCAAAACCACAACTGCTAATTCTAGGTCATGGGTAGGGTAGTTCTCCTCATGGGGCCTAAGCTTCCTAGAGGCCACCACTCTCCTCTCCTGCATCAACACACAACCTAAACCTTCCTTGATGCATCAATATAAACCTCAAAGGGTTTAGATAGGTCTGGTAACACTAAGACTGGGGTGGTAGTCAACCTCTCCTTGAGTTCCACGAAACTCTTCTCACATTTCTCGTCCCACACGAAGGCATGACCCTTGCGGGTCAACCGAGTGAGGGGCAAGGCTAACTGGGAGAATCCCTTAGGGTGTGTTTGTGAGTTTAGAGGGGAGGGAAAGGGAAGGGTTAGAGGGAGAAGTGAGGGGGAGAAGAGGAGGAAAAGACTTTGTAAAATATCCAAACTCACAAACACAAAGGGGGGAAGGATTGGCAATAAACCTTTCCTTTCCCTTCCTTTTCCTCCAAAATTTAACTCACAAACATACCCTTAATGAATCTCCGGTAGTAATCGGCTAGGCCTTGAAAGCTCCTAACCTCGGTGATGGACTTAGGTTTCTCCCACTCAACCACAAACCTCTATCTTAATTGGGTCTACATACACTTTTTCCTTGGAGATGACATGGCCTAGAAAATGGACTCTATCCATCCAAAACTCACATTTCTCAGGACTGGCAAAAAGCTTCTTCTCCCGCAAGACCCCTAACACAATTCTAAGTTGTTGCTCATGCTCCTTTAAGGTTTGGGAGAAGATAAGGTTGTCAGCGATGAACACGACAACAGACTTATCTAGGTAGGTCCGGAAAATCATATTCATGTAATCCATGAACACGGCAGGAGCATTGGTCAAGCCAAAAGTCATCACATGTAACACCCACATTTTTGCTTGTATGATTTCCTATTGTGTGATATAGTGAATTTTGAGTGATTAAATATTTTTAATCATCAAAATTGGTATAAATAAGGTTAGGAATGAATTTCCTATTTTCCTAGAATTTTTGGGAATTTTGGTGCGAAATGACCTTTTTACCCCTACTATTTTTGGAAAAGGACCAAAATGCCCTTGCTTCAAATCCGAAAATTCGGCAACATTTCAGCAAGTTCCCTCACTTAAACTCTCTCAAAACCATGAGCATGTGAGGAGAATGACTTAACTTGTTTTACACACTTTCTAAAGTCAAAAAGTAAGTAAAAGCCTTACTTTGTCATGAAACACCTTACACTTGTCCATTTTCTTCTTACTTACATGCAAAATCATTCTTTCTCTATTCATTCTTCTCCAAACAGTCGAGTTTCTCTCTTCCTCACACTCTCCATTTTCTCCATTTTTCTCCATTTCACTTCTTGATTAAAGGTTCCATCTTTGAACCTTTTACTCAAAATTTCAACCTACATCTTTTAGAAAAATTGTTTGGGAGATCAAGAGGAACCTAAAGAGGGGAAAATCTTTGAAGTTGGTGGAGTTTCTCAAAGTTCATCCTCCATTGACAAAGCTTGGATTTCATTAGGTAAAGGGGGGGAGAACCTTGAACTCTAGTAGGATTGGTGGCTAGAGTAAAGGATTACACCTGATCCTTCTTCCCTCTCCCTTTTTCTTTCTTTGAAAATGAATGTTGGAACCTATTTCCTCAAGGAAATGGTTCGGCCAAGCTTGCTAAAGTATGGTTGCATGTTGCTAAAAATGGTTTGATGGTTGAAATGTGTTGATGTTTGGGTTTTAAATGCATGCAAGCTATTATTTTGATGTAGGAATTTTACCTTTTCTTAGCTATATGGTTCGGCCAAGCTCATCTAAGGGTGTTGGCATGTTTCTAAAATTTATTAGATGATTGGAACATGTTAATATGATGATTATAGATACATGCAAAGTGTTACATGAGTTTTGAAATTTTTGAGAATTTATTGGATTGTGATGTTCTTCATTGTGTTCTTGAAAAAGATTGTGTTTGATCTTGAAAAGTGGATGAATTGGGAGTTGATGTGTTTATGGTCCTTAGTAGCCCAATAAGTTAAAAAAACTTAAAAACTTAAAGTAACAAGTAAAGGTAAAAATGACAACTTCCATGGTGAATTGATAATTCAAATTCGGGTAAAAAAATAAATCCATGATAAAGTCATCACAAAACTCATGTTACTTGGTAGAAACTTGATAAAATGGACCCTTATGAGTTACCTAACCATTGGGCCTCTAGTTTTGGCCCAATACCTTCAAAAAAATTCATAAGACTCAATTTTAAGTTTAGTAAGTCCACTAGTCCAACTCTCTTAAGTTAATAGATCAACTCTCTTAAGTTTATAGATCAAGGCCTAAGCAAATTATGTCCTAATCACCCAAGATCATAAATTAATCTTAATTATTAATCATTAATGAGGTGTTAATAACATGATTAAGACTTAATGATGATTAAGGACTAATTAAATATGATTAACCTTAATTAAGTGTAATTAAAAGCTTAATCCAAGACTAAGGAAGAGATTAAGAGTTAATTAGGATCTTAAGTAAAGATTAAGACTTAATTAAGAAGGATTAGCCTTAATTATAGTCTAATTAAGGAAGATTAACCATGATTAAGGATTAAACTTAACCCTAATCATACACACAAGATGAATTAAGATGTGTAGTGCTATTCATAAAACACACCCATAAGCCTTAGTAAGCTATAGGACTTAAGTGGAAGTGATCACTAGTCATAAAGACGAGTAAGTACAACTTACCATAAAAGCTTATAACCAACACACTCTTCTTGCATAAGACTTGAGAAACCTAGTGAGAGAGTGCGGATTAACCCGAGATGGGGTTTGCTTTTCCTTGCGAAGGAAAGACATTAAATCGGTGCCGTGTCGCGGGGAGTGGTCACGTGGAAGGATTCAATGGGCTTTGCTTGTGAGGATGTGTATGCTCAGAAGCATTGGATGTGTGACATGCATCATAAAGCATTGATTATATTCAAGGTTGAAAAACTTTACTACCTAATATGGCAGTGACACGTTGGTACGGTGTGAAACTGGTGGGAAGGGTGCACTAGGTTTTGCAAAGAACTCCAGCGGGTCCTGAAATGGGATGCCAGCCCTGAGGATAGTTGAGTTCCAAACGGAATATCAGGAGACGTAAGCTAGCTCCCTACTGTTGAGTTCATGGAGATCAAACTTAACTATTCATGTCACTATCAAGGTTTCAGGGTCAGTTGAGATTGTCTGGAAGGTTCACAAAAGAAAATTTGGACAAAAGAAAATATGAGCAAGGCCCTTTGTACCGATGCTAGTACAGACTCTAACTCCTGATATGTTGTACATATAGGTCGTGCAGTTGCGGTGTGCACTGTGGTGGTGATTTGACCAGGCCCTCATGCATCATATATATTGTCCTAATTGCAAAGTATGCAATAGGTTGTGTGCATCATGATAACGACGTGTGTATGTACTTGTTTGGTTGAATTGTGTGAAATTTCTTTGTGTGTGTGCTCTATACACTATATCCTATATCACGTGAGTTCATGCGATGTGTTCTCACACTCCTTGCTTGTTTTCTGGTTGTGCCTTTTCTTTTATGACGTCAGCTGGCATCGGAGATACATAACATGACATCTATGCGAGTGGAGCTTCAATGGATGCCTAGAGGTTCATGGAGGGTGACGGACATACCTAAGAGGTGTGTCTTTATTCGGGAGGTTCGCATTATCATTACTCACCCGGCCTCCCTTTGTTGCCAGAAATAGATTTTGTTGTTCCGTTGACGTTGGAGTTTCAGACAACACCAAACTTGGTGCGCTATACTACTTTTCGTCGGTCCCGTCATCCCTAGGCCTCTTCTGTAGCATCCCGTTCGTCACGTGTAGCAGATCTCGTCAGTTCGGATTCCCTGCGATACTCACCTGCTTCGGAGGCATCCGGCTCCCGTTCCATGAGTTATGATGCACGAGATCGCCCTCTTCCAGATGCGATGGGGATGATCATCATTGACGACTCGTCAGATGAGGAGGACCCGGAGGAGGACCCCTCTCTGCCGAGCGACGAGGAGTAGAGTAGTTGTACTTTGAGTCTAGTTGTGATGAGCTCTGAGTTTTGTGATCTCCCTTTTGTATTTTGTGTTGAGGTCACTTTGATTATTTACTTCACTTCTAGAACTCATGTTTCTATTTTATTGTCTGTAAGCTTCATGCGTACACTGATTTCTGTTTGTAATTAATGCACTGTTTATTTCCTACACATGATGTTATTTTAAATGAATGTATGTGTATACAACGTAGCAACGCTTCGACGCTTTTCAAAAATAAATTTTACAAGTAAGGAAAGAATATTTCATAGCATTTAAAATGGAACTAGAAATATGGTAGGTTGATGGCTACTAATCTATTTCAAAAAAAAATAATTATTCCGCATTTTTACTGATTCGTATAATATCTCTGTTTGTCACGTGCAACACATGTGACGTTCTTAGTAGTAACTAGGGGTGTCACATTTAGGTGGTATCAGAGCTGTTCTTTCCTTTTGGCCTCGGGTATGGTCTACGATACCCTTCTCTCTGTGTCTACTTTGTGATTGATTGCTTGTTTGTGTAAGTTGGATTGCCTTGAGTGAAATGTTTGCTCTTGTGTTACTAGCTGTATGAAGGTAGTAGTATGAGAATCTGTGTAGCGTTACTTGTTCTTGCTTGAATGGTTCTGCATGAAGCAGAAGAAGCTGACTTGCTCTGTGAATGCAGGATTTCATGGCAGGAAGAGGTAACCCTGTGATGAACGATCTTCTGGGGAGGATTGTTAGCGTGTTAGAAAACCAGCAGCAAACGTTGGATGAGATTAACTAGGGTCGTAATCAGAACCAGAACATTGTCCCTGATGCTTACCGTGGGCTATCCACCTTTAAGAAGAACAATCCACCACAATTCAAAGGGGGCCATGATCCTGATGGATCTCAGTTATGGCTTGAAGAGATAGAGAAGATTTTATTGGCAATGGGCTGTCCTGAAAAGCAGAGGGTGACGTTGGCTTTTTTTATGTTGGTTGGATAGGCTCAGCATTGGTGGGAGTATGCTAGGCGTCAGTTGGAGGCTGTTGGGAGACTAATCACTTGGAATTTGTTCAAGGAGACTTTTCTCCAGAAATATCTTCCTACTGATCTGAGGAGGCGCAAGGAGGTGGAATTTCTAAAGTTGGAGAAAGGAAGTATGACTGTTGGGGAGTATGCTGCAAAATTTGAAGAGTTGTCTAAGTTCTGCCCGTACTTCCAAAATACTGTGGATGAAGGATCTAAGTGTTCAAAGTTTGAAATTTGACTGAGGCCAGAGATTAAGCAAGCTATTTGCTATCAGCAGATTAATGAGTTTTCCAAGATGGTCAATATGTGCCGCATTTTTTAAGATGATACCAAGGCAAGGCAGGCTCACTGGAAGAAGTCCAGCCAGCAGTACTGGCAACAACTATGTTAGTTGTCCACGATGTAAGAAGAACGATCTCCTGAAGGACTATCCGATCAAGAACCATCCTGCAACCCAGTCCACCGGACCCACATGTTTTCATTGTGGAAGAACTGGCCATATCAGGAGGGACTGGCCAGCATTGAAGGGAAGTGGTGGTAGTGTCGCAAGTGCACCTGTTACAAACCTGAATGCACAAGCTGGAAGGCCTAGAACCAGAGGTAGAGTGTTCACCATGAGTGGAGCTGAAGCTGCTAAATCTGAGGATTTGATCCAAGGTAAGTGTGTCATAAGTGGAACTCCTTTAATTGTATTATATGATTCGGGTGCGACACATTCTTTCATCTCTCTGAATTGTGTGAAACGATTGAAATTGCCTATTGTTAAATTACCTTATGATCTCATTGTTTCCACTCCTACTGCTAAACCTGTGACTACTTCTTTAGCTTGTTTGAATTGTCCAATCACCATCGGTGATGAAACTTTTTCTGCTAATTTGATTTGTTTGCCTCTTTCTCAAGTTGATATTGTATTGGGAATGGATTGGTTATCTTCCAATCGAGTCCAACTAGACTGTTATAATAAATCTGTTGTGTTTGATTCTTCTTCTCCCTCTTCTCTTAATTCCGTGAGTCCGAGATTCTTGTCCGCCAACCAAGTGAATGCTTCCTTGAGAGAAGGATATCAGATTTACTTGATATTGTCTTTTGTGGAAATAGAGCGGGAATTTGATATCAGTAAGTTGCTTGTGGTGAGAGAATTTCCTGAGGTGTTTCCGAAAGACATTCCTGGTTTACCACCTGAGCGAGAGATAGAGTTCATCATAGAGTTGGTACCTGGAACCGGACCTATTTCTATAGCTTTGTATAGGATGTCACCATTCGAATTAGCTGAGTTGAAGAAGCAGCTAGAGGAGTTGTTAGAAAAGCAGTTCGTGAGGCCGAGTGTGTCTCCTTGGGGAGCGCCTATTCTATTGGTTAAGAAGAAGGATAGAAGTATGAGACTGTGTGTGGATTATCGTCACTTAAACAAGGTGACGGTAAAGAATAGGTACCCCTTGCCTAGGATAGATGACTTGATGGATCAATTAAGAGGAGCGACCGTATTCTCAAAAATTGACCTTAGTCAGGTTACCACCAGATACGTGTTAAGTCTGAGGATATTCCGAAGACGGCTTTCAGAACACACTATGGGCATTATGAGTACTTAGTAATGCCATTTGGTGTAACCAATGCGCCCCCAGTTTTCATGGATTATATGAACCAAGTTTTCCATCCCTATTTGGACAAATTTGTTGTGGTCTTTATAGACGACATCCTCATATAATCCAAGAGTGAGGAAGAACATGCATAACATCTTAGAATAGCCTTGCAAACCCTGAAAGATAGAAAGTTGTACACTAAGTTGTCTAAGTGTGAATTCTGGTTGAGGGAAGTGAACTTCCTAGGTCATGTGATCTCGAGCGGAGGGGTTAGTGTAGACCCAGCTAAAGTAGATACTGTGTTACAATGGGAAGCACCTAAGACTGTGAAAAAAGTAAGGAGCTTTTTAGGGTTAGCTGGTTACTGTCGTAAGTTTATTGAAAATTTTTCTAGGATAGCAACACCGTTGACCCGTCTGATTAGGAAAGATCAACCTTTTATGTGGAGCCAGAAGTGTGAGGATAGTTTTCAAGAATTGAAAAGGAGGTTAACTTCTGCACCCGTCTTAGTTTTGCCTGACCCGCAAGAGAGTTTTGAAGTGTATTGTGACGCTTCAAAGCAAGGACTAGGTTGTGTGTTGATGCAAAAGAGGAAAGTAGTGACTTATGCCTCTAGGCAACTGAGAACGCACGAGGTGAATTACCTTACTCATGATCTAGAGTTGGTTGCTATAGTTTTCGCTTTGAAGATTTGGAGACACCATCTGTATGGTGCTAGGTTTGAAGTCTTTAGCGACCATAAGAGTTTGAAGTATTTGTTTGATCAGAAGGAGTTGAACATGAGGCAGAGACGATGGATGGAATTCTTGAAGGACTATGATTTCAGTTTGCAGTACCACCCAGGAAAGGCCAATGTAGTGGCTGATACGCTAAGTAGAAAGTCTTTGCATGTGTCGGCATTGATGGTTAAGGAACTTGAGTTGATAGAGAAGTTTAGAGACCTAAACCTAGTTGCTGAATTTACTCCTAAGAGTGTGAGAGTAGGAACATTGAAGATTTCAAATGATTTCTTGGAACAGATTCGTTTAGCCCAAGAGGTAGATCAACCTTTGCAAGATATGAAGGATCCAGTACCTAAGAAAGGAGAATCTGAGTTCAGTAAGGTCACTGATGGGATTGTTAGATTCAAGGGTAGAATATGTGTACCCAGTGATAAGGAAGTAAGAAGATTGATTCTTGAGGAGGCCCATAAGAGTGGATTAAATATTCACCCTGGAGCGACTAAGATGTATCGGGATTTAAAGAAGATGTTTTGGTGGTCTGGAATGAAAAAGGAAATAGCTGAGTATGTAGCCTTTTGTTTGATTTGTCAGAAAGCTAAGATTGAGAACCAGAGACCTTCGGGAGAGTTACAGCCTTTAGATGTCCCTGAGTCGAAGTGGGATAGTATATCGATGGATTTCGTGGTAGGTTTACCTAGAACTCCTGCAGGTTTTGATGCTATGTGGGTAATTATTGATAGATTGACAAAATCTGCTCATTTTCTACCCATTAACATTAAGTTCTCCTTAGAAAAGCTAACTCAGTTGTATATCAAGGAAGTGATAAGGTTACACGGGGTTCCATCTAGCATAGTATCAGATAGAGACCCTAGATTTACATCAAGATTTTGGGGTAGTTTGCAGCAAGCATTAGGAACCAAGCTAAGGCTTAGTTCAGCTTACCACCCTCAGACGGATGGTCAGTCCGAGCGGACTATTCAGTCTTTAGAAGACTTGCTGAGGGCATGTGTGTTAGAACATGAGGGAAGTTGGGATAAGTTGTTGCCACTGATCGAGTTCACCTATAACAATAGTTTCCATTCTAGTATTGGAATGGCACCATACGAAGCCTTGTATGGTAGGAAGTGTAGGATACCCTTGTGTTGGTTTGAATCTGGTGATGGCCTAGTGTTAGGACCTGAGATGATTCATCAAACCACGAAGAAGATTAAGATGATTCAGAAAGGATGAGGATATCCCAGAGCAGGCAGAAGAGTTACTATGATCAGAGGAGGAAACCCCTCGAATTCCAAGAAGGAGATCATGTATTTTTTAGAGTTACACCAACGACTGGGATTGGTAGGGCAATGCGATCTCGAAAGCTCACACCTAGATTTATTGGTCCCTACCAAATCTTGAAAAAGATTGGTCTTGTTTCTTACCAAATTGCTTTACCACCTTTTCTCTCCAATCTTCACAATGTATTCCATGTTTCACAACTTCGAAAGTATGTTCCTGATCCTTCGCACATCATAGAGCCCGACGTAATACAATTAAAAGAAAATTTAACTTATGAAGTATTACCTGTGCGCATCGGAGACCGAAGGATTAAGCAGTTGCGAGGAAAAGAAATATCGTTGGTCAAAGTTATATGGAGTGCAACTGATGAGGGAAATGCAACCTAGGAATTGGAAGAACAGATGAAGATGTCTCATCCTCATTTATTCCAAGAAGGTACGCGCAAATTTTGAGGACGACATTTCTTTGTAGGTGGGGAGAGATGTAACACCCACATTTTTGCTTGTATGATTTCCTATTGTGTGATATGGTGAATTTTGAGTGATTAAATATTTTTAATCATCAAAATTGGTTTAAATAAGGTTAGGAATGAATTTCCTATTTTTCTAGAATTTTTGGGAATTTTGGTGCGAAATGACCTTTTTACCCCTACTATTTTTGGAAAAGGACCAAAATGCCCTTGCTTCAAATCCGAAAATTCTGCAACATTTCAGCAAGTTCCCTCACTTAAACTCTCTCAAAACCGTGAGCATGTGAGGAGAATGACTTAACTTGTTTTACACACTTTCTAAAGTCCAAAAGTAAGTAAAAGTCTTACTTTGTCATGAAACACCTTACACTTGTCCATTTTCTTCTTACTTACATTCAAAACCATTATTTCTCTCTTCATTCTTCTCCAAACAGTCGAGTTTCTCTCTTCCTCACACTCTCCATTTTCTCCATTTTTCTCCATTTCACTTCTTGATTAAGGGTTCCATCTTTGAACCTTTAACTCAAAATTTCAACCTACATCTTTTAGAAAAAATGTTTAGGAGATCAAGACGAACCTAAAGAGGGGAAAATCTTTTAAGTTGGTGGAGTTTCTCAAAGTTCATCCTCCATTGACAAAGCTTGGATTTCATTAGGTAAAGGGGGAGAACCATGAACTCTAGTAGGATTGGTGGCTAGAGTAAACGATTACCCTTGATCCTTCTTCCCTTTCCCTTTTTCTTTCTTTGAAAATGAATGTTGGAACCTATTTCCTCAAGGAAATGGTTCAGCAAAGCTTGCTAAAGTATGGTTGCATGTTGCTAAAAATGGTTTGATGGTTGAAATGTGTTGATGTTTTGGTTTTAAATGCATGCAAGCTATTATTTTGATGTTGGAATTTTACCTTTTCTTAGCTATATGGTTCGGCCAAGCTCATCTAAGGGTGTTGGCATGTTTCTAAAATTTATTTGATAATTGGAACATGTTAATATGATGATTATAGATACATGCAAAGTGTTACTTGAGTTTTGAAATTTTTGAGAATTTATTGGATTGTGATGTTCTTCATTGTGTTCTTGAAAAAGATTGTGTTTGATCTTGAAAAGTGGATGAATTGGGAGTTGATGTGTTTATGGGCCTTAGTAGCCCAATAAGTTAAAAAAACTTAAAAACTTAAAGTAACAAGTAAAGGTAAAAATGACAACTTCCATGGTGAATTGATAATTCAAATTCGGGTAAAAAAATAAACCCATGATAAAGTCACCACAAAACTCATGTTACTTGGTAGAAACTTGATAAAATGGACCCTTATGAGTTACCTAACCATTGGCCTCTAGTTTAGGCCCAATAACTTAAAAAAAATTCATAAGACTCAATTTTAAGTTTAGTAAGTCCACTAGTCCAACTCTCTTAAGTTAATAGATCAACTCTCTTAAGTTAATAGATCACCCAAGATCATAAATTAATCTTAATTATTAATCATTAATGAGGTGTTAATAACATGATTAAGACTTAATGATGATTAAGGACTAATTAAATATGATTAACCTTAATTAAGTGTAATTAAAAGCTTAATCCAAGACTAAGGAAGAGATTAAGAGTTAATTAGTATCTTAAGTAAAGATTAAGACTTAATTAAGAAGGATTACCGTTAATTATAGTCTAATTAAGGAAGATTAACCATGATTAAGGATTAAACTTAACCTTAATCATACACACAAGATGAATTAAGATGTGTAGTTCTATTCATAAAACACACCCATAAGCCTTAGTAAGCTATAGGACTTAAGTGGAAGTGATCACTAGTCTTAAAGACGAGTAAGTACAACTTACCATAAAAGCTTATAACAAACACACTCTTCTCGCATAAGACTTGAGAAGCCTAGTGAGAGAGTGCGGATTAACCCGAGATGGGGTTAGCTTTTCCTTGCGAAGGAAAGACATTGAATCGGTGTCGTGCCGCGGGGAGTGGTCACGTGGAAGGATTCATCGGGCTTTGCCTGTGAGGATGTGTATGTTGAGAAGCATTGGATGTGTGACAAGCATCATAAAGCATTGATGACATTCGAGGTTGAAAAACCTTACGACCTAATACCACGTTGGTACGGTGTGAAACTGGTGGGAAGGGTGCACTGGGTTTTGCAAAGAACTCCAGCGGGTCCTGAAATGGGATGCCAGCCCTGAGGATAGTTGAGTTCCAAACGGAATATCAGGAGACGTAGGCTAGCTCCCTACTGTCGAGTTCATGGAGATCAAACTTAACTATTCTTGTCGCTCTCAAGGTTTCGCGGTCAGTTGAGATTGTCTGGAAGGTTCACAAAAGAAAATTTGGCCAAAAGAAAATATGAGCAAGGCTCTTTGTACCGATGCTAGTACAGACTCTAACTCCTGATACGTTGTACATATAGGTCGTGCAGTTGCTGTGTTTACTTTGGTGGTGATTTCCCCGGGCCCTCATGCATCATAAATATTTTCCTGATTGCAAAGTATGCAATAGGTTGTGTGCATCATGATAACGATGTGTGTATGTACTTGTTTTGTTGAATTGTGTGAATTTTCTTTGTGTGTGTGCTCTATACACTATATCCTATATCACGTGAGTTCATGCGATGTGTTCTCACCCTCCTTTGCTTGTTGTCTGGCTGTGCCTTTTCTTTTACGACGTCAGCTGGCATCGGAGAAACACAACGTGACATCTATGCGAGTGGAGCTTCGATGGATGCCGAGAGGTTCATGGAGGGTGATGGACATACCTAGGAGGTGTGTATTTACTGGGAAGGTTCGCGTTATCATTACTCACCCCGGCCTCCCTTTGCTGCCAGAGATAAATTATGTTGTTCCGTTGACGTTGGAGTTTTAGACGACGCCAAACTTGGTGCGCTATACTACTTTTCGTCGGTCCCGTCGTCGCCAGGCCTCTTCTGTAGCATCCCATTCGTCATGTGTAGTAGATCTCGTCAGTTCGGATTCCTCGCGATACTCACCTGCTTCAGAGGCATCCGACTCCCGTTCCATGCGTTTTGATGCGCGAGATCGCCCTCTTCCAGATGCGATGAGGATGATCATCATTGACGACTCATCAGATGAGGAGGACCCAGAGGCGGATCCCTCTCAGTCGAGCGACGAGGAGTAGAGTAGTTGTACTTTGAGTCTAGTTGTGATCAGCTCTGAGTTTTGTGATCTCCCTTTTGTGTTTTGTGTTAAGGTCACTTTGATTATTTACTTCACTTCTAGAACTCATATTTCTATTTTATGGTCTGTAAGCTTCATGCGTACACTGATTTCTGTTTGTAATTAATGCACTGTTTATTTCCTACACATGATGTTATGTTAAATAAATGTATGTGTATACAACGTAGCAACGCTTCGACGCTTTTCAAAAATAAATTTTACAAGTAAGGAAAGATTAATTCATAGCATTTAAACTGGAACTAGAAATATGGTAGGTTGATGGCTACTAATCTATTTCAAAAAGAAATTATTCTATATTTTTACCGATTCGTATAATATCTTCGTTTGTCACGTGCAACACATGTGACGTTCTTAGTAGTAACTAGGGGTGTCACATCACCATGTACTCATAGTGCCCGTATCTAGTTGTAAAGGCAGTTTTTGGAATATCCTCACTCTTTATTTTTATCTGGTGATAGCCTGATCTCAAGTCTATCTTAGAGAAAACTGACGCTCCCATAAGTTTTTCTAATAGGTCATCTATCCTAGGTAAAGGATACTTGTTCTTAATGGTTACCTTATTTAACTTCCTAAAGTCTACACACAACCTCATACTCCCATTTTTGATTTTAACTAAGAGCATCGGTACTCCCCATGGTGACACACTAGGTCTAATGAACTTCTTTTCAATTAGCTCCTCTAACTATTTCTTAAGCTCACTCATCTCTAAGGGTGACATCCAATGGGGGGCTTTGGAGATAGGCCTTGTGCCCAGAACAAGGTCTATTGAAAACTCAACCTCTCGGTCCGGAAGTAAGATGGATATCTCACTAGGGAAAACATCCTGGAACTCAATAATCGTAGCTACACTACTCAAGTTGGACTTAGACACTACAGTTGAGGAAAGTAGAAAAATAAAACACTGACTCCCATCAGATAAACATTCAGAAATCTGAGTTAAATTGAAAATAAACATGACTGCTTCTCCCTCGAAGGAAGAGGAAGAGTAGGAAAACAACTTCTTCATTAAAAGAATCCAACATGATCTGATTGTGGGACAACTAGTTCATGCCCAAAATAATATCTATGCCACTCAAGGGTAAACAAATCAAATCAACCTCAAAGGCCCTCCCCTGTATAGAAATAACACATTTCAAATAGATAAGGGAGGTGGGGATTTCCTCTTTGGCCTGGGTAAGGACATTCAAGTGAAAAGATAAAGGGGTGGCAAGCAAACACAACCTTTCCACACAAACATAAGCAATGAAAGAGTAGGTTGCCCCATAATAATACAAAACAACTAAATGAATATCATTCAAAGTACACTTACCCTTCATCAAGTTATCGACCTTAGTTGTCGTCTCGCCACTAAGGGTGAAGACCTTCCCGATAGTTTGGGGTTTGAGTTGGTCCCTCTTCTTTTTCTGGCAATCTCCAATCATGTGGCATGGCTCCTGGAAGTAGAAACAAACTCTCTGGTCCACCAAGCACTCACCCTGGTGGTTCTTGCCACACGTAGGGCAAGTGGGAATGCTACGACTGGAGGGGAGAGCAATTTGCTTGCCCTTGCCTCCCTGATAGTGTGCACGAGTGTTCTTCCAGGTAGGTGCTTCTTCTCGTTTCCTTTGGCCATCCACACAAGTCTTGACAGTTGGCTTGGGTGCTTCCTCCACCAAGCTTTGCTCCACCACTAGGCATTTGGTGACCAAAGCAGGGAACTCCCTCAGTTGGAAGGTCGTCACCACCCGTTTGAAGGAGGGTGTGGTATTTGGCGAGCTCCTCAAACTTGGCCACATATTGGCCCACGGATAAGTTGCCTTGCTTGAGTTGTAGAAACTCCAGCTCCCTCTTCTTCCTCACAGGCTATGGAATATACTTCTCCAAGAATACCGCCTGGAACCCCTCCCATGAGAACGATATCCCTGAAGTAGCCATCCCCAACTTGGCACTCTTCCACTAGTTTTCTGCCTCACCTTGAAGCATGTAGGTGGCAAAGCGGACCTTGAAGTCATCTGAGCACACCATGACTTCGAATATCTTGTTCATGGCATTGAGCCATGAGTTCTCCGCCTCGGGATCATAAACTCCAGAGAATGTTGGAGGATGATGCTTCCTGAACTCTGCCAAGCCCTGAACAAACGGGTCCATTACTACCACAAGGGGTGGAGGTGGAGTCCCCGCCAGTCGTCGGGCCAGCTCCTGCAGCATTGAGGCATTGGCAGTAGCCTGGTCTCATGTCTCCAGTGCTTGCTCTCTTGCTGTCATTTCCTGCTCCCACATCATTTGAGAAAGCATTTGAAGTGCCACAACCACGGGGTCAGGGGTAGAACCCGGTGGTGGGGGTGATGAGGGATTAGCTCGTTTCCTGCCTCTCCTTCCGCCAGCCATTACACTCTACACATTATTAGTAAACATCAAGGTGATCACTCTCTCAATTCAATAATAATGTATAGGAATAAAAGCTAACTTTAGGAGTCAACCAATTCAATAGTCCAATTGGATTGAACTGCTCTGATACGATAATGTAGCGTCCTAATTTCTTAATTCGAAAGTAATTCCTGTTGGAATCACTATTTCAAATTATTGAAATTATTTCGCGCATTAATGATAGCAACATACAATACAAATCAAAGCTTAGTCAATCCAACAATTACTTAAACGAAAAATCCAACAAGTCAATAGCAATACATAGTATTGCCTATGAAGGCTCATAATACAATATCAATAAAAGGCATAATGGGATATAAATATACATATGTTCTAAAACCTGAATAATATCTCTACGGCCCCATATTTACCGTTCTATCCCATCAAAATAATAATATCTATGCCTATACAAAAAGTATCCACAAAAGGAGTTGAGCCACCAAAGGACCCAACCAAAAGCTCCAATCCATCGATCAAGCATCCGAACGGGGACCCTGCACATCTAAATATGGTTCCCACATCGTGGGGTGAGAATAACGTCCCAGTGAGCATGATAAAACATACAATATAGGTAGACAGGAAAATGGAATGCAGCAGACATACGTCACACATATTTCCATCGAAAGTACAAGCACATGAAAGCAAGTAAAGCATGGTTGTGGCGTGTTTTTACCCGACACTCGGGGTCTTTTCTCTAGCTGTGACTGTGATTGAGCGCTCGACCATGTGACCAAGGACCTTCGTCCAGGGCCATCTAAGATTAAGTTTAATTATTAGTCAATGAATAATGCTTGCTTTTCATGTTAGCTTAAGGACCCCCATCTTCCTCTTGGCCGAGAGGTCAATGTGGTTACCTTGTTCTTTCTTATACATGATTGGCTGAAAGCGTATGATGGTCCAAAAACCTTGTGATGGTCCGGAGACCCTATGATATATGTATTTTCTTGGCCAATGGCTCTTGAATGCTTAGAATTCATACTTGTTTATGAACATGAATGGAATGGAAAACATCAATAACAATTTCATTGAGATAGCTACATCAAGACCTAGGCATACTCTAGGGTTTGGAAACTATAACACATACCATTCAAGTAGAAATTGCCAACCATAAAATCAACCAGACACACTCATAACAAGGTAAATAAGCATGGGAAGGAAGAAATAGGGAACATATAAGAGACCAAGTAAAATGATTGTAAGTGGGTTACCACACTCACCTCAAAGGTAGGAAGAATGGAGATGATGAAGGGGTTGGGAGTGATGATTCCAAGCTCAAGTAGAGTGGCGAGACTTTAATTCAAGCTCCTTGTGCTATTCTCTTCCTCAATCTCTCTCTAGGTTCTCTTTCTCTAAGAAGGAGGGAGAGAAATAAATGAGAAGCGCTAATCTTGAATCAACATTAAAAGCTGATTCAGGGATTCTCGCTTGAGCGAGAGAAAAGGTTCCTGAGAATATTCACATCCTTGCTCAAGCAAGAACTTCCTCACTTGAGTGAAATTCACTCTGCAAAATGCCCCAACCTCTCTGACTTTGCCTCGCTCAAGCGAGAACCTCCTCGCTTGAGCGAAAGCAAGTCAGAGAGCAAACTCAATTTCTGAATTGAATTGTGCTTGAGCGAGAGTCTCTCGCTTAAGCGACCATACCAGTAACAAAATTCCTTGTTTTTACTAGTATGCTCGCTCGAGGGAGGCCTTCTCGCTTGAGCGAGAACACCATAATTCAGGATTCTGGTTTTCCACTCTTAATCCAATTTTTCATAATTCCTTTCATAAAAACCTATTTCCATTATTACTTTTACTCATTAAAATAGTTAAATTTGGGATGTTACATAAACACACATTGGATAAGGAATCGAGCATCATTTTTCAAAATGTTTGCTTTCTAGGGTAACCCTTTCTTCCCTTTTGTTATTGCTTATTCTTTTCATTAGTCAAATTCATCTAAATGAATCTTGATTTCCTCCATGAACATCTTTTCTATGTAAAGCATAAATTGAATATTTCAATTCCAATTCGAAAGAAGGAAATGATAAGTTCTTCTTAGGGGTGTTCATCGAAATCAAATTGTACCGAATTGTACTAAATTGCTGTGAACTGAAAACCAATTATGTAAAACCAAATTGAACTAGTTTTTTTATCATGAACCGTACCGAACTGGTTCTTGAGTTCTGAACTAGTTTTTGTGAACTGATTTTTTAAACTAATTTTGTGAACCAGTTGGAATTCCCCTGCCCTTGTCCCTGTTGGTTCCATTTCGCTCGGTCCCTACTCAACTAATTTTTTAAACTCTTGGTTTTTAAAAACAAAACTTGGTTCCATTTTGGTATAAAGTTTTCTCAAAGGACCCGGTTGCTCCCACGAAGCCTCCAAGCCTCACTTCCACGTAAGGGTTACAAGTGTCAGAGCCCTCAACTGTTGTGGGAAGCCTATCACCACTTATCACTCTTCCAGCATTGATATTTAAAGTGCATCGAACTGCACTGGGCAGCAGTTCAGTTAGTGAACTATTTTTTTAAAAGAAGTTCGACACAGTAAAATATGAACCGGTTCAGTTATTCATTGTTAGGTACAGTACAGTTTTGTGGTTCAGTTTAGTTTTTAAGTTTGTTCGAACAACCCTAGTTCTTCTTCATCCAAAAAAGTTGTCAAGGTATATCTGTCTTTATATTCCTTATATGATAATTTTAGAATTATTTAGCGAATCCTTCTTTATCTTAATTTTATATTTTGTTGATTCTTTTAATACTTTGCACCTTCAATAAAATATATTCTGTCAATGGAGTACTTTTGGAAGATAATTTTTTAAATGGTTAGTCTTTCTAGATTTGGGAAACCATCAAGAGAAAAGAGAAATACCGAATATTTTTTTATTCTTTCATCAATCTCTCTCTTCACAATGAATTTTCTTTTAATTGAGTGTTGTTAGAAGACAAATGTTTGTTTTCATTTCTAGTGTTTTTTATGCTAGGAAAACTGATGAGCATATTTTATTCACACTTAGCACCTTTAATCTTAGCTTTATTGGATTGTATTCATGATTAAATCCACGATTTTAATTGGAATTTATCTAATTGAGCTTAATTGGGATTTAATTGTAATTGTTGTTTAATTTCGGATTTTAAGCCTATTTACCTACATGTCTTGTTTTAATGATATCTGGAGTTGTGGGTGGACGATTTGGGTGATTCCTGTAACATCCCAAATTTAACTATTTTCATGAATAAAAGTAATAAAGGAAATAGGTTTTTATAAAAGGGATTAGGGAAAATGGGATTAAGAGTGAAAACTAATGTTATGATTTATGTAACATCCCAAATTATGAAGTATTTTATGAATTAAATTAGTAATGGAATAAGTTTTATAAAAAAGGAAGTAGGAATGGATGAGAGGATATCAGTATTCAGGAGAAAATTCTAATCTGGTTTCCTAGCTCAGGCTGAGCTCGAGTGCAGCCTGAGCGCAGAAAAACAAAGAAGAATTGAATGAACTTCAAAAGTTTTCTATATTCTGTCAAAGCCCCTCAGGAGTGAATGAACTCCTAAACCCCTCAAGAGTTTTCTATCTCCAAAGCCCCCTATAGGATGTCACCACTGGAGATGAGTGAACTTCAAAAACAGTTAGAGGAGTTAATTTAGAAGAAGTTTATCAGACCTAGTGTGTCACCTTGGGGAGCACCAATGCTATTGGTTAAAAAGAAGAATAGGAGTATGAGATTGTGTGTAGACTTTAGGCAGTTGAATAAGGTAACCATTAAGAATAAATATCCTTTACCTAGGATAGATGATCTTTTAGACCAACTTAGGGGAGCATCAGTTTTCTCTAAGATAGACTTGAGATCAGGTTATCATCAGATTAAAATAAAGAGTTAGGATGTTCCAAAAACCGCCTTTAGAACTAGATACGGGCACTATGAGTACTTGGTGGTGCCTTTTTGCTTAACCAATGCTCCTGCGGTGTTCATGGATTACATGAACCTGATTTTCTGGCCCTACTTGGATAAGTTTGTTGTCATGTTCATCGATGACATTTGTATCTACTCTCAAACCTTAGAGGAGCATGAGCAACATCTTAGGATTTTGTTAGGGGTACTGAGAGAGAAAATTTTATTTGCCAACCCTGAGAAAAGTGAGTTTTGGATGGATAAAGTTACTTTCCTAGGACATGTTATCTCTAAGGAAGGGATGTCTGTAGACCCTAGTAAGATAGAAGCTGTGGTTGAGTGGGAGAGATCTAAATCCATCACTGAGGTTATGAGTTTTCTAGGCCTAGCTAGTTACTACTGAAGATTTATTAAGGGATTCTCCTAGTTAGCCTTGCCTCTCACCATGTTGACCTGTAAGGGTCATGCTTTTGTATGCGATGAGAAATATGAGAAGAGTTTCTTAGAACTCAAGGAGAGATTGACTACAACCAGAGTCTTAGTGTTACCAGACCTATCTAAACCCTTTGAGGTTTATAGTGATGCATCAGGAAAGGGTTTAGGTTGTGTATTGATGCAGGAGAGGAGAGTGGTGGCCTATGCCTCCAAGCAGCTTAGGCCCCCATGAGGAGAGTTATCCTACCCATGGCTTAGAACTAGCAGTTGTGGTTTTTGCCCTCAAGATCTAGAGGCATTACCCCTATGAAGTTAAGTTTCAGGTTTTTAATGATCATAAGAGCCTTAAGTATCTCTTTGACCAGAAGGAGCTTAATATGAGGCAGAGGAGATGGATGGAGTTCTTGAAAGATTATGATTTTCAGCTGAAGTACCACCCGGGCAAGGCCAATGTAGTGGTCTATGCCCTGAGTAGGAAATCTCTCCATGCATCATCCATGATGGTGCGGGAATTGGAATTGTTGGAGGAATTTAGGAACCTCAGGTTAGATGTGAGCATTGAGGGGAATCGTTGTATCCTCTTTAGGCTAGAAGTTACCAATGAGTGGAGAACTAGAGTCAAGGAAGCCCAAGAATTAGATTCAGACCTTCAGGCCCATAAGGGATAGTCGGGTTTCACCGAATCAGGTGATGGGATAATTCACTTCCAAGGGAGATTCTGTGTCGCTAAGGAGGGTAGTCTCAGACAAGAAACTTTGGAGGAGGCCCATAGGAGAAAGTTAACGGTACATCCTAGGATTATCAAGATGTACTAAGACTTTAAAAGCATGTTTTGGTGGGATGGTATGAAGAAGGAGGTGGCAGAGTATCTTTCTAGGTGTTTAGTATGCCAACAAGTCAAGATAGAACATCAGAAACCCTCAAGAACACTCTTACTTCTAGAGATTCCAGAATGGAAATGGGAAGCCATAGCCATGGACTTTGTGATGGGGCTACCTAGAGTCCCTACAGGCTTTGTTGCCATCTGGGTCATAGTGGATCGGCTGATCAAGTCGGGCCACTTTTTACCTATTAGAACAACCTACCCTTTGAGTAAATTAGCAGACATGTACATCAGGGAGATAATGAAGAGCCATGGTGGACCCTCTAGCATTGTGTCAGATAGGGATCCTAGGTTCACCTCTAGGTTCTGGAATGTTTTACACTAGGCTTTTGGTTATAAACTGAGGTTTAGTACTGCTTACCATCCTCAGACTGACGGTCAGTCTGAGAGGACCACTCAAACCTTAGAAGACATGCTTAGGGTTTGTGTTAGAGGAAAAGGGAAGCTAGGATAGGTACCCGCCTCTTATAGAGTTTTCCTACAACAACAATTTTCATAGCAATATGGGTATAGAACCCTATGAGGCTTTGTATGGCAGGAGGTGTAGGTCCCCACTCTGTTGGTGTGAAGTGGGAGAGAAGATTCTGTTAGGTCTGGAGTTGGTTCAGGAAACCACTAAGAAAATCAAGAGGATTAGGGAGAAACTGGTAACTGACCAAAGCCGGCAGAAGAGTTATGTTGATAAGAGAAGGAGAGACCTAGAGTTCGAGGAAAGTGATCATGTATTTCTAAAAGTTACTCTGGTCACAGGCATAGGAAGGGCCATCAAGGCCAAAAAGTTAAATTCTTGATTCATTGGTCCCTTTTGCGACACCCTTAGTTCTACCACTAAGAATATCACATGTATCACACGTGACCAACGAACTTACAGTTTTAGAAACGTTAAAATGCGGAATTATTAATTTTTTTTTTGTATAAAAAGGATTTAGTTGTCATCAACCTATTACATCTCTAATTTCATTTTAAGTATTTATGAAATATCCTTTCCTTATTCTGAAACTTGTTTTCCGAAAACATCTAGACGGTTACTTCCTCGCACACATACACAACATACACGCAGTTATAACATCAACATAAGAAAAGGGAAACGACATGAAGTATATACATATACTAACATAACATCAGTGTATCTCTCGAGCCACCCAAATATCTACATCAAAATATGAGTTCTGGTAGTAGACCAAATAAACAGGACCTCGACCAAAATACAAAATAAGAGGCCGCTAAATCAGAGCTGCTACTACCTAGACTCAAAACTACACTAGTTCTACTCGTCATCTCTTGACTCAGTAGTGAACACCCTATTGCTCCTCCTCCCAGCGTCTCTGATGGTGATCATCCCAAAATCCTTTGAGGGATCGTCGCTAGAAGAATTCTCCTTCGGCTCCTCCTCCTCTGGATCCTCCTTCGGGGCCTCCTCCTCCTCCGAGGTGTCATCAATCACAATCAGATCTAGCTTACTTATGAGAGAGCGGCCTTGCACATCAGGATGCATAGGCTGAGAATCAGACGCATCAAAAGAAGATGAGTACCTAGGGGAGTCTGGTCCGACCATATCAACCACCCGAGATGGTCGCGATGACGACGAAGAAGCGGGACGATGACGTGAAGGACGAAAAGTAGTATAGCGCACCAAGTTAGGTGGCGTCGGAAACTCGAGAGTCACAGGTACAATGAAATCCAACTCTGGTACAAGCGGGAGTCCGGGATGAGTAATCCAACTCTAATCTAAACCCAAATCCATAAATAAATTTTGATTGACTTTTAAATGAGTCTTTGACTCTTTTTTGAAGGCTTTGGGCCCAAACCAAAGGCCCAAAGGTAGGATGACTCATGGGAGCCCATTTTTACTCATAATAAGTCAAAAAGTTGACTTTTATTTTGGTGAAATTAGGAATCCGAATTTAGTCTTTTACTATTTTAAAAACTTTCTTCATTTGCATTTTAACCCTTTTACTTATAAAATTATTCCTTAGTCCTTTTTGGACCATCAAGCCCATCAACATCCACTCTTCACCAAATCTTCACACATTCATTAACAAACAATCTAAATGCCAAATATCATACTAATCCACTCAAAATCATCTACATACACATTAAAGTTCATAACTCCATTTTCAAGCTCATAAACACTATTTTTCAAAGATCAATCATCCAAAACAATTGTATACATTCAAACAACTTCATGCATGTTCATAGATTCATCATACACACACATTTCAAGTGCCAAAAAAAATTTTTAAAACACATGCAGCCCCACATTCTCTCTAGGCCGAGAGCTATAGGAGGGAAAAAGGGAAAATTTTTCCAAAATTGTTTCTTGGCTTGCATGCATCAACAATCACAATCCAAGCACATTCGAAGCACCATAATAAACTTAAAAACATGTAAACAACCCAGCTCCAAGAATCCAAAACATTTGCTCAAAGAAAAGCTCAAAAAGTGATTTTTTTCAAGGAAAAACAAGAGTAAAAACAAGGATTTTAAGGGTAAATCCTTGACTCTAGTTACCAATCCTACTAGAGTTCAAGTTCTCCCCCCCCCCCTACCTCAAACTCTCAAGGAAATAGGTGAAGAATTTTGATCCCAAAACATCTCCCAAAAAAAGCCTCCTTTGGTCACCAACAAGAGTTTTTGTAAGGCTAGAAGGCTTAGTATTTGAAGCTTTGGTTCAAAGATGGAACCTTGGCTTGAAGTGTTTAATGGAGATTGAAGATTTTTGGGAGAAAATAGGAGAAGGTTCACGGCCAAGAGAAGGGGAGAAAGAGAGAAATGAGAGAATGACCAAGGCTTGCATGTGTGAAAGAGAAAAAGTGACCTTTGATGGGTTTAAGTGACATAAAGCTTACAATTTGCATATGGTTTTGGAGAAAAAGAAAGAAAATAACAAGTGGCTTCCATGCATGGCTCTTCACATGCACGGCTTCTAGAAGGAGAAAAGGAAAGGTTTGTGCAATTTTTCTGACCTGGATCAAGAGTATTCGGGCCCGGTTCAAGAGACGGGAGGGGCAAAAAGGTCATTTTTCACAGAAAAAATCCCAAAAATCCCCAGAAATTCTAGAAAAATAGGAAATCCATTCCTAAACTCAAAAATATAAATTTTGATGATTAAAAATAATTTTAATCACTCAAAATTCAATAAAACACACAATACGGCAAAACGGTAAAAACATGGGTGTTACACCTTTCAAATCCTGTAGAGGGTTGGTCCTCTTGCTTACCACATAGGGACAGGATGAAGACTCCATGACCTACACATGAGTTTCTGCATTTGAGAAACATAATTGGTTCAGAGGAAAATTGCCTCTGTCTGAACCTCTCAATGTAGAATGGTCTCTGTGGTGTCCAAGCCTTAACTGAGAGTACTTCTATGATGTGAAGAATGTTGCTGCATATGGATTACCAAAGGGTTTTGAATACTTCAGATTCACTTGCAAGCTTGTTTCCATCATTTTCTATGAGCCTCTGCTGGATGCTGAAGAGGACAATATGATTCTGAAGAAAAAGGTGAAAGAGCTTGAAAAGAAGAATGTTGTCTTAGTCTCTATGCAAGACAAGATTCTGCAAGAACAACAAGAGATCAAGGTAGGGCAAGAAGATGTTAGAGCAACTGTCATTTCCCAGATTGACAAGGCCAAGGAAGAACTGATGGAGTTGATCAAGCAGGCTTTTGGGAAAAAGGTTGAATAAGTCTATGATGTGTTTCCACACATAATTTTTTTTATGTTGTCTTTTGCATTGAACAATTTATTTTAATGATATAAGTGTTTGCAGATGCATTATCTGAGATACTTGTTTTATTTTAGTATGCTCTGATATATATTAAGTATTTATGCTCTGTTAAACGCTTTAATTATGTTTTTTGCTCTAATTAGACTTAGTGCGTTCATATTTTCTGCTCCGATATATTAATATGAATGCATACTTCACACTTTCATGCTCTGATCAATGTTTTAGGCTCTGATCACCCTTTTGATTGATGACAAAAGGGGGAGTATAAACTAAAAAATCTGAAGTGTAAAGGGTGTTACAGAATCAAAAGGAGTATTTGACTCAAGGGGAGCATCATAAGAACTTAAGAAAATATTAAGTTAAAATTAATCCTGAGCTATCTGATTGAGGGGGAGAAATTTCTTACCTTACCTTATTCATTTTAACCTCTTTAAGATTTTTAAGTTTAAGCAAATTTGTCATCATTAAAAAGGGGGAGAATGTTGAGTCTCAAAAATATCATTAAGTATTTTAATAATGATTGAGTCTCACTTTCCAAGTTTTAATGAATAACAAATTTAATTAAATGATGCTCATGCAAATATGCCTATGCTATTTGATGTGTATTCTGATTTTAGCAATGTGACCTTCTTAAGTCAAGAAGCTTTCTGACGTGGCATACTTTCTGAAGAAGTGAACCCATCTGAAGTGGCCCACTGTCTGAAGAAGTAAAGCCTTCTAAAGTGTCAAAGTGTCTGAAGCCAGAAACCTTCTGAAGCTGGTAGTTGTCTGAAGCCCTCTGATGTGGCAAGGCGTCTAAAGTCAGAAGCCATCTGAAGAATAAAGTCCTTTGAAGATTTCTGCTCAAGACTCAATTTTTTTAACGCCTTATGCAACACGCTTTCAGCTTACCATTTGACGCATGCAGAACAGAGTCTTTTCAGCATGTTTGATTAACAACATTTAATGCTATCTCTAAATGGTTGTGTCCAATGGACTTCTCACCTGCTACAATAAATAGCTTCCTAAAGATTCATGCAAAAGAGAGAACTAACAAGAACGAAAGAGCCCATACGCTGCCAAAGTTTTACACTGTAAAACACTCTTATAAATTTCATACTTGTACAAAAAATTTCATATCTTGAGTTATACTCAATTCTTTGTACATTTCTCAGTTTGAGCTCTGAACTGGTTGTAGTTCCTTAGCTTAAACAAACCTTTATTCTTAAACACTTGGGTGTTGAGCCCAGAGAGACTTGGATGTTAAACAATACTTGGTTTTTGAGCCTGAAGAGGCTTGTTGGGAAACAATACTTGGTTATTGTAGAGCCTGAAGAGAGTTGACAGAAAAGAATACTTGTAATCTTTTGAGATTAGTGGAAAATCCAGGTGCAAGGTTTAGCACTGGGACTGGACGTAGCTCACAGTGGTAGTGAGTAAACCAGGATAAATACTTGGCTAAGTTCTCTCATCCCTTAACTCTTTCAATTCAGTTTTAAGCTAACGAGAAGGGAATTGAAATTGTTTCTATAAAAGTTTGAACCTTAAAAATAACCTTCTGAAAATCCTTTTAAGTTATCTGAAACCACTTCAGACAGTTATTAAAACTTCAGATAACACCTAACTTATCTGAAATCTTTCAGAAAACACAGTTTTGAGAAAAAGGTTTCCTAAAAACTCTATAGTTTTATAGAAATACTATTCAAACCCCCTTCCAGTGTTTCCCTGTGTTTCCTAAAGAGGAGTCATTAAATTTATAAGGAAAAATATTTTCACTAGATTTGGCACTCCTAGAGCAATTATTAGTGATGGGGGCACCCACTTTAATAATAAACAATTTGATCACCTCTTAGCCAAGTATGGTGTTAGCCACAAGATCTCTACCCCTTACCACCCTCAAACTAGTGGCCATGTTGAAATTTCTAATAGGGAGTTAAAAAGAATCCTAGAAAGAATTGTAAATAGTTCTAGGAAGAATTGGTCTTTAAAGTTGGATGATGCTCTTTGGTAGGCATGGCAACGGGGCGGGTCGAGGGCGGGTTTTTCTCTCCCCGTCCCCGCACCCATAAAAGTCGGGGCAGGTTCGGGTTTAAAGAGAGCGAGTATGAAATTATGAAACCCAACCCCATCCCCGCAGGTCCTCGTCGGGTTCGGGGAAACCTGTAGGGATTTCACCTTCTCTATTTTTCTTTATTTCTCTATTGTTTATAACTTAAATACATATTTTTACATAAGTCATATATATCAAATATATTCTAATTCAAATAATATGTAAATATAGACATTGATAATCTAAAAAAATAAGAAATTTAAGAACTATATTATATTTTAAGGAAAATATATAAGTTTATCTTTAATATTTAATTATTACTATAACTAAAATTAATTAATTAGTATATCGGGATGGGTTCGGGGGCGGGGCGGGGCAGGGCGGGTTCTTACACCCCCCAAACCCGCCCCCGACCCCGTTAAAGGCGGGGCGGGTTCGGGGTCGGGTTTTCCTTAAACCCGGTAAAAGCGGGTTTTCCCCGTCAAAATCGAGGCGGGGGCAGGTCAGTACCCGCGGGTTCGAGTTTGATTGTCATGCCTACTCTTTGGGCATATATGACTGCATACAAAACTCCCATTGGTGTGTCCCTTTATAAGTTAGTTTTTTGTAAATCATGCCATCTACCTGTTGAACTTGAGCAGAAAGCCTATTGGGCCTTAAAGTTTTTTAACTTTGATTTTCAACATGCAAGTGAGAGGCGCCTTTTGAAGTTAAATGAGCTAGATGAACTTCGTCTAGAGGCATATGAGAATGCCAAACTTTATAAAGAGCGCACAAAAAGATGGCATGAAAAACACATCTTGAAGCGTGAATTGTCAATTGGTGAGAAAGTTTTGGTTTATAACTCACGTCTTCGTTTGTTTCCAGGGAAACTAAAGTCTAGATGGGTTGGCCCAGATGAGGTGGTGAAGGTTTTCCCCTATGGAGTATTAGAACTTAAGAAAGAAGATGGAGAAACCTTCAAGATCAATGGCCAAACGGTAAAACACTATGAGGAAGGAGTTCAACATGAGTGCAATGTTATATTGTTACAAGACCCAAGTACTTCCTTTCATGGATCCACTTAGCCATTGAGAGATGGCACGTTGAGCTCGAGACGTTAAACAAGCGCTGATAGGAGGCAACCTGTATCCTTACTTATTTATTTATTTTTTACTTTTTTTCATTTTCATTTTTAGGGGTTTTGACATAATCGGTTGTACTTTGGATTCCGATTGTCATAGCCAGGAGTTACCCACCATGCCTTCTAATTAGGGGAAAATATCCTAGTTCCAATTGTAACACCCGCATTTTTGCTTATGTGCCTTATTGTGTGATTTATTGAATTTTGAGTGATTAAAATTATTTTTTTATCATCAAAATTAATTTAAATGAGGTTAGGAATGAATTTCCTATTTTTCTAGAATTTTTGGGAATTTTTGGAATTTTGGTGCAAAATTACCATTTTACCCCTACTTTCCTTGGAATCCGGCCTGAATACTCTTTGATCTGGGCCAGAAAAATTTGCACCATCCTTCCTTTTCCTTCCCCTAGAAGTCGTGCATGTGTGTGAAGTGTGCATGTAGGACACTTGTTATTTTCTCATCCTTTCTCAAGACAAGTGTCATAAAAGAAGCCTAATGTCATGAAAACCTAAACACTTGTCCATTCCATCTTTTCTCCTACATGCAAAAAGGGAAGAACATAATTCACTTCTCATTTTCTCCTTCCAAGAGTCGTGAGACCCTCTCCCTTTCTCTCCATCTTCCATTTTCTCCCAAACACTTTTAAGCTCAAGGTTCCATTTTTGAACCTTAAGCTTCAAAAACCTAGCCTCCAACCTTGTAGATTCTTGCTTTGGTGATCAAAGGAGCTCAAAGGAGGGATGTTTTGAAGTTGTGGCTGCACCTATCTCTTGGAGAATTTCCTTAGGTAAAGGGGGGAGAACCTTGAACTCTAGTAGGATTGGTGACTAGAGCCAAGGATTACCCTTGATCCTTGTCCCTAAGCCTTTTTCCCTTGGAAAAATGAATTCTTGGAACCTATTTCTTAGATGAAACGGTTCGGCCTTGTATATATTGGCTGCATGCGTGTTTTAAAATTTTTTTATGATGATTCAAATATGTTTGTATGGTGATTTTGGATGCATGCAAGCTATGAAATTGATTGGAAAAATTTTCTCTTTTTCCTTGAATTACATTCGGCCTTGACTTGTTAATGGGGCTGCATGTGAAAAAAAAATTATTTGATGGTTGTAATATGCTTGGATGATTTATCTAAGAACATGCATGTGATTGTTTGAAATTGTAAAATTTATTGGTGTCCTTGAATCATGAAAATGGTGATTTTGAACCTATGAACAAAAATGTGAACTTGATAATGTTAATTGGTGTATTTTGATGAATTGGTATGATATTGCTTGGTTTAAATGCTTGTGGATGATCATGCTTGAATTTGGTGAATTTTGGAAATGGTTGGATTTTGGTGTTCTTGATGAACATTCATGGTGTTCATCCTTGTTCTTCATGTTCTTGAGTGTGTTCATGAGAAACTCATGAAAGTCTTGGTTTGATCTTGAGTTGGTCATGTGAAAAATGTTTAAGGGTTTATGGGCCCTAGTGGCCCAATAAGCAAAAGAAAATATAACCATTTAAGGTGTTAACTAATGTAAATGGAGATGAAATTTTGGTAAATTCTACAAACTAAATTCGGATGCAAAAATAAGGCTAATTAAAAGTCACCCTAAAATCCATAATATTCGATGGAAATGTGAAAAATTAGATCCTTATGGGTTACCTAACCATTGGGATTTTAGTTTAGGCCCAATGCCTTCAAAAAAAGGTCAAAGACCCTTTAAAAAGTCAACCAAAAATATTTTATGGACTTGGGCTTAGATTAGAGTTAGACTTCAACTCTAATCCAACCCATCAAGACTAAAACTTAGAAATTTATTAGTGGGCTTAACCAATCCAACTTGTCTAAGTTGATTAATCTAATCCACCTAAGTTAATCAAGTAAAGGATAATTAATTAAGATTAAAGTTAATTAACCCTAATGAAGATTAACCTTAGTTTTAATCATTAATCACTAATGAAGTATTAGCCAAGTAATTAAGACTTAATGATGATTAAGAACTAATTAATTGTGATTAACCTTAATCAAATGTAATTAAAAGCTTAATCTAAGAGATTAAGGGACAATTAAGAATTAATTAGAACCTTAAGTAAAGATTAAGACTTAATTAAGGAGAATTAGATTAATTACAGTTTAATTAAGGAAGGCTAATCATAATTAAGGGTTAAACCTAGTCGTAATTAGACATACAAGACGAATTAAGATAGGTAATACTAAGACACAATCATAAGTCTTAGTAAGCTATAGGACTTAAGTGAAAGTGATCATCAATTTAAAGAAAAACATTAGTACAATCTACCTTAAAAGTTTATAACCAACACAGTCTTTCTGCATAAGACTTGAGAAGCTTAGTGAGAGAGTGCGGTCTTAACCCGAGATGGGGTTTGGTTTTCCTTGTGAAGGAAAGACACTGAATCGGGTCGTACCACGGGAAGGTGGTGACATAGAATGATTCAATGGGCTTTGCCTGCAAGGATGTGTATGCTGCGAAGCATTGTTGTATGACATGCATCATAAAGCATTAATGATGTTCAAGGTGAAAAACCTTACGACCTAATATGGCAGTGCACTTGGTACACTGTGAAATCGGTTGGGAAGGGTGCACTGGGTTTTGCAAAGAACGCCAGCGGGTCCTCAAAAGAGACGCCAGCCCTGAGGATAGCCTAGCTCCTGGAAGATCTCAGAGGACGTAGGTTAGCTCCCTACTGTCGAGATCGTGGAACCCAGCTTAGCTATTCCTGTCGCTCTCATGATTTTCGGGGTCAGTTGAGATTGTCTGGAAGACGGATAAAATGATTTGGCCAAAATATATGAGCAATGCTCTTTGTACCGGCGCTAGTACAGACTCTAACTCCTGATACATTGTACATATATGGTCGGGCAGTTGCTATGTGCACTGTGGATGGTGATGTTTCTCCGGGCCCTCATGCATTAGTTATGACATTGTAGTTGCAAGTATGCATTAGTCTGTGTGCATCATGATGATATGAATTGTATTCACTCGTTGGTTGAAATGTGTGGAATTTCTCTGTGTGTGATCTAGTTTACTGTATCCTATGTGTTGTGAGTTCATGTGATGTGTTCTCACCCTTCCTTTCTGTATTGGTTATTGTATCTCTTTCGCTACGTCGATAGCCGGCATTGGAGATCCTCACTATGTCGTTGATGAGGGTACAGCTGAGATGGATGCCCAGCGGTACATGGCGGGTGACGGACATCCCCAGTAGATGCGTGTTTACCGGGGAGGTTCGTATCATCATTACTCACCCCAGCCTTTCGTTAATCCCAGAGATAGACTTCACCGTACCAGTGACTCTTGAGTTTCCTACGCCACCTGGATTAGTGCGTTATACTACCTTTCGTCACTCTCGTCATCGTCCTACTTCTTCGGTGTCATCTCGGTCATCGCGGATGGCAGACATGGTTGGGTCAGACTCCCCCAGATACTCACCCACTTATGAGGCATCGGGCTCACAGCCTTTGCGTGCTGATGCGCAAGGCCGCTCTCTCTCAGATGAGTTAGAGTTGATTATCATTGATGATACGTCGTAGGAGGAGGAGGATCCGCAGGAGGAGCCGGAGGAGGACCCCTCTAGCGACGAGTAGGATAGTGTTGTTTGAGTCTAGTTAGTGGCAGCTTTGATTTGGCGACCTCTCTTTTGTATTTTATTGAGGTCTTATTTATTTTATCTCACTTCTAGAACTCTTATTTTGATGTTGCTTTCGTATGACTCAAGAAGTACACTATTTTTGTATGTATTCTCATGCACAGTTTATTTTCATATGTTGATTTGCAAATGTATGTATGATGTACGTTTACGCGATATGGTAACTGTTCTCGGCGTTTTCGAAAACGAGTTTCACCAATAAGGAAAGAATATTTTATAAATGCTTAAAATAGAATTAGATATGTAGAAGGTTGACAACTACTAAACCCATTTCAAAAAAAAAATCCGCATTTTTAACGACTCATGTATAGTACTATCGTTGGTCACGTGTAACACATGTGGCATTCTTAGTGGTAACTAGAGGTGTCGCATTAGGTGGTATCAGAGTTGTTCTTTCCTTTTGGCCTCGGGTATGGTCTATGATACCCTTCTCTCTGTGTCTACTCTGTGTTTGATTGTTTGTTTCGGTGAATTGGATTGCTTTGTGTGAATTGATTCCTCTTGTATTACTAGTTGTACAAAGGTAGTAATATAAGAATTTGTGTAGCGCTACTTATTCTTGCTTGAATGATTCTGCATGAAACGGAAGAAGTTGATTTGTTCTATGAATGCAGGATTTCATGGCAGGAAGAGGTAACCCTGTGATGAACGATCTCCTGGGGAGGATCGTGAACGTTCTCGAGAACCAGCAGCAAACGTTGGACGAGATGAATCGAGCCCGTAATCAGAACCAGAACAACATCCCTGATGCTTACCGTGGACTGTCCACCTTCAAGAAGAATAATCCACCGCAATTCAAAGGAGATCATGATCCTGATGGATCCCAACTGTGGTTAGAAGAATTGGAGAAGATTTTCTTGGCTATGGGTTGTCCTGACGAGCAGAAGGTAACATTGGTAGTGTTCATGCTAGTTGGGGAAGCTCAGCATTGGTGGGAGTATGCCAGACGTCAGTTAGAAGCCACTGGAAGGCTGATCACTTGGAATTCGTTCAATGAGACTTTTCTCCAAAAGTATTTTCCAACTGATCTGAGGAAACGCAAGGAGGTGGAGTTTTTGAAGTTGGAGCAAGGGAGCATGACTGTTGGAGAGTATGTCACAAAGTTTGAGGAGTTATCCAAGTTCTACCCATACTTCCAGAACACTATAGATGAAGGATCCAAGTGCTCTAAGTTCGAAAGTGGGTTAAAGCCAGAGATCAAGCAAGCCATCGGCTATCAGTAGATCACCGAGTTCTCTAAGATGGTCAACACGTGTCGCATCTTTGAGGATGACACCAAGCCGAGGCAAGCTCAGTGGAAGAATTCTGGCCCACAGAGGAACAAACCCAAGGTTACGCAAGAAAGGAGGAAGCCTTATTTTGTCCCTAGAAACTACTTTGGCTCATCATCTGGGAGGGTCGTGAGACCACAATCAATGGTTGCTAGTGGAGGAAGTGCAGCAAGCAGTACCAGTAACAACTATGCCAGTTGTCTGCGTCGTAAGAAGAACAATCTCTTGAAGGACTGACCAGTCAAGAGCCAGACTGCAAACCTATCCGGCGGACCCATCTGTTATCATTGCAAACAAGGTGGCCATATGAAGAGGGACTGCCCTGCTCTAAGAGGAAGTGGTAACGGTGTTGCAAGTGCACCTGTGTCGAATCTGAATGCGCAAGCTGGAAGGCCTAGAACCAGAGGTAGAGTGTTCACCATGAGCGGTGCTGAAGCTTCTGAATCCGAGGATCTGATCCAAGGTAAGTGTGTCATAAGTGGAATTCCTTTAATTGTATTATATGATTCGGGTGTGAGGCACTCTTTTATTTCTCTGGAGTGTGTGAAACAATTGAAATTGCCTGTTACTAAATTGCCCTATGACCTTGTTGTTTCTACTCCTACTGCTAAACCTGTAATCACTTCGTTAGCCTGTTTGAATTGTCCAATCACCATCAATGATAGGACCTTCAATGCTGATTTAATTTTTTTGCCTCATTCTCAACTTGATATTGTGTTGGGAATGGACCGGTTATCTTCCAACCGAGTCCAATTAGACTGTTATGATAAATCTGTTGTGTTTGATTCTTCTTCTCCCTCTACTCTAAATTCTGTGAGTTCGAGATTCTTGTCCGCCAACCAAGTGAATGCTTCTTTGATAGAAGGAGTTCAAATCTACGTGATACTTTCTTCTTTGGAGGAAGAGCAGGAATCTGACATTAGTAAGCTGCCTGTGGTGAGAGAATTTCCTGAAGTGTTTCCGAAAGATATTCTTGGTTTGCCACCAGAGCGAGAGATAGAGTTTAACATAGAGTTGGTACCTGGAACCGGACCTATTTCTATAGCTCCGTATAGGATGCCCCCATTAGAATTAGTTGAGTTGAAGAAGCAGCTAGAGGAGTTGTTAGAGGGGCAGTTTGTTAGGCCTAGTGTGTCCCCTTGGGGAGCGCCCGTGTTGTTAGTTAAGAAGAAGGATGATAGCATGAGACTGTGTGTAGATTATCATCAGCTAAACAAGGTGACGGTAAAGAATAGGTATCGTTTGCCTAGGATAGACGACTTGATGGATCAATTAAGAGGAGCAACTGTATTCTAAAAAATTGACCTTAAGTCAGGTTACCACCAAATACGTGTTAAGTCTGAGGATATTCCAAAGACAACTTTCAGAACACGCTATGGGCATTATGAGTACTTAGTGATGTCGTTTGGTGTAACCAATGTGCCCGCAGTTTTCATGGATTATATGAACCGAGTTTTCCATCCTTACTTGGACAAATTCGTTGTGGTCTTCATAGACGACATCCTCATATATTCCAAGAGTGAGGAAGAGCATGCGGAGCATCTTAGAATAGCCTTGTAGAGCCTGAAGGATAGAAATTTGTATGCTAAGATATCTAAGTGTGAATTCTGGTTGAAGGAAGTAAACTTCCTAGGTCATGTGATCTCGAGCGGAGGGGTTAACGTAGACCCAACTAAGGTAGAAACTGTATTACAGTGGGAAGCACCTAAGACTGTGACGGAAGTGAGAAGCTTTTTAGGGTTAGCTAGTTACTATCGTAAGTTTATTGAGAATTTTTCTAGGATAGCAACCCCGTTGACCCGTTTGATTAGGAAGGACCAACCTTTTGTGTGGAGCCAGAAATGTGAGGATAATTTTCAGGAATTGAAAAGGAGGTTAACTTCTGCGCCCGTCTTAGTTTTACCTGACCCGCAAGAGAGTTTTGAAGTGTATTGTGATGCTTCAAAACAAGGATTAGGCTGTGTGTTGATGCAAAAAGGAAAAGTAGTGGCTTATGCCTCTAGGCAACTGCGAACACAAGAAGTGAATTACCCTACTCATGATCTAGAGTTGGCTGCTATAGTTTTCGCCCTGAAGATTTGGAGGCACCATCTGTATGGCGCTAGGTTCGAAGTCTTTAGCGACCATAAGAGTTTGAAGTATCTGTTTGACCAGAAGGAGCTGAATATGAAGTAGAGGCGATGGATGGAGTTTTTGAAGGATTATGATTTTAGTTTGCAGTACCACCCAGGGAAAGCCAATGTTGTGGCTGATGCGTTAAGTAGGAAATCTTTGCATGTGTCGGCAATGATAGTTAAGGAGCTGGAATTGATAGAAAAATTTAGAGACCTGAACTTAGTTGTTGAATTTGCTCCTAAGATTGTGAGATTAGGAACTTTGAATATTTCTAATGATTTCTTAGAACAGATCCGTTTAGCTCAAGAGGTAGATCAACCTTTGCAAGTTTTGAAGGATCTAGTCCCTAAGAAAGGAGAATCTGAGTTTAGTAAGGGCACTGATGGAATTGTTAGATTCAAGGGTTGGATATGTGTACCCAGTGATAAGGAGGTAAGAAGGTTAATTCTGGAAGAAGCCCATAAGAGTGGATTGAGTATTCACCCTGGAGCGACTAAGATGTATCAGGATCTGAAGAAGATGTTTTGGTGGTCTGGAATGAAAAAGGAAGTAGCTGAGTATGTAGCTTCTTGTTTAGTTTGCCAGAAAGCTAAGATTGAACATCAGAGACCATCGGGGGAGTTACAGCCATTAGATGTCCCTGAGTGGAAATGGGTTAGCATATCGATGGATTTCGTGGTAGGCTTACCTAAGACTCCTGCAGGTTTTGATGCTATATGGGTAATCGTTGATAGGTTAACAAAATTTGCTCATTTTCTACCCATCAACATTAAGTTTTCCTTAGAAAAGTTAACTCAGTTGTATATTAAGGAAGTGATAAGGTTACATGGGATTCCGTCTAGCATAGTTTCAGATAGAGACCCTAGATTTACATCCAGATTTTGGGGTAGTCTGCAGCAAGCTTTAGGAACCAAGTTAAGACTTAGTTCAGCTTATCACCCTCAGACGGATGGTCAGTCTGAGCGGACTATCCAATCTCTAGAAGATTTGCTGAGAGCGTGTGTGTTAGAACATAAGGGAAGTTGGGATCAGTTGTTAGCACTGATCGAGTTCACCTACAACAATAGCTTCCATTCTAGTATTGGAATGGCACCATACGAAGCCTTGTATGGTAGGAAGTGTATGACACCCTTGTGTTGGTTTGAATCTGGTAATGGCCTAGTGTTGGGGCCTGAGATGATTCAGCAAACCACGGAAAAGATCAAGATGATTCAGGAAAGGATGAGATTATCACAGAGAAGGCAGAAAAGTTACTATGATCGGAGGAGGAAACCCCTCGAATTCAAAGAAGGAGACCATGTATTTTTTAGAGTTACACCAACAACTGGGGTTGGTATGGCAATGCGATCCTGAAAACTTACACCCAAATTCATTGGTCCCTACCAAATCTTGAAAAAGATCGGTCTTGTTGCTTACCAAATTGCTTTACCACCTTTTCTTTCTAATCTTCATAATGTATTCCATGTTTCACAACTCCAAAAATATATTCCTGACTCTTTGCACGTCATAGAACCCGACGTAATACAATTAAAAGAAAATTTAACTTATGAAGTATTACCTGTGCGAATCGGAGACCGAAGGATTAAGCAGTTAAGAGGAAAAGAGATTCCGTTGGTTAAAGTTATTTGGAGTGCAACTGATGAAGGGAATGAAACCTGGGAGTTGGAAGAGTAGATGAAGAAGTCTCACCCTCACTTATTCCAAGAAGGTACGCACAAATTTCAAGGACGAAATTTCTTTTTAGGTGGGGAGAGATGTAACACCCGCATTTTTGCTTATGTGCCTTATTGTGTGATTTATTGAATTTTGAGTGATTAAAATTATTTTTTTATCATCAAAATTAATTTTAATGAGGTTAGGAATGAATTTCCTATTTTTCTAGAATTTTTGGGAATTTTTGGAATTTTGATGCAAAATTACCATTTTACCCCTACTTTCCTTGGAACCGGGCCCAAATACTCTTGATCCGGGCCAGAAAAATTTGCACCATCCTTCCTTTTCCTTCCCCTAGAAGTCACGCATGTGTGTGAAGTGTGCATGTAGGACACTTGTTATTTTCTCATCCTTTCTCAAGACAAGTGTCATAAAAGAAGCCTAATGATTGAAAACCTAAACACTTGTCCATTCCTTCTTTTCTCCTACATGCAAAAAGGGAAGAACACAATTCACTTCTCATTTTCTCCTTCCAAGAGTCATGAGACCCTCTCCCTTTCTCTCCAACTTCCATTTTCTCCCAAACACTTCTAAGCTCAAGGTTCCATTTTTGAACCCTAAGCTTCAAAAACCTAGCCTCCAACCTTGTAGATTCTTGCTTTGGTGATCAAAGGAGCTCAAAGGAGGGGCTGTTTTGAAGTTGTTTCTGCACCTATCTCTTGGAGAATTTCCTAAGGTAAAGGGGGGAGAACCTTGAACTCTAGTAGGATTGGTGACTAGAGCCAAGGATTACCCTTGATCCTTGTCCCTAAGCCTTTTTCCCTTGGAAAAATGAATTCTTGGAACCTATTTCTTGGATGAAATGGTTCGGCCTTGTATATATTGCCTGCATGCGTGTTTTAAAAATTTGTTATGATGCTTGAAATATGTTTGTATGGTGATTTTGGATGCATGCAAGCTATGAAATTGATTGGAAAAATTTTCTCTTTTTCCTTGAATTACATTCGGCCTTGACTTGTTAATGGGGCTGCATGTGAAAAAAATTTTATTTGATGGTTGTAATATGCTTGGATGATTTATCTAAGAACATGCATGTGATTGTTTGAAATTGTAAAATTTATTGGTGTGCTTGAATCATGAAAATGGTGATTTTGAACCTATGAACAAAAATGTGAACTTGATAATGTTAATTGGTGTATTTTGATGAATTGGTATGATATTGCTTGGTTTAAATGCTTGTGGATGATCATGCTTGAATTTGGTGAATTTTGGAAATGGTTGGATTTTGGTGTTCTTGATGAACATTCATGGTGTTCATCCTTGTTCTTCATGTTCTTGAGTGTGTTCATGAGAAACTCATGAAAGTCTTGGTTTGATCTTGAGTTGGTCATGTGAAAAATGTTTAAGTGTTTATGGGCCCTAGTGGCCCAATAAGCAAAAGAAAATATAACCATTTAAGGTGTTAACTAATGTAAATGGAGATAAAGTTTTGGTAAATTCTACAAACTAAATTCGGATGCAAAAATAATGTTAATTAAAAGTCACCCTAAAATCCATAATATTCGATGGAAATGTGAAAAATTAGATCCTTATGGGTTACCTAACCATTGGGTTTTTAGTTTAGGCCCAATGCCTTGAAAACAAGGTCAAAGACCCTTTAAAAAGTCAACCAAAAATATTTTATGGACTTGGGCTTAGATGAGAGTTAGACTTCAACTCTAATCCAACCCATCAAGACTAAAACTTAGAAATTTATTAGTGGGCTTAACCACTCCAACTTGTCTAAGTTGATTAATCTAATCCACCTAAGTTAATCAAGTAAAGGATAATTAATTAAGATTAAAGTTAATTAACCCTAATGAAGATTAACCTTAGTTTTAATCTATAATCACTAATGAAGTATTAGCCAAGTAATTAAGACTTAATGATGATTAAGAACTAATTAATTGTGATTAACCTTAATCAAATGTAATTAAAAGCTTAATCTAAGAGATTAAGGGACAATTAAGAATTAATTAGGACCTTAAGTAAAGATTAAGACTTAATTAAGGAGAATTAGATTAATTACAGTTTAATTAAGGAAGGCTAATCATAATTAAGGGTTAAACCTAGTCGTAATTAGACATACAAGACGAATTAAGATAGGTAATACTAAGACACAATTATAAGTCTTAGTAAGCTATAGGACTTAAGTGAAAGTGATCATCAATTTAAAGAAAAACATTAGTACAATCTACCTTAAAAGTTTATAACCAACACACTCTTTCTGCATAAGACTTGAGAAGCTTAGTGAGAAAGTGCGGTCTTAACCCGAGATGTGGTTTGGTTTTCCTTATAAAGGAAAGACACTGAATCGGGCCGTACCACGGGAAGGTGGAATGATTCAATGGGCTTTGCCTGCAAGATATATGAGCAATGCTCTTTGTACCAGCGCTAGTACAGACTCTAACTCCTGATACGTTGTACATATATGGTCGGGCAGTTGCTGTGTGCACTGTGGATGGTGATGTTTCCCCTGGCCCTCATGCATTAGTTATGACATTGTAGTTGCAAGTATGTATTAGTCTGTGTGCATCATGATGATATGAATTGTATTCACTCATTGGTTGAAATGTGTTGAATTTCTGTGTGTGTGCTCTAGTCTACTATATCCTATGTGTTGTGAGTTCATGTGATTTGTTCCCACCCTTCCTTTCTGTATTGGTTATTGTATCTCTTTCGCTATGTCGATAGCCGGCATTGGAGATCCTCACTATGTCGTCGATGAGGGTACAGCTGAGATGGATGCTCAGGGGTACATGGCGGGTGACGGACATCCCCAGTAGATGCGTGTTTACCGGGGAGGTTCGTATCATCATTACTCACCCCAGCATCCCGTTAATCCCAGAGATAGACTTCACCGTACCAGTGACTCTTGAGTTCCCTACGCCACCGGGATTAGTGCGTTATACTACCTTTCGTCGCTCTCGTCATCGTCCTGCTTCTTCGGTGTCATCTCGGTCATCGCAGATGGCAGACATGGTTGGGCCAGACTCCCCCAGATACTCACCCACTTCTGAGGCATCGGGCTCACAGCCTTTGCGTGCTGATGCGCAAGGCCGCTCTCTCTCGGATGAGTTAGAGTTGATTATCATTGATGATACGTCGGGGGAGGAGGAGGATCCGTGGGAGGAGCCGGAGGAGGACCCCTCTAGCGACAAGTAAGATAGTGTTGTTTGATTCTAGTTAGTGCTCTGATTTGGTGACCTCTCTTTTGTATTTTATTAAGGTCTTATTTATTTTAGCTCACTTCTAGAACTATTATTTTGATGTTGCTTTTGTATGACTCAAGAAGTACACTATTTCTGTATGTAATCTCATGCACAGTTTATTTTCATATGTTGACTTTCAAATGTATGTATGATGTATGTTTACGCGATATGGTAACTTTTCTCGGCGTTTTCGAAAACGAGTTTCACCAATAAAGAAAGAATATTTTATAAATTCTTAAAATAGAATTAGAGATGTAGAAGGTTGACAACTACTAAACCCATTTCAAAAAAAAAATAATTCCGCATTTTTAACGACTCATTAATAGTACTATCGTTGGTCACGTGTAACACATGTGGCATTCTTAGTGGTAACTAGGGGTGTCGCACCAATTCAGCATTTTATTTACTATTTTTCCTTCTTTTATTTGGTTGCATTAGGGACAATGTTAAGCTCTATTGTGGGGAGGGTGATACCGCATTGGGTACCTAATTTATGCTCATTTAATGCTGAATTAAAAATTGTAAGTCCTCATTAATAATTTGGTGCTCATTTTAATTTGGGTTATGAATTACTCATTATTAAGGAACCTAATCTATCTGGTTAACAAATGCATTATTAAAAAGAAAATGGAAGAATTAATTGAAAAGCTAAAAATCAGCATAAAATTCCCTATCATTTTATTATGCATTAGATTAGCTTCTAGATGTGAGATTTGTGCCAAAAAGGGGGGTTTGAAATAATCTTAATATTATCACCTCTATTCTTGTATAAGTGATTCTTCTCTTAGATTGTGTACTACAGAACTTGACTTGCAACCATTTTGAAACCTATGCATTTCATTGTATGCTTGAAAATGATTAAGGAACCTTAGGAAATTATTCTTCTGAACTTCAGAGATTTGTGCTTTTATATCCCTTAGTTGCCCATTTTGAGCTTATTTGCTATATGCATTTCTTTGTACCCTTATAAAATGAATTATTTTCATTCTATGTGATACTCTTCAGAATGTGAATGGGGCACTTTAGAAAAGGGAACTACTTTGGGAAATTAAAAAAAGAGTAAGAAGAAAAAAAAGGTCTTCCTCTCTTTGAAGGAACACCAAAAAAGAAGAGTAAGAAGAAGAAAAAAAAGAAAGGACCTTCCTCTCTTCAAAATAAAAAAAAGGAAGAAAAGAGAAAAAAAAGGGTGAAAGAAAAGAAAACGTGAAAGGAAGAATACTTGGAAGGGTAATTAATGTGAATAAATTTGTTTGGGCTCCCTTTAAAGTTTGAAGAGTTATTATTTTATTTAATTAGCCCCTGTATATCTTTTTCTTGGTTATCCATCCTTTTATGTTTTCCCCATGGCCATGTTACAACCCATAAAAGACCTTTTGATTCTTGCATGCACTAAATGTTGGTTGAAATGTGGTTAATAATCAAGCCTATGATAGTACACTTTCTTTAGAGAAGCTGAGTGAATTTTTCCTACACCCTTAAACACTTTTGAGAGTGGTAAAAATAGCGCCCTTATTTGATGCAGAGTTTAATTTTAGGGATTCAAAAGCCTCTGATTGGGCTAACATTTTATTGCTCCTTTAGTATTGAAAATTGTGCATTTGTTACAAGTTGTTTCATCATGGGTTCCTTTACTATGTGTTTTTTATTGTCTGTTACTTAAGTTTTAGCCTGGATTATTGCTTGAGGACAAACAATGCTTAAGTGTGGGGAGGTTGATAAACTGATATTTTATAGATTTATTTTGGGTATTTAAGTTGGTTATCTTGCATTTATGATCATTATTTTTATTTGATAGCTCACTTATTTTCTATTATTTTATCATAGAAATAAAAGAAGAATCTTTTATGAAATTTTGGTGAAGAAGAAATGATTTGATGAAATAATAGAGAATCTTTAACAAGATTTTAGCCAAGAATAGATTTGATGATAATTTTTGGAAGGAAATCAAGTGAGAATCAAAGTAGGATACCAACAAATCTTATAAAAGGACTATCTCAATCTAGATCATTTGAATCATCAATCATTTCCCTAAACTATTCATCCTTCTACTCTCTCGTCTTCTCAAGGTTGTTCAAGAGCGTTGGCTTTTTACAATAAGGATTTGGGAAACTCTTGGAGTGAAGCAATTCTGTCAAAGGAGTTTTTCTCTTCTAGTATTTCCTAGTAGTTATGGATTTCTTAGGAATTTTAGTTTTGGTTGATTTATATTTATTATGAGTAACTAATTACCTAGCCAAGGGGATGTCTGGTGTCTTCTACACTCCAAAGTGTCCCATCAAACTACCTACATGGGTCTCCTTAATCAACAATTGTCTTAAATAACTTACTGGCACGCACAGTTGGTTCCTCTTGAACAAAAATACTTCATACCTATAAAATTTCTCACAAGATAGGTTAGAACAAGAATCCTAGATTTGTTTAAAATCAAGATCACTTTCATACAAACCTTTATTTTGTTCAAAACCTAAAAGAAGTAAGTAAAACATACCTCCTTGTCAAAGCATCAGCAACTATATTGTCCTTACCATTTTTATACCTTATTACATATGGAAACATCTCAATAAATTTCAACCACTTTGCATGTCTCTTTTGAAGCTTCCCTTGAGATTTTAAGAACTTTAGGCTTTGATGGTTAGAATGTATAACAAACTCTCTTGGTCACAAATAATGTTGCCAAGTTTGTAATGCCCTTACCAAGGCATGCAACTCCTTGTCATAGGTCAGATAATTAAATGTTGCCCCATTAAAGTTTTCACTAAAGTATGCAATCGGTTGGGATTCTTGCATTAAAATAGCCCATATACCAACACCAAAAGCATCACATTCAATCTCAAAAGCTTTATCAAAGTTAGGTAAAACAAGTAAGGGTGCATTTGTTAACTTTTCTTTTAAAGTGTTAAAAACTTTTTCATGTGCATCCGACCATTTAAACACAATACTTTTCTTAACAAGTTCATTTAAAGGCGCAACAATAGTGTTAAAATCTTTCACAAACCGCCTATAGAAACTTGTTAACCCATGAAAACTTCTTACTTCACTAGCACTCTTTGGGGTCGGTCACTCTCTAATAGCCTTAACCTTTTCGTCATCTACACTTACCCCCTTTGAATTTACCACATAACCCAAGAATACAATAGAATCAAGGAAAAAGGTACATTTCTTTAAATTAGCATATAATTTATTTTCCCTTAATACCTTAAAAACAATATGTAAATGTTCAACATGTCCATTATAAGATTTTTCGTAAACCAAAATGTCATCAAAGTAAACTACCACAATTTTTCCTATGAAAGAGCGCAACACATGGTTCATTAACCTCATAAAAGTAGTGGGTGCATTAGTTAAGCCGAAGGGCATCACTAACCACTCATACAAACCATACTTAGTTTTAAAAGCAATTTTCCACTCATCACGCTCTTTCGTTCGAATTTGATAGTAACCACTTTTCAAATCAATTTTAGAGAACAAACAAGCACCGTGCAAATCATCAAGCATGTCGTCCAACCTAGGAATTGGATAACGATACTTTACCGTTATCTTGTTAATGGCTCGGCAATCAATACACATACGACAAAAACCATCTTTCTTTGGTACCAATATTACTGGTACAACACATGTACTAAGGCCCTCCTTTACATACCTTTTTTCCATTAGCTCACTGACTTGTTTTTGGATCTCCTTGGTCTCATCCGGGTTGGTTCTGTATGTTGGCCGATTTGGTAGAGCACAACTGGGTACAAAGTCAATCTGTTGTTCTTTACCTCTTGAATGTGGTAATCCTTGAGGTAGCTAATCCGGAAAGACTTCTCCAAACTCCTGCAACAAATTTTGAATTTCAGAAGGTAAAGAATTGTTAGAATCATCAAAGAAATATAAGTCTTTAAATACAGGAATCAGTAATTGTGCCTTTTCTAACAATACACTCTCAACTTCTCTTTTTCTTGCAAAAGCATTCACTTTGCTTCTGCCCTGGCTCAAATGTAACGTCGGGCAGACATCCAATATTGAAGTCGGATTCGGTTTTATGCCCACTTCTCTCTTCTTCTCTTTTCTTTCTTTTTCTTGAATAGAAAACTATTCTTCCAACTCCTTGCTCTCCCTAGCAATTCTTATTTGATCTGTATATGATTCAGAAGGCTGAAGAGGGGTTAGCACAAAGGTTTTATTATTTAATATAGAACTATACTTGTTGTGATACCCATCATGTGTTACTCGCCTATCAAATTGCCATGGTCGGCCAAGTAGAACGTGTCAAGCATGCATTGGTGCAACATCACACAATACTGTCTTCATATTTTCCAATGGAAAATGAAAGCAAAACCTGTTTTGTTACCCTTATGTCCACACAATCATTTAGCCACTTCAGTCTATAAGGATTAGGATGTTTTATGGTAGGTAATTTTAATTTTTCAACCATCCAAATACTAGTAACATTGGTACAGCTACTACTATTGATGGCGTTTGCCTAGAAGTCATGGACAACCTGCTGAGATCATGGATGCAAGTGAAGGGAATTAAGGGCGTGAGGTTTAGGACCATGTCCTACAACCTATGACTAAGTTGACTTTATCCTCATAGTCATCATTTGACCATTCCTCTTATGGTTCATGCACTCCAAACAATTATTTGATAATTTCCTTACATGGGTTATTTTTAATTTTCCTAAATAGGCCACATGTTCATGGCCTCAAGTCTATTGTTTGATAGTTAGTATTTTATTTGAGTTGTATTTTTCCTCCTTACTTTCCCTTTAGTGAGGCACCTAGTTTAAGGTTTAGGATAGCTTGGGGTTGAGGGTTCAACACCCACATAGGATAGAATTAATTTTCCTTGCCTTTTTGCACTCATGACCACCCCTTTAGGCTATAAATAAGAGGGGTCCCCATGTATACATTTTTTTAATCTTCATTCTAATAGAGAGCTTATGCTTATTTTCTCCCTTGTGAGGTTGAGAGGTTTGATGGTTCTTGTTTAAACCATTGTGATTCTTATCTGGTTCCAAGAGCTGGTGGCGAATCTACACTGCTGGCTTATCTGTTGAAGGAGTTGTCTTCCTCAGCGGTGCCTACACCATCTCTTTTCTCTTCCACTTTTCTTTCATTTTCCTTCATTTTATTACATTTTTCTACGCATATTACTTGTTGTTCATCCACTTTAATTTACTTGTTTTCAATTCTAACCGGTGGATTTTGCTCAATTATAGATCCACAACCTTCCTACTATTAAGTGGTAATCAGAGCTTCTTGAATTTGGAGTTGTTTGAGGGTCTTTCCTCACCTTTTTGGCCGCGGGTTGTGCATCATATAGATGCAGAATTTTCTTTATTTTCCTTAGTATTTCCATGTATTCAAGCTCAATTTCAATGTAACTGTTGGACTTGTGGACTGTTTTGAGCCCGAGGTACTATTATGTTGCATTGCAGCTCTTGTTTGCTTGTCTTTGTGATAGATTTGAGCTAAATCGGGGGCTATTTGGGCCGCTAATCCCACCCCTCTAGGTGTTTCATAATATGCTTGCTCAAATGTTCATAGTTGCTCTCGATTGTTCTTGAACTGCTTCCTTGAATTAACTGTTTGTTTGTGGTGGATTGTGGTAAGGGGTGTGTTTTTATCTATTAAGCCCAATTTAGGACTAATGTCTAAACTTGTTTGTATAAAACATATTTCTGAATTTTTAAGAATACAGACAGAATTTTCAGCATGTGTGAGACTTTTCTCTCCTAGGGTTCTTGCTTGAACCACTTTGATCTTATCAAGAATTCACCAATTCTTGTGGCGATCCTTTGACTTATCAAACCTCCTTGTTTGTGGCGCCTTCTCATCTTTCCTACATCATTTCTTTTTTTTCAATTTTGTTGTTCAAAATCTGAGTTTGTCGCTGTTTCAATATAATATTTCTCTAACCCCAAAATTCCATATTATTTCTCTTTGTCCAAGTCCTAGTAAGGTCCGATTAGCCAAAGAGGAAGAAAGAACCTCATTAATCTACAAGTTCTATAAAATAATCAAAGCCAAAGAGGAAGAAAGATCCTCATCAATCTACAAGTTCCATAAAATTATCAAATGTATGCTTGTGTAGAAAATAGCAGTCGATTAAACTCGACTACACTAAATATCTCACAAATGTCTTAAAAATACCAACAGTCCGTAGAATCTGGAAAATTTCCAAATTTGAGAAATTCCCTTTCTCACACATTATGTTTGAACCTATAGCATAAAAAAATCCCTTTCTGAAGAAAGAATCAGAGTATATTTTTCACTTATTCAAGGGGTCCCTAGATTGGTATCCCTTCAGTGTTTCACACTAATAATCAATTGAAACAATACATACAATCTGCTAAGGCAAATCAAAATGATGACTGAAAAGACAAATAATTCATACGCAGATCCACAACTTTTCGAGACATTACAGACAAAAATATACTCAAAAACATAAAAAGAAATGTTGTATATTGCTGCCTCACAAATGACATGATACAGTTTTACTATATCCCGCAATCAGATTTTACATCTCACTCAAATCCCAAAAACCCAAAACATAAACAGTAACTCCAAAAACTCAAGCCTTAACATCCCCTGGAAGCTTCTATATCTTCTATGTCTGAATCTTCATAACAAGAAATCCAGTTAGCTCTAGATAACTGAACATCTTATTATGTTTTTACCGAAATACAGTAACAGTGGTGTGCAAAAATTCACAATGCATCTGCATCCCTGGATTATCTCTTCACCTATAAGTTTTGTCTTCAAAATGATCATCCTATGTAGCAATTCCTGAAGAGAAGATAGACTTTTGTTAGTGTTGGCAGACTAAACAATGATGTTCGTTACCAAAACCAATTACTGAATAATCAATCAACATATTTCAAGTAAACATTGATCTTAAACTTACATCTATATAATAAGGAGAATTGCAAAGGAACATATAACAGAAATAGTACTAGTAAATTGTAGCAAAAACTAAATTCAACTATACACAAACAAACTTGAAATATCAAAAAGGAAACATGCATATAAATTCTACTTTTGTTTCCTTTGTATGATTAGACTAGGACGAGAGAGATACGAAACTTTTCTCTTATCAGTTTGAGTGGGATGTAAAACTCATTTGATTTAGTTTTTTCATATACCAACTATTTCAAAAAGCTTAAGCAGTTACATAAACGCACATCAATCCACCCCAGCTTAAACTACATACAACAGAATAGTAACAGCCATGATTATGCAGTTAATGTCGTAGTGAGATATATAAAACACACTAAGAAAATAAGAAGTTGTTTGGTTTCAGAAAACATTTTCCATTCCCATTTCTATTCTTTCAGTTTTAATTACAAAAAACTTTCAGTTTTGATATAAAAGTATCACACTGTTTCCATTTTGTTTCCTGTCTTCAAAGTTTTGTACAAGAAACTGTGAAAACAACTTTATATTGGTTTCTTTCTTTTCTATATAAAACGTTGAAACATGAAATAAAATGAAAAAAAAAATTTAAAATTTAACATTTTTTTAATTAAAACTAAAAAATGAAATGAAAATGGAAAATGTTTTCTAAAAGTAAATGGCCCCTGTTTTTTCACTAAAAATTTAGATGATAAAGTCAGGACTAAGGAAACAATTGTTAATGAACAAATTCTAAAATAGTATTTAAATCTATGGCATGAGAAAAAAAGGACACGATAAATGAAGGAAATATAGTCTTACAGACTCTAAAATAAAACATTCAAAATAAAATAGGTAAACTATAAATTCCAATACTTTAATGGAGTAACAATCAAAATGTTTATAAATTTACAGCAACAACAATCAAACCTTATCCCACTAGGAAGAGTTAAGAGTTGGCTACATGAAAAAATCGTTGCCATTGTCTTCCTCTAGGATACATTCATTCCTAATCTTATCAAATCTTGTAAGTCCACTCATACATCACAATATGATCATGTCCTTTACAATCAATTTTTGCTCTTGGTAGCACTTCACTACCAAAATTTACTACCATGGAGCATAGAGCATTATTAGTTTAGTAACAGTTCAGTAAGAGTTTTCCCTTATATAGGGAACTTTGCTCCGATGATAAATTATACCAGAGGCACTCATTTTCATCCACCTAAACATGAATCTTATGTGAGACATGCACATCAATCTCCCCATAACTTTGTAAGATGGATCTAGACGCTATATGCAACTCATGGCATGATGTCATCGGAATAACATAGTGTCATCCCAAATTTTAACCTACAAAGGCATTGCTAACTAGTAACTCGCATCTAATTGAACTAATATTTTTATCAAAAATAGGATAAAACTCAGGGGGTAACCTATTTTACATGTGAAAATGCTCAAAAACAGAAACACATACTGAACAGAAGAAATGCAGAAACAAGAGTTGACAATAAAAAATAGGATATAACTCAAGGGGGAAATCAATCAGTTTCACCCTGTACTCAAGGTGAAGGTTTTGGTAAAGGGAAATTGAAGCATAATAATTTCCACTACGATTCCAATCAATTTCACCTAACTGACTCTGTTACACTTAACTGCTGTTAGACTTAACAGATACAAGCTTAACAGAAAGCTATAACAGAAAGCTGATACATTTCAGAATATTACAACTAACTAGAATAACTAGAAACTGTAAAGCTATCGCATACACTAACACATATCATGTGGAAAAGGAAAGATCCAAAACCCTATAAATACATAGTAAACCACCGATAGTTATGTTGATGGAATTCTAGCATCTGAATGATATAATGTCAATCAAAATAGCAGTTGATGCAACAAGCTTTCTTTTCCAATAAAATTAGGTGGCACACCGTTAAAGGGAGTAATGGCATAGTGGTGGGAGTAGCGGGAATGGAGCAAAAAGCAAAGAGAACTATGGAAATGGATACATTGACTGACAAAGTGAAAAGGAAGCAATGAAGTGCATGAGAACTATCAAATCAAGAACCAGATAATTACACATGAGAATAAAAAAATACTTGATATGGATACCGGGACATTTCCATAGCCTTCGTCTAACATGTTCATTTCCAAATATCTCTATCCAAATATCTTCATCAATGGGTATATATTATGATTAAACACAGAATCTCACAGAAACTACAGCAAGAATTCTGTCCCAGAGTTGAGAAACTCCTACAGAGAATGAACTCTGTCCAAACTGCCAAATACACACCATAACTGCCTCCTATCCCTACTTACATCATATATTAGAAATATATAACTACTGTACAACTTTTCTGCATAATCAGATACACAAATAACTGCCACATAACTACCCTACATAATTAAATATATAAACTGTCCTATACAACTGCCACATGGAAGTGTCTATGTCCTATGCCCCCTTCTGGAATATACTTTCCAAACAGGTGGTTTATTAGACTTTTGAGTCTCATCAAATACATAAGATGTTTGAATGTCTTGTACCTTTTTTGGTCTCTTCTACATAACTCAAACAAGAAAACAATGTATAGTCCCAGTAAGAAAGCCCAATATTTGCATCAATCTTCACAAATCTATTGAATTCCAGTGAGATTTAAAAGACTGCATATATTTATAAAATGAATTTGTAGAATAATAACCACAGCTATGAGCTGACAACTATTGAACGGCAAGTTGTTAATAAAAAACAAAACCATACTTGAAACAGAAGGAACTAGGTTTTAATCTGAATGCCTTTGAACATTCAGTAGGCACTGTATTTATAATGAAATTCTGTACAAGAGAATCCCTTGATTGTAGGGATTGTGAAAAACTTCTGCTAATCCTTATTACCTTAATTACATAATCAGAAAACAGAATCGGAAACTATTTATATACAGAAACTAAGAAACTAGTTATAATGAGAAACTCAGCACACTAATTATATACAGACTTTTAGAATATTCTTAACCATAATCAGTATGTTTGTTTAACAGGTAAGATGCCCTCGAAATGCAGTTTGATGAAAGGTAAAAAAAATTTCCTCTGAGAAAAAAAAGTGCATTGGAATTCGTCTTTTTTCCATTAGCAGTGACTTGTATCTAATACAAACAGACCAAATACCATGCTTGGGTCGCTCAACGTAATTGTTTACTTAACCACCCTTTATTTCATTGAACTCTGAACAGTAAGGAAGTATTTTACAATTTGATTTATTTCTTACACAAACATTAATGGCTACTTCATCATGCTTAATCATGTGGCCACCAAATCCATTAGGCACTAATTCATGATTTTAAACTGAATAATAAAAGACGTGTTACAGTGCAAATCTACCAGTCAGAGATCTATTAACTATGGATCTGATATCTACTTATAAGTCATGCATATGATTGTTGGAGAATCAAGTAATTTCATCCTTCTATTTCAAGTATATAGTACTAGTAACTTGTACTGCTCATACTCATACACAGCAAGACATGCCATTAGTTCAGTGGGGATCAGAAGAAACAGACAAAAATGTTGAGATGAAATATGATTAAGGTGACTCTTACGGTCTTACCCCTATTTGGCTGTCTCTTATTAACTGCATAACCTCCAACATAACCTAGAGAGCTTTTGGCAGAAACACCTGAAGCTGCACCACCAAGTCCAAAACCAAAGGGACCAGATCCATCTGGGTCAGAATTTGAAGATTGCCAAGTTGTGTCACCATAAACTGAACTGCTATTGTATAAGTCAGATAATGTCCCATCAAGTCCACCATTTGACGCAGAGTATGATGATATTGGGGCCATGTCGGTACCACTGCTTCTTCTGGACCCTCCAGTCCCCAAACCATAATTGTTGTTGGCACCTCCAAAGCCAAGGTTGCCATTACTTTGTGATACATTGTTCCCCCCCTTGAACAGAAATTGATGAAGAACCCCAGCTGACTCCAGTATTGCCAAATGTGTTTCTTTCAACTCTCCCACTCCCTGATCCAATGTATGCACTGGAATTAGTAGAGCTTGTTCCATAACTAAGGCCACCATTCCCCCACAAATTTTGACCCACAGAGCTGAAGAAAGAATTACTTCCACCATTACCACCATCATATCTGATAGAGCTGCCAAACCTATTTGAACTGTCAATATAATAAGGATTTAATCCTCGGCCATAGCTAAGATTACTATTGAAATTTGCATTTCCCCCAAATTCAGGGTTCAATCCAGGCTCAAAATTTACACTCATACCATAACCAGAACCAAATGGAGCTAATCCACTTCGACCACCAGCAACAGGACTAAATCTACCATCCACCTGAAGTCCAACATTACTTGGAGTATGTCCCTGAGTGAAACCATTTAAGAAGCTATTGACCCTACTAAGACCATAGTTATTATATCCAGCAAGTGGGCTGTGGTTTGGTCCTGGTGATAGCTCCTTAGGAACTGCACGCTTGACCTCAACCATTTTACCATTCAATTCATGAAAAGTCTTGAGTAAGACTGTGTCAACAGCTTCCTCAGAATCATAAGTTATAAATCCAAAACCTCTTGGCCTCTGAGTGTTGTGGTCATACATCACAACAACATCTGTTATAGTCCCAAACTGATCAAAGTAGTTTTTGAAATCACTCTCTTTAACTGTTGATGCTAAACCTCCAACAAATATCTTTCTTGGGCGGCATGGACCTGGAGAACCATGTACGCTGCTACTGTTTCTACTCAGTATGTTCTGGTCATCCCTAGGAACAGCTTTCTTTGCCTCAACCTAAAGATAGAGGAATCATATTAAATAGCAATCCGATATTTTAAAAAATGAAGAAAAACAAATATGATATTAAGATCTAGTAATCCTTCCATTAGATATTCACAGAAGAAAATAACAATGATAGAAAACAGAAACAAAATTGGAGAATAAAAAATACAGAGAAAAGATTATTAACTCTTTCTCCTTTCTGAGTCTAGCAAAATGAATACACTATGTTGACTCCAAATTCAGCAATTTGAAATACAATTCAATATCCTGAATTACTATTTTGGAATGAAGTATTCTGACTTCAAGTAAAATGTAAGACTAGACATAAAAGAGGAATATAGCAAAAAATTACCATCCTTCCATCAATGTTGTGCTTCTCTTTTGTCACTCTTTCAGCAACAGCTGGGTCAGAAAAGACAATGAAACCAAATCCACGGGCTCTACCTGTTGTCCGATCCTTCATTATCACTGATTCCATGACCTCCCCATAAGTACTAAAATACTCTTTGAGTCGCTCTTCATTTGTATCCCATGATATTCCACCAATAAACAATTTGCCATTATCTGCTTGCATTTTATCTAAAAACAAAAGATACTTTATCCATAAAAAACAACTTAAAACCAAAAAACATAGTCTACTATAAAATGGCAATAAATCTACTTAGAATAAAATTACAACTTAATGGCATTTTATCAAGTTGTTCTAACGTAAACAGTCCCAAGCATGACATCAGATGCGCTTACAGAACAAATACCTTAAAATTAAGACAACCTCAGTTTCCGGTAAAAGAAGATATTCTCAGATTCAATTTTGAAAAATCGGATCCTTCACCGACCAGTAAATCAACCCACAATCAAGCAACCCTGGAAAAAACCCATGAATAGTTTCAGTCAGAGAACTCGTCAAAGATCAAAAGACTAACCCAATTAAGCAAAGATCATGACTTTCAACCCAGATTTCCTCCCAACCCAACCCATTCAAGAAGACCCAGATGCCAAATCTTACAGAAAACTAAGATCCGAGGGGAGGCACAATGAGATTAAGAACACGAGAAGGGTAGGTTCATTATCTTCCTATATGCCTCCCCACCCTTTTCTATCTTCTTCTCCTTCTTTCTTCTTGTTTCAATTGAGTTAATTTTGATATTCCAAATGCAAATTCAGTTACCAAATCAACTGGAAATATACACAGAAACAGTGCAAAAGGAAGGCCCAATAGAAGCAATTGAAAGTATGGTGTTAGTAATATATAGGGACTGAAAATTGAAGAAGACGAAGGTTTTTTCCCCTTATTATTAGTTACAAAACTTACACTCCTTTTAAAAAAAATCAAATAAAAGAGTTTGATTTGAAATTATGGACGTGTATTGTTTGTAGGAAATCGAGTGGAAAATAGAAAGGGAAAACAATTTAGATTTCTAAGATAAAAAAAGGAATCAAATATGTGTTATCTTCTGGTCTATAAAAAATGTAAAGGATGGACTCATGGACTGGTTGGCTTCTGGCTTCCATTCCCTTTTATACCTAATGCTAATGGTAATGGGGTTAAAGCCTTTGTATGTAACGGTAGACAGCTTTTGTGTCCTCGTGGACGCATTGAAGCCCAATTAAAGTGGGCCCCTCAAGCACATTGATCATTAGCCTCCTTGCCATTGTTTTTCTTAAAAATATAATTTCTTTTGTTCTTTTTTCTGATTATTTTGAATGTTCATGGTTATAGCCAATTGGTTTTTCACTTGTTGATAATGCTGCATCAATTTATTTCACATTTTGTTTACGACCCTTGAGATATGGTTTGCAAACTCAAAAAGAAGACTTCCTTAAAGTATAAGGATGAAAGAACAGATTTTGCACAAGTCGTATTTGATGTGGGGGACGAGAATTAGTTTCAAAAAATAGGGAAGAATAAAGTTCTTTATAAGGACGTAATAGAGTTTTCAATAAATCTAAGAAAATCTTAAGTTAAAAATCAAGCATGAGCTATCTGTGTGAGGAAAAATTATTAGATGGTCCCGGACTACCACATCATCCATAGTTCCGACTAATTAACTTTTGACACATAAACAAAATTCATGGTGCGACTATGAATTTATTGTTAGTCCTGACCAATTTTGCTTTTGTGTCAAATATTAATTGGTCAGGACCATGAATGACGTGGTGGTCCAAGACCATCTAATAATTTCTCCTGTTTGAGGGGGAGAAATTTCTTACCTTGTCTTAATTATTTAAACCTCTTTTAGATTTAAAGTTTAAAACAAATTTGTCATCATTAAAAAGGGAGAGAATGTTGAGTCTCAAAAAGATTATTAAGTAATTAATAATGATTGAGTCTCACTTTCCAAGTTTTAATGAATAACAAATTTGATTAAGTGACACTTATGCAAATATGCATATGCTTTTAACGTATATTCTGATTTCAGCAAGTTGACCTTCTTAAGTCATGAAGCTTGCTAAGTGGCAAACTGTCTAAAGAAGTGAAGCCATCTGAAGTGGCCTAATGTCTGAAGAAGGAAAGCCTTCTAAAGTGTCAAGCTATCTGAAGTCATCTGACGTGGCAAGGTGCCTGAAGTCAGAAACCATCTGAAGAGCGAAGCACTCTGAAGATTTCTGATGAAGACTTAGTTTTATTCAACGCCTTCTGCAACACGCCTTCAACTTACTATTTAAGGCATGAAGAACAGAGACTTTTCAGAATGTTTGAATTACATGCACCAGAAAGGAAAGTCCTGCTATGCAGTATTTGCAGTGTGTCAGAATAGAGTCAGCGTAATACTGAAACCTTGTACTGTGTCAGAAGCTATCAGGAGATGTCTCACAACGGGATTAACAGCATTTAATGTTATCTCTAAACAGTTGTTTCAACGGACTTCTCACCTGCTGCTATAAATAGTTTCATGAATACTCATACAAAATAGAGAACTATCAAGAACGAAAGAGCCCATACACTACCAAAGTTTTACGCTGTAAAACACTCTGATAAATTTCATTTCATCTTATACAAAACTTTAATATCCTAAGTTATACTCAGTTCATTGTACAATTCTTAGTTTAAGCTTTGAACTAGTTGTAGTTCTTTAGCTTAAACAATCTTTTATTCTTAAACACTAGAGTGTTGAGCCTGGAGAGGCTTGGCTGTTAAACAATACTTGGGTTGTTGAGCTTGAAGAGGCTTGCTGGGAAACAATACTTGGTTGTAGTAGAGTCTGAAGAGGGTTGACAGAAAAGAATACTTGTAATCTCTTGAGATTAGTGGAAAATCCAACTGCAAGGTTTGGCACGGGGACTTGACGTAGCTCACAGTGGTAGTGAGTGAACCAAGATAAATACTTGGCTAAGTTCTCTCATCCCTTAACTCTTTCAATTAAGTTTTTAAGCTAACGAGAAGGCAATTGAATCTGTTGCTGTAAAATTTAAACTTTAAAAACAGTTTTCTGAAAATTATTGAGTTGTCTGAAACTACTTCAGATAGCTACCAAGCTTCAGATAATATCTAAGTTATCTGAAATTTTCATAAAACATAGTTTTCAAAAAAGGTTTTCCAAAAACATTAAAGTTTTATAGAAACACTTTTCAACCCCCCTTCTAGTGTTTCCCTATGTTTCCTACAGTTGGTATCAGAGCTCAGCCTCGGGTTGAACACATAACAGTGTTGAGGAAGAAGATCCTAGATGGAAACCTCTACAAGCAACAGTCACTACATCAAAGAAGGAGCCTCTGTGACAAGGCCTCCAGCATTTAATGGTGTGGATTACCATTACTGGAGAGGTCGAATGAAACTGTTCATTGAGAGCAGCAACATTGATCTATGGGATACAGTTACTAAAGGTGACTACATTCCCATGCATGGTGGAGTGCCCATACCAAAAGCTGATTTAACTGGTGAGCAGAAAGCTCGTGTTCATCTAAATGCAAAGGCCAAGCTCTACTTAGTTTGTTCTCTGAATAAACCTGAGTATGAGAAGGTTCATGGATGCAACTTAGCCAAGGAGATCTGGGACACGCTGGCATCAGCTCATGAAGTGACTGAGAATGTCAAGCAGTCCAAGATCAGCATGCTTGTTCATCAGTATGAGATGTTCAAGATGCATGAATCTGAAACCATTGACCAAATGTATGGTAGGTTTCAAACTATAACTAATGTACTCAAGTCCTTAGGTAGAACCTATGAATCTGGAGAAAATAATCGAAAGATTCTAAGGAGCTTGCCAAAGGCTTGGAGACCCAAGGTTATTGCCATTCAAGAGGCTAAAAATTTAAACACCTTAAGAATGTAAGAACTTCTGGAATCTCTCAAAGTCCATGAGTTAGAACTTGGTGAAGATGAATCCAAGAAGAAATCTTTAGCATTGAACACCAAGTCCAAGCAGCTTAGGCATGGAGCCATGAAAGCCATGCAAGCTGAAGAAGCTTCAGAAACTGATGAGGACTCTGAAGCAAGTTCTGAAGATGATGAAGATCTTACCTTGCTGAGTAGGAAGATCAAGAAGATGCTTCAGAACAAGGGAAGGTTCAGAAAACACCAACCAATTTGTTTTGAGTACATGCAGCCAGGTCATATGAAGGCAAATTGCCCAAAGCTAAAGAAGTCATCCTTGAAGAAGTAAAAGTTCTTCAAGAAGGAGAAGGGTCTCATGGAAACATGGGAGGATCTAGATGACTCTACTTCAGAGGAAGAAGAGGAATCATCTGAAGAAGCCAATCTGTGTTTGATGGCCAGTCTTTCTTCTTCAGACAACTTAGAATCTGAGGTAATACCTCAAACTCTTCAAGAGATGTATGATGATTTGCTGGAAAGTTCCAAAGAACTTTTCCAAGAATATAAGGATCTCTCTAGAGCATACACAGAAATGTGTAATAAAGTGAGACTCTTGAGGTAGAGAATCTTATGCTCAAGGAAAAGATTCTGGAATCTGAGGCTAGTAGTCTAAAGACCTATCTGAAGAAAATAAAAAACTTCAGAGACAGGTTAAAGAACACACTAGAGATCTAGCCAACTTTGTTAAAGGAACTAAAAACCTCAACAAATTGTTGGGAAGTCAGAAAAGTTCCAATGACAAATATGGTTTAGGATTCTCTTAAAGTGAATCATTAGATACCTCTATTGCTAGTCCTTCCAAAAAGGTTGTTAAGAAAGGTAAAGGATGTTCCCACCATGGCAAACCTGGACACCATGTGTTTTGATGTAAGCACAAAGGGAAGAACAAACCCAAAGATAACAAAAGAGGACCCAAGAAAATATGGGTACCTAAATCCTTGATTGTTCTTATTGCAGATGTGTTTAACAGGATAAAGGAAACACCGCAAATGGTACCAAGACAGTGGATGCTCGTGACACATGATGGGCGAAAGGTGTTTGTTCCAAAACCTTAGACCCAAGGAGGGAGGAGTGGTCACCTTTGGTGGAAACCAGCAAGGGAGGATCACTGGCATTGGGACAGTAGGTATGACTCATCTATCCCTCATTAAAAATGTTCTCATGGTTGAAGGACTTCAACATAACCTTCTGAGCATAAGTCAATTATGTGACAATGGATATTTTGTTTCCTTTACAAAGGAAGGATCTATAGTTAAAGAATCTTTTGATCAATTTTCTCATCAAGAATGGTTTTGAAAGAGGAAAAGTAGACAACTCTTATCAATACAATGTCTAACAAAGACTTTATTCTTGTCCAGATATATGTTGATGACATTATATTTGGTTCAACAAATTCTTCACTATTCAAAGAATTTTCTAAGTTTATGCAGTCTGAGTTAGAAATGACTATGATGGGTGAGTTAAATTTTTTTCCTGGGACTTCAGATTAAGAAAGAATATGATTGTATATGGATCCATCAATAGAAATATACAAAAGAAATGCTTAAGAAGTTCAATATGAATGACTGCAAGCCTATGTCAACTCCCCATGCATCCCTCTGCCATCTTAAGTAAATATGAAGGAGGAGAATTTGTTGATCAAACAATGAATAAAGGAATGATTGGTTCATTATTGTATCTTACTGCAAGCAGATCTGATATTATGTTCAGTGTATGTTTGTGTCCATGATTTCAATCTGAACCAAGAATTACTCATTACAAGGTTGTAAAGAGTATTTTTAGATATCTCAATGGTACTACTAATCTTGGTCTGTGCTATAAGAAGAGTAAGGATTGCAGGTTAGTAGGTTATTGTGATGCTGACTTTGCTGGAGACAGAATAGAAAGGAAATCTACCAGTGGAGGATGTCATTTCTTTGGAAATAACATGATCAGCTGGTCCAGCAAAAGGCAAAGAACCATTGCATTATCCACAGCAGAAGCAGAATACATTGCAGCAGCAAGTTGTTGTTCACAGCTTCTTTGGGTAAAATATCAATTGGAAGATTTTAATATTGCATTAAATTATATTCCTATGATGTGTGATAATACTAGTGCTATTAATTTGTCTCGGAATCGAATTCAACATTCTAGGGCAAAGCATATAGAGACCAAGCATCATTTCATTAGAGACTATGTTCAAAAAGGTGTTTTTGATATTAAGTTCATTGATACAGAGCATCAATAGGCAGACATATTCACAAAACCCTTAGTTGAAGATAGATTTAGGTTCATAAGAGATAATCTGCACATCCATGCATTCTCTGAAAAATGATTGCTATCTGAAATGCTTGGTTTCTGAACCTATGTGCTATCTGAAATGTATGCATTGTCTGAAACATGCATTGTCAGAAATTATCACTTATCTAAAATGTGATGATGACGTGGCAATCTAAGACGGTTGATATTCACCTTTTCCAAAACTGCCTTTCCACATTGCACGTTAGCCAATGTCTGCGCAGCTAGAGTAACTACCATCATTACTGTTGTGTGTCTAATCAGAGTTTTTGCTAAGCTTCAAGAACCTACAGCTCTCACTCTCTCCATTTCCTACCTTCTACCTTCATTCTCTGCAACTGCAATGGGTCCAAAGAAGTCAGTTGGTGGTAACATCGTCATAAGCAAGGTTGTGGATTTGGAAGAACTGAAAAAGGTTGGAGTAGACCTTTTTGCAGAATTTGATGGAGCAGGATGGACCTCCTTCTTCCAAAATGTGAATTGCAGATTGTTCCACTTAAGCTACAATGGAAGATACAAGTCACTCCTCAAGTCTCTCATGTATTGAATGTTTTGGTTTTGTTGTAGAAAGTAGGTGCTTTAATTTCAATTCATTTTGCAGTGCCAAACACGTTTCTATAGATGTGGCAATTGTATTGATTGTTTTTAGAATTAGGCAATATGTGTGTTTGATTATTCTTCCTTGATTGATCTTTCATTATGCAAATTGAGTTCATAATTAAGTTTTCAAGTTTGTATAGCTTGGTAGTTAAATTACTCAACTTAGTATTGATTTTCCTCTGGTTTAATCGATTACTTCAGTTGGCAATGGACCCCAAGTTGACCTGTAAAATCCCGAAAATTGGACTAAAACCAAATTAGAGGAAAGTTAGGAGTGCATTGAGAAGTTGAGGAGGAGAGGAAGGATTACAAGAAAGAATATGAGGATTAGAAATAGTCTATGGGTCTTAAGGGGAATTTAGAAGAATAATTAAGCTAGGAATGAGTTATGGAAAAAGGAACTAGGAATGACTGAGTAGGTGAGAGTTAAGATGAGTTAAATTTAAAAATGTAAATGTTAGGATCCTTGTTCTAGTAACGTTCCAATAATTAAGATTTATGATGAGTTAAAATAGATTAGGGTAATGATTTGTAAGTTTAATAACCAAGAAAAGAGTAAGTGGGAAATAGGATACAAGACTTAGACAAAAAACCAAAGTTCTGAAGTTTCAGCATTCTCGCCCAAGCTAGAATCTCGCTTGAGCGAATTATGCAGCAAAAAGGGTGAATTTGAGTCTCTGCATATCTCGCTTGAGCGAGCCAGCTCGCTTAAGCGAGATACAGGGGAGTTTTTGGGAGGCTCTCTGGACAATTTTCGCTTAAACGAGGAGGGCTCGCTTGAGCAAGAATTGTCCAGAGAATGGGTCTTTTTCTGGATCATTCTCACTTGAGTGAGACATTTCGCTTAAGAGAGAATGTGTAGAAAAAGCATGCAATCGACACGATCGCCCAAGGGAGAATATCACGCTTGAGCAAGAATTCATTTATAGGCTTAAAACCCTTCATTTAGTTTCCGATTACACACTTCTTCTCTTCTTCTTCTTCTTCTTCTTTAAATCTAGAGAGAGAGACTCTGATTCTAGAGAGGGGAAACGTTCGTTGAAACTCGGAGAAGGATCCTAGGCCGAGGATTCATCATCCATCATCCTTCCATCTCTTCTTCTCACTTCCTATTTCAATCTTAAGGTGAGTACAACTCACACACTCTCACTTCCGGAGGTTGTATGCCTTGAACATGATCCCCACTCTTAAATTCCTTTTCTTCATGCTCATACATGTTGATTGTCATGAATTATGTGTATTTGGTGAGTTAGGAAGGTTCATGCATGATTATGTAAAACCCTAGGTTGTAAAACTTAGGGAAATAGGGTTTTATTCACATGATTGGATTTTTATTTACATGATTATTGATGTCTAATAATTCATTGAGATTGTGTTGAGTTATTTTTGTTCACGTGATTCTTATTATTTTTAATTTATTTACGATTATGAGCATTGAGATAGTGTAAGTCGGTTTCGACCGTGAGTTAATATAAGCCGGTTTCGACCGTGAGTTAATATAAACCGGTTTCGACCGTTAGTTATTATAAGTCGTCCTCGGTCGTGAGTTAAAATAAGAAATTGTATGAAAACACGACTTCCATCTAGTAAGGGTGGGATTCGTCCCCAGGGAAGACGTTCCCCGTAGTCTGAGCTCAGTTCTAACCATAGAAAGTGATAAGATCATGCCTGCTGGGAACAGTAGTCAGTTGCATCATAATTGCATTTATATTGAGATGATTGTGATGTATGAGTTTAAGCTATAACCGTTGTGTATTAGAATTGTACATGTATCTTAACTTGAGCTAAAATGAGTTTTCACTATGTAAAGAATTAGAATTTAGTTATGAGCTTCGTATTATGTGTTGCATTTTTTATATAACTGATCTCCACACTACATTTTCATAGTTGTGCTCGCTGAAACTGTAGTCTCACCCCACGTTTCGGGGATATACTCTAGTTGTGCAGGTATTCCAAGGTGATGATAAAGCAGGGAAAGTAATGGTGGAGCTGAGTATTACTTCCAGTGGAAGACTCATTTAGTAGAATTAGTTCTTATGTAATGATAGGTAGTTAAATATTGTTGTATATGTGTATGTATTTTCTATTCTGGCTATGAGGCCCTATTATGATATTAGTGAATTCATGTTATTAAACTGTGTTGGTGGTTTTACTGATTTTCAGGTTAAGTTTAAATTTGGTAAACATTCAGTTTTTAGGGGAGACTCTGCTGGGTTTCCGGTATGAGTCTCGTGAACAATAACACTCCAAGTGTTGGTTCCTTCCCTACGTTTAATTAAGATTTTGGTTGGTAACAATATATTGATGTATGTAATTAGTACCAGCTTAAGCGAATCGTTGGAAAGCCTAAGCCTTTGTTTGAAGATATCAAAATTGATCGAAATAATTTCAAAAATTCAGGAATAATGTCTCCAACAGGCATTAATTCTGAGTTGAGAAATTAGGACGTTACATTTTGGTATTAGAGCTGTTCAATCCAATTGGACTGTGGTTAGGTTAGTTGCCCATAACTTAATATGATCTTGCAGTACACGTACTTATTATAGTGACTGATCACTCCTATAGTGTGTGCATTGTACACGGAGATTATGGTTAGTTATGTGAGTAGGATACCTTGGTCAGGGAGTTAGAACACTTCCTTAACAAGGTTAGAGCCACCCATCTTGTATTAGAAAGAGAGTAACCTAGGTTTATTCCTAAGAACGGTATCCTCACCATAGAAGCCTTTTAGAATGTGACCCTGGAGCCCTAGTGAACATTAGGCACCCCTGAGGTAGTTAGTTAAGATAGATTCATCACTTGTGGAGGATGGTTTGTTGTTTGATCTATAGTATGGTCCTAATTGTGTAATCTGTATAATCTGAATGTATTGTGTGTCATGCTATTTGATTGTAATGTTGGTTTGTTTGAGTGGTTTTATGGCATATTATATTAGAGTGTGTGTGTGTGTGTCTGTGTGCGCTTGTTTGGTACTAGTCTACATAGTTAAAATTTCTTTTGATGCAAACACTTGTTAAGGTCACACTAGAGGGAATATGGGAATGTTAGTCCAGATTAGGATAGCTATCCTACTTAGAGTGAACCAGAGCTCACTTAGGCACACGAGAGGAATATGAACCATTAGGAAGGTATGGGGAGAAAAAAAATTATATAGGCCCAAGATATACCCTAAATTAACAACATAGTGTTAATACCTTGGACATTTAAAACATAAGCTAGAAAGGGTTAAGGAGTGAGATTTCTTTTGGGATGATATAAGAATATGTGTATTCCCTAGGTCATCATGGGGTAGTCAGGAGACTTGCTGAACTGGTAGTGAGTTTTCAGTTACCTAACACTTTTGCCTTACCATGACTTGCAATCAACAAGGTCTTTCAACCCTACCTGGTGGGTAGCTTGTCACGGGACAATCATACCTTAACTCTTTCTTCTCCACTCTTAGAAGACACTTAGTACCCAGTATGGGCAGTGACTTATGACCCTGAAAATCTAGAAAATTGTCAAATAAGAACACTTCACCCATACCTTCAGTCTAACCATATCGGTTTTAATCGCGAGGACTCAGAGAAGTTCTCAGGGAAAAGAGTGAGGTAAAGGTCCCTAGTCAGGGTAGTGAGAACAAACCAGATTTTTTCTCTGAAAACCAACTCGGTAGGTATACCATCCATAGTCACCCAATTAAAAACCTATTAGTACCAATGGAGAGAACCTTAGTCACAACTCTCTTAGGAGAGAGGAATCTTAGTCAAGGAAGTTAAGAATTCTAGTATAGATTGCATAAGGTAACGGAGAATTACCCATGAACCTAAGTAAGAATAGGAAGTTCCCAATTAAGTCATATTAGGGGTAGCCTTGTAGAAAAGAATTAGGAATCACCTGAGGGAATTCTTAGGTAGATAGTAAGTGAATCAAACACCTTAGTTAAAGATAATAAAGTAGCGGGAATAATAGAGACATCTCAGAATTAATTAGAAAAGGGGAGGAAGTTATAGTTGAGGTCCTGATGGGAAATGAGTAGAATAAGTAGATTAATAGACAACACTGGATCTAGCCAAGGATTTATCAAGCAACTATAAATGTCTTCCAGCCACCCAGTTACCTAACCTTATTCGTGAAATACCATGAGGGAAATACTAGAACCCCAAACCATACATGTCTAATGTTGTAGTTGTGACCATACTTACCTGTGCCATCACTCGCCTAAAAAATGCATAACGACCCTTATGGAGTAGTGTGGAACCTATGTGCCAACACTCCAAACAGAAATAGGAAATTCTATATCACCTTATAATGAGAATAACCCAGGAGCTTAGGAAGGGGGAGCATGAATTAGTTTAGAAATTTGAATGTAAGTTTGGCACCTCCAGTGGAGGAATCAAGATTTAGAACCCTGAAGGATGTTAGGGAGGGCCTAAAGCCTTAAGGGGGTAGCCTTATAGAAAGGACATAGGAAGCCACAGAGGAAACTCGGTATGCTAGCACACCTAAGTTATATCCAGCTTGAAAGTTAGATTTAAGGATGGGTAGTTAGGCTCAGCCCAGAGGGTTAGGAACAAATAGAAGGTTGTTAGGATCGCGCACCAGGTTAGAACGCCAAGACGTTTATAATTCCTTACTCCTAGGAGAACCAGGGTGTGGATAAAACTCTAAGTCACCTTCCTTTTTCAGTGGAAACTTAGAGCCAAGCTAAGTACAAGCGCTAACCGGTAAAGTGAGGTAGAAATGGGGAAAGATCCCATTAGGGGAAGTTAGGAAATTAGTGGGTTTACCGTGATCATGTCGTGACCTGTAGGTATTTCACCTACGTTCATGGCATGAGTGTGTTGCTAGAATTTTCAATGCTTTCTTAGAAGAGTGTGTACCGTTCGTCACACTTTAG